>OZ024740.1:341530650-341818150 GCA_964016885.1 Eledone cirrhosa
TTGAATGTGTGTGTATATATGTATGTATGTGTATATAGGGCGGAAGAACTCATAAGAGTCAACGACCATCCAAAAGTGTGTAAATATATATATATACATGTACATATGTATGTATATGTATATGTGTATATGCATGGGTGCATGTGTATACATATATGCGTGGGGACATAGAAATAGTCGGGCTGGATACCCGATCGCGCGGTTAAACCACTGGGAGCGAAGGATCTCTAGCCTTTGTCAGGGCATTCTTCTAGGAGAAGGCAACTCAGGAAACTGGGATAACTCCGATATAAAACCTGCGGCTCAGTAGTTACCGATGATGTTGATCTTTTCTTCTTTTCGGGTTACTACAGCTACTGTCGCTCAGAGAGTGGGATTGGCTCAGTGCACAGTCTTTCCTCACTTTAATAAACATCTTCACGCACAGGCATTGCACGATAGAATGTATTACTAATTATTGATAATGGTATATCGTGCAATGTCCATACTCGATAACGAGGGGGCAGCCATCATGTGTATATATATATATATCACTCAGTCAAAACGACCAAATTTCAACCCCAACGTCTACAACATCTACAACAACAACACCGGTACCAATGTCTACAGCAACAACAACAGCATCAGAATGAAATGAACACCAACATTTACAACTGCAGCATCAAACGATAAAAAACCGCAAACAACAACTGCCACCTCCATCACCACCACCACCCGCCACCACCATCTCCATCACCACCACCAGCGATCAGGCCTTAAGAAAACAACAACTATAATAATAATAATTTTTCTGCTTTTGGCACGGGACCAGCGATTGTCCCAGCGCATCACTGGTGCTCTGTTTGATCGACTTCGTGGGGATAAAAGGCGGGATTTGAGCTCGGCGGGATTTGAACTCAGACCATAAAGGAACGTAAGTCTATGCTGGAATGCATGGCGTCTGACCCTCTACCGATACTGCCACTGAACAGTAACACACGAACGGCTTCAATTATACGAACTCTTTCGAAAGTCAACAGTTGACATAATCTTGTATCAGTAATGACGGTAATATATATAATTATTTATATATGCATGTGTGTGAGTGGCGTGTGTGTGTTTGTTTGTATGCATGAGTGTTAGTGTGTGCGTGTGTGGGTATGTGTGGGTGTGTGCGTGCGTGTCGTACGTATGAGTGTCAATAAGTGAGTTTTTTTTTTTCTTTTTTTCATGCACGGGGACATAGAAATAATCGGGCTGGATACGCGATTGCGCAGTTAAACCACTGGCAGTGAAGGACTTCTAGCCCTTGTCAGGGCATTCTTCTAGGAGAAGGCAACTCAGGAAACTGGGTTAATTCCGACATAAAGCCTGCAGCTCAGTAGTGACCGATGATGTTGATCTTTTCTTCTTTTCGGGTTATAACTACTGTCGCTCAGAGAGTGGGATTGGCTCAGTGCACAGTCTTCCTCACTTTAAAAATATTCTTCACGCACAGGCATTGCACGATTGCATTAATTAATAAACTCTACATGCATGGAAGTGCCGTCAGCCGGACCTGTCCGAGATGCGCGCAGGGCGATGAAACCGTCCTGCACGCACTCATCCAGTTTTCGAGCATTGCTGACTTGTGGGTTTATGCCGAACACCTGCTGTCACGTGTAGAATGGATCCGGCTATCAGCTGAGTCCATCATGAAAATTGCCCCGCCGTCTTCCTTTAGCCGAGAAGGGCAGGCAGTTTTTTTTTATCTTCCTAGTGGCCATGGTAAAAGAGATTGTATGGTGGACACGTCTGAAAGGGTTGAAGACGGGTACTTTCCTTTCGGTGACGCCCTCATTAACTTTTTCAGGTTTCACCTGAATCAGGGTGAAGAGTGAAGTGCTGACTTCCAGCCAGTTTTTTGAAAGGTGGGTGAGAGAGGCAAGAATGGCCCATGTGAATGGGTCTACCCTGAGTGTGTGCCTGTAGCATTGTAGGAGGAAAACTGGAAGAGGGCATTTGCCCTAGCGGTCAGGGTAACCGTGGCTTTTCTTGTGGGCTTTCTCCACGAGCAACCTTCGGAGGTGTCCCCCCTATTGGGAAATTTTTCATTGTTTCCTTTTTTGTGACATACTCTGTTTTTGTTTTTTTTACATGCAGAAATGCCCATTCGTATTGTCCTGTGTTGTCCTTAATGTTATACTTTGTGTCAACTCTTGTAGTTAATAAAGAAAGCATTAATTAATAATTATTAATAGTGTTATTATTATTATTATAATAAAGAAATCATTATTATTATTATTATTATTACTATAATTACTTTTTTTTTTCCAATTCAATGATGTTCCAAAACAATATAAAAGAGATAATTGGCAATAAGGGCAGGGGCCCCAGGGTATCACAGCCCCCCTCCCTCGTCATCGTGCCACTGTAATAGAGCCAAAAGGCATTTAATATTGGCTGCTGGAACGTACGGACGTTGCTTGACAGGGATTCCTTGGAACGTCCTGAACGAAGGACCGCTCGTGTTGCAAAGGAGCTTCGACGTTACGATCTTGACATCGTAGCTTTATCTGAGACGAGGTTAGCTGGAGATGGTCATCTTACAGAATTTTGTGGAGAATATACATTCTTCTGGAAAGGAAGAGATGAAGGAACCAGAAGAGAGGCTAGGGTAACATTTGCTGTTAAGACTGCTCTTGTGGATAAATTAGAAGAATTCCCAGTGGGGATTAGTGAGCGTCTTATGTCCATGAGTATTCCGCTGGACAAAGGAAGATATGTGACCCTGGTGAGAGTGTATGCTCCAACTATGAATTCTGTCGATGAAGAAAAAGTGTCTTTTTACCATGCCTTGAAAGGTGTTTTGAGAAATATCCCTCAGGCAGAATAAATTATCGTGCTTGGTAACTTTAATGTTAGAGTGGGTAGGGATTTTAACACATGGAATGTAATAGGAAGGCATGGATGGGAAAGTGTAACAACAATGGTATGCTCCTGCTGCAGATGTGTGAGGAGCTGGATCTGTGTGTTACCAACACCATGTTCCAGCAAAAGTAGAAATTTAAGACCACATGGATGCATCCTGCATCTAAGGTTAATAAAATAAACTCATGGTATGATAGCAATAAATACCAGATTGTAATGTTTATCAATACAACCCCTAGAGGTAAACTAGCTTACAAATTTAGAAGGGCCCTAGATAAACTTAAACTAAATATTAAGATAGTGGAAAGACCAGGTACCTCCATAAAAACACTAATTAGTAATACATACCCTTTTCAAAGACCTCTCTGTATAGATAGGAAATGCATAATCTGTAAGCTAAGCCCCCATATTAACTGTAAAACTAGAAACATAGTATATAACATAAGATGTACTGAGGGACAATGTAAAAATAAGAATATAATGTACATAGGTGGGACAGTTCGTAGCATAGGAGAACGATTAAATGAACACTAGCGAGAACTCCATGATAGAAAAGACTCATCAATACTCCACCAACATGCTAAAATAGAACATAAGGGCAAATTAGAGAGCATAGAGATAAAAATAAAATCTACACACAGAAAAGACGCAATGCTTAGACAAATCACAGAGGCAATAAACATAAATGAACTCCAACCAAAATTAAATAGAAAACATGAACGGAATAGCAACATCACAACTTATAATTAAGGACAAAATGAAAACACACACACATAGAACGAACAACTAACTAGTAACATGTAAGTAAACAAATAAAAACACGCACAGACACCCGGATGTAACACATGCGCAAACTAAGCACACAACACACACAAAAACAAGATGGCGTAGGATAGAACAAAGGAGAGGCACAAAACAAAGAAAAGAATCCCCAGTCACTGAAGAGGTCACAGAATGTGTGACGAAAGAACTTTGACACTATATGAACAACCATCCGGTTGTGGATCCAACCAACCAACCGGAAATTTATAAAATTAATAATAAATTGAAGTGAAACAACTGGTGCGTGTGTTTCTTATTGGCAACATAACCCTCCCAAAGTATAACAATATATATATAATATATATATATATATATATATATATATATATATATATATCACGATAAATTAACGGAGGCATAGGCCCTCGTTATTCCCTGTAAATAATGTGCTCAAAGGAGAAGAGATCCTGAGCTCTTTAAAATACAATATATATAAGCAGCGATTCTTTGCTTAAACTTTAATCTGTTATTTTAATAAATATATATATATATATATATAAGCAACGATTCTTTGCTTAAACTTTAATCTGTTATTTTAATAAATATATGTATATATACAATATATTAACAAATGGAAACTATATTTATAAAACCATATTTATTTCATTATACATATTTCAAGGGCCACCAAGGCACTTTCATCAGATAAAATATAATATAGGTTAGTTTTATAAATAAATATTGACATACTCTGAAAAAATGCAACCATTCTGGCTGGAATCTCCTGGATAGTGGAGTTATTAGATTTATTGTTGGTTTATTATGCAAATTAGTGTTGGAAAGGTTTAAATAACAGTATATTTAAATTAAGCCGTTGGAATAGGGAAAAAAAGAAAGAAAGAGAAAAAATGAAAGAAAGAAAGAGAAAAAACCTGAGTATATTTAAGTGAGAGAGAATAGCGTAATTTTGAGAGAAGAGGCGAAGAAATGAATATAGCGTGGATGAATACCGCAAGATGGATAACCAATAAATAATAAAGCGTGGATAAATAATAATATCCGGATTCATTATAATGATAAGTTCAAATCCCGCCGAGGTTGACTTTGCCTTTCATCCTCACAGGGTCGATAAAATAAAGTACCAGTAATGCACTGGGTAATTGCTGGCCTTGTGCCTAAAGTAGAAACAATTATAATGATAGTTGAAGAATTTTATCTAATGTTTAATTAATAAATTTGATTAAATGTTTAATTAATAATTTATCAATTCAATCCGTAGTTTAAATGTGTGTTAGGTTATTCCAAAGTAAAGAATAGTTAGTGTTCTTTGATTTTAGGTCCCATAGTAAATTAGATAGAGAAGTTGAAGATTTTTTATTTATATTCGTAAAAGAGCATTTATGGTTATTAAAACGGGACTTAAAATCTGTGGAGGTAGAGCCTACGTAATTAAATGAATTTAAATTAGTTTTTACATTACAATTATATACTATATGTTTAACTAAACAATTGTTATTTAACGGACAGTTAGATTTATTTCTACAGTTACATTTATCAAAATTTAAGTTTCTAGGAGCCGTATTATTCAGTTGGATATTGCTGGGGTTATTAATGGTATTCTGGTTAGGTTTTAAGTTTCTATTATTAATTCTGTTAATATTCTGCGCTAAATTACTGGTGGTTGAATACGTTAGTTTTATAGTATGTCTATTAAATATTGAGTAATACCTATGTGTTCTAGGGAAGCATTTATCTAGAGCTTTAAAGAATAATTTAGCAATAGGAGTTTTAATAGTTAATGAGAAAGGAGGGGCGAACCATAATATATTCCTAGTTCTATTTCTTTTTTTGTTTTTCGAATTATTGTAAGGTTTTCTATTATAGTTGTTAACATTATGGTTATTTATCATATAATTATTATCAATGTATTTAATTTTATTACTATATCCAGCTCTACCTAACGCTTCGTTATAATATTGCGCTTTATCTTCAAAAATATTCTTATTAGCTGAAATTCTAGAAATACGTTGCTGCATAGAGTTTACTATGGTGTTTTTAACGGATCTGGGGTGATTTGAATTAAAATTAACGTAGTTTAAGTTCTCGTTTATTTTGTGAAATGGATAATAAAGACCTGTGTTAAGGTTTAAAGTTACATCTAGAAAATTAACTATTTTATAATTCTCTATTTCTATTTTAAGATTAAGGTAATTAAAAAATTGTATAATTTCTTTTCTTTTCCTATTTATTTCACAGTTATTATTTTCTATAAGTAATAGCATATCGTCGCGATATAAACCTCCGGTCATCTGCGGTATTTTCCTATGTAGAGTATTATTAATAAAAAGCCCCACAAGATCCGTTATTTGGGCGGAATCGGATGACCCCATAGTGATATCGAAATTACTATCTCTGTCTGCTCTAGTTCAGAGGTGGTTGTTAAATTTAATTAATGTTTTCCGTGCAGTTAAGATAATGCGCATTTCATTACTAGTTAAGTCTGTATGTTTAAATGCATATGTTAGGGCTTTATTAAGTAGATTAGGAGTGATGGATAAGTAATAATTAGCAATATCTAATTGAATTAACTTATTATTATAGTTATATTTAATTGTTTCTACTTTTGGCACAAGGCCAGCAATTATCCCAGTGTATTACTGGTACTTTATTTTATCGACCCCGTAAGGATGAAAGGCAAAGTTAACCTCGGCGGGATTTGAACTCAGACCATAAAGGGCCGTAACCCTTTACTGCAAAGCATGGCGTCCGACCCTCTACCGATACTGCCAATCCACCGCCCTTATTATAGTTATATTTAATGTCTTTAAACCAGTCGATAACTTCGTTAGTTCCTTTCCATAATTTTAAATAAGATAATTCTTTAATTTGTGGTATGATTCTGTCTAAAATGTTCTTGCTAAGTATGCCAAGGTCCGATTTAGATGGTTTAATTAATCTAACTGGTAATTCAATTTCAAAATTCCTTTTATGGTCCTTCATATTAATTTTTTGTCCCTTGGCATGAAGGGTTGTGTCCTATTTTCAATGCCTAATTCCTGCATTATGTAAGAAGCTTCTGTATTCAATTTTTCAATATTGTATATTTACTCCAATAATTTGTTGAGTGCTTTATATCAGTTATAAAAATATTTTGCTTGTTGTATCCCAACAAATTAAATATAACCTCTACATATATTATATATATATATATATATATATATATATATATATATATATATATATATATATATATATATATATATATATATATATATATATACATATATATATATATATATATATATATATACACATATATATACTGCATGGAATTTTATAATTTTTTTATAATTTTTATAAGCAAAATATTATTTTCTTTCTTCTAAGAAAGATCTAAAAACAACAACAGCAACAACAACTACCAACTGTTGATGTTCTTCTAATGTTAGTTGTTGACGTCTTCGTTCTATTTTGTGGTAGAGTTAAACATGTTTTTGTAATCTCAACATAGAACCTTTTTTGTTTCGGTGGCCAACATGAGAACATTCACAAATCTTCAGTCCGAACACTGTTACCCACTCAGTAAATAAACTGATTTGGTAGTTTCTTATGATAAACTGTTTGTTTGTTTTTAACTAACTGTTGCACCCATAAGTGTTTTGATTCGCTTAAGATAGCTAGCTATGAATTATTACTTAAGCGCTCTCTCTCTCTCTCTCTCTCTCTCCCCCTCTCTCTCTCTCTCTCTCTCTCTCTCTCTCTCTCTCTCTCTCTCTCTCTCTCCCTCCAGCCTCTCTCTCCCTCCAGCCTCTCTCTCCCTCCAGCCTCTCTCTCTGTATATTAGAAGTCAGAAGAAATTACGGAAGATCTTACTTAAATCATCATAATTACCTATTTGTAAAAACGCGAGTGAGGGCAGGATATCGATATAAAATGTCATTACGAGAGAGAGAGAGAGAGAGAGAGAGAGAGAGAGGGGGGGGGGGGCAATTGAGAGAGAGAGAGAGAAAGAAAGAGAAAGAGTAAGAGAAAGGTGAAGGTGAAGGGAAAATAGGTAAAGAGAGAGAGGATAGAGGTGGTGAGATAGAAAGTGGTAGAGGATAGATAAGAGGGGGAAATAAGAGTGATAGAGAGAGATGGGATAGATATAAGAAAGGATAGATAGTCGAGTGGGTGTAGGAGTGACTAGAAAAATAATCATATGCTAAATAAAGCAGGATCGCCAACCAGTGGCCCACGGACCACCAGTTGGCCACTGGTTGGCAACCCTGCTTTATTTAACATGATTATTTTTCTAGTCATTCCTACACCCACCCGACTATTTATTAATAATAATGAAATTATTGTGTACAGTGCTCAGGTGCACTACAACTCATCAAAGGTACATGTACAGTACATAGGAAAATGTATAAATGTCAGGAAAGTGAATAGTGTATGACTCATGATATACAAGTGTGCGTGTGCATGGAGAGGGGTTAGTGTTGGCGAATTTCAGGAAGCATGGAGGTTTCAAAGGATGCAGTGTCGCGACAGCTAACAGCTGATGCAGGTAGTTTGTTCCTTGCTTCAGCAACTCTGAGCGTCGGTGGTCCGCAGAAAAATTTGGACATTATTTGTAATGTTTATGTTGTATTAATAATAAAACCAACATATTTGGTTAAAATATATTTCATAACACCCCTAAAAATGTTTCTCCTCAGTAAAGAACTAGCATCCATGAAATAATTTGTTCACATATGTATCATCTGTTGACAATATGACACATGTACACTTCAGTATTGTTTAATAAAATGGAAGTTCTCTGACCATTATTTTACAAGTGGATTGGCAGTATCAGTGGAGGGTCGGACGCCATGCTTTCCAGAATAGAGTTATGTCCCTTTGCGGTCTGAGTTCAAATCCCGCCGAGATTAACTCTGCCTTTCATCCTTAATAGGTAGATAAAATAAAGTACCAGTAATGCACTGAGATAATTGCTGGCCTTGTGCCAAAAGTAGAAACAATTATTTATATTTTCATCTTAAAACAGCGAGTAGCAACATATAACATACGAATTCTAGACTCCAAATATTTATGTTCAATGCATGTGTCTACTATTGATGATATAATTATTATATAATTGTTTCTATTTTTGGCACAAGGTCAGCAATTACTCCAGTGCATTATTGGTGCTTTATTTTATCGAACCCGTAATGATGAAAGCAAAGTTAACCTCGGCAGGATTTGAACTCAGAACGTAAAGGGCCGTAACTCTATGCTGTAAAGCATGGCGTTCAACCCTCTATCGATACTGCCAATCCAAAGCCCTATTATTATATCATTATATAATGATTTCTAGTATTTTTTTACATCATTATATAATTGTTGCTACTTTCGGCACAAGGCCAGCAATTACCCAGTACATTACTGGTACTTTATTTTATCGACCTCGTAAGGATGAAAGGCAAAGTTAACATTGGCAGGATTTGAACTCAGATCGTAAAGGGACGTAACTATGCTGGAAAGCATGTCCAACCTCCTACCAACTCTGCCAATCCACTGCCCTATATCATTATATAATGATATTTTAATGACAGTATACAGGGTATGGAAATATTAATCTGTCATCTTTTAGGTCAAAAGCTTCCTGTCAGATTAAACCATTGTAGTAAGAGTTCAGGAAGGGAGGGGCTCTCGTTCTGAATCACATTCTATCAATTTTGGTGTAGCCCAATGTTGGGTTATATTTCTATAATGTTGGTATTAGTATATGTCACATTTTGACAGTAACAAAATACAGGTGTGAGGTATGACAGGTGTTGACAGTAAAAACACACAGGTGTGAGGTATGACAGGTGTTGACAGTAAAAACACACAGGTGTGAGGTATGACAGGTGTTGACAGTAACAACTCACAGGTGTGAGGTATGACAGGTGTTGACAGTAACAACATACAGGTGTGAGGTATGTCATGTGTTGACAGTAACAACACACAGGTGTGAGGTATGTCAGGTGTTGACAGTAACAACTCACAGGTGTGAGGTATGTCAGGTGTTGACAATAACAACACACAGGTGTGAGGTATGTCAGGTGTTGACAGTAACAACACACAGGTGTGAGGTATGTCAGGTGTTGACAGTAACAACTCACAGGTGTGAGGTATGACAGGTGTTGACAGTAACAACATACAGGTGTGAGGTATGTCAGGTGTTGACAGTAACATACAGGTGTGAGGTATGTCAGGTGTTGACAGTAACAACATACAGGTGTAAGGTATGTCAGGTGTTGACAGTAACAACATACAGGTGTGAGGTATGTCAGGTGTTGACAGTAACAACTCACAGGTGTGAGGTATGTCAGGTGTTGACAGTAACAACACACAGGTGTGAGGTATGTCAGGTGTTGACAGTAACAACACACAGGTGTGAGGTATGTTAGGTGTTGACAGTAACAACTCACAGGTGTGAGGTATGTCAGGTGTCGACAGTAACAACACACAGGTGTGAGGTATGTCAGGTGTTGAAAGTAACAACTCACAGGTGTGAGGTATGTCAGGTGTTGACAGTAACAACATACAGGTGTGAGGTATGTCAGGTGTTGACAGTAACAACTCACAGGTGTGAGGTATGTCAGGTGTTGACAGTAACAACACACAGGTGTGAGGTATGTCAGGTGTTGACAGTAACAACTCACAGGTGTGAGGTATGTCAGGTGTTGACAGTAACAACTCACAGGTGTGAGGTATGTCAGGTGTTGACAGTAACAACACACAGGTGTGAGGTATGTCAGGTGTTGACAGTAACAACACACAGGTGTGAGGTATGTCAGGTGTTGACAGTAACAACTCACAGGTGTGAGGTATGTCAGGTGTTGACAGTAACAACATACAGGTGTGAGGTATGTCAGGTGTTGACAGTAACAACTCACAGGTGTGAGGTATGTCAGGTGTTGACAGTAACAACATACAGGTGTGAGGTATGTCAGGTGTTGACAGTAACAACACACAGGTGTGAGGTATGTCAGGTGTTGACAGTAACAACATACAGGTGTGAGGTATGTCAGGTGTTGACAGTAACAACACACAGGTGTGAGGTATGTCAGGTGTTGACAGTAACAACACACAGGTGTGAGGTATGTTAGGTGTTGACAGTAACAACTCACAGGTGTGAGGTATGTCAGGTGTTGACAGTAACAACACACAGGTGTGAGGTATGTCAGGTGTTGAAAGTAACAACTCACAGGTGTGAGGTATGTCAGGTGTTGACAGTAACAACATACAGGTGTGAGGTATGTCAGGTGTTGACAGTAACAACACACAGGTGTGAGGTATGTCAGGTGTTGACAGTAACAACACACAGGTGTGAGGTATGTCAGGTGTTGAAAGTAACAACTCACAGGTGTGAGGTATGTCAGATGTTGACAGTAACAACACAGAGGTGTGAGGTATGTCAGATGTTGACAGTAACAAAACACAGGTGTGAGGTATGTCAGGTGTTGACAGTAACAACACACAGGTGTGAAGTATGTCAGGTGTTGACAGTAACAACATACAGGTGTGAGGTATGTCAGGTGTTGACAATAACAACACACAGGTGTGAGGTATGTCAGGTGTTGACAGTAACAACACACAGGTGTGAGGTATGTCAGGTATTGACAGTAACAACACAGAGGTGTGAGGTATGTCAGGTGTTGACTGTAACAACACGGAGGTGTGAGGTATGTCAGGTGTTGACTGTAACAACACAGAGGTGTGAGGTATGTCAGATGTTGACAGTAACAACACACAGGTGTGAGGTATGTCAGATGTTGACAGTAACAACTCACAGGTGTCAGTTATGTCAGGTGTTGACAGTAACAAGTCACAGGTGTGAGGTATGTCAGGTGTTGACTGTAACAACACGGAGGTGTGAGGTATGTCAGGTGTTGACTGTAACAACACAGAGGTGTGAGGTATGTCAGATGTAGACAGTAACAAGACACAGGTGTGAGGTATGTCAGGTGTTGACAGTAACAACACACAGGTGTGAAGTATGTCAGGTGTTGACAGTAACAACATACAGGTGTGAGGTATGTCAGGTGTTGACAATAACAACACACAGGTGTGAGGTATGTCAGGTGTTGACAGTAACAACACACAGGTGTGAGGTATGTCAGGTATTGACAGTAACAACACAGAGGTGTGAGGTATGTCAGGTGTTGACTGTAACAACACGGAGGTGTGAGGTATGTCAGGTGTTGACTGTAACAACACAGAGGTGTGAGGTATGTCAGGTGTTGACAGTAACAACACAGAGGTGTGAGGTATGTCAGGTGTTGACAGTAACAACACACAGGTGTGAGGTATGTCAGATGTTGACAGTAACAACTCACAGGTGTCAGTTATGTCAGGTGTTGACAGTAACAAGTCACAGGTGTGAGGTATGTCAGGTGTTGACAGTAACAACATACAGGTGTGAGGTATGTCAGGTGTTGACAGTAACAACACACAGGTGTGAGGTATGTCAGGTGTTGACAGTAACAACTCACAGGTGTCAGTTATGTCAGGTGTTGACAGTAACAAGTCACAGGTGTGAGGTATGTCAGGTGTTGACAGTAACAACACAGAGGTGTGAGGTATGTCAGGTGTTGACAGTAACAACATACAGGTGTGAGGTATGACAGGTGTTGACAGTAACAACTCACAGGTGTGAGGTATGTCAGGTGTTGACAGTAACAACACACAGGTGTGAGGTATGTCAGGTGTTGACTAACAACTCACAGGTGTGAGGTATGTCAGGTGTTGACAGTAACAACACACAGGTGTGAGGTATGTCAGGTGTTGACAGTAACAACATACAGGTGTGAGGTATGTCAGGTGTTGACAGTAACAACTCACAGGTGTGAGGTATGTCAGGTGTTGACAGTAACAACACAGAGGTGTGAGGTATGTCAGGTGTTGACAGTAACAACACACAGGTGTGAGGTATGTCAGGTGTTGACAGTAACAACATACAGGTGTGAGGTATGTCAGGTGTTGACAGTAACAACATACAGGTGTGAGGTATGTCAGGTGTTGACAGTAACAACACACATGTGTGAAGTATGTCAGGTGTTGACAGTAACAAGACACAGGTGTGAGGTATGTCAGGTGTTGACAGTAACAACACAGAGGTGTGAGGTATGTCAGGTGTTGACAGTAACAACACACAGGTGTGAGGTATGTCAGGTGTTGACAGTAACAACACACATGTGTGAAGTATGTCAGGTGTTGACAGTAACAAGACACAGGTGTGAGGTATGTCAGGTGTTGACAGTAACAACACAGAGGTGTGAGGTATGTCAGGTGTTGACAGTAACAAGACACAGGTGTGAGGTATGTCAGGTGTTGACAGTAACAGCATACAGGTGTGAGGTATGTCAGGTGTTGACAGTAACAACACACAGGTGTGAGGTATGTCAGGTGTTGACAGTAACAACACAGAGGTGTGAGGTATGTCAGGTGTTGACAGTAACAAAACACAGGTGTGAGGTATGTCAGGTGTTGACAGTAACAACACACAGGTGTGAGGTATGTCAGGTGTTGACATTAACAACACACAGGTGTGAGGTATGTCAGGTGTTGACAGTAACAACACACAGGTGTGAGGTATGTCAGGTGTTGACAGTAACAACACACAGGTGTGAGGTATGTCAGGTGTTGACAATAACAACACACAGGTGTGAGGTATGTCAGGTGTTGACAGTAACAAGACACAGGTGTGAGGTATGTCAGGTGTTGACAGTAACAAAACACAGGTGTGAGGTATGTCAGGTGTTGACAGTAACAACACACAGGTGTGAGGTAT
This sequence comes from Eledone cirrhosa, assembly GCA_964016885.1. Classification (NCBI taxonomy): domain Eukaryota; kingdom Metazoa; phylum Mollusca; class Cephalopoda; order Octopoda; family Eledonidae; genus Eledone; species Eledone cirrhosa. The sequence continues at coordinate 341,544,104 of OZ024740.1, forward strand.
GTCAGGTGTTGACATTAACAACACACAGGTGTGAGGTATGTCAGGTGTTGACAGTAACAACACACAGGTGTGAGGTATGTCAGGTGTTGACAATAACAACACACAGGTGTGAGGTATGTCAGGTGTTGACAGTAACAAGACACAGGTGTGAGGTATGTCAGGTGTTGACAGTAACAAGACACAGGTGTGAGGTATGTCAGGTGTTGACAGTAACAAGACACAGGTGTGAGGTATGTCAGGTGTTGACAGTAACAACACACAGGTGTGAGGTATGTCAGGTGTTGACAATAACAACACACAGGTGTGAGGTATGTCAGGTGTTGACAATGACAACACACAGGTGTGAGGTATGTCAGGTGTTGACAATAACAACACACAGGTGTGAGGTATGTCAGGTGTTGACAGTAACAAGACACAGGTGTGAGGTATGTCAGGTGTTGACAGTAACAAGACACAGGTGTGAGGTATGTCAGGTGTTGACAGTAACAAGACACAGGTGTGAGGTATGTCAGGTGTTGACAGTAACAACACACAGGTGTGAGGTATGTCAGGTGTTGACAATAACAACACACAGGTGTGAGGTATGTCAGGTGTTGACAATGACAACACACAGGTGTGAGGTATGTCAGGTGTTGACAGTAACAACACACAGGTGTGAGGTATGTCAGGTGTTGACAGTAACAACACACAGGTGTGAGGTATGTCAGGTGTTGAAAGTAACAACTCACAGGTGTGAGGTATGTCAGGTGTTGACAGTAACAACACACAGGTGTGAGGTATGTCAGGTGTTGACAGTAACAACACACAGGTGTGAGGTATGTCAGGTGTTGACAGTAACAACTCACAGGTGTGAGGTATGTCAGGTGTTGACAGTAACAACACACAGGTGTGAGGTATGTCAGGTGTTGACAGTAACAAGACACCGGTGTGAGGTATGTCAGGTGTTGACAGTAACAACTCACAGGTGTCAGTTATGTCAGGTGTTGACAGTAACAAGACACAGGTGTGAGGTATGTCAGGTGTTGACAGTAACAAGACACAGGTGTGAGGTATGTCAGGTGTTGACAGTAACAACACACAGGTGTGAGGTATGTCAGGTGTTGACAGTAACAAGACACAGGTGTGAGGTATGTCAGGTGTTGACAGTAACAACACACAGGTGTGAGGTATGTCAGGTGTTGACAGTAACAACACACAGGTGTGAGGCATGTCAGGTGTTGACAGTAACAACTCACAGGTGTGAGGTATGTCAGGTGTTGACAGTAACAACACACAGGTGTGAGGTATGTCAGGTGTTGACAGTAACAAGACACAGGTGTGAGGTATGTCAGGTGTTGACAGTAACAACATACAGGTGTGAGGTATGACAGGTGTTGAAAGTAACAACACACAGGTGTGAGGTATGTCAGGTGTTGACAGTAACAACATACAGGTGTGAGGTATGTCAGGTGTTGACAGTAACAACATACAGGTGTGAGGTATGTCAGGTGTTGACAGTAACAACTCACAGGTGTGAGGTATGTCAGGTGTTGACAGTAACAACATACAGGTGTGAGGTATGTCAGGTGTTGACAGTAACAACATACAGGTGTGAGGTATGTCAGGTGTTGAAAGTAACAACACACAGGTGTGAGGTATGTCAGGTGTTGACAGTAACAACACACAGGTGTGAGGTATGTCAGGTGTTGACAGTAACAACACACAGGTGTGAGGTATGTCAGGTGTTGACAGTAACAAGACACCGGTGTGAGGTATGTCAGGTGTTGACAGTAACAACTCACAGGTGTGAGGTATGTCAGGTGTTGACAGTAACAACACACAGGTGTGAGGTATGTCAGGTGTTGACAATAACAACACACAGGTGTGAGGTATGTCAGGTGTTGACAGTAACAACATACAGGTGTGAGGTATGACAGGTGTTGAAAGTAACAACACACAGGTGTGAGGTATGTCAGGTGTTGACAGTAACAACATACAGGTGTGAGGTATGTCAGGTGTTGACAGTAACAACATACAGGTGTGAGGTATGTCAGGTGTTGACAGTAACAACTCACAGGTGTGAGGTATGTCAGGTGTTGACAGTAACAACATACAGGTGTGAGGTATGTCAGGTGTTGACAGTAACAACATACAGGTGTGAGGTATGTCAGGTGTTGAAAGTAACAACACACAGGTGTGAGGTATGTCAGGTGTTGACAGTAACAACACACAGGTGTGAGGTATGTCAGGTGTTGACAGTAACAACACACAGGTGTGAGGTATGTCAGGTGTTGACAGTAACAAGACACCGGTGTGAGGTATGTCAGGTGTTGACAGTAACAACTCACAGGTGTGAGGTATGTCAGGTGTTGACAGTAACAACACACAGGTGTGAGGTATGTCAGGTGTTGACAGTAACAAGACACCGGTGTGAGGTATGTCAGGTGTTGACAGTAACAACTCACAGGTGTCAGTTATGTCAGGTGTTGACAGTAACAAGACACAGGTGTGAGGTATGTCAGGTGTTGACAGTAACAAGACACAGGTGTGAGGTATGTCAGGTGTTGACAGTAACAACACACAGGTGTGAGGTATGTCAGGTGTTGACAGTAACAAGACACAGGTGTGAGGTATGTCAGGTGTTGACAGTAACAACACACAGGTGTGAGGTATGTCAGGTGTTGACAGTAACAACACACAGGTGTGAGGCATGTCAGGTGTTGACAGTAACAACACACAGGTGTGAGGTATGTCAGGTGTTGACAGTAACAACTCACAGGTGTGAGGTATGTCAGGTGTTGACAGTAACAACATACAGGTGTGAGGTATGTCAGGTGTTGACAGTAACAACACACAGGTGTGAGGTATGTCAGGTGTTGACAGTAACAACTCACAGGTGTGAGGTATGTCAGGTGTTGACAGTAACAACACACAGGTGTGAGGTATGTCAGGTGTTGACAGTAACAACATACAGGTGTAAGGTATGTCAGGTGTTGACAGTAACAACATACAGGTGTGAGGTATGTCAGGTGTTGACAGTAACAACACACAGGTGTGAGGTATGTCAGGTGTTGACAGTAACAACTCACAGGTGTGAGGTATGTCAGGTGTTGACAGTAACAACACACAGGTGTGAGGTATGTCAGGTGTTGACAGTAACAACATACAGGTGTAAGGTATGTCAGGTGTTGACAGTAACAACATACAGGTGTGAGGTATGTCAGGTGTTGACAGTAACAACACACAGGTGTGAGGTATGTCAGGTGTTGACAGTAACAACACACAGGTGTGAGGTATGTCAGGTGTTGAAAGTAACAACTCACAGGTGTGAGGTATGTCAGGTGTTGACAGTAACAACATACAGGTGTGAGGTATGACAGGTGTTGAAAGTAACAACACACAGGTGTGAGGTATGTCAGGTGTTGACAGTAACAACATACAGGTGTGAGGTATGTCAGGTGTTGACAGTAACAACATACAGGTGTGAGGTATGTCAGGTGTTGACAGTAACAACTCACAGGTGTGAGGTATGTCAGGTGTTGACAGTAACAACATACAGGTGTGAGGTATGTCAGGTGTTGACAGTAACAACACACAGGTGTGAGGTATGTCAGGTGTTGACAGTAACAACTCACAGGTGTGAGGTATGTCAGGTGTTGACAGTAACAACACACAGGTGTGAGGTATGTCAGGTGTTGACAGTAACAACTCACAGGTGTCAGGTATGTCAGGTGTTGACAGTAACAACTCACAGGTGTGAGGTATGTCAGGTGTTGACAGTAACAACTCACAGGTGTCAGGTATGTCAGGTGTTGACAGTAACAACTCACAGGTGTGAGGTATGTCAGGTGTTGACAGTAACAACTCACAGGTGTCAGGTATGTCAGGTGTTGACAGTAACAACATACAGGTGTGAGGTATGACAGGTGTTGAAAGTAACAACACACAGGTGTGAGGTATGTCAGGTGTTGATAGTAACAAGTCACATGTGTGAGGTATGTCAGGTGTTGACAGTAACAACTCACAGGTGTGAGGTATGTCAGGTGTTGACAGTAACAACTCACAGGTGTCAGGTATGTCAGGTGTTGACAGTAACAACACACAGGCGTGAGGTATGTCAGGTGTTGACAGTAACAACACACAGGTGTGAGGTATGTCAGGTTTTTGACAGTAACAACTCACAGGTGTCAGGTATGTCAGGTGTTGACTGTAACAACACACAGGTGTGAGATATTTGTATGTCAGGTGTGCTATGAACCATAGCTTCTCATATAGTATCCCTTCCCATATTTTGTGTTGTTACTGTGGAATGTAACCCCTTCATAATGGTGCTCCCTTCTGTCATGTTGTGGCATTGTTGTTAGTTAGTTTGGCTAATGATTTCAAGTAAGTGAGTTTGATTCCCATTTGTATGTTCTCTCCTTCAGCAAGACACTTTATTTCAATATTACTACTGTGCATTCACCTGGAAATATTTGTGTTGTAACTGTATTTTGTAGCTCAGTTTTTGTCACACACTGTTTCATACTGAATCTCCCTGAGGACTATGTCATGTATACATTTTTCTGTAAAATGCTCAGCCATATGCACATTAATTTCATTGTTTGAATAACTGGAACAATTATTATGAGAATCACACTCATACAGACACACACACAGACACACATAAATACATACATGCACATACAAACACACACACTTAGACCCACAAACACTCATATGCACTGACACACACACTCACAGACACAAACACACACATACAAACACACACACTCCGATACACAAACACACACACATACACTCACACACACACTGACAGACACACACAAACATTCACACACACTCAGACACAGAAACACACACACACATGCACATACACACTAGCTCGCAGACATACACATTCACACACACACAAATGCACACACATACAAAAAAACACACACAGACATAAACCCACATGTACACACACATTCACACACAATCATATACACACTGACACACACACACTCTCACAGACACACACACAAACACACATATAAACACTAAGAGATACAACCACACTGTCCAGTTTCACCTCTACATATCAATACACTTTCCTTCCCCCATTCTGTATGTTGTTCTTGTTTCATCTATCTCTTACACTGAGGCGTTTCTTCCTCTACCTTGTGACACAACCTTAATAGAGTTGTTATTACTGTTTTATATTATTGGCTCTTTAGCTGCAATTAAGTTGAGTCACTCCAGGTAGAGCCACTACTTTGGAGGAATTTAGTAATTGGGGTTCCTTCAAGGGGTCTTTGGAGTAATGATACTTGATAGAGTGCGTAACTTGGAGATCAGAGAGTCACTCCAGATAGAGCTGATACTTCTCCGAATTGAGAGATTACAGCTCCGATACTATGGACATGTGGTTAGAATGTCTCAGGAAAGAATCGCTGGATAGATTTTATGGAGACCTAGGGGTAGACCCCGAGGAAGATAGTTGGATAACATCCATGAGCTTGGCTGGTCACGCTTAGGGATCCAGCTGGATCAGTTGGAGACGGCTGCTTCTGACAGAACCTGCTGGAAGGAGTGTTTGAGGACTGCCCCCACGGCCCTCCTAGGAATAAGTGGGTTTCAATTTCTGTGTGTAATTTAACATAAGTATACTATACTCACACATACACATGTACACACTCAGACATACATGTTCAATCACATGTACCACAGATACACATGCACACATGCCCTCACATAGCTATAAAAACATGCACACTTACACATATACTCACATGTGTGCAAACATGCAAGTGCAGTCATGCTGACAGACCTAAAGTGCAATATGTGTGAGCATTTTTTTTTGTGTGTGTGTTTTACATATGTACTAGACCACCCGTGACCTGTTGGGTCATATTCACTTAAAGATATTTTTAAAAATCATGTTCACTTAAAAATAATTTTTAAATAATTAAAATATACACAGACATGTATATAATGTAAAATGAAATTGGCAGGCCTATATATATAACAGTAATGTTATATAGATGTAACAGTAATGCTATATTCGATTAATTGAATCATCTCTCTCTCTTCCATTTTCCTTCTCTGTCTCTCTCTCTCCCTCTCTCTATGTCTCTCTTTCAATCTACTCTCTCATAACCACTATCTCTTTCTCTCTATCTTTCTCTATCTCTATTTATGAAGGTACCCCGAAAAAATCCTGTATCTCGGGAACCAGTGCTCAGATTTACGAGAAACTTGTTTTATTCCATTTGCATTCCCATGTCAGGGGCAACTTCCTTTCAAAGTATTTTCCCATTATGCACAATGTTGGCTGTATTAAATTACAGACTAGCACACAACCACAGAGTTTTAGTAGTATATAGATGTCTATTTACACATGCACACAAGCTTAAGCACATAGATGGAGACCAAGAAGCACACATATACTAACATATGCATGCACACATACACACATCACACACCACACACACATCCTCTCCACACACACATCCCACACACACATCCCACACATCACACACAGGCACACATCACACACATATACAACATACCACACACATTACACACCACACCCACATATCAGACACACCACACACATCACACCTACACACCACACACAATACATACACACTAGCCAGTTAGTAACATCAGATAACTATTTCATTAATATATATCAGTAATGGCAGTTATCTAGGATGGGTGTTTATCAGTAATTTAATGGTCATAGTTGGTCATAGCTGGTCATAGTTTCACTGCTCTGACGTCATTGGGCTTACTCTCTTTTAATGTAGTTTTTACTTTAGAGAAAAACATAGGATGGTCACAATTGATCATTGATTAGTCTGCTGGATCAGAGCTAACCTCAGGCTAAACAACCACAGCAAGGATAGATACATTATCTAATGTAGACCCTAGGTACACTTTGTGGTTCAGGGACAACTGAAGGACAAATGTCTTCCATCATCATCATCATCATCATCATCATAATTTCAGGTCTGTTTTTCCTGCTAGCAAGAGTTAGGTGTGTCTTCACAATCAAGACCTTACTTAAACAGGGCTACTGATTTCTTAAATAGTCTGGGGGCCTGCATCTTGCTTATATATGATCCAGCGCTTTCCCAAATGCATTTTATTATGACACTAGTACAAGGAATATTGTCATGTCTTTGACACAACTGAAGGGTCCTCTCAACCCTTTGTTTAGCAAACCCTTTATTCATTACTAGCAGTGGTATCCGACATTGCACAGGATAAGGTATTTTGGAACACGGGCCGCCAACAGACCTAATCATGGAAAAACTGCATGCCTGGACAATATGTAAAGAAAATAAACCGAATACTCTGATGGCTGAATAATCTTTAAGATTTTCCTCGATGAAGCAGGAAAAATGCAGGTTTTCACCTAATGCGGGCCCTAGGGAATCAAGTAAATGAATTTTTTTTATGTGCATAATATGCCTTGAAATTTCGGCTAGACATAATGCCTCAAAAAAGCCCTAAAAAGCTGAAAAAATGAAGTTTTTCACCTAATGCGGGCTCTAGGCCATAAAAAAGTTGGATTTTCTTTGCTCACGGTATGAAGAAGAGACTGACTAAACATAGTTACAATTTCAAGGAAATCGGTCTGCTGTAACATCTAAAAAAAAAACCTATAAAGCTGAAAAAACGCAGTTTTTCACCTAATGGATCAAAAAGTTGAATTTTATGTGCATAACACTCCATGAAACATAAGTAATACACATGTAAAGTTTGAAAAAAATTGGTTGGGTACTTCTCGAATTTTAGGGATTAAAACTCACACACACACACACACGCACAGACAGACATCTTCAGTTTTATATATATAGATTATCAAACAGTTGTGGTTAGCAGTCAGTGCCGAATTTAGGACAAATGAGGCCCTGTGCTAGTTAAGTTATAGCTATGAGGCCCCTGAAAGAGGTAAAATATCTTTTTGGCAGGAAGATGCCCAGCCCCCTGGCCAATGGTAAATCTGGCACTGTTAGCAGTATACTTCATTTCACTCCTAAGTAAAGACACAATTTTATTTATTTCACCTGGGATCAATATTTGGTTATAGCGTAGCTATGTGGCTAAAATGTCAGCTCAGCCACCGTATTGTTCTGAGTCTGAACATACATAAAGTACATTGGGTGACCTCTACTTAATGCGCTGTGAGTGAAATTTGGTTGCTGAAAATTGTGCAGAAGTATATCAAGTACTTGTATGTGTGGGTATATGTGTATGTCCCATGTATAATCATACCTAGAATCAGCCAAACATTAACTGAATTAGCAGAAAAATCACTCTTCGAGCAGTGTGCATATTGATATTATACGTAAATATATATGCATGTAGATATGATATGTCAAATAAAATCCTAATTGACAATATGCACAGAAATTGAAGAGAGATTGTGTTACACTCTCTTCTGTAATCAGTAAAGTAATCCATGATACGTTTAAAAAAGACAATATTATATATAAACTACATTACGGTGAAATGTAATGAAAATGAAAAAGGAGAAAATTAGTGTCAGAAATATAAACATTATGATATAACGATGTAAATATATGAACGTTTATATAAGCGATATGATATAGCGTACGTCATATCATAACCAGAAGTATTGACATTTGAAAATTTTAAAAGAAGTGAATCTTAAAATAAGCAATCATTATATATAAGAATATTTATATAAGAAACCATTATATATAAGAATATTTATGTTTAATCAACAGCTACGAAATTTAGTACATAAATTATGTCATATTCATTATTTATTCAAAGTAATCTAATTTATTTTACTAACGGGATAAAAAAAATATTCAGGACACAGTGCTGCACTCCTCCCTTTATTATATTATGATGAGCACTCAATACATTTAAGCAGAGATTTTGAAATTTTGGTTGTAATGAAGTTAAAGCTAAAAATGTGGTTATAGGTATTTTGGAATCAAAAAGGTTAAATATAAAAATTTGCTTGAGAAATTAGTAAAATTTGGTGAGAGACACAAAATTTACAAAATTCCTAAACTTTTCAATAACATATCCTGTGTCACTGGTCATATGTGTAATAATTGTACACAGAGTGGTCAAATCTCAAATATATTTCACAATCAAATTACTAAATTAATAAATAGAAAAGATAAATATCATATTACATCTCTAATTATGTGCTTAATTGTACACTGAGAAGTGTTAAGTCTCAAATATACTTCATAATCAACTATTGATAAAACTGATCAGATTCAACCCTTTAACATTTACATTACTCTATATTTAATATTATATTTTCATGGTAAAGGCTTTATCTCACATAATATCGAATCTGAGATTTTATTTTGAGAACAATACCTTAACATAAGTATGAGCAGCTGGTTACGCTTGGTTTGAACAGAAAGAGGCGAGATATGGTTGGTTTAAATGTAATATGATATTTATCTTTTTTATTTATTAATTTATTAATTTGATTGTGAAATATATTTGAGATTTGACCAATCTGTGTACAATTATTACAAATTCTGTCAATGCAATAATAGTAATATTAAATGTTACCTTGCTTGATACAGAATAGCTGGTTTAACCCTTTAGCATTTAAACCATCCGTGTTTGGCCAAAATTATCTCACCCCTTTCTGCTCAAACCGACTGTAACTGGCTGTTCGTACTAATGTCAAAGTATTGTTCTCAAAATGAATATCAAAATCTCATAGATTCGATATTATGTGAGATAATTATATGAGGTAAAGCCTTTACCATGAAAATATAATAGTAAATATAGAATAATGATTTCTTTATTGGCCACAAAGGTAAATATAGAATAATGTAAATGCTAAAGGGTTAAGATGGTATTAAATAGAATGTATTGTTGAACAAAAGCATACAATGATGAAAACATAGAAATAAGGGATTAAAATAATAAACAGGAAGGGAGAAAATAGACAAAAAATATTAAATAATGGAAAAAGGGAGGCGGATAGGAGGAACAAATAAACTCCACATCCTTAGTTAGGCAGTATATCTTAGCTGCACCAGTGCAGACAAAATAATGAATTCCTCAGGCAGGATGCACTTTTCCCAGGACCAAGAATACCTGGGATTTTGACAGCGACTGACATGAAAAGGAAGAAGTTGGTCAAGTCCCGGTTTGTGGATGTCTTCTATTTCTGTGTTATGAGCGGCAGTTTGTTGCTTTGTGGCCGAAGTGACAAGGTTGGAATTAGAGAATGTATCGTAAGATGTGGCGTCTCAGATTAGAGACTGAATCAAAGCCAGACATTTTTGGAATATTATGATAAAATCATAGATACTTCTTCTTGTAATCCCACCATGTGTGAAATTGGCAAGTGAAAAGTTATCAAGTAGGATACTGAGAGTAAAACCTTCCAATACAATCACCATCTGTTGTTGATTGTTGCTATGTTTGCTGCCTGCCTTCTTAGCTATGTGAGCAGAAAATCAAGGATCACAAAGAATTTTGGTAGTAAAAAAAAAAAAAAATACCACACCCCATTGATATATTGCTATGGCAACCCGACACTGAGCTATATTTATAACCCCCTACAGATTGCTTAGAAATCAAATATCCTACTGAATCGCCATTGTTCATTCCTCCGTTACCAATACTACCAAGTTCCTAAAGTGTTGCCAGAAATTGCCTTCTAAATACTATTGCTAACCTAATGGAGACTTTAATCTTTCCTGCAGTTGAGTATAGGTGAGACCAGCTATATGCATTTTTGGGAATAATACTTGTACAAATATTTGTATGGATTTACAAATAATCTATATATATTCCCCCTTTTCAATGTCTTTCCACCACTCCCTCTCAGAACTTTTTTCCTTCCCACCTTTCTCCTGATGAAGGGCTTATACCTGAAACGTCGCCCCCCACCCCCTACTCTCAAGCACGAACCTAATACCAACACTTTTCATACTGCACTCTTTGTTTTTTGTTTTTTACACCGTATATATATATATATATATGTATATGTGTCGGATGGAAGCTAAGATGCTTCCATAGGCGGTATGCCGGTTGAGCACTCTATGCTCTTACAGAGCAGAGTATGGTATAATATAAAACGAAAAATCAGTGATGCATCTGAACTCAATTTATTGTGTATTACAATTGTTTCACCGGCGGAGAGCTCGAGACGCGATCATTATGTGGATCTGTCTGATTCTGGACCCGTAGGTTCGACGGACATGTCGAACCTGCGGGTCCAGAATCAGACAGATCCACATAATGATCGCGTCTCGAGCTCTCCGCCGGTGAAACAATTGTAATACACAATAAATTGAGTTCAGATGCATCACTGATTTTTCGTTTTATATTATATATATATATGTATCCTAGAAAGAAACCATATATATATATATGTAGTAAAAGGCCGATAAATTTTTATTTTTTAAAATCCAGTTCAATGTTGTAGAAAAATACGAAGGGCAAATGATGACAAATGAAACAAAACAAACAAAGTAATGTATTTTAGCATGATATTTCAGGGCTAAAACCATCTTTTCAGATGTGAAGCTGAAACAGTCAGACAAAACAAATGAATGATAAGAGCCACAGAGGAGGGATCTATATACACCAAATTTTACAGGAAGGATGCCTGCAGAGACGATTTTGTGCACCATGACTCTGGCCTTCCCTGCAAAGCCAAAATGGCCTATATATGGAATGAGATCTCCAGAATACTCGACATATGCAGTGAGTGTAGTGACAGACATACCAGCATGGTGGAATTCCAAAGAGTTCTCACCAAAAATGTCTACCCTATTTCTCTCACCAAACACCGAAATGCCAAGGCAGCAGCAAAAAGGAGGAGGACACGTGCCCCTAAGGATAACATGTGCTACCTAAAGTTGCAACATTTCAATGAGAAGATGACAGCTGCCATCAGACAAGTCATTCATAGGGAAGGACTGAATATACAGCTGGCACATTCGGTATCCTCTTTGAGGAGACTGCTCCACAGACACCAATCCACCAACCCAGTGCACTGGTGAAACTCCAGAGTAACAAGACTCACTACTTAGCCATAATAAAGGAATAGATATCAGGAAAAACAGACATTAAAATGATGACGATGATATATATATAAAATTATGCACAAGAAGAATTGGATGTAGTGTGCAAGAGAAGACTGTATTGGTATGGACATGTGATATGCATGGAAGATAACAGCTGCATTAAAAAAATGCAGAGAAACCATACATGCAATAATATATGCACATTTCCTAATTGTCCCATCAATAATGCAGAAGTGTGCATGAGAGCATATGTGGTCTATAAAATCACCTGCAAAAAATGCAGCTCCTCATACATTCGAAGGAACACATGAGAATGAGAGCCTCTTCTGTTTAAAAACATCTTGATAGATGCTGCAACTAAGACACTGTGGTCACCATAGAGGTGACTGAAAGGAATATGGGAAATTTAAGGATTAAGGAAGCCATTTTCATCAATCAAATAAAACCAGAGATAAGGTCAGAAATGCATGAGGCAGAATGGTTACTATAGCGATATAGCGACCCCATGCATGTGTTTTGTAAACTCATAGACCAGTTGGGAAAGAAAACTCTAAAAACTCTGATCACTCATTTGTTTTGTCTTTGACTGTTTCGGCTTCACATCTGAAATGAGGGTGTTAGCCCTGAAATATCATACTAAAATACACTGGCTAAAACATTACTTTGTTTTGTTTTGTTACATTTGTCATCATTTACCCTTCATATTTTTCTACCACAATGTACCAGCTTTTAAAAACAAAAATATTGGTCTTTTGCTACATATCTCAGAATGCTTCATATTAACTAATTAACTACACTATTCTCTCTCTCTCTCTCTCTCTCTCTCTCTCTCTCTCTCTCTCTCTATATATATATATATATATATATATATATATATATATATATATATATATACACACACATATAAATGTACACATATATATATATCATCATTCATCATTTGATACTTGTTTTCTCATGCTGGCTTGTAATATATAAAAGTTTAGACCACAAACACATATGCAATACTGAATGAAAGTAGTTGAGAATGAGAGACAAGGGATTATTTGAGAAATGTCTACTCTAATATTAACCACTAGCTCTATATCTAATATTATTGACAGTATCTCTATCAGTAAAAGTTATTTTTACATGAAATTCATTAGAGACACAAGAAAATATTATTAATATTATTAAAATGTCTGAGTGTAGAAAATTAGAACACAGTCAACAGAGAAGAAGATGTAAAACCAGCTTAGACAACATGGCACTATAAACCAATAAAGGAGCCTTTATATAGTCATGACCAGGTCTTCTTCAAATTTCACTGTACTGTTTTAAATAAGGAAGAACACATACATTAATGTAGTCTTAGATAACCCTAAAAGAACAGAAAAACAAAACAAAAATAAATAGTCAGAGATGGAATGCCATTCTAGTTCTTGTTCAAGTTGACCTGGGGCTAATCAGCCACCAACATTTTGGCACTGCTTTAGATGGCATCATGTCACAAGATTGAATATATTCTTGTCTTCAATGATTATTTTCTCTGATCATTTCAAAACTATTTTCTTTTTCTAACATGGGTGGGATGGGCTAAGAAATTTGAGAATTTACATTTTGTTCAGGCAACAACTTTTTACTATTTGGTGTTTTTTTTGTTACGTGAGTCAAATGTGTGAAAGATGTGAAACCTATTAACGGTTAACTCTTTAGTATTTACATTATTCTACTATTATATTTTCATCCTAAAGGATTTATCTCACATTATCATCTTACATAATATGGAATCTACGAGATATTGATGATGTTATTTATTTTGAGAACAATACCTTAATGTCAGTATGAGTGGCCAGTTATGGCTGGTTTGAGCAGAAAGAGGTGAGAGAATTCTGACCAGATATGGCTGATTTAAATGCTAAAGGGTTAATTATGTGTTGTGACTCATTCTGTCTCCAACTTTCTCATTTCACTCCAACACCTGCAATGTAGAGGAGAGGAAGATAACATAAATATCGGGACTTGACTGACCACTTCCTTTTCACACTGGTCACTGTCTCATGTCGTCAGGTGTCCTTTGGTGTCCTCAATCCTCAAGCTGCTGTTTTCTTCTGCATTATTGGGATGACTGCAGCCTACTTGAGGAAGAAGCCCCATGAGGTGGCGTGGCTGCTGCAGCAGATGTTGCTTGTATGTACTATACATGCTCCTTTGATGAGTTGTTGTGCACCTGATCACTGTAAACAATAATTTTCATTATATATTTTCTGCAGCAATGCCTTTGTCATTCTGCTTACAAGGCATGGCTGAAACATACTGCCCAGTCTAGGGTATAGAGTCTATCACTCCCTTCCCTTTCCCCTATCTTTTGTTGCTTAATTTGTTATCTTTTTATTCCTTTTAGTCTCTATCTTTTTCGTTTCCTTATTATTGTTTATCTTGTACAGTTTATATGAAAATTGTCTGTTAGATGACTGTATATGATGCACCTTTCCCAGAGGTATAGCATAATAGTAGTAATGGTAAGATTTAACCCTTTAACATTTACATTACTCTATATTTACTATTGTATTTTCACGGTAAACACTTTATTTCACATAATTATCTCACATGATATCGAATCTACGAGATTTTGATATTATTAATTTTGAGAACAATACCCTAACATAAGTATGAGCAGCTGGTTATGGCTGATTTGAACAGAAAGAGGTGAGAGAATTCTGGCTGGATATGGTCAGTTTAAATGCTAAGGGGTTAAATACATGAGTTTTTGGTCGCTATACCAGTACCTTAACCTCACAACTCTTGTGTTTCATCATTGTTAACAGATTGTCTTGTGATATATTTGCACATGATTAAAGAATGCGTCTCTATTATAAAGTTATTTTATTTCACTGGCCATATAGGATGAGGGTATGAGTCACATAAACTGTATTGTATAGAAGTTTAAATGTAGAATCAAAGATATATTTCATCTAATGTAATAGTTGTATTATTAATCCCGCCGAGGTTGACTTTGCCTTTCATCCTTACGGGGTCGATAAAATAAAGTACCAGTAATGCACTGGATAATTGCTGGCCTTGTGCCAAAAGTAGAAACAATTATTAATACAGCTGCTGCTGCTCACATCCCTCACCATTTACAGTACACCAATAGACACTGTTTGCCTGTCTAGCTTATATACCACACACATATAACATATCTATCTATCTATCTAGGGTGGGAAAATTCCCAAGATCCATGGACGAGTTCTCTCCTGCGGTCTCTGTCTCTCATTATCGCTGCCATGTCCTGCGTCTCCAAGAGACCAGTGTCTGTCCTTAGGGCATCAACATATGTTAACCTTCGTTACTGTAGTGGAGTCTGTGCTGCTGTCCGGGTCTGAGACTTGGACACTGACCAAGAAACTCACTCAGATGGTGGATGCCTGAGAATGCTGAGGATGGCTCTGAACATTAATCAATATACACTGAGGTTGAAGAACTCAGAGCTATACGGGAGCCTCCCAAAAGTGACACAGGAGACTGAGGTTAGCTGGACATGCTCACCGACATCCAGAGTTGACACTGCACTCAGTGCTCCTGTGGGAGCCCCTGCATGGACACACTGGATGAAGAAGACCGGGGTTAACATATAACATATATACATCATCATCATCATCATCATCATCATCGTTTAACGTCCATGTTCCACGCTTGCATGGGTTTGGACGGGAGTTTTCCCACTTGAGGCAAGAGTGGTTGTCTTGCTCGCATAGGACTATCTGGCGGGTTTTCTACAGCTGGATGCCCTTCCTAACACCAACCACATTTACAGTGTGGGACTGGGAGGTTTTTACCGTGTTGCCTACACGGCCACATTACAGCGTGGACTGTGTGTTTTTTGTCGTGACACCTACACGATCTCATTTGTTTCGGCCTGGATGTTGTGGCACCAACATAACTTTACATTGAAAGGGGCGGTGTGAATGGGGTGGAGGTGGTGGGACGGGGGTGTGTTTTGTTAGAGATGCCTACTGACTGTAGTAGGTTTTACTTTGTATTTCAGGTAAGGCGGGTCTTCTCTGTTACTGAGTACCGCCAAAGGTCTCAGTCCAGTGACATTGTCTTGGAGAGGTGTAAGTGTGTGAGGTCGGAATTTATCAGGTCGTCCCAGGTTTTTCTGGGTCTGCCTATATATATATACATATATATACAAACATACACCATATATATATTCCCACATACATGCACATTTACCCATACCACATATATACATGAATCTCAATGAGTTGGTAACAATTAAACTAGCTGAGTCAATCTTCATCCAAAACTGGGGTTTAATTTTACAATGAGAGTAATTACATATGGATATGGCTCCATATCTCTCTCTCTCTTTCTCTCTCTCTCTCTCTCTCTCTATATATATATATATATATATATATATATATATATATATAATAGAAAAAAACAAGGAAGTTTCGTTTACATATGAAAAATATTTATTTATTGTTTATCGACCTGTTACGCATGTTTCGCAGAGGTTTGGCTCAAGGTAACCTATAGAAGTTAAGGAATCAACTCCAGTATTGATCTGCTTAATAATATTAAAATCTCATAGATTCGATATTATGTGAGATAATTATGTGAGGTAAAGCCTTTACTCTGAAAGTACAATAGTAAATATAGAGTAATGTAAATGTTAAAGGGTTAACTTGTTATTCTTTGGTAGTCAAATAAGAAGTGTGAGACAATACTGGTTCTGATAGAGACAGAGGGGAAGGGAAGAAGAGGTCACGTCATCGAAGTTCAAAGTAGAAAGAGAAGGAGGGAGAGAGAGAGAGCAGCTGTATGTCGCTAGTGGCAACTACACCAATTTTAAAGGTAAGTAATATATAAGATATACGAAAGACATTTTATAAAGTAGAAAATATAATATAATAAAAAAACAACATACATATACATACAATAATAATAATTGTTCCTAATTTTGGCACAAGGCCAGCAATTACCCAGTACATTACTAGTACTCTATTTTATCGACCCCGTAAGGATGAAAGGCAAAGTTAACCTCGACGGGATTTGAACTCATAAGAATAATAATGACAACTATATGGAGGCACATGGCTTAGTGGTTACAGCATTGGGCTTGCAATCGAAAGGTTGTGAGTTCAATTCTCAGACCGGGTGATGTGTTGTTTCCTTAAGCAAGACACTTTATTTCACATTGCTCCAGTTTACTCAGCTGTAGAAATGAGATGATAGGGACTGGGGTCCTTATCATTCCACTGCAAAGTGGTCATGGAGGTGCCACGGCAAAAAAGCACCCAGCACTCACTGTAAAATGAGGTTGGTGTTAGGAAGGGCATCGGATGTAAAATGATGATGATGATGATGATGATGATTATAATGACGATAATAATAAAAAAAGGGAAACAAAAGGAAAGAAAGAATAGGGAAATATAGATAAAAAAGAGAGAAAGAAAGAAGAAAAAACTGGAAGGGGAGGGGATGGCAAGAGCTCGGGTGTCGCAGAAGAGAGGGGAGGTTGGAGGGGGAAGGTGATTGGGCTTTCGGCCTAGAACAAGGGTACGGAATTGCTGCGCCCTGCGGACAAGACGGCAAAAACATTCCCACAGATGATGGCCAGTGACACCCTCTGCAACGCCATCCAACCTTGCGGGGGCTCCCTCCTCAGATAGGCTGCTGACACTCCAATCTTGTGGAGAAGCTTGGCAGTACGGGGTCTAAGTACACCTGAGGTCACAACGGCGACCAGTGTGAAGAGGAAGTGGCTGGACAGACCCTGGTATTTGTTTATTTTACGGTCTTCTATGAGATGGGCCGCGATGCCGGGGTATTCAATATTTTAGAGGAGTAATTCAGAAGTGTGTTGATCACTCCCTTGCATCTCAATGTTATCCCTATTAAATACTGTAATATGTAGTATTACTAATCATGTTGTAATGTCATCATTTTGGTATACTTTTTACTGACTAGATTCGCTTCTTATCATCAATGACTTTACAGCATGAACTAGGTGTATTTGATCATGTCACTAGCACTAGCTAGTTTGTCTGTTGGGACTAAAGTGTTCCTTCTATTCCATCAGTTGCTATTAAGTTATTGCTCTTCTTCATAGATGGGTTGTCTTTGCTATGACTTAGAGAGTCCATAGCTCTTTTGTGCAAATATTTAGATCCAAGTCAGCTCTGAGCAAGTATATCTATATTCATCCTGTCTTCTATTGAGACATGATGTATTTAAGAGGATTATGTGTAAATTAACTACTTCTTCTAATAGGTTCAGAGACTACATAGAGATTCTAGTTATTTGTTAGTTGTTGTATAGGGTGTTGCTACATACTGCATGCAATGTTATTACATTCTACATGTAGTGTTACAACATGTCACATACATCACATTTCTAGTATATCTCATGCAGTCTATACAGACATCTCTCTCTCTATCTCTCTCTCCCTCTCTCTCTCTCCCCCTCTCTCTCTATTATATATATATATATATTCTTCAAAATTATAAAAAAGTCAAGGATATGAAATTATATATTCTTTCATTTTTATGAATGTTTCAATACGCATTGAGCTTTTCTCATCTTACCAAAGAAAATAGTGAAGTACTATACTATAATCACATATATATATATCTTTCTACCTATTTATCTATCTATCTCACACTCTCCATATATATATATATATATAATCATCATCATCATCATCATCATCTTACGCCCGCTTTTCCCTGCTTGCAAGGGTGGGACGGGAACTGATTCAGGCTTGATTTCTACAGCTGGATGCCTTTCCTAACACCAACCTCATTTACAGTGAGTGCTCGGTGTTTTTTTGCCGTGGCGCCTCCACAACCACTTTGCAGTGGAATGATAGGGACCCCAGTCCTATCATCTCATTTCTACAGCTGAGTAAACTGGAGCAATGTGAAATAAAGTGTCTTGCTCAAGGAAACAACACATCACCCGGTCTGAGAATTGAACTCACAATCTTTCGATTGCAAGGCCAATGCTCTAACCACTAAGCCATGTGCCTATATATAATATATATATATATATGTGTGTATGTATATATATATATCAAAAGTAAGTGTACAAACCAATCAAGGAGAGATAGGAGATCAGTTGTGAGAATTATAAGCCAGCAGTAAAGAGGACTGTGTACTCAATGCGTATTAAGTGCAAGACAAGCGAACACTAAAAGTAAGTGAGAGAATTATATGTCATGCAAAAAGTGTATAGGCAGAGCGTTAATATAAACATTATTATATATATATATATATGAATATATATATATTATATATATATAAATTTTTGTCAGAGAATACACAACCAAATTCTTGAAAAAATATTTATTGGTTTACAATTGTTTCAGAAGCTGGATCATAATTCGATCCATAAAAATAAGCTTTTTTGAATTACAATGTCTTGGAGGCACATGGCTTAGTGGTTAGAGCATTGGCCTTGCAATCGAAAGGTTGTGAGTTCAATTCTCAGACTGGGTGATGTGTTGTTTCCTTGAGCAAGACACTTTATTTCACATTGCTCCAGTTTACTCAGCTGTAGAAATGAGATGATAGGGACTGGAGTCCCTATCATTCTACTACAAAGTGGTTGTGGAGGTGCCACGTCAAAAAAAGCACCCAGCACTCACTGTAAATGAGGTTGGTGTTAGGAAGGGCATCCAGCTGTAGAAATCAAGCCAGAATCAGTTCCGTCCCACCCTTGCAAGCAGGGAAAAGCGGACGTAAAATGATGATGATGATGATGATGATGATGTCCTTCTGTTTTAATCCTTCGATTGATAAGTGGTGTGGTATGTGTTTCATGTATTTTGTAGTCTCCCCCATCAAAGACATGAATTTTTGAATTTTACGTTTATTTTCTTTCTGGTTCTGAAGATGAGGTCAAATCATAGTTTGGTTTTCATATCATCCATACCTATCGATTCTAAAATTGATGGATTTTATTTTTACTGACCGAATTATGGTCTAGCTTCTGAAACAATTGTAAACCAATAAATATTTCTTCAAGAATTTGGTTGTGTATTCTCTGACAATAATTATCATTATCATCATCGTCATCATCGTTTAACATCTATATATATATATATATATATATATATATAAAACGAGGGAAGTGTGGTAAAGAACCAGGTGGACCATAACACATCAGAGTACTTGATACTTTGGGTAGTAGAGTGGGTAATAGGAAAAGGTTCAGGACCAAGACGGCAGAGCTCAAGCCGTTTCTGGAGTCCAGAAATAGGCGGCAAAACGGCTTGAGCTCTGCCATCGGGGTCGTGAACCTTTTCCTATATATATATATATATATACATATATATATATATACAAGGATCGGAATTAAGAGTATTCCGCAGTTCACAGTAATAATAATAATATTAACTCAAAGAAGAATAGAGAATTTTCTTCTGAGCTCGGATACAAATATATTACACAAATAGAAGTGTGTTACGCAGTGAAACGTGTGTAAAGGATTATTACAAGTGATTCTTACCGTTACTGAATAGAAAACAATATCTATAGGTTTAGCAATTAAATAGAAAAAAACCTAAGTTAGAATCAAATCACTGAAGTAGAGTTTTAAATTACTAACCTTATAACTATAATAGTTATAAGGTTTAATTTACTAACCTTATAACTATAATAGTTATAAGGTTAGTAATTTAAAACTCTACTTCAGTGATTTGATTCTAACTTAGGTTTTTTTGTATTTAATTGCTAAACCTGTAGATATTGTTTTCTATTCAGTAACGGTAAAAATCACTTTACACACATTTCACTGTGTAAACACACTTCTATTTGTGTAATATATTTGTATATATATATACATATATATATATATATATACATATATATATATGTACATATATATATATATATATATATATATATATATATATATATATATATATATATATATATATATATATATTATAAATATATTTTCATCATTCATCATCATTTTATTTTACGTCCGCTTTTTCCCTGCTTGCAAGGGTGGGACGGGAACTGATCCTGGCTTGATTTCTACAGCTGGATGCCCTTCCTAACACCAACCTCATTTACAGTGAGTGCTGGGTGCTTTTTTTTTTGCCGTGGCACCTCCACGACCACTTTGCAGTGGAATGATGGGGACCGCAGTCCCTATCATCTCATTTCTACAGCTGAGTAAACTGGAGCAATGTGAAATAAAGTGTCTTGCTCAAGGAAACAACACATCACCCAGTCTGAGATTTGAACTCACAACCTTTCGATTGCCTCCATATATATATGTGCCTCCATATATATATACATATATATATATATATATATATATACATATATATATATATATATATATATATACATATATATATACATATATATCTATACATATATATATACATAATGAAGGAGTTGTGGTAAGGAACCAGATGGACCATAATGCACCAGAGTACTCAATACTTAGGGTAGTAGAGTGGGTAATAGGAGAAAGTATGACTCCGACGGTAGAGCTCAAAGCCGTCGAAACGGCTTGAGCTCTACCGTCGGGGTCATACTTTCTCCTATATATATATATGAAGGCACATGGTTTAGTGGTTAGAGCATTGGCCTTGCAATATGGAGGCACATGGTTTAGTGGTTAGAGCATTGATCTTGCAAGCGAAAGGTTGTGAGTTCAATTCTCAGACTGGGCGATGTGTTGTTTCCTTGAGCAAGGCACTTTATTTCACATTGCTCCAGTTTACTCAGCTGTAGAAATGAGATGATAGGGACCCCAGTCCCTATTATTCCACTGCAAAGTGGTCGTGGAGGTGCCACGGCAAAAAAGCACCCAGCACTCACTGTAAATGAGGTTGGTGTTAGGAAGGGCATCCAGCTGTAGAAATCAAGCCAGAATCAGTTCCTGTCCTACCCTTGCAAGCAGGGAAAAGTGGACATAAAATGAAATGATGATGATGATGATGATATATATATATATAAAGAGAGAGAGAGCAAAACATTTAAACTCCCCGGATGCAATTAAAGATGTGATTATTTCAGAGGAAGATATTGCACATGTGATCAGCACCTGCCCCAGAAATATTAACACACCACTGTGCTGGTGATAAAACAATATACAATGCAGTTCATGGGAAAACAAACTGCTTTATGATAAATATAGAAGATGATTGTGATGTTGAGTACAGAGATACGTTTCAACACAAGGAATATTGGTGGAACATTCCCATCAAAATGTCCTTCAATTGCAAATATAAGAGATCTGATATGGTTGTTTGGCAGAGAAAATGAAAATCATGCACAGTCTAAATACCAGCTGCCTTACAGATGAGAATGTTTCGTTCTAAATCATAAAGAAATATGAAATAAAGAAGCCTACAGCTTCTTAAAGGATTGGGAGGATCCTTCAGTTGTATAAAAGACATAATGGCCTCCCTAGTGCTGGGTTAATGATAAAATGCACTTGGTAGAGTGTGGGATTATATGTAAGCAAAACATGGGCCTTTCAGCTCATCTGAGGAGTCAGCTGTCCCATTTGAGTACTAATTTGGTCTGTGAAGACTTGTCCAATTCTTGCTAGGCAGAGAAAACAGATGTTAAATAATTGTTTCTACTTTTTTGGCTCAAGGCCATCAATTATCCCAGTACATTACTGGTACTTTATTTTAACGACCCCATAAGGATGAAAGGCAAAGTTAACCTCGACGGGATTTGAACTCAGGCCGTAAAGGGACGTAACTCTATGTAGCAAAGCATGGAATCTGATCCTCTACCGATACTATCACATCACAGATGTTAAATAATGATAATGAAGATGATGATGCATATGTATGTATGTATAGACAATAGACTTGAGCAGTTTCTGTCCACCAGATTTTACTTGCAAGACATTGGTCAACCTGAGGGTGTAGTAAAAGACACTTCCTTAAGGTGTTGTACAGTGTGACTGAACCCGAAACGATGTGTTGCAAAGCAAACTTCTTAACCATACAGCAATGTCTGCATATATTGTATTATTAAGTGTCTAAGTGATAGTTTCAAATGTTGAAGTTTTAAGACAAAGTGGCCAGCTAACATCATCATCATCATCATCATCTTACATCCATTTTTCTAAGCGAGCATGGGTTAGACGAGTTGTCCTGTTGTGGGCAATGCCAGGTCAGGTGACCATGTCTTGCTCATACAGAGCTGATTTTGGCTTTGGTTTTTACAGTTGGATGCCCTTCCTAATGGCAACCTCATTTACAGTGAATACTGGGTGCATTTTGTCATGACGCTTACATGACCAGTTTACAGTGTGGATTGGGTGCCTTTTGTCATGACACCTACATGACCACTTTACAGTGTGGACTGGGTGCTCTTTGTCATGACACCTACATGACTACTTTACAGTGAGAGAGGATGGGGGTATACTGTATATATGCTTTGCAAATAAAAGCTGTAAGAAGAGTAATAACATGCAAGACTTTTTAAAATTTAACACATATCTCTTCACCATTGTTATCTAAATACCAACTATTAAGCTTTGTTTCTTTGTAAGAAACCAATTCTTATTTTTATCATCATTATCATCGTTTAACGTCTATTTTCCACACTAGCATGGGTTAGATAGGAAGAATTCAAATAATTAAAAAAGAGATATAACATATAGCTAAAAGAAACTATAGGAGGAGACTTAAGATCAGTTCAGACTGCCTGTATTAAAGTGTTATTACATATATAAAAACCTTCCAAGTCTTATTTAAGAATTTTTTGTTTAGAAATGTTTCAAAAATCAGCTTACAAATGAAAAAGTTATTTTATGAAATTCCTCAAAAGTTTTGGTTATTTTCAAAATTAATTGAAACATATTAACAGTGTTCAATACTTATTGAACAAAATATATACACACACACCTTCCATTACCCTCCCTTCTACCAGCATTTGCTCTGGATGACATTTCTCTGATGTAGGTGCCAGAATAAAATGCACTTAGTACAATCTGCAGAGCAGTTGGTAATAGGAAGTACATCCAGTTATAGAAATATTGCCAATGTATGAACAAGATGTAATCCTCAACCCATCTAGAAGATCAATAATTTTGAATAAGAGGTGACTCAGCCAGTTTTTATTGAGCATGGGAAAACAGCTGTAAAATAATGATGCTGATATGGGTGTGTGCATGTGTATTTGTGTGTGCATTATATATGGATACAGGCATACATACATACAAACACATGCTCACACACACACACACACAAATGCGTATATCATCCTGATCATCAATTTTATGATCTGAATCAGTTCTTATTCAAAGTTACTGCCCTCTCCCCACATACAATGTGGGCTAGATCGTCTCTGGGCTCTTCACCTCATGGGAGATAAAAAAATTCTCAACTTTTGGGCATTACGCATCATCATTTAGTGAACAATTCTATTTTTCTCAAATTGTAGGCAGCTTTCCCCAGTCATAAACCACCAAACATTTCTATTCAAAGTGAAATGGTGTCAATTTTTAAGGCTGGTGGTATGGATTTATATTTATACCATCATACCATCATACCATCATATAATGTGAGCATTCTTGTCAGCTTAGCTGAAATGATTGTAAAACAAGGCATTAATAACTATCTAACCTTGTTCTCTTATCTTTTCATTGTTCAACATTATGTATTTGACTTTGTAGTTTGAATACTCACTGATATATAAGAGGGCCATTGTACCACAGAAGTGGATAGTACACTTTATCAATTGAGTATTCATCTTAGCACTACATTGAGATCCAAGATGATCATAAGTCCTGCCTTGACTAAACAGAATACTCACATGTATGTATGTATGTATGTATGTATGTATGTATGTATGTATGTATGTATGTATGTATGTATGTATGTATGTATGTATGTTCTTCTGGTTTTATAATTTCACAAAGTTTTACCAATATAGAGAGAGTCGGTTTCTAACATAGACACAAGACTCTCTCATTGGAATTTACACAACATCAACTAGGTAGATATGTATGTATGCATGCATGTGTAGATATGGATGTTATTGTATGTGTGGATGTGTATGTTTTGAGTTGTATGTATGCATGTGTACATGCTTTGTATCTGTACATGTGTATATGCAGTTATTAGATGCAACATTTTTGGAATACTTTACATATTTTTACTGTTCCATTAATGGATTGTACTTGTATATCCTAACTAGTTGTGTTCTTTCTGTTCCTGTGAAGCCTAGCTTCTCAAGATTTGTATTGAGGCAGTTACTAACATACCCCAGTGCCTCAATAATCACAGGCATAAATCTGAAGGTGTAATCAGGGTGGAGTATCTGCAGATTTCTCATCAGTTCTGCATAAATATTCTCCTTTTCACTAATCTTTGATATTATATTGGCATCTGCTGGGCAGCTAATTTCCACTACTGTGCATGTTTTCTTCTCCCTGTCCCATATCATAATATCTGGTCTGTTATGCCTGCATTTTATTGGGGTTTTTACTGGAACATTCCACCAGTACTCTTTCATATTATGTACATGGATGTCTTCCACATTGTATGTATGTATGTTTGTTTGTCATGCTGCTCTTCAGCATTACTGGTATTATGTAATCCAGTGCAACCTGTGCTTGGTTAGGTCATTGGCAACTAAACAGGCAACCACACCAAGCTTGCTTGTTTGGTGAGAAGGGGTTTTTGGATACCCTGCGGTATGAAAAATAAAACCCAACAAAGGGCAGGGTATCTCAGGACAGTCAACAGCCATCCAATAAAGAATTTTGTTTTGTGGAGTAAGATACTCCTAGTCTTCATTAAGACATCTCTCTAGGAGAAGGTCACACTGATATAAAACCTGCCACTTTATATCCAATGATGGAGACCAGTTAGACCAGTTTTCCTTTTTGGGTAAATGTATTTAATGTTCAGAGAATCAGATTGGTCCTGTGCAAAGCCATTCCTCACTTAAAAAAGCTTCAAGCACAGTCATTGCTTGATATGTGATATTTTTTGCAATGCATGGTATTGTTGGCCAAAGGCAAGTCCCAAGCATGACTAAAAAGCCACGTCTGTGATGCTCATGTTTAAGAATCAAGTGATGACACTACTCAAAATCAAGTTGTAGCCATCATCTTGTATGTATGTATGTATGTATGTATGTATGTATGTATGTATGTATGTATGTATGTATGTATGTATGTATGTATGTATGTATGTATGCATGCATACACACCCGCACACATACATATATACATATACACATATACACATACATGCATGCATGCATGTATGTGTATATGTATATCTATGTGTATCAGACATGTCACAAGAGCAATATGCAACATCTGTTCAATATCATATCATCTAATGCCACTTAAATATATATATATATATACACCCACATATATATATATATATATGTATATGTGTGTGTACCTGTATGTGTGTG
The DNA here is from genome assembly GCA_964016885.1 of Eledone cirrhosa. Lineage (NCBI taxonomy): Eukaryota > Metazoa > Mollusca > Cephalopoda > Octopoda > Eledonidae > Eledone > Eledone cirrhosa. Next base: position 341,570,535 of record OZ024740.1, read on the forward strand.
TGCATGTCTCAGTGTGCATATTTAGTTTACAGAAAGCAAGGAGAATTATAGAACAACTTCCTCTGTTAAATTGGTGGGTCTCTTCAGTTACATACCCTTTTCAACAAATACTCTGACATTTTGTTGTCAAGCAACACAAGCTGTAAGTTTCATCATAGCTTAAGTAGTCTTCATGTCTAATGTAACCCAGTAGGTTGACAGAGACAACTGTTCTGTGATTACCAAGCATTCTGCAAGCTGTATTGCCTATCACTTAACACTACTTTATATATATATATATATACATACTTATTGTGGTTACATAACTTCTAATTGAATGGAAGGAAGTATGGGTGGCGTGTTGGTATAAAGGTAACACATTGGTCTGGCAAACCAAAGATGTGGGTTTGTGTCCCATGTACGTCAAGACTCATCCTTTTTTCCATTCAGAATGATTTTTAAAATCCTAACTAACAGACTAATTCTATTTAGTCAGCACAGTCCCAGCAACTACAACAGTCTTGCCAACAATAGGGCAGATGTATCTGGTACAACAAGCATATTAACAGCAAATATCCAGGGTCTTTATCCGAAAACAAAACAGTGTAAAGTCCCTTTCTTGGAAGAATTAGCAACAGAAAGCAACTCCAAAATAATTGGAATTATTGAAAGTCATCTCAACGAAAACATCCGCAACAGCGAAATCTCAATCAATGGATTCAACATCTTCAGATGTGATAGACAAGGCAGATCCCATGGGGGCGTTATCATGTATATCCATGATACCTATGCATGCATAGAACTTGTCAATGAATCAAATGCCTACTGCAACCTGCTGTGCATAAAAATCATCCAACTTAATACAGTTGTAACAATAATGTACAGACCACCAAACAGCCCAACATTATCCTTCACTGAGCCACTGACAAAGCTCCAACAAATTCTGGGAAACATGGTGAGTCCAATGCCAGACATTATCCTCCTTGGTGATTTCAACTTCCCTAACATCATCTGGCCACATGGACACATACTAAAACTGGGGACAAAAGCTGAACAAATACAGGCAGCCAAACTGTTGGAAGTCACAGAGAAATTATACCTCAAATAAATGATGACAGAAGCAACTAGAAATAATAATACGATCGACTTGGTTTTCACCAACAACGAGGACACGCTATTTGACCTTCACTCAACCCCAACAATCCTTTCAGACCACAATATTATTGAAATGCATTTACACATTGGTAATGAGCCCAATGACACAACTCTTAAACAAAAGGACATGCCAAAGCTATGCAGGTATGATTATCACCAGGCAAATTGGGAAACTATTAACAACCAGTTACAAATCATTGACTGGGATCTCTATCTTACTGGGCCAGATAAACACAAGAAATTCTTAAACAAGATCGAAGAAATATGTGCAAAAAATATTCCTCTTAAGAAAACCAAATCCACAAAAAAACCTGTACCACAGGAGCAAAAGATCCTGATGCGCAAAAGGTCAAGACTAAGAAACAAAACATCTAAGCTGACATCAAAATATGAACTACAGAAAGTCCTTGACCAAATATACAGATTAGAAGACAATCTAAAACAACACTATGATGAAGAACGTAACAATGCAGAAAAGAGAGCCATAGAAAACATCAAGAAAAATCCAAAATGTTTCTACAGTTTTGCAAAGAAATACTCGAATACCAAGTCAACAATAGGACCTCTCCAGAGACAAAATGGGGATGTAGTGAATAACCCTATTGAAATGGCAGAAATGTTGGGTCAACAGTATGAAAGTGTCTTCAGTGAGCCATCTAAAACCATGAAGATCCATGACCCAGGAGAATTCTTCAAGGATATCGACCATACTAAACCTACCCTATCCGACATTGATTTCAACCCAGAAGACATAGAAAGAGCCATAGACAAGCTCTCCATGCACTCGGCTGCGGGGCCTGATGGTTTCAATGCCATGATACTTAAAAACTGCAAGGTACAATTGTTGAAACCCCTTTACATGATATGGAAGGAATCTATGGAGAATGGCAAAATACCAAATACATATAAAGAAGCACACATAACTCCAATACATAAAGGGGACAGCAAATCAAAACCAAAGAACTACCGACCAATCTCACCGACATCACACATTATCAAGGTCTTCGAAAGAATAGTTCGTGGAAAACTGGTTGAGTTCCTGGAATCCAACAATCTGATGAATTGCAATCAGCATGGATTCAGGTTAGGTAGATCATGTCTTTCCCAACTACTGGCACACCATGACCAAATCCTAGAAAATCTAGAGAATGGATACAACACAGATGTTATTTACCTCGACTTTGCCAAGGCATTTGACAAGGTAGATCATGGCATCCTGGGACACAAACTTCGAAAGCTAGGAGTAGGAGGAAAAGTTGGTACATGGATACATGAGTTCCTTACAAATAGAACTCAAACAGTCACTGTGAATGGAACCCATTCAACACCATCACCTGTGACCAGCAGTGTTCCTCAGGGTACAGTACTCGGCCCGATCCTGTTTCTCATCCTCATCTCTGACATAGATGAAGATACAACTAGCAACGTCTCATCCTTTGCTGATGACACCAGGGTCATGAGACAAATCAAAGATGAGGTGGATACAGAGGCCTTACAAAAGGACCTAACCACCATATACAAATGGCAGGAAACAAACATGTTGTTCAATGATAAGAAGTTTGAACTAATTCGCTACGGAACAGATCAAGATCTGAAAAATACAACAAACTACAGAAACCCATCAGGACAACAAATAATGGAAAAACAGTGTGTGAAAGATTTAGGCATCCACATGGGAACCAGCCTAAAATTCAGAGAACACCTTGACTCAGACTGTCTTACTGCAAGAAAGTACAGCGAGTGGATCTTGCGCACCTTCAAATCAAGAGATACCTCAACAATGAAAACCCTCTGGAACAGTATGGTACTTCCGAGGATTGACTACTGTTCTCAGTTGTGGTCACCAACAACAAAGGGCCAACTATCTAAGATGGAATCGCTCCAAAGAAATTTTACCTCATACTTCTCAGAAACGAGGGACCTGGACTATTGGCAAAGACTCAGAACCTTGAAGATGTACTCAATAGAAAGAAGATTTGAGCGATACCGAATTATATACATTTGGAAAATGATAGAGCAAAAGGTACCAAACTTTGGTATCAAAACCTACCACTCACTGCGCCACGGAAGACGCTGCCAGCTACCACCAATCAACAAAAGGGCTGGCCAGGCAGCAAAAACCCTGCGAGAGTCAAGTCTGTTGGTTCGAGGGGCACAACTATTCAACTCCATTCCGGTACATGTCAGAAATCTATCAGGATGCAGTGTGGAATCATTCAAATTGCAGCTGGATAGATACTTAAGCACCATTAGAGATGAACCCCATCTCCCAGGATATACACAACGAGCACAAACTGACTCAAACTCGCTCCTACACATGTCAAAATTAAACAGAGAATCCAACCTGGCAACCACACCAGACTCTGAGGGTGGAGTCTTCGACTTGGCCTGAGCATGGACTCAAACTCAAATGAAATGAAATGAAATGGCGTAAGCACACATTACTACCTAATTTTCAAATTCGCTAGCTGTTTGTAAACAAAGCCTGCTTTGTGTCTCCCTATATACATATATATATATATATATATATATATATATATATCATCATCATCATCACTGTTTAATGTCTATTTTCCATGTTTGCATGGGATATGTATATCATCATCATCATCATCCCCATTTTACGTTCACTTTTCCATACTAGTATGGGTTAGACGAGTTGTCATGTTGTGGTCAATGTTAGGTCAGGTGACCATGTCTTGCTTATACAGAACTGATTTTGGATTGGTTTCTACAGCTGGATGCCCTTCCTAACACCAACCTCATTTACAGTGAGTGCTGGGTACTTTTTTTCTGTGGCGCCTACATGACCACGTTACAGTGTGGACTGGGTGCTTTTTGTCATGACACTTACATGTCCACTTTACAGTGTGGTCTGAGTGCTTTTTGGCGTGACACCTACATGATCACTTTACAGTGGGAGGGTGCGGGTGGAGGTGGCATACTGTGCATGCGTTTCAGCTTTGGCCTGAGTCCATGGGAAGTCAGGTCTTCTGTATTATATATTTATATATAGTTAATAAATAAAACAAACAAAACACAGGAGGCAATTTTTACAGTTATATTAGGTTCGTGTTTGGTGGAAGTAGAGGAGGTTTCAACGTTTCAGACAGAAGTCCTTCTTTAGGAAAGTTTGAATAAAGAGAGAACAGATACACATAAGAATAGTTAGAGAAGAATAGAGAAGGAAATAAAAAAATATATATATTATTGAACCAACACTTCACAGATAAGGTCTAATATAACAGAAACAAATCTGGAGTTGTCTCCTTTACTTGCTGGGAAAATGAATGTGTAATGAGAGAAGCCTCAGTTTTGAGTAATCAAATAAATTCTTCTCCCATTTGTAAATTCCAACACACACACCATTATGTATGTATGTATGCACAGGGACATGGAAATACTCAGTTTGGTGCATGAGTGCACGGTTAACCCACTGGGAGTGAGAGACTACTAGTTCTTGTTAGTACATCATTCTAGGAGAAGGAAATATCTGATGTAAAACCAGTAACTCAATGATAGCCAATGATGTTGACCTGTTCTTCTTTTTGGATACCTGTCACTGTTGTTCAGAGAGTGGGATTAGTACAGTGCAAGGCTTTGCTTCACCTAAGAAAGCTTTGCATCACTGAAGCATAGGCACCATTTGATCTAAACAACTTTTGTGTATGTTACATGATCATAGCCTTTTCTTTTTTATTTCACTGTAGAGAAAGAAATCTAAGTCCTTGGAAAGGATAAATAATCATTTTTGTGCCACCCAAGTGTGAGAAAATGGTCAAGGGATGGCAATTCTTGAAACTGAGATGCAGTCACTATTTATTTATGTATGTACATATGCATGCATATATATGCATGTATATATATATATATATATATGTGTATGTGTGTGTGTGTGTGTATCTATGTCTTTGTATGTATTTATGTATGTAAATCTGTCTAAATACATAACTGTGTCAGTGCATATCTGCGTGTATATTATGTGCATGTCTGTGTATAAACTATAAGCTTTGAATATAATCTCTCTTCTATATTTCAATGATTCTAGAATGTGTTAACAGTTAAAAGATATTTTATAAAGAAGCAGTATTGTTTAAAATTCCTCTAAAAACTATAAAGTTAAAGAAATTTTGCACTTCATTCTTGCCATGTCTCTTTAGAGTTTCTACTTTCTGTCTCCAGAATTCTAACTTTTCTTCTGTTTTCACTTGAGAACTTTGTGAAATCCTGTTAAACTTTGCTTGTGTTTCATAGACCCACCCATTTCTTTAATTCCAACAGATTTTGGCCAAACAAACAACTGTAAACCTTCATGCTCTGTTTTTGTATAAATAATTATACAATATCAATTACATCCTTATAACTGTATGCATGTGTATATGTACTTATATATGTGTACATGTATGGTCTCCCCCCTCTCTCTCTGCATATATATATATATATATATATTGGCAGCAATGTTTTAACATACACTTTCCTTGCTAGCAAGGATATATATATATGTACTGTTTGTAAGCATACATGTACTCTCTATATATGTATATGCCTATGTGCATATATTATATATGTGTGTATAATATAATTGTACATGTTGTAAGATTGATATCTGTGAGTGTGTGCATTGTTCTTATATAGGAACCTATGTAAATAAATGTGAGTTGTATATAATATATATATATATATATATATATATATATATATATATATATATATATATATTGTAAGAAACGGATTTGGAAACTCTGCTTCGTAGAATCGAGATGTATCTGAGGATCTTGCGATTTCAGAGTCAGGTTCGATCATTGTATCGATCGTGCCTTGAGCTGGTCGCCAGAGAAACGATTGTAATATGTCTAATAAATTTTATTCGTCGCACCACTGATTCTTCGTTACTTATGTGATATTATACTCTGCCCTGTAAGAACATCGAGTGCTCAAACGGCATACTGCTTACGGACGCTTTAAGTATCCCAGACCAATTATATATATATAGTGTGTATTATATAATTGTTTCTACTTTTGGCACAAGGCCAGCAATTACCCAGTACATTACTGGTACTTTATTTTATTGACCCCACAAGGATGAACAGCAAAGTTAACCTCGGCGGGATTTGAACTCAGAATGGGAAGGGCCGTAACTCTATGCGTCAATATAATTGTTTCTACTTTAGGCACAAGGCCAGCAATTATCCAGTGCATTACTGGTACTTTATTTTATCGACCCCGTAAGGATGAAAGGCAAAGTCAACCTCGGCGGGATTTGAACTCAGATCGTAAAGGGACGTAACTATGCTGGAAAGCATGGCGTCCGACCCTCTACCGATACTGCCAATCCACATAATGACTGATATGTCGTATCAACCATTATATAACATATAATGGTTGGTATGTTATGTATGATTTTCTTCTTCTTCTATATGATATATATATAATGTATGGTTATATAGTATATGCTATGATATATGTGAAATGTATGATTATATAATATATGATATAATAAATATAAAATGTATGATTATACAATACATGTAATGTTTTGTTTTTATTGGATTAGCTTAGAGAAATGTATTATGCACGTCACAAAACTGGTGGGATAATATTTTTCTTGAAAAGTTGCAAGTCTTTGATTCCAAGAAAAACATGTACAGGGAGTGAATTACAGAAGGTCGATTTTTAGAGTGGAAAAACTGGTTAGTGTGGGACTAGGTGAAGAGATGAGCAGGGAGGAGATAAGAAAGTCTGGAGTGTCTGAGTAGAGGTGGTATGAGATCAACCAACTCTGGAGAAGAGAAGCCACTATAGTAGCAGTAGAAGGGAGAAAAAAGAAAGAAGACAGTATGTCTACAGGTTACAAGTTGGAATATGTTGGCAACCAGAAGGCTATGGAGGAATGAAGAATTGTATTCTTTGTATTGGAGTGAATGTTGTTTGAGATGATGAAAAAGAAGTTAATGATGTATAGGAGGAAAACTGTGGAGGGAATACCCCGAAGCCTGGGTATACTAGAGTTGATAGGATGTATGACAAAGAGAGCTTTATCAGTACATGCCATGATGTGACCTGATAGGCAGCCACCAACCCAAGAAATCAATGTGTAACATAAGATTACATGATATAAGGAAGTAATGATTAATGTGTAATGTATGATTATACAATACACAGAATATGTGTTGGACCTCCGTCAGTTTCAACAACCAGTGTTCCACTTGTTCAAACAAAGGAACAGCCTGCTTGTAAAATTAATGTATATTCCACTGACACATAGTTCTCAGGGAGATTCACTATAACTCTGTGTGTGACAAGGAATGACTTATTTTTGCCAGCTTCATGAACTGGAGTAATGTGAAATAAGGTGTCTTGTTCAAGGATGTAATGCATGGCAGGGAATTGAACTCATGACTTTAGGATTATGAACCAAACATTCTAACCACCATATACCTTCACACATAGAATGTATGGTTGTTTAATAGATCTCAGTGCGCATGTTGCATCTTTCAATATAGATATAGAACTTTGTAAAAGACTTGCAGGCGATCACTATATCACCAATACAATATTCTTCTCTAAATATGAAGGACATAATTCTCAATAGATTGCTTTCTTCCCAGGCTTAGACAACAACATAAACTGCCACTCTTGTTATTGTTATTTATGAAGCACCCATTAGTTATACAGTGCTCCCACTATCAAATATTATTGACTATATCTCTGCATGACATATATCTATATCATCTTTATCACCAACCTCACAACCCCCATCCTCATCTTCATCATGTTACACCTGCATTCCATTGTAGCATGGGTTGAACAGGTCCTCAGGCTGCAAATCAGTAGTTATTTGGAGTTACTACACTCCTAGATGTGTTATGGGGACCAAATATAATTCATACATTTCAATTTTGGCATGGTTTCTATGGCCAGATGCCCTTCCTAAAACTAACCACTTTAAAATGCTTTTAAGTGTATACTAAGTAAATTTTATTATGGTATCAACACTAATGGGGTTGTCATGTCCTCAATAAAATTAAAAAGTATACTCTACCCTAAAGTGTCACCATTCGACTGTCAGCCATGTTACAGAGTGTATTGGGTCCATTTTATCATGTCACCAACACTAGAGAAATTCACTTGCCTCTATATGGCTGTTCACTCTTCTCCAAGGAAGACCATTACTGGCTTTTAAGAGATTTGTACTTTCAACAGTGGCACTTTAAGTCTGCCAGACTCCTTCATCTTTTGCTAGACCTTACAAACAAATCTGCACACCAGAATGCAGAGTTGCATGCATTCAGGCTAGGTATCCACTTTGGTGATACCTTCTTCTCTCCCATCTTGTTGGCCATGAGAAGTGTCATAGGTTCTTCCTTTCCCTCACTTACTAAAAACAGTAAAAGACATAAAATAAAATAAAAACAAACCAAAACAATTGTTTTTTATTTTGTCACTATTTGCTGCTCAGTGGCCCTAAAAGTGACACCTAACTCTTCATGGCTCACTATCCCAGGTCATGTAGGAAAGAAAGGATTTTGACGACTCCCAACAGAGAAAATGGGTAATTCGTAATGTGAAAGTTTTTGAAAAAGTGATCTATATATATATATATGGTAGGCTTCTGTACTGTTTCAGTCCACAAAATTCACTTATGAGGCATTGGTGAATCCAAATCTACAACAGAATATATTTGCACATGATGCTATATAGTATGACTGAACCCAAAACAATATGGTGGCAAAATAAACTCCTTAACCACACAGCCATGACTGTACTTAATCTGAAGATATCTAAAAAGAGGAGTTGCTAGAAGTATTTCATCTTTAACCTTTTTGAAACTATATATTTTAACGGTCATATATAAATTATCATCTTCCAATATAAATTTATCAGAACCATATGTTAAGTTACTATCTTGGTATTAAAATAATTAATCATTTTTGAAAATAAAATCCTCCAAGATACTTCATTAATTAATTGAAATAAAGTATATTTCATTAGATATACAGTCACCAAAGTGTTAATCTAGTATTCCAGTTGATTACTTATAGAATTTAATCAGTGTTCACCTTGTTTACTTGATAGGGTCCAGATGTTGACAAGTTCTCTCACTAGTTTAGCTTTTTAAAAAAAACAAACAAAACAAAAATAATCAAAACAACCAACAACAAACAAAAACACACAAAGCAAGAAACCAAAGACCTATCAATGTTTAGACATTGGTTGAAAAACTGTTATATGATTTAATCCTGTTTTTTCAGGCCACTATTTTTACTTCTAGGTTTTATGACGCACATATACACATATACATACAAACTACTTCCACATGCACACACACACTCACACACGCTCACACACACACACATGTAATATACACATATGCACACATCTGCACGCATACATCATACTCTTACACATGCAACATAGGTAATTATAAATATTCCTAGCTTTCACTACACATACACACACACACTCTCCCTCTCCCACACACACACTCATACACTCACATACACATACAAACACATATACACACCCTACACTTATACATAAATTCTCTCTCTCTCACATCTTTCTCTGTTTTTTCTCTAACATACATAATACGCATCCGTGCCTGCACATGTTTCTACGCAGAAATAAATATATACACAAGCAATATATCCAATCAAATTTATTTATTCCTGTTTGGCCAAGAATTTTTGGTGCTATTTATTTCTACTTTCTTTTTTCATGTTTGTTTATTCAATGGTTTTTTTAACATCTCTGTTTGGAATCTGGCCGATAAATGGCTTCCTTTTACTACCATTCACTTTTAATAAATTGATTTCATTGGTCTTTGAGTGTTGCATATTTAAATATTAAATTAACAGTCCTCACCATCTAACCCTTACTATATACAATAGGTTCTCTTCTACTTCACCATTACCTTCGCCATCACCATCACCACCAGTGAAAAAAAATCAAAATGGCATCTACATAGAACTGCATGTTATTTTACTTAAGAGTTTGGGATCTTGTTTATTTCCTTTTCTTTTTGTTATTTCTAACTTTTCACCCTGTTTAGGTTCAAGGGTTACAACTATCTTTTCCCTTAACCCCCTCCACCACTGACACATGCACACACATACACACACACAAACACATGTACATATGTACACACATACACAAACGTACACATAGTCACATCTAGAAATATACTGATATCAACACTGAACATAATTTTGGGGTTGCATTTTATTCTAGCTAAAATGTTACCAAAATAGGAACTTATTATAATTGATTTCTAACATAAGCTCAAAGACTCCAATTTGGGGAGAAAGGAACAGTTGAATATATTACCCCAAGTACTTAACTGGTACTTTACTTTACTAAACTCAGAAAGATGAAAGTGAAATTTGACCATGGTGGAATTTGAACTCAGAAGATAAGGAGCTGGAACAAAAAGAACAAGACATTTGCTACCATTTTATGTATACTTCATTGATTCCGTGACAATACAGAGCTTCTGTAACAGTTTTGGGATTGATGGTGGTTGTGCTTAAGTATATATACTGTACGTGTGTGTTATTATTATTAGCTCACACTATTGGTAGAGCGTCAGACAACCTGCTTCTTGGCACAGAGTTACGGCCCTTTGCGTTCTTTGTTCAAATCCTGCCAATGTTAGCCTTATGAGTTTGATAAAATACAGTACCAGTCATGCACTGGGTTGATTTAATTGACTTTTCCTCCCCAAAATTGCTGGCCTTGTGCCTAAAGTAGAAATCATTATTAGCTCACACTTTTTTTATCACCAATATGTGACTAAGAAATTAAAAACATGATCATACGAACATATTTAGAGTCAATAGAAAATGAGTTTAGAAAAACAAAAGCACTAGTATATTGAATCAAATTATTAGAAAGCCACTTAGAATCAGATGTCTTGTAATTCTTCTCTGTTGTGATTGTTTCACCAGAATTCAGAAAGTTATAGTGGATTAATCTGGCTGTGGACCACCAAACTGTCACCATAACATTTTTTTGGTGCAACTTCAGCTTTTGGGAGTGTTTAGGAGCTTCATATCAGTTCAACCTCTGAGTTTAATATCATTGGTTGCTGAATAACATCCACTTTTTATCACATGTCACAATGCATTGTTTGATCAAACAATGAATCATTTTTATGATTTTCATTCAATTTATGTAGCACCCATTTTTGAGCTTTGATGTTCCAATTCACTTCAAATGTTCAGAAATTGTTCCAGTGCTTACATCTGTCTTTCTTTCAACCTCTTGAGTAGTTGTGTGAGAATTTGCTTCCACCAAACACTTCAATTTATCATTGCCAGTGGCAGAAGGATGTCTGCAACTTTTTGTTAACTTCATGAGTTAATTCAAGGTGAAAATACTACTTTGACATATTAACTTCATAGATCTGAAGATTGACAAAAATGCAATTCATATTAAAAATGAATTACATAGCAAGAAAAAGTATAAAATAAGCTTTAAAATTACACACCTCTTGTGTGAGTTTTATTCTTAAAAAAATGTTGAAACAAATGAAAACATAAAAGCTGTATTATTTTCTAATCATCTGTATGTATATATACAAAGCGAGTCAACAAATGAACAGGAAAACAAAAACAAAATAGAATATGACACAAATTGAGACTATTAACTTAACATTGTTGAGAAGTGGGAAAATATTGAATACTAGCAGAATGGCCCGGCGTTGCTTGGGATTTGCTCTAGGGTTCTTATATATTTGATATATATTTATCCTTATCGAGCCTCGTGAAATAAATACGTTTGTTTATATTTTGTTATTGTGTATACAAAAATATCTCTACACGAATATATAATTATATATATATATATATATATATATATATATATATATATATATATATATAACAGTACACAGAAGTACGGAATACCTCGGCCTTGGGATGGTGTCTACATTTTTTGCTTCGTTTCAGGATGTGCCCTTCTTAAAAAAAATACAGAGAAGGCACAGAAAGTAGAGAAACATATATATATATATAGAGAGAGATATGTAAAATACCAACTACTTGGTGCCGCAATTGGGATTTTACATATCTCTATACCACCCTGCACCTCCCCATGCATTGAGTGCTCCCATGATTAGTGGTCTCCTCAGTCTCAGCACCACAGACTCTCTCTCTCTCTCTCATATATATATATATATATATAAGAGGAACCAGTAAGACCCCGACAGCTGAGCTCAAGCCGTTTCGACGGCTAATTCAGAATTAGCCGTCGAAACGGCTTGAGCTCAGCTGTCGGGGTCTTACTGGTTCCTATTACCCACTCTACTACCTCAAGTATTGAGTACTTTGGTGCGTTATGGTCCACCTGGTTCCTTACCACATTTCCTTCGTTATATATATATATATATATATATATATATAAAACAGAGAATATCTGTCTGTCTGGACTCCCTAAAACTCGAGAACCACCCAACCGATTGTTTTCAAACTTTACACATGTAATATTTATGGTCCTGTGAGTGTTTTGAGCTAAAAATATTCAAATTTTCAATGCCCTAGGGACTGCATTAGGCGATTTATTGATCTCTCTCTATAATTCTTAGTCTTTCTTTTTAGATAGATATGTAATGTCTGGGTCACCAATGTGACGGGACCAGTAAAGTGAAATCAGTTATGGGCCAGTGCTCGGCCAACACTATCCTTCTGGCTTTGGCATAGGAGTTCAGTGTATTGACATCTGTGTGATCTCGTGGTCCAAAGGCTGTCTGCTGTTTGCTGTCTCCGTGGCTTGTCTAGGAAAGTAATACTGCTGCTTACTAAAATAGTGTTCTCAACCAGGGGGAGACAACTAGGCCTGGTCCATTATCCGACAGGGGGCGTAAGGCGTCTTACTACAGATACATAGATATAACGTTGTGCCCTATAATATCTGTCTGTATGTCTGGCTGTCTGTATTACGACATATGACGCTATATATGTGTGTGTGTGTATATATGTATATATAGTGTGTGTATATATATATATATAGTGTGTAACGTTTTTCTAAATATTTACTTCTGTGTTCACAGATCGATTTTTTTAGTTTCAGAAGATCCTGTTAAGAGTGAAAGCAGCGATTCTTTGCTTACTCTGCTTAATTCTCTGCTTAATCTGTTATTTTAATGTTTCAATCACATATATTTTTATTTGTTTGACCCAAATTACTTGGTCGTTTCTTTGGCTGTGCGGATGATTGTTTAACCATCGTCTCAGTGTGTTTGGCCTTTAATGTATGTTGTAGCTCTGGTTCATATGAATCATTGAGCGCTTGCCACACATCTCGGAAGTTGTTTTTCGTTAATTCCTAAGCTGAAATACGATTCTTGCTAATTTATATTTGTATTAATCTCCAGAGTCTAGCTATTGACCAGTTAGTTTTCTTGATTTTTTTAGTTGATTCTATTGACTGATGAATATCTTATGTTAACTTTAACCATTCTGTTGAGAGCTTTATTCGATTTGTGATGTTTTGCATTCTTGCAATAATATACACAACTGAATTCATTTGCCTAAAATAAGGGTTGCCTCCCTTGCCGAACTCCACGTGGGGTCAGTAACAGTCATTCTTTAAATTAGCATCTGAACTAAAACCCGTTGAAAAAGTGGCTTCCTTGTTCAATCATCTTACCAGAAGCCTAACATTATTTATGTAAGCGGACAGTACTTGATTTAGGAGTCGCAGAAACCCAAATGCTGGATTTTACCAACCATCCAGGGGTCCGGGTAAATTTTCAATCACATATATTTTTATTTGTTTGACCCGAATTACTTGATCGTTTCTTTGGCTGTGCGGATGATTGTTTAACCATTGTCTCAGTGTGTTTGGCCTTTAACGTATGTTGTAGCTCTGGTTCATATGAATCATTGAGCGCTTACCACACATCTCGGAAGTTGTTTTTCGTTAATTCCTAAGCCGAAATACGATATATTTGTATATATATATATATATATATATATATATATATATATATAAATAATTATATATATATATATAATTATATATTCGTGTACAGATATTTTTGCATACACAATAACAAAATATAAATAAAAGTATTTATTTCGCGATAAAGTATTGATTTTCTTCACACGGAAAAAAACCCTGGTAATCTACGACAAATTTTTTTTATAATCACAAAATGTAGACACCATCCTGAGGTCGAGGTATTCCGTACTTCTCTGTACTGTTTCAGAAAGGAGTGATAAACATGCCAATCTATGTTTAGAATCCCGAGCAACGCCGGGTCATTCTGCTAGTATATATATAAAATATATATTATATATCAAAATTAAATGAGAAAAACTCTTATCCTGGGAGTATAAACAAGATAGACGAAAACATTTTTCTATCTAACTTTGCTTATATATAGATCTCCCAATCAAGGTTTTGTATGGGGAAGAATTGTTATTGGAACCACCAATAATTGTGTAATAAATATTTATACTCTGCTTTGTATTGAGTACCTTACTTACTGTGGTTACTCCCGATTGAACCCGGAATAAACTTATATATATATATATATATATATATATATATATATATATATATATATATATATATATATATATATATATATATATATATATATATAGAGAGAGAGAGAGAGAGAGAGAGAGAGATGTATATATATATTGTATTTTCAAATATTTCCAATATTACTGTAGATATTCTGTCACAAAATTTGGTAAACATTCAAACAATATTTGTTTCTGGTGTAATGTACCTCATTTCTTTCCATGTCACTAATGTCACACAAGGGAAAGACTTAGGCTGATTCAGCTTAACATCTGAGTCACCACAACTCATTTTTTCCAGCTGAATAGACTGGAGTAATGTGAAATGAATTGTCTTGCTCAAGGACACAATGCATCACCTAGTCCAGGAATTGAACTCATGACCATACGAAGATAAATACTACAAGTTATATTATATCAATGATTAAATAAGAAGCAGAAAAAGAAAGTGGGTTAGGTGAACATCAGGTAGTGATATTAAATATAGTAAATATCTGGGAAAGCAATTCATAAACAGATTAAAAAGGTATAGGTCAGTAGAAGTTCATATCTTTTAACATCTTATGTGTTTCTGAGAGATATCAACAGATTGAAAGTTTCTGTGTTGAGTTTTCCATCTTTTTGCTGTAGTAGTACTCTGTTCAAAATTGTGCATAATAATTCTGAATATCTCCAGTGTCATCCTCATAGTTTCACCCACAAACATAAGTGCCACCACCCACGACATGGAGGGGTAGAGGCTGGCTAAGTCTCAGGACAATTTATAACTATTTGACATTTTTGCCTTCTGATTAAAAAAAAAACTGAGCCCTGTACTTAATACCCAGAAATTGTCATTGCAAACTGAATGAAATAAAGTCTGAACAATACTGAGAAGAAATAAATGTATTCAATATTTCTGTTTGAATGCAACTCTAATTATAAACTATCATCATCATCATCATTATTTAATCCCGCCGAGGTTAACTTTGCCTTTCATCCTTACGGGGTCGATAAAATAAAGTACCAGTAATGCACTGGGTAATTGCTGGCCTTGTGCCAAAAAGTAGAAACAATTATTTAATGTTTGTCTTCCCTGCTAGCAAGGATTGGATGTGTCATTATAGACCAAGTCAGTCCTCAAGCAGAGCTGCTAACTTCTCAGACAAGCTGGGAGCCTGCATCTCATTTACATATCTTCCTGCACTCTACTGAGTGTTCATTCCCATGTTCTACCGTGCACATTTTATCATGGCATCAACATTAGGGAAGTTGTATTGTTTTTGACACAACTGAAGAGTCCTCCTGACCCTTTGTTTGACAGGTTTTTTTTATGGCTGGGGACCGCTCCTATCACCGGCCATTTTACAGAGTGTACTTGGTGTGTTTATTGTGTAGATCACCAACACTAGGAAGGTTGTCATGTCTTTGATACAGTTGAAGTGTCCTCAAATATCTTAAATGATTTTGCTATAATATATATATGAGTTAGCATTTTATAATATACACTGCCTAACAGCCACTCCTCCTTCAGATTTTACCTTTGCATCATATTGCATGGATAGGTGGGACACAGGGGCAACCTATTAATTTCTCATTGGTCTACTGCATTGAAAATGTTTTTTTTCAAGGGAATGGATGGGCAGTAAGATCAAGGACCACTCTAAGCAGTACAAACTCTAGCCAAACCAATGCTTGCATCTTAAAAAAAACAAGAAAATCAAGGATACATTAAATATCTCAATCCTAGACACACTATGCTAGAAGAACATCTTTGATTATACGTCTGCTCAATCAGAACTGACCTAGGGCTAAACCATAACAATTACTTAACTTCAGATTTTCACTTTAAAATGTACTGAGAGAAAATTGGAGTAAACAAATTCCAAGAGTTTATTTAAAGCTGCTAGCAGAAAAATCTGGATGAATCAGGTACTGGGATATAAGACACATTCAGTAAAATGGCTGTTAACCAAACAGAGATGATACAGTGAGAGAGGACTGTTGAGTCTTTCTGAGTACATGAGAACCTCACTAGTGCTGGTGCCATGATAAAATGCACCAGTACATGATGTAATGGGGTTAGTATTAGGTAAGGTATTCAGCTTTAGAAACTATGCCAAAATATGGAATTTATGAGCAAGGCATGATATCCACCTATTTTGTCTCAACCTATTCCAGTATGGAAAGCAAATGTAAAACATTTGGGTTGACCAAGATACTCTCATGGAATGACCAAATGAGGTTTATTTTTCAACATAATCCTTAGAAAGAAACAATGTAGTTATTAATAAGAAAAGGTGAAACTAATACATGCAAGAGTTCACAGCTATAGCATCATCATCATCATCATCATCATCGTTTTACGTTCACTTTTCCATGCATGCATGGGTCCTTCTCAGCACAGCATCTCTCCACTTGACACATTTCTTCGTCATCTCTTCTGTGAGTCTCAGTAATTTGAAGTCAACTCTCACCACTTCTGCCCAGGCATTTTTGGTCTACTAATATTTGGCATAGTTTCCACTGGCATTTTCCTGGAACTTCTTCACCCATCAATCATCATCCATGCACATCACATGTCTGTACCAATGCAATCTCCTCTCATGCACACCATCTCGGATTCCTCTTTAACCCATTTTCTCCCTCAATCCTTTCAGTGTCAATAAATAAAGTACCAGTCCAGGGATTGTAGATTGGTGGCTTTGTTAGAGTTGAATGGAATGCTTTGTGGTATCTGAACCAGTTCAGTGCATTCTGAGTTCAACTCCTGTGTCCTTCTGCCAGAAATTGCAATCAGCAGATAGCTAGTACCAACAATAGAGAGACCAACAGAAACATAGTTTCCTTGGTCTAATCTGATGAACGTTGTTTTTCCTATTTTTTATACACTAGAAAATACGATATTTTCCTCAATACTGAAAATATATTTTCTTTTTGTGATTATATCCAATGGTTTCATTTATGAAAACAAAACTTACTTAAAGACCACTTCTGAAAACATGGAAAGTTGTTTTTCTTTATAATGTTGTTTACTTGTTTCCTGATAAACTACTGACTGACCTCCCCCCCCCTACCTCAGTGTCAACTACAAGACGCTATCACTCTATAGCCCCCTTCTCCCACCTGGGAGTGTTGAGCTATAAAACTACCTCAAAACTTTTCATGAAAAGAAAATTCATCCAGTACAGTGTAAAACATATTTCGGTATTATAACACCTCATATATCTATCTGTGTATATATATATATACAAAAAAGTTATATATATATATATATATATACAAAAAAGTTATATATATATATATATATACAAAGTTATATCTGTATAAATACAGAGGGTTTATCCAAGACTGCGCCAACATGTATAAATATATACACATATCTAATATGTAGGCATGTAAACATGCTAGAAAATATGGATTTCTCTGTAAATTGAAAAAAATCTTTAATTGATTTTCGGATCTTCTTAGATCCTCATCAGAAGACGTGTATATCATCTAATCAACCACAAAGCAGCATGTATATGATGGGTATATATATATACCCATTCGTTCTTAGTATTATTCTTAAATCGACATACTAATTTGTATATAGTTGGTGCTTGTGTTGGTAATTAATTAAGATATATAGTAAGAAGTTATAACTGTATAATAAAGTTATATCTGTATATACACAGACATAACTTTATCACACACTTCGGCTGCTAGCACACTTCTTACTATCATATTTTCTGGTATGTTTATATGCCTACATATTAGATATGTGTATTTATTCATTAACACAGGTGCAGTCTCGATTACCCACTCTGTATTTATACAGATATAAATTTATCATGCACTTCGGCTGCTAGTGCACTTCTTACTACATATATATATATGTGTGTGTATATATATATATATATATATATATATATATATATATATAACACAAAGGAAGTGTGGTAAGGAACCAGATGGACCATAACGCACTAGAGTACTCAATACTTAGGGTAGTAATAAGAAAATGTTTAACCCTGATGGCAGAGTTCAAGCCGTTTCGACGGTTATTTCTGGACTATTAATCCAGAAATAGCCGTCGAAATGGCTTGAGCTCTGCCGTCGGGTTTAAACATTTTCCTATATATATTATATATATATATCTAGGGCGGGTAAAATTCCTGATATCCACCGGTCTCTGTCCCTCATCATTGCTGCCATGTCCTGTGTCTCTGAGAGACCTGTATCTGTCCTTAGGGCATCAACATATGTCAAGCTCAGTCTCCCTCTTCCTTCTAGTGTGTCCGTGCAAGGGCTCCCACAGGAGTACTGAGTGTGGTGTCAACTCTGAATGTTGGTGAACATGTCCAGCTAACCTCAGTCTCCTCTGTGTTATATTCGAGGTGACTTTTGGGAGGATCCCGTACAACTATGAGTTCTTCATCCTCAGTGTATACATATATATATATGTATATATGTATACTTCCCGTATGAGTAAGACAAGGTCAGCCGACCTGACACTGCCCACAGTAGGACAACCCGTCTAACCCATGCTAGCGTGGAAGGATGGACGTAAAATGGTGATGATGATATATATATATATATATATATATATATATATATATATATATATAGAGAGAGAGAGAGAGAGAGAGAGAAAGAGGAATTGGAAATAGCACGAAAAATATATTTAAAGGATCTGTTTTTCTTTTTTTCTTATTTGAAGTTTTATAAAGGAGTTTTATAATGATTACAAAATATATAAAATATAACCGGTTTCGATGTAGCAGTGTAATCATCTTATCAAATGTTGAATATTGCAATTAAAAAGAATTAAAAATTAAAAATTTTTAATTAAGCGTTGAAGAAGGTCTGTTCATCTTTATTGTTATATATATTACACACCCAAAACAGGAGGGTACACAGAACAAAGACAACGGAAGCTCCCCATATATATGTAGATCCCAAATAAAATTGGGGTTAATCACAGTTAAAAAGATACTCAATACATTAGTAGTGTGTAATCATCATTATTTGACAGTTTGCCTTTCATCCTTACGGGGTCGATAAAATAAAGTACCAGTAATACACTGGTTAATTGCTGGCCTTGTGCCAAATGTAGAAACAATTATTTGACAGAGGGTCAGACGCCATGCTTTGCAGCAAAGAGTTACGGCCCTTTATGATCTGAGTTCAAATCCCGTCGAGGTTAACTTTGCCTTTCATCCTTACGGGGTTGATAAAATAAAGTACCAGAAATGCACTGGGATAATTGCTGGCCTTGTGCCAAAAGTAGAAACAATTATTTGACATAGAAATGGATTCTATAGGACCAGACCAGAACTACACACACACACACACACACACATTAATGTATTAAAGTTATAGTTGCACAAAAGCAACATGTGTTGATTAGCCCAATCAACATTCATTCAGTGATACATGGAATTGGTTCACCAATAATTCAAAATTGAAAGGACTATAAACAGAAGACATGGACAATATGTAGAGAGAGTTCAGACAGAAAATAAGAAATACACAGCATAAAACATAACATAATGTGTGTATGTGTGTGTGCATGGGAGAGAGAATGAGAGAGAGGGAGGAGAGGGAGAGAAAGAGAGAGAGAGAGAGAGAGTTTATTTTATTAGTCCCCTCTCCTCCTCTAAAAACAGCTCAGCATGGTCCATGCTTTAACACAATATTTGGTAGCATGTGAGATAGAAGGATGAGATAATATCTATCTATCTATCTATAGCCGGGACTTTCATTATTTCTCACAAATTACCATCAAATGTAGCCACTATGTTTATCATCAAGAATCCATTGAAACATTCATACAGATTTACATACATATATATTAGTTTTCTTATCAACTGGTGTGTTGGTTATCTATCAGATCTTACACACACAAAACACACACACATACACACACACACACATACACACATACACACACACATACACGTACACACATATACACACACACTCACACACACACACACTCCCACATACACATACACGCATACACACTCACATATACACTCACACACTCACACATACACACATACATACACTCACACACACTCACACATACACACACATACATACACACACATACATACACACACACATACACACACACACACATATACACACTCACACATACACTCATAAACACACACTCACACATACACACACATATACACATACACTCACATATACACACACACTCACACACACACACACACATACACACATGCACACATGTATATCTATATATCTATACATATACACCTGTACATGCACACTCACACATACACTCTCACACACTCACTCGCAAACACATTCACCCACTCGTACATATACACACGTACATACATGTACATGGGTACCCAAATATCTGTGTGTATGTGTGTATGTGTGTGTGAATGTGTGTGTGTGTGTGCATGTATGTGTGTGCATGTGTGTATGTGCGTGTGTGCCTGTGCCTGTGCGTGTGTGTGTTATAGTGTGATGATGATGATGATGGAGGTAGTAGTCATAGTGGTGTATGAATAAATCAACAACAACTACAATAACAGTAACAAAAGTCCCAATGTTATAGAAGAAAGTGATTTAAAAACTGCTGACACTAACAGATCTGCTTCTCTGCCCCTACCCTGAGTCTAGCCTAGCCCTTAGATCCCTTACCCTAGAATAGTAGATCTAGGTAAGGGGTAGGTCCACCTCACACCCCCTCCTCCACTTCATAATCTCCCCTTCATTTCCCCTCCCCACCTCCGGAAGAACTCTGTCATCCCACAACATAGCTGCCTCACCCCTTGTTCTTTTATCTTGCGCACACAGACACACCCATGTACACATACACACAGAGTTACCACAGAAGGTTTAAGCCCCTCCCCCTGCCACAACCACCACCACCACCAAGACCACCAACTACACCATCACCATCACCAGAAAAAAGCCACCCACCACACTACCTCTTCTGAACACCACACTCACACACACACACACACACACACACACACACACACACACACACACACACACACACACACACACACACACACACACACACACACACACACACACACACACACACACACACACGTAAGAACCACCTCAACAGATATACACCCCCTCCTCCCACCACAACTACAAAGTCACCCACCACCCCATCTCTTCTAAACACCACTCCCCTAATCAACACACACACACACCACAGCCACCCTAACAAACGATATGCTACCCCTCCCCTGCACCAAATTCCCACCCTAACCATTTATCCCATATCACAGCAGAGCTAAGTCTCAAGTCACTACTACCACCCTACCATCACCACCACCCCACCATCACCACCACCACCACCATCACTACCAACAGCAGCCACACCACCTCCACTATCACCACCAACACCACTATCACCCCCACCACCACAACCATCACCACCACTACCAACAGCAGCCACACCACCACCACAACCACCACCACCATCACCACCACTACCAACAACAGCCACATCACACCCCACCACCACCACCACTACCACCCCACCATCACCACCACTACCACCCCACCATCACCACCACTACCAACAGCAACCACACCACCATCACACCACCACCACCACCATCATCACACACCCCCTATCACCACCAAAACACCACTCCCCTACTCATCACACACCACAGCCACCCCAGCATAGATACCCCACCCCTGCAGAATCGCCACTCCATTATCCACCCAACTCCTTCACACCACAGCAGCTACTGTGCTTCCCTCACTCACCTTCTCCACACCTAACCTCCATTCCACTACCCAGCTCATGCCACAGCACCACCACCACCACCACCACCACCACCACCACTGCCACTACCACAACAACCACCATCCTAACCCCACCCACCCCTATGTAACCCTACTTACTCATACTCCACCCTCCCACTACTGTCATCTTTTTGCTTCACTTGGGTTTCAGTTGAAGTTTGGCTGTCATATTTATAATTTTCTTGGGTTGAAAAGGGGTTAGCTACTCCCTATCCTTACCCCAATACTTCAGGGTATCTGTGTGTGTGAACCTCTTCCCCCTGTATGTGTCTGTG
The DNA here is from genome assembly GCA_964016885.1 of Eledone cirrhosa. Lineage (NCBI taxonomy): Eukaryota > Metazoa > Mollusca > Cephalopoda > Octopoda > Eledonidae > Eledone > Eledone cirrhosa. Next base: position 341,593,261 of record OZ024740.1, read on the forward strand.
TAAGATTTATGTACATAATTAATACTTATATAGACATTGGTGTTTGTCTGTGACCATATGTATATTCTCATTTTCATGGCTTGAAGAGGTTGGGTTGGGGTGGGGTGTATCTTGTCCTTCCCACATCTCTTATTGACTTCAGGCTATCTCTGTGTGCACATGTATAAATCCTGAGTATATATATATATATATATATATATATATATATGGCCTAGAATCAAAAGGACTTAAAATTAACCTGGCTAAGACTAAAGTTCTAGTTTGTAGGAAAGAAAATAAGGCGACGGTCCCTTCCGGGAAATGGCCATGCTCAGTGTGTAGGAAAGGCGTAGGTAGAAACTCCATTTTATGTCCCAAATGCAAAGTATGGGTGCATAAAAGATGTAGTGGGATCACAGGTAAGCTAACTGAGAACATAGATTTTACATGTGGCCGGTGCTCTGGTGCAATAAGTAGCAGCAAGTGCCCACAAAATACTAGCTCTTTCAATTGTGCAGAGGGTTCTATAGAAATAGTGGACAGCTTCCGTTACCTGGGTGACAAAATCAGCAGTGGGGGAGGGTGCTCTGAAAGTACAGTAGCTAGAGTCAGAACTGGATGGAAAAAGTTCAGAGAGCTTATACCACTATTAGCTGCTAAAGGGTTCTCCCTAAAAATGAAAGGCAGGTTGTATGATGCCTGCATACGAACAGCAATGTTGCATGGCAGTGAGACCTGGGCATTGTGTGCAGAGGATATACGCAGACTAGAGAGGAACGAAGCTTGCATGCTCCGCTGGATGTGTAATAGTAACATACGTGAATGGCAAAGCATAAGCGAACTAAGGAAAAAATTAGAAATAAGAGGGATCAGATGTTGTTTACTCGAGAGAAGGCTACGTTGGTATGGTCACGTGATGCGCATGAAAGACGACAGCTGTATAACAAAGTGCAGGGCAATAAAGATAGACGGTAGCTACGGAGTAGGCAGACCCAGAAAAACCTGGGACGAGCTGATAAATTCCGACCTCACACACTTACACCTCTCCAAGACAATGTCACTGGACCGAGACCTTTGGCGGTACTCAGTAATAGAGAAGACCCGCCTTACCTAAATACAAAGTAAAACTTACTACAGTCAGTAGGCATCTCTAACAAAATACACCCCCGTCCCACCACCCCCACCCCATCTACACCGCCCCTTTCAATGTAAAGTTATGTTGGTGCCACAACATCCAGGCCGAAACAAATGAGATCGTGTAGGTGTCATGACAAAAAAACACACAGTCAACGCTGTAATGTGGCCGTGTAGGCAACACGGTAAAATCCTCCCAGCCCCACACTGTAAATGTGGTTGGTGTTAGGAAGGGCATCCAGCTGTAGAAAACCCGCCAGACAGTCCACGCTGTAATGTGGCCGTATAGGCAACACGGTAAAAACCTCCCAGCCCCACACTGTAAATGTGGTTGGTGTTAGGAAGGGCATCCAGCTGTAGAAAACCTGCCAGACAGTCCTATGCGAGCAAGACAATCACTCTTGCCTCAAGTGGGAAAACCCCCGTCCAAACCCATGCAAGCGTGGAACACGGACGTTAAACGATGATGATGATGATGATGATGATGATGATGATGATGATATATATGTTACTTGCTATACTACCCAAGTATCAAGTACTCTGGTGAGAAATGGTCTAACTGGTTTTTACTGCATCCATTCTGATATATATATATATATATATTTATATATGAAGGATTAGTTCAGATCTAACTGTTGAAACAGCAGGTAGACCATGAAAAACATGGGCGGAGGTGGTGAGAGCAGACCTCAGATCGCTGAAGCTCGCGGTGGAGGAGACGAAGGACGGTGACAAGTGGAGAGATGCTGTGCTGAATAGGACCCGTCCCAACCTTGCAAGCAGGGAAAAGCGGATGTAAAATGATGGTTTATTTCAAATCCACTCTATATATTTCGCTGAGATCTATCAGTTATGACATCCTGAGCTCCTCAGACGGTAAAACCTATAAAACAGTGAAATTTCATTAAAAAAACCTTTAAGTTTGGAAAAATCCAATAATGCAAACATGAAAAGGCAGAGATGAAGACGACGATGATGATGTGATGATCCGGCTTGTCTGACGATCCTGTGTATGTACAGGTGAAACTCCAGAGTAACAAACGCATTACTTAGCTATAATAAATGAATATATATCCTTTACTACCTCAAATATTAAGTACTCTGTTGAACAATGGTCTGACTATAAATAATGGGCTACTCAGCCGTTAATATGGATAAGGTAAGTATATACGTTCAACAATCTGGCAGGAAGGTATACGTTGCTGACGATAGCTAATAAGCTTGAAACTAGTACAGCGTTCCTTTGTCAGTATTGAACAAACGAGCAACGATGGTTGCTAGACACTATGGCTTAATACGGGATGTTTGTTTACAAACACACCGAGCATTATAATAAATGTTCGGTGAATCCATACGTGCATATATGTATGTGTGCATGTATGTATATATATATACATACAACTGTACATCTGTATACATATATGTATGTGCGTATACATACTTATATTTAAGTAACAGCCGTACTAAGAGTGGGAAATGAAATTTCGTTTCATTTTTTCCGTTTATATATATATATATATATAAACGAAGATGATGATGTTTAACCCATGCTAGCGTGGAAAATGGACATTAAACGAAGATGATGATGATGATGATGATGAGGCTTATTCAACCCATGCCAGGATGGAAAAGCTACCCCTTTTGTTATATTTCTAATGAAAGATACACACTGCCTATAATTTTCAAATACTTTTGAAAATAATGAAGAATTTGGACAAATTTTGTAATTGGGGTTCCTTCGAAGGGTCTTTAGAGTAATGTTACTTGATAGAGTGTGTAGTTTAGAGATCAGAGAGTCACTCCAGATAGAAGTGCTACTTCTCCGAATTGAAAGATCACAGCTCCATTACTATGGGCATGTGGTTAGAATGTCTCAGAAAAGAATTGCTGGATAGATTTTACGAGCAAAACCAACTGGCTGGAGACCGAAGGGTAGACCCTGAGCAAGATGGTTGGATAACATCCATGAGCTTGGCTGGTCTCGCTTGGGGATCCAGCTGGATCAGTTGGAGATAGTTGCTTCTGACAGGACCCACTGGAAGGAGTATTTGAGGACTCTGCCCCCACAGTCCTTGGGAGAAGAAGAAGAAGGAGAAGAAGGAGGAGGAGGAGACTAATTTATGATTATTATGGATTTATTATACGGCGGTGGATTGGCAGTATCGGTAGAGGGTCGGACGCCATGCTTTCAAGCATAGTTACGTCTCTTTATGATCTGAGTTCAAATCCCGCCGAGGTTGACTTTGCCTTTCATCCTTACGGGGTCGATAAAATAAAGTACCAGTAATGCACTGGATAATTGCTGGCCTTGTGCCTAAAGTAGAAACAATTATGGATTTATTATACAAAACTTCTCATTTTAGAATGTTTGTCCTTATATTAAAACTTTTCTTCATAATTTTATTATAGAAATGTTAAATAATATTCTAGATATCAGCTTATTAATGAAAAACATTTATTAAATTCCTTCAAATGTTTGGTTATTTTCAAAATTAATTGAAATACATAGGTAGTGTATTTCATTAGAAATGTATTTAATGAAAGGTTTAAAATGGTATTTGGTGCATAGTTTGCCAACATTCTTAGATAAATTTATGATGAATGGTTTGTAAACAAATCTAAACTTTTTAATAGAAACAGTCAGTTATCATTGAACCAGGGTTAGTTGGTTTAGTTTTAAGAGGGTTAAATGAGGATGATGATGATATATACATACACATACACACACACATATATATATATATATATATGTGTGTGTGTGTGTGTGTGTGTGTGTATTTGTCAGTTTATGAGTATGTGTGAATGTATTTGTGGATATATATATGCATGTGTATGCATGTGTAAGTGTATATGTAAGTGTGAATGCATGATTTATATTCACAATTATACATGCTGGCTTTTGTCAAATATTTGTGCATATGTTTAATTTCACTAACTCACATTCGAAAGATGAAGCCAAGAATGTCTTGATACATTAACATTTTGTAATGATTTGCTGAAAATATCTACATAAAAGTTTGTTAATTTGAATGTGCCACCCAAAAGCCACCTTAAATTCAGGAAAAGTTTCCTAAAGAACGTCACACCTCTTGGAACATCAAGCATAAGTAGTGAAAGAGTTACTCGCTGGGAAGAAAAACTTAACAACCTCCCATCTCTAACAACAATGCAGCTAAAGGCAATCAAGGCACTGTCCCCCCCCCCCCCCAGCAGATACAAACTATGCAGTGTGTAAATGCCTCAACAGATTAAGATCTGGTGTTGGTCGTGAAAAAGCCAATCTGGCAAAATGGGGTTATTTAAAGGATGGGGATGTGTGTGAATGCAGCATCGAACCACAGACTACATAGCACCTCCTGATATGCCACCTGCTGGAACACCCATACACAGCATTGGACTTGGCAGAGTTTAATGAGAAAGGACAGCAATGTGTTCAGCTGTGGCAGAACTACATCTGGTCAAGCTTTGTAACCGACACTCTTGTGGACATGATAAGAAGAAAAATTCAAATGTTTATAGTATCTTTACTAGTGGGTAGATCATTGTGAAACTTTGCAGTAGACTAAAGTTGTAAAGATATCAATTTTTAATGTGATGCAGTTACAGTGTTGTTTTGTACTTTTCAATAATTTCTTGTTAATGTGGTTTCAGGATGTAATAAATTAATGGATGTAAGGACCATATTGTTACAAACTAAACATAGAGAACTAATAAGGAAATAGGAAAGTTCCTTCACCATCATCGTGTGGAGGGTAAAGTCGGTGACATTGACCCCTAGTACGTTACTGGTACTTTATTTTATTGACCCCAGAAGGATAAAAGGCAAAAGTTGACCTCAGCAGGATTTGAACACAGATCATCATCATCATCACCACTACCACCACCACCATCATTATCATCACCACCAGCGCCATCACCTTCATCACCATCATCATCATCATCATCATCATCATCATCATCATCATCATCATCATCATCATCATCATCATCATCATCACCACCACCATCATCATCATCACCATCATCATCAACATCATCGTCGTCACCACCACCACCACCACCACCATCATTTAACATCCTATTTGTTCCATGCTAGCTTAAGTTGGATGTGTTGTCACAGACCAAGTCAGCACTCAATCAGATGGACCAGGAGATGCTTCTTGCTTACATACCCTCCTATACTTTAAAAGTGTATTGGGTGCATTTTATTGTGTCACCAACACTAAGATTGTCATGCCATTGACACAACTGGAGAGTTCTCTCTACCCTATGTTTGGCAGGATTTCTATAACTGGCTGTCTTTCCTAATTCCAAAAATTTTACAGGGTATAGTTGGTGCCTTTTATTGTGGCACCAGTATTATAGAAGGTAGGAGCAGGGTTGTGCCCTAAAGCGCTGTTCCTTATATATAAAAATATAATCATCATCGTCATCATTTTATGTCTGTTTTCTATTCTGGCATTCATTGAATAGGTTTTCACATTTTGAAACTATGACAGGTCAGATGATTACATCATGCTCAGAAGCTCCATTTTGACATGGTTTCTATGGCTGGATGTCCTTCCTTACATCAGCCACTTTACAGAATGTACTGGGTGCATTTTATCATGGCACTAACACTACCTTTTTAAAGAATAGACTGAGTGAGTTTTATTGTGACACCAGCACATGGTCATGACTTGCTCAATCATAGTTGATATATTTCTAAACAACAACAACACTATACTACACAACACCACCCTACATTACACTACACCACAACAAATTATACTACAGCATACTATAGCACATCATGCTATTCTACACCACACTACACCACTATACTACACCACACAACACTCCACTACATTACACTACACCAAACTACACTACACCACATTACACCACACTACACCACACCACATTACACCACACTACACCACACCACATTATACTACATCATATCATATTAAAGGCACATATGATGAAATATTTGAAAAAATATCAAATAGTAGTTGCTTAAATGCCTTTGTTAAAAAGTTTGATGGATTAGGGCTGACCCAGTGCCAAAGAACATCTACAATAATGGTTTAACTCATTTGTGACCATATTTCTAACAAGAATATACTGCATCTCTGTTTTGCTTATCAAAATAAAAAAATAAAAAATTATATTATATTAATAATAGTTTCTGATTTAGGCACAAAGCCAACGATTTTGGCGTGGGACGAGGAGTGGGGGGTCGATTAAATCAACCCGTGTATTACTGGTGCTATATTTATTGATCCTGTAAGGATGGAAGGCAAAGCTAACCATGGCAGGATTTGAACTCAACTTTCAACTTAATTATAAAAGATAAATATTTAGCTATTGAAATGTAATATTATCTGTCATGTAATAATGAGTCTTCAGTACAACATTTTAATTTAAATTTGAACATTTTAACTGAACCAGTTTTGACCATGTTTGGTTTAATCCTGTAGCATTTAAGCTGGCTGTATCCACCCAGAATTCTCTCACTTCTTTCTGTTCAAACTGGCTGTAACCAGCTACTCATACTGATGTTAACGTATTGTTCTCAACATAAATAGTATATCAAAATCTCATAGATTTGATATTATGTGAGATAATTATTTGAGGTAAAGCCTTTACCATGAAAGTAAAATAGTATATATAGATTAATATAAATGCTAAAAAAAAAAAAGCATACTGATACATCTTTTACTTAGCACCCCTTATGTGCCAAAAATATATTATTATATATTGGGCCTTCGGAAATAGTTGCTGAGATGCTGAAGGCATCTGGCACGGTGGGACACACCATGGTCACCCGCATAGTTAACCAAGTCGTACAGAATGGGGTTGTTCCGAAGGACTGGCATAGCAGCATCATCGTTAACTGTTATAAGGGTAAAGGAGACGCCCTAGATAGGAGTAACTATAGAGGCATTAAATTAATCGACCAGGTCATGAAGGTCACGGAAAAAGTAATAGCGCAACTAATCAGAGAGAGAATTGATCTAGATGAAATGCAGTTCGGGTTTGTGTCAGGCAAAAGCACCACAGACGCTCTTTTCATAGTACGACAACTACAGGAGAAGTACCTAGCTAAAGGTAAACCCCTCTACTTAGCTTTTGTCGACCTGGAGAAAGCCTTCGACAGAGTCCCCCGCTCCATTATCTGGTGGGCTCTTAGAAAACTAGGCGTTGACGAATGGCTTGTGAGGGCTATACAAGCCATGTATAAAGAAACAGTCAGCAAGGTTAGAATTAACAACGAATATAGTGAAGAGTTTAGCGTAAAAGTTGGCGTCCATCAGGGCTCTGTTCTCAGCCCCCTACTATTTATTATTGCCCTTCAGGCTATAACAGAGGAGTTCAAGACAGGCTGCCCATGGGAACTCCTATACGCAGACGACCTGACACTCATAGCGGAATCAATGGCCGAGCTAGAGAAGAAATTCCAAACATGGAAGCACGGCCTAGAGTCAAAAGGACTTAAAATTAACCTGGCTAAGACCAAAGTTCTAGTTTGTAGGAAAGAAAACAAGGCGGCGGTCCCTTCTGGGAAATGGTCGTGCTCGGTATGTAGGAAAGGCGTAGGTAGAAACTCCATCTTATGTCCTAAATGCAAAGTATGGGTGCATAAAAGATGTAGTGGGATCACAGGTAAGCTAACTAAGAACATAGACTTTACATGTGGCCGGTGTTCTGGTGCAATAAGTAGCAGCAAGTGCCCACAAAATACTAGCTCTTTCAATTGCGCAGAGGGTTCTATAGAAATAGTGGACAGCTTCCGTTACCTGGGCGATAAAATCAGCAGTGGGGGAGGGTGCTCTGAAAGTACTGTAGCTAGAGTCAGAACTGGTTGGAAAAAGTTCAGAGAGCTTATACCACTATTAGCTGCTAAAGGGTTCTCCCTAAAAATGAAAGGCAGGTTGTACGATGCCTGCATACGAACAGCAATGTTGCATGGTAGTGAGACCTGGGCATTGTGTGCAGAGGATATACGCAGACTAGAGAGGAACGAAGCTTGCATGCTCCGCTGGATGTGTAACAGTAATATACGTGAACGGCAAAGCATAAACGAACTAAGGAAAAAATTAGAGATAAGAGGGATCAGATGTTGTTTACTCGAGAGAAGGCTGCGTTGGTATGGACACGTGATGCGCATGAAAGTCGATAGCTGTATTACAAAGTGCAGGGCAATAAAGATAGACGGTAGCCACGGAATAGGCAGACCTAGAAAAACATGGGATGAGCTGATAAACTCCGACCTCACACACTTACACCTCTCCAAGACAATGTCACTGGACCGTGACCTTTGGCGGTACTCAGTAACAGAGAAGACCCGCCTTGCCAGTAGGCATCTCTAACAAAATACACCCCTCCCGCCGCCACCCCCACCCCATCCACACCACCCCGTTCTATGTAAAGTTATGTTGGTGCCGCGCCATCCAGGCCGAAACAAATGAGATCGTGTAGGTGTCACGACAAAAAAACACACAGTCCACGCTGTAATGTGGCCGTGTAGGCAACACGGTAAAAACCTCCCAGACCCACACTGTAAATGTGGTTGGTGTTAGGAAGGGCATCCAACTGTAGAAAACCTGCCAGACAGTCCTATGCGAGCAAGACAATCACTCTTGCCTCAAGTGGGACTACCCCCGTCCAAACCCATGCAAGCGTGGAACACGGACGTTAAACGTTGATGATGATGATGATGATAAGTTATTTTGTGAAGCACAGGTCCAGACCAAGTAAAATAAAGCAAATTTAATCAATTATCTTATTAATTTTTACAATTTTTTTAAACGAAAAAATTAATATGTAATCCCAGTCTGGGGAAGTAAAATACCCCCCCCCCCCCCCACACACACACACACCAAAAAACAAAAAAACAAAAAAAAACGGCACTGACACTGGAGTTAAATATCTCTTGCTTTTTCATTAGAAAACTAAAACCAAAAATAAGTAATTGTTAAAGATTATGGTGTGGAATAGATATCTCTTGTTTTCTTGAACATGTCTGTAGTCTTTCTTCTGATTTCCAGTGATAGAGTTTCAAACATATTCCACTTCCATTTCTCAAATCTCCAAGTTGGTTGACCTTTCTGAAGTGTTGCGTTAATTATTCTGTCCCACATAGGTTTTATTTCAAACATAAATGTCTGTCAAAAATCTGGATTGGTTTTCACTTGTTTATTGAGACAGTTTTGCTTCAGTTAAGACATTTCTACTTAATTCTATTTGTTCTAGAAGAAAAGGGAAAATGGAAAAAATATATATATAATAATAAAGGAAAAGAGAAACTTGATATTGTGTTTTTCTTTACATAAATTCTTTCTCAATCGTCCTCCACCTCCTCTCTTTTCTATATCGTCATCATCGGACCACTTTTAATAAGTGGCTTCATCTGTTGTCTTGAAGCCTCAAGCAGCAGGAAAGCTTCCTTAGGAAGGAAATGTCTCCCCAAAAAAGGGGAATGGTCCAGTGGGAGCAGTACCTACATTCAGGATGTTCTTAGTTGAAGTCACTTTTTGATATCGTCTCAGTTTCCTGTTGTTATTTTCTGAATTCTGTGTTTGTGTTCTGAGAACTACACACACACACGCACACGCACACGCGCACGCACACATACACACACACACACATATATACACACAAACACCTACACACACCATGCACATACCACACACACATACATATTTATATATATATATTCATATACACATACAGGCTACATAAATGTTAATGGGGACATAATATATATACATATATACATTTTTTCATGATTTAGTCAGTATAGGCTAGAACTCATGATTTATACAGGGCCTTCAAGACAGGTTGAGGAAGAGTGCAAATATACTCAGACCAGTAATCTAACAGCAAATGTCTTCATACTCGATTTGGGTACTGTCACTGGTAAAATAGAAGAATAGAAGAAATCCAAATGACAGGCTTTGACTGACCACTTCCTTTTTGTGCTGGTTAGTATTGGGACCTCCTAGTGTCATCATAAGACTGTGACATTTATTAGTAAAACACTTAAGAAACATTGTATGAGATGCAGGTTTATAGGTGGTTATCTAAACTTATGTGTGAGTTGTAGCAACAAGAAATGTTATATATAAGAAGCAGAGGTGTAACTAGGGAAAATAGTGCCTATGGCAAGCAGTGAAATTGTGCCCAAACATCTGACATTAATCTTTCAGAAAACCATAAAATCATCTCAAAAATAACAATTGCTTTCATTAATTTTTTAATTGAAAACATTACATGAAAATCACAACTGCATCTTCTTTGCTTTTACAGATGCAAATTTGTGTATGATGTGATCTAAGTTAGTTTTTTCAATTTATTCTGTTTCTACACTTCAGATCATACATCTGATGAAGTTTCTTCTTTCACTCTCTGACTATAATTTATCTGACTTTAATAGAAGGTGCTCCCAGTCCAAGTAACACTCCCCTCCAAGTGGCACTCATGGAACGTGCCATGCTTGCCATACTCAAGATGTGCCTCTGATAAGAAGTGACTTTGAGAAATTATCTGAGAAAGAAAAATCAGAAGTAGCATGCAAGAGAGAAAACGGCATTGAAATGGACATGCAGTGTGCATGGATGATTGTTTTGGCTTGGTTTCTATGGCTGGATTGCCCTTCCTAACAAACACCAATATATATATATATAACGTTAAAACAATGATGATGATTATATCATCATCATCATCATCATCATCAGGTTTAGCGTCCGTGTTCCACGCTTGCATGGGTTTGGACGGGGGTTTTCCCACTTGAGGCAAGAGTGGTTGTCTTGCTCGCATAGGACTGTCTGGCGGGTTTTCTACAGTTGGATGCCCTTCCTAACACCAACCACATTTACAGTGTGGGGCTGGGAGGTTTTTACCGTGTTGCCTACACGGCCACATTACAGCGTGGACTGTCTGGCGGGTTTTCTACAGCTGGATGCCCTTCCTAACACCAACCACATTTACAGTGTGGGGCTGGGAGGTTTTTACCGTGTTGCCTACACGGCCAGATTTACAGCGTGGACTGTGTGTTTTTTGTCGTGACACCTACACGATCTCATTTGTTTCGGCCTGGATGTTGTGGGACCAACATAACTTTACATTGAAAGGGGCGGTGTGGGTGGGGTGGAGGTGGTGGGACGGGGGTGTGTTTTGATAGAGGTGCCTACTGACTGTAGTAGGTTTTTACTTTGTATTTAGGTAAGGCGGGTCTTCTCTATTACTGAGTACCGCCAAAGGTCTCGGTCCAGTGACATTGTCTTGGAGAGGTGTAAGCGTGTGAGGTCGGAATTTATCAGCTCGTCCCATGTTTTTCTGGGTCTGCCTACTCCGTGGCTACCGTCTATCTTTATTGCCCTGCACTTTGTTATACAGCTGTCGTCTTTCATGCGCATCACGTGACCGTACCAACGTAGCCTTCTCTCGAGTAAACAACATCTGATCCCTCTTATTTCTAATTTTTTCCTTAGTTCGTTTATGCTTTGCCGTTCACGTATATTACTATTGCACATCCAGCGGAGCATGCAAGCTTCGTTCCTCTCTAGTCTGCGTATATCCTCTGCACACAATGCCCAGGTCTCACCGCCATGCAGCATTGCTGTTCGTATGCAGGCATCGTATAACCTGCCTTTCATTTTTAGGGAGAACCCTCTAGCGGCTAATAGTGGTATAAGCTCTCTGAACTTTTTCCATCCAGTTCTGACTCTAGCTACTGTACTTTCAGAGCACCCTCCCCCACTGCTGATTTTGTCACCCAGATAACGGAAGCTGTCCACTATTTCTATAGAACCCTCTGCGCAGTTGAAGGAGCTAGTATTTTGTGGGCACTTGCTGCTACTTATTGCACCAGAGCACCGGCCACATGTAAAATCTATGTTCTTAGTTAGCTTACCTGTGATCCCACTACATCTTTTATGCACCCATACTTTGCATTTGGGATATAAAATGGAGTTTCTACCTACGCCTTTCCTACACACTGAGCATGGCCATTTCCCCGATGGGACCGCCGCCTTATTTTCTTTCCTACAAACTAGAACTTTAGTCTTAGCCAGGTTAATTTTAAGGCCTTTTGATTCTAGGCCGTGCTTCCACGTTTGGAATTTCTTCTCTAGTTCGGTCATTGATTCAGCTATGAGCGTTAGATCATCTGCGTATAGGAGTTCCCATGGGCAGCCGGTCTTGAACTCCTCTGTTATAGCCTGAAGGGCAATAATAAATAGTAGGGGGCTAAGTACAGAGCCCTGATGGACACCAACTTTTACGCTAAACTCTTCACTATATTCGTTGTTAATTCTAACCTTACTGACTGTTTCTTTATACATGGCTTGTATAGCTCTCACAAGCCATTCGTCAACACCTAGTTTTCTAAGAGACCACCAGATAATGGAACGGGGGACTCTGTCGAAGGCTTTCTCCAAGTCGACAAAAGCTAAGTATAGGGGTTTACTTTTAGCTAGGTACTTCTCCTGTAGTTGTCGTACAATGAAAAGAGCGTCTGTGGTACTTTTGCCTGACACAAACCCGAACTGCATTTCATCTAGATCAATTCTCTCTCTGATTAGTTGCGCTATTACTTTTTCCGTGACCTTCATGACCTGGTCGATTAATTTAATGCCTCTATAGTTACTCCTATCTAGGGCATCTCCTTTTCCCTTATAGCAGTTAACGATGATGCTGCTACGCCATTCCTTCGGAACAACCCCATTCTGTACAACTTGGTTAACTATCCGGGTGACCATGGTGTGTCCCACCGAACCAGATGCCTTCAGCATCTCAGCAACTATTTCCGAAGGCCCAGCCGCCTTACCCGTCTTCATATCTTTGATTGCCTTACTTATTATACTACCTTTAACTAACACTGCTGGTCCCTCTATTGGATCGATCTGGGGGAGACTGTCTTTCTCCCATTTGTTCTCCTCATTTAGAAGCCTTTCGTAGTGACACTTCCAAGCTACCTTCTTATCAGCGTCGGTGATGGCAAGTATGCCATCATCGTTAAGTACACACTTCTCCCCGACAATATCACGGTTTTCCTTGACACATTGCCTGGCAATCCTGAACACCTCACGTTTTTGGTCCTCACGTTGTAGAACATGCTTGAACTTTCTTTCCTCTGCTTCCCTTCTTGCGAAGTACACTTGTCTCCTAGCTTCCCTCCTGGCCACTTGATAGTCTTCTCTACTTCCCCCATCCCGCCATACTTTCCAAGCCTGCTTTTTGGCCTTAATTGACTCCTCCACCTTACTGTTCCACCACCATGTTACTCTCCTCCTACCTACAGGCCTGCTCCAGCCACAGACTTCGTCTGCCGCCTATATATAGTAATAAAAAATGCAAGGACCGAAATCCAAAGAGGACTCGCATGTATGTGTATGTATGTATATATTTGAATGTGCACATGCAAACGCTTGTGCACATACATGTACATGTGTATATATGTATATGTGTGTGTATCATTTTTATACACTATATCTTCGTTTATGCATGCATCCACACTGATCAGTACATAGTTATGTACGAGCCTAAATCCCAAAACATTGCTATTAATGTTCTCATTATCATCATTACTTTTATTATTATTAATATCTTAGAGGGTGGTGGATTGGCAGTATCGGTAGAGGGTCGGACGCCATGCTTTGACGCATAGAGTTACGGCCCTTGCCATTCTGAGTTCAAATCCCGCCGAGGTTAACTTTGCCTTTCATCATTATGGGGTCGATAAAATAGGGTACCAGTAATGCCAAAAATTAGAAACAATTATTATTAATACCTTCAGTATTTTTAATTTTAATCATATTACTTTTATTAATATCATTTTCTATATGTGGTAGCTGGAAATCATTTGGCTATTCTAAAAAAAATATTAGTCTTCTGATTTTCTCATAGCAAAAATAGGTTTTTTCCATAACAAGAATTTGTTCTTCTTGCTCCACATAATGATGTAATTTTCCTTGCATACATTTCGCCCATCTCAAGAGAACGTCTTCACACGCTACTGTCATATCTTCATGTTTTCTAAAGGCAATATTTGATCATAACTTGTTTGAAATCTACAGATTAATTTTTCTGTTTCAAAAGATCTTGCTTAGGGTGAAAGCAGAAATTTATTGCTTAAACTTTTAATCTGTACTAATATATATATAGGAAAATGTTCAAGACACTGACGGCAGATCTCAAGCCGTTTCCATGGGCCAGAATCCATGACTCGCTTGTTAGTTATATTTCTTAACATGCTTATTTTATTATTATTTTATTTCTTAATATGCTTAGCAGGTTTCTTAATTTATATTTTTATTTCTTAATATACCTCACAGGCTTTTAAATTTATTTTTTCTAAATTAATGGATCTATAAATAATCAAGTGAGTCGTGAATTCTGGCCCACCCTGTATATATATATATAAATATAAATTAGCGAGAATCGTATTTCAGCTCAGGAATTAAGGAAAAACAACTTCTGAGATGTGTGGCAAGCGCTCGATGATTCATATGAATCAGATCAACAACATACGTTAAGGGCCAAACACACTGAGATGGTGGTTAAACAAATCATCTGCACAGCCAAAAAAAAACGACCAAGTAATTCGGGTCAAACAATAAAAATATATGTGATTGATATATATATATGTGTGTGTGTGTGTGTGTAGATGTAATCTAACTCGTGCTAGCATGGAAAGTGGACATTAAACGATGATGATGATGATGATGTAGATATATATGTATATCTAAAGTCTGTCTTAAGCCAGAAGGCTCATTTGACCGGTGCTTATCCCGGTTTAATGGCGTGAAGCAACGGAGAGTACAAGACTCCCTCTGGACAGGACGCCAGTTCATCGCAATATATGTATATATATGGGTATATATATAATTGTGAAGGCGCATGGCTTAGTGGTTAAAGCATTGGGCTTGCAATCGAAAGTGAGTTCAATTCTCGGACCGGGTGATGTGTTGTTTCCTTGAACAAGACACTTTATTTCACGTTGCTCCAGTTTACTCAGCTGTAGAAATGAGTACCGGCCAACACGCCAAGCCAGTGGGATGGTGTTATCTTATGGCTAAAACAGCATGACGTGCTATGACCAACGGCGCCAATTGGTGCCCGACAGACTGGTCGGTCAAGGTGATCAAGGTGATATATATAATTGGTGTTGGATGCTTAAAGCGTCTGTATGCGGTAGGCCGTATTTCTGTGATATATATATATGTTTTGTATTACTGTTGAGCTGGTCAATATCGCCATCTGGTATATAAATAAATATTTTATTTCTTAAAATACTATGATCCAGACAGCAAAAGTATAGAAGAAAATGTCACCAAACGATTAAAATGTTGGATACTTGAGTTTCAGCTACGAATCAACATCAACCTTATATTTCCTTGTTTTGTCTACACTATATTGTTATTTGAGTTTACTTTTGACAAACATTAAGCAACCTACTCCAGATTATAGAAATCTGACCTTGTCTGTAATAGCTTACTGATCGGTTTCTGGTTTTCTAATCTCAAGAGAAGTAAGAGATCCAAATAAAAGTCTTGAATGTCTAAATGTTAAAATAATGTAAAAGAAGAGAAAGAATACTTTTAAAAATGCTGACTGAACAGCTAAAAAAAAAAAAATAATGGTTTCTGATTTATTAGACACAAGGCCAACAGTTTTGGTGGTGGTGGGGGGAATTGGTTAAATCAACCCAGTGTGTTATTGTTACTTTATTTTATTGACCCTCGAAAGGATGAAAGGCAAAGCTAACCTCGGTGGGATTTGAACTCAGGAGGTAAAGGGATGTAACTCTATGCCATAAAGTATGCCTGACGCTCTACTGATTCTGCCAACCCCCTACCCTTTATAATAATAACAATGGTTTCTGATTTAGGCACAAGGCCAATCATTTTTTGGGGAGGGGAAAGTCGATTAAATTATTCACAGTGCATTACTGGTACTTTATTTTATCGACCCTGAAAGGATGAAAGGCAAAGTTGACCATGGTGGGATGTGAACTCAGAAGGTAAAGGGACATAACTTTATGCTTCAAAGCATGGTGTCTGACAATAATAATGGTTTCTTTATTAACCACACAGGGCTCACATCATGAAAACATTAAGGATGGCACAGGATGGTACAATGTGGGTTTTGGCCTGTAAAAATGTTTTAACAAAAACAAGGAAACAAAGAAAAACATATAGTTCCATCCCTGATCTTGGCCAGTTTTCTCTCTGGCTGGCTTGCTGGCTGGCTGGCTGGCTGGCTGGCTGGCTGGATGGCTGGCTGGCTGGCTGGCTGGATGGATGGATGGATGGCTGGATGGCTTGCTGGCTTGTTGGCTTGCTGGATGGCTTGCTGGCTGGATGGCTGGATGGTTGGCTGGCTTGCTGGCTGGCTGGATGGTCGGCTGGCTGGATGGTTGGAGGGATGGCTGGCTGGCTGGCTGGCTGGATGGTTGGTTGGAGGGCTGGCTGGCTGGCTGGCTGGATAGATGGATGGAGGGCTGGCTGGCTGTCTGGATGGCTGGATGGCTGGATAGATGGATGGAGGGCTGGCTGGATGGCTGGCTGGCTGGATAGATGGATGGAGGGATGGCTGGATGGATGGATGGATGGATGGTTGGCTGGATGGAGGTTGGAGGGATGGCTGGCTGTCTGGCTGGCTGGATGGCTGGATGGTTGGATGGAGGGCTGGCTGGATGGCTGGATGGATGGATGGCTGGCTGTCTGGCTTGCTGGTTGACTGGCTTGCTGGCTGGCTGGATGGCTGGTTGACTGGCTTGCTGGCTGGATGGATGGCTTGCTGGCTGGATGGCTTGCTGGTTGGCTTGCTGGTTGACTGGCTTGCTGGCTGGCTGGCTGGCTGGTTGACTGGCTTGCTGGCTGGATGGATGGATGGATGGCTTGCTGGCTGGATGGCTTGCTGGTTGGCTTGCTGGTTGACTGGCTTGCTGGCTGGATGGATGGATGGATGGCTTGCTGGAGGGCTGGCTGGAGGGCTGGCTGGAGGGCTTGCTGGCTTGTTGGCTGGCTGGCTGGATTGCTGGCTGGCTTGCTGGCTGGCTGGCTGGCTGGCTTGCTGGCTGGCTTGCTGGCTGGCTGGTTGGGTTGCTGGATGGATGGCTGGCTGGTCAACTTAGTGCTTAACAGGCTTGTTGGTTGGCTTGTTGCTTTTTCATTTTTGTTGTTGTCACTGTTTCTGCTGTTGTCATTGTTGTTGCTGCTGTTGTCATTGCAGTTGTTGTATCTGCTACTGCTGTTGTTGGTGTTGTTGTGGCTGTTGTCGTTGGTGGTGGTGAAAGTGCCCTTGTTAGTGATGTCTATAGCGGTGGTGATGACAATGGTGGTGATGTTATTACTATTACTCTTCAGAGTCCAGTCTGAATTGCTGTGATGATGAATGCTTTTCTTGAGGAACATTTTGCCATTCTAGCTGGATGTGGAAGGGGGTGCAACATTCATTTTCAAAAGCTTTATGGGCGTCAATTGAATTTTAAAATTCAAATATTTAGGCCAAATTTAAATGGGTGAAAGACAACAAACTTACAACAGCAATTTGCAATACGTGCCAACAAATGAACAAAAAAAAAAAGATATTAATAATGGTTTCTGAATTAGGCATAAGGTCAACAATTTTGGAGGAGGCAAAAGTCGATTAAATCGATTCCGTGTGTTACTGGTACTTTATTTTATCGATCCTGTAAGGATGAAAGGCAAAGCTAACCTTGGCGGTATTTGAACTCAGAATGTAAAGCTACATAACTCTATGCTGCAAAGCATGTTGTCCGACCCTCTACCGATACTGCCAATCCACCACACTAAATAATAATAATTGTTTCTACTTTCGATGTAAAGTTATGTTGGTACCACAACATCCAGTCCGAAACAATTGAGGTCGTGTAGGTGTCACAACAAAAAAACACACAGTCCATGCTGTAATGTGGCCGTGTAGGTAACACGGTAAAAACCTCCCAGTCCACACTGTAAACGTGGTTGGTGTTAGGAAGGGCATCCAGCCGTAGAAAACCCGCCAGACAGTCCTATACGAGCAAGACAACCAATCTTGCCTCAAGTGGGAAAACTCCCGTCCAAACCCATGCAAGCGTGGAAGATAGACGTTAAACGATGATGATGATGATGATGATGATGATGATTACTGGTACTTTATTTTATCGACCCCGTAAGGATGAAAGGCACAGTTAACCTCGGCGGGATTTGAACTCAGATCGTAAAGGGACGTAACTACGCTGGAAAGCATGTCTGACCCTCTACCAATACTGCCAATTCACCGCCCTAAATAATAATAATAGTTTCTTATATAGGCACAAGGCCAGCAATTTTTTGGGGAGGGGAAAGTCGATTAAATTGACCCCAGTGCCTGCCTGGTACTTTATTTTATCGACTCCTGTAAGGATGAAAGACAAAGTTAACCTCAGCACGATTTGAACTCAGACCATAAAGGGACGTAACTCTATACTGCAAAGCATGGCGTCTGATCCTCTACCGATACTCCCAATCCACCAGTAATAATTGTTTCTATTTTTGGCACAAGGCCAGCAATTGTCCAGTGTATTACTGGTACTTTATTTTATCGACCCTGTAATAATGATAATACTTTTACATCTGTTTTTCCATGTTTGCATTGATCAGATGACTCTTTTCCAGCACAGCCTTCCTTCACTTGTTGTGTTCATCATTTCTGTGAAGTTCAGCACTTTCAGATCTGCTTTCACCATTTCTGCCAAGATCTTTCTTGGTCTTTCTCGGCATTACTGGTACTTGATTTTATCAACCCCCCCCACCACCACAAGGATGAAAGGCAAAACTAATCTCAGCGGTAGTTGAACTCAGAACGTAAAGGGCCATAACTTAGTACCAATCCACCACCGAATGGTAGTGACAGTAATTATGATAGCCACAATATAACAATACCAATGATGACTGCTGTATGATTGTAATATTTTAGCAGCATTTATTCTGGCTCTTTACATTCATCCTCCTCCAACTCTTTATCATCATCATCATCATCATCATCATCATCACCATCATCATTATCACCATCATCATCATCATTGTCCTCCTCCTCCTCCTCCTCATCATCATCACCACCACCACCACCACCACCACCATCACCACCACCACCATCATCATCATCATCAGCATCATCATCATCACCATCATCACCATCATCACCATCATCATCATCATTGCCCCCCCTCCTCCTCCTCATCATCACCACCACCAGCACCACCATCATCATCATCATTTAATGGGCATTTTTCTATGCTAGCATAGGTTCTGAGTTCAAATCCTGCTGTTGTCAACTTTGCCTTTCATCCTTCCAGGATTGATAAAATAATGTACCAGTAAAAAACTGGGGTTGATATAATCAACTTTCTTCTCCCCCTCCCCACCTCAAAAAGAAAGATTGCTGGCTTTGTGCCTAACGTAGGGCCCATTATAACAACCAGCATCATCAATGAAGTAGCATCATCATGTGTTGTTGTCAGACCTCTCTCCTTTCCCTGAAGATGAACGCTCCAGCTGATGCAATCAACTGAACAGCCGGCTCATGAAATCAATGAGCAAGTGGTTAAGCATTCCACAGACATGCACACTCTTAATGTAGTTTGCAGGGAGATTCAGTATCAAACAGTGAGTGATAAGGCTGGCCCCATGAATTACAGGTACAACCCATTTTTGTCAGTTGAGCATACTGAAGCAATGTAAAATAAAGTGTCTTGTTCAAGGACACAACACACTGCCAGTCAAAGAATCAAGCTCATGACCCTACAATCATGAGCCTAGCACTTTAACAACTAAGCCAAATGCCTTCTCAAGTAAAGTCAGATATTTATAGATGTAGACAGACTTATCTTTCTTCTTATAGATACCAAGTTTTATCAAGATTTTAATATATAGGTAGGCATGCCGGTGTGGTTAAGAAGTTCTCAGTTAACTGCACTTTCATATTTAACCACACTACCATAGTTAACCACACTACCACAGTTGAGCACACTACTATCAATCAATACCATTTGGATTTTAGACTACTGTAAAATTTGATAGAAATTACATATATAATATTTCGGACATTATTTATGGGCTGACCTGATACATTTCCACACTTATCCACTTTTACAGCTGTTAAAAAAACTTCATCATCATTATTATCATCATCACCACCACAACCACCACCACCACCACCACTCTAACTACCACTTCCACCACCACCACAATCACCACTACCACCACCACTATCACCATAACCACCACCATCACCACTCAAACCACAACTTCCACCACCACCACCACCACCACCACCACCACCACTCTAACTACCACTTCCACCACCACCACAATCACCACTACCACCACCACAATCACTACCACCACCACCATCACCACTCAAACCACAACTTCCACCACCACCACCACCACCACCACCACCACCACCACCACTCTAACTACCACTTCCACCACCACCACAATCACCACTACCACCACTACAATCACTACCACCACCACCATCACCACTCAAACCACAACTTCCACCACCACCACCACCACCACCACCACCACCACCACCACTCTAACTACCACTTCCACCACCACCACAATCACCACTACCACCACTACAATCACTACCACCACCACCATCACCACTCAAACCACAACTTCCACCACTGCCACCACCACCACCACTCTAACTACCACTTCCACCACCACTATCACCATAACCACCACATCACCATCACCACCACCACCATCACCTCTCAAACCACATGGTGATGATGATGATGGTGGTGGTGGTGGAAGTCACCACCAACACCACTCTAACTACCACTTCCATCACCACCACCATCACCACCACCACTCTAACTACCACTTCCACCACTACCACAATCACCACTACCACCACCACTATCACCATCACCACCACCTCCATCACCACTCAAACCACAACTTCCACCACCACCACCACCATCACCACTCAAACCACAACTTCCACCACCACCACCACCTCCATCACCACTACCACCACTACCACCACCTCAATCGTTATCATCATCCTCATCGTGTTACGTTCACTTTCCATACTGGCATGGGTTAAACTACTTACATTCAACAAAATAATTATAGCCCCCACCAAAAAAATACATATCTCACAAAGCAACATGATATATATACCTGCAATTACTCAACATGAGCAACAAACCAGATTAAAGGTATGGGCACCCTCAAACACAATACCAGACATGTCAATTCTCCCCATCTGACACGGAGATCTCCCACCCACTTTGGGGTGGGTGAGAGATGTCTTCTCTTGTGAAAATGTGTATAGCTTACATGCGGTGGATTGGCAGTATCAGTAGAGGATCGGACGCCATGCTTTCTAGCATAGTTACGTCCCTTTACGATCTGAGTTCAAATCCCGCCGAGGTTGACTTTGCCTTTCATCCTTACGGGGTCGATAAAATAAAGTACCAGTAATGCACTGGGTAATTGCTGGCCTTGTGCCTAAAATAGAAACAATTATGTAAAATTTCCTCATTTTGCCTCATTTCTCCCTGTTTTGGAGCACTTTTTTTCATGGTACTCCCTATTTGGGTTTTTAGAGGTTGGCAGGCCTGCAATACACCAACACCACATACAACAGAAATAGCATTCAGCCTAAACATAAAACTAAACAACAAAATAACAAAAATAAATAAGTAAATAAAATAAATATTTGAAAAACAGAAAAGTGTCAAATATTTTTATCTGATATAAAATTCAGAACAAACAATAAAACTCTGTATAGAGTAATTAGCTTCATTATCATCTCCAACAACAGTGAAGACTACATCACCTTCCATGTCACAATATTATAACTCTACAGTGGAGACTCTGATGTCATTGACCCTAGGACTACCTCCCTACTCACCACCATTGACACAGAGTTGGCTAGCCGCAGGTGTGAGCCTCGCAAACTGAAATGGCTCTTCCAACGCGTCTCCCTCACCATCCTCCAAGCAAATGTCTTCTTTACTCTGTTCGCTGGGGCCATCAGGCAACCAGAGCATGGGCCTCCATTTGTTTATAATAGTGAGAGATAGGGAGAGCAAAAGAAATGGAGACAGTGACAATGGGAATTTGATTCCATTATGTTCAGACCTAATACATATGCATATATTTATTTACCACACCATATATAAATTCTATTCCATATTAACCAAATATTAACCCTTTAGTATTTACATTACTCTATATTTGCTACTGTATTTTCATGGTAAATGTTTTAGTGCACATAAACATCTCACATAATATTGAATCTATGAGATTTTGATGTTATTTATTTTGAGAACAATACATTAACATCAGTATGAGCAGCCAATTACAGCCGATTTGAACAGGTGAGAGAATTCTGGCCGGATATGGCTGGTTTAAATGCTAAAGGATTAATGTTAAGAAGATAACTTCTCTGTTTGTTTGTTTTTTATTTGTCTTTGCGGCATTGTCAGTAATGAATTATAAACTGAATAATGCAACTCTACAGTTGTCACTGACAATCGAGTATCACTTAGTATGTATCTTACTTTTACTAAGAGTTTTTGGTCCTCATTCAGTTGTGAATAGACACAAGCACACTTTTGACCCTCACTCTCTTGATCCAGTGGAACATTCAGGATGTGACAGCTATAGAAGGAGAGAGGGTTACACCAACATTGGGTTAGTATTTCCTTTATATGAAAGATGAAAGACTGAGTGGATCTCAGTAGGATTTAGACTCAGAATGCAGAGACCAGAAACAAATATCGAATGCCCTAACAATTCTCCCAAATCAGTTACTCTCAGGTCTGGAATAATTGTCCCCACTCCACTTATTAATTTTTCATACAGCCCCCCCCCGCCCCTTATGAAAATTTGCTTATCTATCTCCAGCGAAATTTTATTGTAAGGGAATCATATTGATACAGCAGCTAGAGAATCTAATAATAATTTCATTTTACATTAAAAAACATTATTATACGACAAAAAAAGAGCATTACCAGAAATCCCATATTTACAAACATACGCTACACAATTACCCCCCACCCCTACGCACTTACAATAAGAACTTAAAAAAATGTCCAACCCCCCCATTTATTCCCCCCCCCCCCTGTTATTTGGGACCCTAGAATACCTTATGTCACAATGACATCTCCAAATAACATATATACACTCTAACACCAAACAAATGCCATTTCCAGACATTTTTTAAAAAGTAGGCCATGCAAAGCTACGCAAGGAAAACAGGAATATAAAATGAAAAATATGCATATTCCTCGTTGACCATGTTTTTTATCCCTTTCTTCCACCAGACACATCAAAACCAATAACAAAATTTAAAACCACAAAAGTATGATAACATCCCAACATGCACCTATCTCAGCCTGAAGAAATAAACAGTCATTCACATTCTCTTATCATTCTCAAGAAACAGGCGAAACAGCATAGGAACCTGGCTACACAATAACACACTAGATAGCAGCTACCACTGTCTCTCTTCTTACTAGCAACAGCAGATACAACAAATACAACAACAACTACACTCAGAAACAAAATCATACCACACATATATGTATGTATGGACCTGTAACTCCTAATAAAGGTAAAGGGCTGCTCCTAATAAATGTAAAGGACAGCATGTCTTGGGCATTGAAGCCTGGCAGAGTCCATTCCTTTACAGGTCTTAATACAGCTGATTTCTTCCAGAGAAGGAAATAGAGTGAGGGAGAGAAGTGAAAAGAGATATAGATGAAGAATTTCCCAAAACTGGACTGGTACTTTTTTTTATTAACTTTGAAACAAGGAAAGGTAAAGTTGACCTCAGTGAGATTTGAACTCAGAGAACACAGAGAGCTGGAATGAATACTACAAAGCATTCTATCTGTCTTTTCACACCACACATACAAAAGACAAAAATACAAGGAGTTACATACCCTACCACTACAATATTAACAGCACACATTAGGCGACATAGTAAGGAGAACAAAGCAACACACACATATTTGGAGAAATCACAAGCCAACAAAAGGAAACAACAATAATTCTGTACAAACAGTACAGTAGATCCAACATGGGCTATGCCAGTTCTGTCTGGGCCCTAAATCTCTCCATAATAAACTACAAAGAACACACAACACTACATTTGATATCATCACAGATTGTATACAAACAGCTCCATTGACCAATGATGAGATTGAACCAAGGACCACATCATTGTAAAGTCAACTTCTTATACACACAGCCATGCCTGTGCCCTTAACACTTTGTCCCAGTTTATACTGTTCTAATATTAAGAAACTAATTTTTTTCATATCCCAGTCTTATCTTTCTGCACTACTGATTAATACATCTTCTGTTTGATAAGTCAACTATATTAACATCATTTAAGAAATCTTTCCCAATTCACTTTCTATAGCTTTATTCTGCTAGATATACAATCCTGCCTTATTGGAGTGAACATAATATATATCAGCTGTATTTTGGATAAAGTTTTTGGAAAGGGATGTTATTCTTTGAAAGTGAATCCCTTAAAGCATCTTTTATTTATCAAGAGTTCCTGCTAATTAACTAGAAGTAGTTTACAAATTGTCTGTCCATATTGACGCCATAGAGATTTTCTTTATTTACAAAGACAGGACGTGTGATATTTGTGAGGTTTGTGGCAGTGAAAGGCCAATGCATGTAATAGATAGGGAAGAATTAGAACAAGAATCAACTTGATGTTATAGCTCTAAATTAAAATAAAACCAGATTTTTTATTAGACTATGTAAGTCTATGTGAATACATTCCAGCCTATACTAAAATGTTGCTACAATATTAGTGAATGATTGAATTTATTATGTCTATTTAATAAACCATAGCTGTTCAAATAATCATTTTCATGGCCATAGACATTGTGGCTTAACCCTTTAGCCTTTACATTACTCTATATTTACTACTGTATTTTCATGGTAAAGGCTTTACCTTACATAATTATCTCATATAATATTGAATCTATGAGATTTTGATATTATTAATTTTGAGAACAATGCCTTAACATCAATATGAGTGGCCAGTTGCAGCTGGTTTGAGCAGAAAGTGGTGAGAGAATTCTGGCCAGATATGACTGGTTTAGATGCTAAATGGTTAAATTATGTTTGCTGTATTATGCAGTCATGGTTGTGTGGTTAAGAAATTTGTTTCACAACTATGCTGTTTCAGGTATGATCTCACTGTGCTGCACTTTGGGCAAGTATCTTCTTTCATAGCCTTAGGTTACCAAAGCCTTGTGAATAAAATTAGGTACATAGTCAGCATACAGTTGGTGTTGTTATAGTTTAGTCATAGACATATGGCATGCAGGTAGTCAATCAAACAACTAGGGACAACTCAGGTCCATTATTCCAGATGTATCATATCTCTACACAGCTGAGGATCATACTACACACCCAACATTCCAATACCCTTTTGATACCAAACTGCCTGAAACCTCTCCTGGTTTTGTTACAAATATGTTTGTTTTAAAATGTTTATATTTAACTAAAATCTTTCTGTCATAATTTTATATAACAACCCTTGTTAAGTTATGTTCTAAATACTAGCTTGATAATGAGAATGTTAGGCTATAGTAGAAAAGACTTGTTCAAAGCATCACTCAGTGAGATAGAACTTGAAACTACATAACTGCACAGCCATGCCTACAGTCATATGGATTGTGAAATATGGGTAGGGATAAAACCACATAGTTGCAAAGCAAACTTCTTAACCACACAGCCATGCCTGCAGCTATATAGATTGTGAAATATGGGTAGGGATAGCAGAATAGTGTTATTGAGAAGAAATGAGATAAGTGTAGTTTAATACGTAATATAAATATGAGAGACATGTTACATGATGCTAGTTATATAAACAACCAGTGGAAATGTTTATGTGGTTCATGCATAAAGGGAAAATGATAGTATTGAATTAAATCGTTAGAAATACAAAAGTACATCATGCTTAAGAAGTTTATCATTAAATTTGGTATTAAGGAAGCTTTCTTTTTCTCTTCTTTTTCTTCTTCTTTGCCCACTTATTTCTGAGAAGGTCGTGGGGGCACAATCCTCAAACACACTTTTCAGCTGGTCTTGTCAGGAGCAACCATCTCTAATTGATTCAGCTGGATCTCCAAGTGAGACAGCCGAGCTCATGGATGTTATCCAACCAGCTTGCTCAGAGTCGTACAGTTGGGTTCCATAGGTAAGATTTGGCACAAATACCAAATTGAAGATAGCAAGTTTGGCTTTTTATATCTACCTCCTTTTTCTGATTATCAAATACTGAAGCTGGCACTTTACTGCACCAGCTCCTGCAATTCTTGCACTTAATTCAGTCTCCTGCCTTCCATCACTCGTGAACATGGCACCTAGACACTTCAACTTCTCCACTTGCTTCAGTTGCTTTAGTGAAACTCCACTCACATGTAGAGTGCACATTTGAAAGGACAAACACCTCAGTCTTCACAGCACTGATTTTCATTCCAGCCATGCAGAGGAGAAGGAGAAGAGTGAAGAGGAAGGGAATGATGATG
Source organism: Eledone cirrhosa (assembly GCA_964016885.1). Taxonomy (NCBI): domain Eukaryota; kingdom Metazoa; phylum Mollusca; class Cephalopoda; order Octopoda; family Eledonidae; genus Eledone; species Eledone cirrhosa. Next base: position 341,619,941 of record OZ024740.1, read on the forward strand.
ATTATGATTATTAATTTTGCCAATTGCCAAAAATGTAGAAAGAGTTAGATACTACAGCCTGCAAGTTTGATCTATTATAATCCATGCAATGACTCAGAGGCTGGCCCAATGCTGTTGATCACACAAATGCATGACATAGATAAAAAGAAAAAAGATAACATTCATATCCATTTCTACTCTCTTTAGTTTATGTCAATGTCCTTCTTCAGTCTTTGAAATATAATGACTGTGACTATCTAGTCAGTTAGCTGCAGTCAGAGATGGAAATTTGACAGAAATGGTTTATGTAAAGGAAACTGGAGAATCAGTAATAGTCTTAACATCCTGTGCTGTATGAAACTGCATTAACAAGACATTCTTAACAAAAAGCAAACAAAAAACTACACTATGACTGCATCACATTGAAAATTTATGTATTTTCTGTAATGTTGCAAACTTTCATGAAGATTTGTCTAATAGTAAAGATACTACAAGCATTTGAATTAACAAACCCACTTTTAGATATTTTCTATTAAATGATTACAGTATATATAAGTATGTATACGTACATACATATATGTATACAAACGTATATATATATACATACATGCACACATATATATATGTACGTATGGATTCACCGGCTTAATTCACGGCTTAATACGGGATGTTTGTTTACAAAACACCGAGCATTATAATAAATGTTCGGTGAATCCATACGTACATATATATATGTGTGCATGTATGTATATATATATACATACTACTGTACGTCTGTATACATATATGTATGTACGTATACATACTTATATTTAAGTAACAGCCGTACTAAGAGTGGGAAATGAAATTTCCTTTTATTTTTTTCCGTTTTATCGTTTTCGGTGCACCCGGCCGATTAACCCACTCGATATGCAAATTAGGCTGCTCAGCTGTTAATATGCATAAGAAAGTATATACTTTCAGATGTTCAATCATCTGGCAGGAAGGTATACATTGCTGACGATAGCTAATAAGCTTGAAACTAGTACAGCGTTCCTTTGTCAGTGTTGAACAAACGAGCAACGATGGTTGCTGGACACTACGGCTTAATACGGAATGTTTGTTTACAAACACACTGAGCATTATAATAAATGTTCGGTGAATCCATATGTACATATATATATGTGTGCATGTATGTATATATAAATATATACATACTACTGTACGTCTGTATACATATATGTATGTACGTATACATATTTATATTTAAGTAACAGCCGTACTAAGAGTGGGAAATGAAATTTTGTTTCATTTTTTCCGATTACAGTATATTAAGAGTTAAACTAGTGTGTTTGTGTTGAACTCGATCAGTTTTGACAAGAGATGTTCCAGTTGTTTGAACAATAGAACAGCCTGCTCATGAGAATGTGTAAGTGGCTGAGCATTCCACCGAAACATGCAACATTAATGTAGTTTTCAGGACCTCTATTGGCCATAATGACAAGTGCTTCAGTTGATTGATCTATGGGACAAATTGGTTGTGAAATTAATAGACATGTGTATCCTTAACCCATTAGCATTTAAACTGGCCATATCCGGCCAGAATTCTCTCATCTCTTTCTGTTCAAACCAGCCATGACCGGCCACTCATACTGACATTAAGGTATTGTTCTCAAAATAAATAATATCAAAATCTCATAGATTCGATACTATGTGAGATAAAGTCTTTACCGTGAAAATACAATAGAATATATAGAGTAATGTAAATGCTAAAGGGTTAACCTAATTCTCAGTGTGTGGCATGTCTGGCACTTTGAATTACTGGTACAGGTCATTTTTACCAGCTGAGTGAACCAATGCAATGTGAAATAAAATGTCATGCACAGTTATTTCTGCTAAAATAATTTTAGTAAATCTCTCAAAATACTTAATTAATTAATTGAAATATAGTTTATTTCAGTAGAAATATAGTCATGAAATAGCTAATCACAAGGGTATGCACCAATATGAGGCTGGGCCTACGTGAAATTATTTCTCTGGGACATCAAGGAATTTGAAATGAAAATTAGTTACATTACAACACTGTGTCCATTAATGGTGCAGTTTAACTGACTTAACGACACAGTTTATACTCCCTGGTGTAACAGAATTACTGCAGGAAGAGGGAAGAGGAGAGTGGGAAGGGAATTAAAGAGGACAGAGAAGAAGAGGTAGAGAAGTGGGAAAAAGGAAAAAAATGAAAAAAATGATGGAAAAGGGGAGAGGGGAAAGTTTTAATTTTTTTTTTTTTTTTTGTTTTTGACATGTTTGTTTATGTTAAAATTATTTCAGTTTGAGGAGAACAGTAAAGTATTTAAGAGATGAGAGATGTCATTTCGTTTCTCCTCTTTCCACAGCATTTTCACTCTGCAATGAGATAATGCACATTCTGTGTACTTTTGATGGCTTGGGGACAGTTGAAAAGTCATTAGAAAGTGTGGGAAGGAGTGGGTGGCTGAAGAAACTATACATATGCAACTTTTGTTTGTATATATATATATGTGTGTGTGTGTGTGTGTGTGTGTGTGTGTGTGTGTGTGTGTGTGTGTGTGTGTGTGTGTCGTAGTATAAGTTTGGCAGAAATATTCAAGAGTAAGACCATTCAGTCCATAGGACAAATTAAGTATAATTAATTACAACAGTGGCATATACAGGTACTTAAGTTTCATTGGGTTATATACCTCACCTCATTCAGTTTGTTATATAAAAAAGATGGCTACTCTCACTGTTAATTGGAGTGGGAGTAGCCATCTTTTTTATATAGCAGGTGGAATGAGTTGGGTTTATAACCCAACAAAACTTAAGTACGTGTATATGTCACTGTTGTAACTAATTATATATATATGTATGTACATCATCATCATCACTGTTTAACATCCATTTTTCCACGCTAACATGGGTTAGATGAATTATTTCATTTTTTGAGGCAAGTCAGATCAGGTGAGTCTGTCTTGCTCATACAGAACTGTTTCTGGCTTGGTTTCTACAGCTGGATGTCCTTCCTAATGTCAACCACAAGTGCTAATTATATGCAAATTAATATGTCCATTTCAGAATAATACAAGCAAATGGGTATATATACCCATCAAATACATCCTTCCTTGTGGTTGATTGGATGATATACATGATTTTGTTCAATAAAATCTGAAAATCAATTAAAGATGTTTATCATGTTTTCAATTTACAGGGAAATTCCTATTTTCTGGCATGTTTACATGTGAACAAATTAGATGTGTTCATATATATTTATACACTTTGGTGCAGTCTCAGTTACATACTCTGTATTTATACAGATTTAACTTTATTCATCATCATCATCATCATCATCATCATCATCATCATCATTGTTTAACGTCCATCTTCCATGCTAGCATATATATATATATATATATACATATATAAACTTACACTAATATTATGCTACAAAAATACTACAATTAAAAACTTTCTTAGTAATAACAAACCACAAGGATTTATAAGCTGTAACTGACCAATGTGATTTATATAAATGATATAGAGGCATTAAATTAATCGACCAGGTCATGAAGGTCACAGAAAAAGTAATAGCGCAACTAATAGAGAGAGAATTGACCTAGATGAAATGCAGTTCGGGTTTGTGTCAGGTAAAAGTACCACAGACGCTCTTTTCATTGTACGACAACTACAGGAGAAGTACCTAGCTAAAAGTAAACCCCTATACTTAGCTTTTGTCGACTTGGAGAAAGCCTTCGACAGAGTCCCCCATTCCATTATCTAGTGGGTTCTTAGAAAACTAGGTGTTGATGAATGGCTTGTGAGAGCTATACAAGCCATGTATAAAGAAACAGTCAGCAAGGTTAGAATTAACAACAAATATAGTGAAGAGTTTAGCGTAAAAGTTGGTGTTCATCAGGGCTCCGTTCTTAGCCCCCTACTATTTATTATTGCCCTTCAGGCTATAACAGTGGAGTTCAAGACCGGCTGCCCATGGGAACTCCTATACGCAGATGATCTAACGCTCATAGCTGAATCAATGGCCGAACTAGAGAAGAAATTCCAAACATGGAAGCATGGCCTAGAAGCAAAAGGCCTTAAAATTAACCTGTCTAAGACTAAAGTTCTAGTTTGTAGGAAGGAAAATAGGGCGCCGGTCCCATCCGGGAAATGGCCATACTCAGTGTGTAGGAAAGGAGTAGGTAGAAACTCCATTTTATGTCCCAAATGCAAAGTATGGGTGCATAAAAGATGTAGTGGAATCACAGGTAAGCTAACTAAGAACATAGATTTTATATGTGGCCGGTGCTCTGGTGCAATAAGTAGCAGCAAGTGCTCACAGAATACTAGCTCATTCCATTGCACAGATGGTTCTATAGAAATAGTGGACAGCTTCCGTTACCTGGGTGACAAAATCAGCAGGGGGGGGGGGTGCTCTGAAAGTACAGTAGCTAGAGTCAGAACTGGATGGAAAAAGTTCAGAGAGCTTATACCACTATTAGCCGCTAAAGGGTTCTCCCTAAAAATGAAAGGCAGGTTGTATGATGCCTGCATACGAACAGCAATGTTGCATAGCAGTGAGACCTGGGCATTGTGTGGAGAGGATATACGCAGACTGGAGAGGAACGAAGCTTGCATGCTCCGCTGGATGTGTAATAGTAATATACGTGAACGGCAAAGCATAAATGAACTAAGGGAAAAATTAGAAATAAGAGGGATCAGATGTTGTTTACTCGAGAGAAGACTACGTTGGTATGGTCACGTGATGCGCATGAAAGACGACAGCTGTATAAAAAAGTGCAGGGCAATAAAAATAGACGGTAGCCACGGAGTAGGCAGACCCAGAAAAACCTGGGACAACTTGATAAATTCTGACCTCACACACTCTCCAAGACAATGTCACTGGACCGAGATCTTTGGCGCTACACAGTAATACAGAAATACAGAAGCCCCGCCTTACCTAAGTACAAAGTGAAACCTACTACAGTCAGTAGGCACCTCTAACAAAATACTCCCCCGTCCCACTACCCACACCCCATCCACACCACCCCTTTCAATGTAAAGTTATGTTGGTACCACAACATCCAGCCCGAAACAAATGAGGTCGTGTAGGTGTCACGACAAAAAAACACACAGTCCACGCTGTAATGTGGCCGTGTAGGTAACACGGTAAAAACCTCCCAGTTCACACTGTAAACATGGTTGGTGTTAGGAAGGGCATCCAGCCATAGAAAACCCGCCAGACAGTCCTATGCGAGCAAGACAACCACTCTTGCCTCAGTGGGAAAACTCCCGTCCAAACCCATGCAAGCGTGGAACATTGACGTTAAACGATGATGATGATTGCAAGTGTGAAAATTGTAAATTTCACAATTCCAACTGTTATATTGGCCCCACAGCTTAATGGTAAGGGTTTATGATCGCAGTTCTTGAGATTCGATTTCTGGACCAAGTGGCACATATTTTTGAGCAAAATATTTCACTCCACATTGTACCAGTCTAATTAGCTGAAAATGATTACCGGCAATAGCAGATGAAGTTTAAATCTGTGACAGACTGACAGACTGGCATCTCATTCAGGAGAGAGTCTTGTCTTTTTAGTCACATAATGCCTATGGAACCAGGATAAGCTCTGGCCTGATAGGCCTCCAGTCTTGAGGCAGACTTTAACATTTAAAAAAATAAATACAACACTCTCCCACCAGCTCACCATGCTTACAAAATGGAACAATTGCAATGCACTACATGCATCACACAACACAAAACTGAACTAAATAGGAAAACATTAATGGACAACACATCTATACTCCACAAAAATGATGCCCACAAAAATGATGATTAATGATGGAAGCAATACTCATAATACAGTACATTGTTAAAATAAACATAGACATCTTATACTGTCCACAAACAAAAATAAACACCTGACTGATGATATATAAATCTAAGGCTCAAAAAATCAATCTCTTGCAGTAGTGTCAACAACAATCACAATCCTTCTACCTACCAAAAAGTGGTAGCAACACACCAACATCCCGTCACCCTGAAGATGAAACTTTGAAGGTCTAAAAATATTGAAAAAATGCCTGATAAAAAAAGAGAAAAACTAGAACAGAGTTGTGTTTTCAATTTATACACATAAAGAGAGAGAGAGAGGATACAGAAATGGTGGGTGAGATGACAGAGGGGTAGAGAAGTTTTTGAAGAATTTCTCTCAACTTGATTCTTTTAGTGTCAATGAATGATTGACATTATTGTGTTACATGGCAGTGGATTGGCAGTATCGGTAGAGGGTCGGACGCCATGCTTTCCAGCATAGTTACGTCCCTTTACGATCTGAGTTCAAATCCCGCCGAGGTTGACTTTGCCTTTCATCCTTACGGGGTCGATAAAATAAAGTACCAGTAATGCACTGGGTAATTGCTGGCCTTGTGCCTAAAGTAGAAACAATTATTGTGTTATATTACATACTACAGGAGAGATGATGGTGGTGGCGGTGGTGGTGGTGGTGTTAGTTATGTTGGTTGTGGTGGTGGTTATGGTGTTAGTGATGGTGGTGATGACTGTTAGTTATGTTGGTTGTGGTGGTGGTGGTGGTGTTAGTTTTGGTTAAGGTGTAGTGGTGGTGGTTTTGGCGGTGGTAGAGTTGGTGAAGGTAGTAGTGGTGATGGTGATAGTTATGGTGGTGGTAGAGTTTGTTAAGGTGATAGTAGTGGTGTTAGTTATGATGGTAGTGGTTTTGGTAGTGGTAGGGTTGGTTAAGGTAGTGATGGTGGTGGTGGTGGTGTTAGTTTTGGTAGTGGTAGAGTTGGTGGTGTTAGTTATAGTGGTGATAGTTATGGTGGTGGTAGAGTTGGTGAAGGTGGTAGTGGTGGTGATGTCAGAAACAGACTGATATGTAACTAGAGAGGAGTGAAAGGTGGCAGAGGGCGGATGGCAGGGTGGAGAACAACAAAGATAAGGCCTGGTAGGAGTATGGAAGGAGAAAGTGGAACATGTTGAAGAAGAGAGGGTAATAGAGGTGAGAAGAGGGAAAAATAGTACACTGTGTGTGTGTGTGAGAGAGAGGGTGTGAGAGAGTAGAGAAGGCTTAGTGGTATGTTACTCCAGACCATCAGAATCTCCTATTGTTTCCACAATCTCTAATTAAACAGATGATTTAGAGTTGTTTAGAGAATAAATTACTCTGAGATACCACCACCACCACCATCATCATCATCATCATCATTGTCGTCGTCGTCGTCGTCGTCATCATCATCATCATCATCATCATAATCACATCATCATCATCATCGTAGTTGTCGTAGTCATAGTTATCATTATCATCATCGTCATCATTTTTGTATGTCTACTTTCCACACTACCATGGGTTGGAGAGATTGACACATTCTGAGGCTAAACCATCAGATGACCACATTTTGCTCATATGTTCCATATTTGGCATAATTTCTTGTATAGATTGGCTGTCTTTTCTCCAAAACAGGTCTCCTCTTGCCATTTGTGGTATTACTTTGTCCTCTCCTTTGTGAGGTTCAGTATCCTGAGAACAGCTTTCACCACCTCTACTCACATCTTCTTCGGTCTTATTCTTTCACAGTGGCTTCCTTCTACTTTGAACTCTTGGCACTTCTTTATTCAGTTATCATCATAATACGCATTACATGTTTGTACCAGTGCAGTTTTCTCCCAACTCATCTGTGCTTCGTTGTTCATGCACACTAACATTACATACCAAACAGAGCATGTTCTGTTTCTTTGCAGCTTCACACATCCTCAGCATTCAATGTCCTCGGCTTGTTATCATGCACCATTGTACTATACATGCGTTATCTAATTCACCTTTTGTTCAGAGAGAACATCCTTTTATTGCCCTTAGAGATAAAAGCTCTCTGAACATTTTCCACTCTCTTCGTATTCTAAATATTGTTTTTAAAACACCTTGTACACAGTGTATCTGGTACTACATTTTCTAATGCATCTTTACATTTTTAAGACACTAGATTGTGATTTGAGGGAGATTGCGTTGCTATTTCTACTAGGTATAAAGGCTCCTTCATTGGCTCATATACACTCCAATTGTTTCCATTGATCATTAGATATTTCTTAGGTTCCTTTCCTTAACAAACTTAGTTGTTGTTGCTATTGTTTAACCCTTTACTCTATATATACTATTATATTTTCATGGTATAAGCTTTATCTTACATAATTATCTCACATAATATTGAATCTATGTGATTTTGATATTATTTATTTTGAGAACAATACCTTAACATAAGTATGAGCTGCCAGTTATGGCCAGTTTGAACAGAAAGAGGTGAGAGAATTCTGGCCGGAAATGGCTGGTTTAAATGCTAAAGGGTTAACTTCAACTCAGTCCTGATTGAGCAGACCTTTGATCAAAGGTAATCTAACCATGACATTCTGCTTTTTTTACATATCTAACAATACAATATTTAATGTCTCCTACCATTTTCATACACCTGTTTTCACTTGTAAGCCATGTTAATTTACACCTGTGATCCACCTTCACTGATAACCACTACAATATTTGCTGATCTGTTACTCCTGTTTTTACTTGTTATCCACTTTTGTTTTTATTAATAATTTACTCTTGATTTTAATGGCTACCCGACTTCTATTTTCACTAAGGATACACCTCTAATTTAGCTGAGGATACACTCCCATTTTTATTGGTGAGTCACTCACATATATGTTTATTCAATAAATACTGTGAACTTGTGATTCCAAGCTAACTTGTTTTTAGAAAAGCATTTTGTCTGTTAAATATATATACATCTCTAATCTTTTATCCACACAGCAGAGCGAACAGCCTAATTCCCTTCCAACAACAAGTCTTTTATTTGTCTTCTGTAGTCCTCCATTTTCATTTTAGTGTAATTTATCAGTTATCTTTTATAACAACAACAACAAACCCGCTAACTTTCCATATCTGCGAAAAATGATAATATATAATTTTTTTTTTTTTCCTGTGAAGAATTTTTCTGAAGAATTTTTCTGTCACCACCTCTCAGGGAATCTAGTACTGTTAATAACCATTGCTGTCTGCCAGTCAAGTTATTTCATTGTATTTAAAAAGCTTTACAGTGTTTCACACAGCTTTTGATTTTTTTTTTTTTTTTTAGTATTTAAAAGAAATCAACTTAAAGGTTTAGGATTGGGTGTGTGGTAAAGAAACTTGCTTTATAGCCATGTGGCTTTCTTAGCTCCTATCCCACTGAGTGGAACCTATTGAGTGAATTTGGTAGAAAGAAACTTTAACGAACCCCATCCATCATATATACCACCATCAGCATTATTATCAGTTTTAAGTTCAGGTGGTGGTGGTGGTGGGGGGGGGGGGGGTGATGGTGATGATGATGATGAAGGGGATATAATTGCTAGATTTGGGTACTGAAGTGCACTAAACATGCAATGAATAAAGGACTCAATACTAATTGTAGAGTCAAAACTATATTTCTCTATGGTGATTTTATTTAGAAGATTTTCAAAATATTCTGTTGGTGGTGGTTGCTGGTTATGATGATGATGGAGATGGTGATGTTGGTGGTTATGATGGTAATGATTGTTCTAATAGTAATGGTAGTGATGACTGTGGTTGTTGTATTGATGATGATGATGATGCTGATGGGGATGGTAATAGTATTGAAATTGATAATGGTGTGATGGAAATGATAGTGACAGTGATGGTGAGTGATGGTGGTGGTGCTGGTGAAGATGGTGATAGTGATGATGGTGATGATGGTGATGATGATATAGGTAATGATGGTAATGTGATACTGAAGATTGTAGCAGTGATGATGCTGATGGTGAAGATGGTAGCAGTGATGATGGGAATAGTGATGAGGGTTATGGTGTTGGTGATATGATGAAAGTGGTGATGATAATGATAGTGATAGTGATGGTGATGGTAAAAATAGTAGTGATAATGGCTATGGTGATGGTGATAGTGATAGTGATGATGAAGATGATGGTGGTGATGATGGTGATGATGATATAGGTGATGATGGTAATGTTGATGGTGATGATAGTGATGATGATGGTAAAAATAGTAGTGATAATGGTAATGGTGATGCTAATAGTGATAGTGATGATGAAGATGATGGTGGTGGTGATGGAGATGATGATATAGGTGAGGATGATGATGATGATATAGGTGAAGATCGTGATGTTGATGGTGAAGATGGTAGTGGGGATGATGATGATGATATAGGTGAAGATCGTGATGTTGATGGTGAAGATGGTAGTGGGGATGATAGTGATGATGATGGTAAAAATAGTAGTGATAATGGTAATAGTGATGTTGATGGTGATAGTGATGATGCCTATTGTTGTCTAGTCTAACAACCACCGATGTTGATGGTGATAGTGATGATGCCTATTGCTGTCTAGTCTAACAGCCACCGATGTTGATGGTGATAGTGATGATGCCTATTGCTGTCTAGTCTAACAGCCACTGGTGTTGATGGTGATAGTGATGATGCCTATTGCTGTCTAGTCTAACAGCCACAGGTGTTGATGGTGATAGTGATGATGCCTATTGTTGTCTAGTCTAACAGCCACAGGTGTTGATGGTGATAGTGATGATGCCTATTGTTGTCTAGTCTAACAGCCACTGGTGTTGATGGTGATAGTGATGATGCCTATTGCTGTCTAGTCTAACAGCCACCGATGTTGATGGTGATAGTGATGATGCCTATTGCTGTCTAGTCTAACAGCCACTGGTGTTGATGGTGATAGTGATGATGCCTATTGTTGTCTAGTCTAACAGCCACAGGTGTTGATGGTGATAGTGATGATGCCTATTGTTGTCTAGTCTAACAGCCACAGGTGTTGATGGTGATAGTGATGATGCCTATTGCTGTCTAGTCTAACAGCCACAGGTGTTGATGGTGATAGTGATGATGCCTATTGTTGTCTAGTCTAACAGCCACAGGTGTTGATGGTGATAGTGATGATGCCTATTGCTGTCTAGTCTAACAGCCACTGGTGTTGATGGTGATAGTGATGATGCCTATTGCTGTCTAGTCTAACAGCCACAGGTGTTGATGGTGATAGTGATGATGCCTATTGTTGTCTAGTCTAACAGCCACAGGTGTTGATGGTGATAGTGATGATGCCTATTGTTGTCTAGTCTAACAGCCACCGATGTTGATGGTGATAGTGATGATGCCTATTGCTGTCTAGTCTAACAGCCACAGGTGTTGATGGTGATAGTGATGATGCCTATTGTTGTCTAGTCTAACAGCCACCGATGTTGATGGTGATAGTGATGATGCATATTGCTGTCTAGTCTAACAGCCACAGGTGTTGATGGTGATAGTGATGATGCCTATTGTTGTCTAGTCTAACAGCCACAGGTGTTGATGGTGATAGTGATGATGCCTATTGTTGTCTAGTCTAACAGCCACAGGTGTTGATGGTGATAGTGATGATGCCTATTGTTGTCTAGTCTAACAGCCACTGGTGTTGATGGTGATAGTGATGATGCCTATTGCTGTCTAGTCTAACAGCCACCGATGTTGATGGTGATAGTGATGATGCCTATTGTTGTCTAGTCTAACAGCCACTGGTGTTGATGGTGATAGTGATGATGCCTATTGTTGTCTAGTCTAACAGCCACTGGTGTTGATGGTGATAGTGATGATGCCTATTGCTGTCTAGTCTAACAGCCACTGGTGTTGATGGTGATAGTGATGATGCCTATTGTTGTCTAGTCTAACAGCCACTGGTGTTGATGGTGATAGTGATGATGCCTATTGCTGTCTAGTCTAACAGCCACTGGTGTTGATGGTGATAGTGATGATGCCTATTGTTGTCTAGTCTAACAGCCACTGGTGTTGATGGTGATAGTGATGATGCCTATTGTTGTCTAGTCTAACAGCCACTGGTGTTGATGGTGATAGTGATGATGCCTATTGTTGTCTAGTCTAACAGCCACTGGTGTTGATGGTGATAGTGATGATGCCTATTGCTGTCTAGTCTAACAGCCACTGGTGTTGATGGTGATAGTGATGATGCCTATTGTTGTCTAGTCTAACAGCCACAGGTGTTGATGGTGATAGTGATGATGCCTATTGCTGTCTAGTCTAACAGCCACAGGTGTTGATGGTGATAGTGATGATGCCTATTGTTGTCTAGTCTAACAGCCACCGGTGTTGATGGTGATAGTGATGATGCCTATTGTCGTCTAGTCTAACAGCCACTGGTGTTGATGGTGATAGTGATGATGCCTATTGCTGTCTAGTCTAACAGCCACAGGTGTTGATGGTGATAGTGATGATGCCTATTGCTGTCTAGTCTAACAGCCACAGGTGTTGATGGTGATAGTGATGATGCCTATTGCTGTCTAGTCTAACAGCCACCGGTGTTGATGGTGATAGTGATGATGCCTATTGTTGTCTAGTCTAACAGCCACTGGTGTTGATGGTGATAGTGATGATGCCTATTGTTGTCTAGTCTAACAGCCACTGGTGTTGATGGTGATAGTGATGATGCCTATTGCTGTCTAGTCTAACAGCCACTGGTGTTGATGGTGATAGTGATGATGCCTATTGTTGTCTAGTCTAACAGCCACTGGTGTTGATGGTGATAGTGATGATGCCTATTGCTGTCTAGTCTAACAGCCACCGATGTTGATGGTGATAGTGATGATGCCTATTGCTGTCTAGTCTAACAGCCACCGATGTTGATGGTGATAGTGATGATGCCTATTGCTGTCTAGTCTAACAGCCACCGGTGTTGATGGTGATAGTGATGATGCCTATTGCTGTCTAGTCTAACAGCCACTGGTGTTGATGGTGATAGTGATGATGCCTATTGCTGTCTAGTCTAACAGCCACCGATGTTGATGGTGATAGTGATGATGCCTATTGTTGTCTAGTCTAACAGCCACCAGTGTTGATGGTGATAGTGATGATGCCTATTGTTGTCTAGTCTAACAGCCACTGGTGTTGATGGTGATAGTGATGATGCCTATTGCTGTCTAGTCTAACAGCCACCGATGTTGATGGTGATAGTGATGATGCCTATTGTTGTCTAGTCTAACAGCCACCAGTGTTGATGGTGATAGTGATGATGCCTATTGTTGTCTAGTCTAACAGCCACTGGTGTTGATGGTGATAGTGATGATGCCTATTGCTGTCTAGTCTAACAGCCACCGATGTTGATGGTGATAGTGATGATGCCTATTGTTGCCTAGTCTAACAGCCACCAGTGTTGATGGTGATAGTGATGATGCCTATTGTTGTCTAGTCTAACAGCCACTGGTGTTGATGGTGATAGTGATGATGCCTATTGTTGTCTAGTCTAACAGCCACTGGTGTTGATGGTGATAGTGATGATGCCTATTGTTGTCTAGTCTAACAGCCACTGGTGTTGATGGTGATAGTGATGATGCCTATTGTTGTCTAGTCTAACAGCCACCGATGTTGATGGTGATAGTGATGATGCCTATTGTTGTCTAGTCTAACAGCCACCAGTGTTGATGGTGATAGTGATGATGCCTATTGTTGTCTAGTCTAACAGCCACCGGTGTTGATGGTGATAGTGATGATGCCTATTGTTGTCTAGTCTAACAGCCACTGGTGTTGATGGTGATAGTGATGATGCCTATTGTTGTCTAGTCTAACAGCCACCGATGTTGATGGTGATAGTGATGATGCCTATTGTTGTCTAGTCTAACAGCCACTGGTGTTGATGGTGATAGTGATGATGCCTATTGTTGTCTAGTCTAACAGCCACTGGTGTTGATGGTGATAGTGATGATGCCTATTGTTGTCTAGTCTAACAGCCACAGGTGTTGATGGTGATAGTGATGATGCCTATTGTTGTCTAGTCTAACAGCCACTGGTGTTGATGGTGATAGTGATGATGCCTATTGCTGTCTAGTCTAACAGCCACAGGTGTTGATGGTGATAGTGATGATGCCTATTGCTGTCTAGTCTAACAGCCACCGATGTTGATGGTGATAGTGATGATGCCTATTGCTGTCTAGTCTAACAGCCACCGATGTTGATGGTGATAGTGATGATGCCTATTGCTGTCTAGTCTAACAGCCACAGGTGTTGATGGTGATAGTGATGATGCCTATTGTTGTCTAGTCTAACAGCCACTGGTGTTGATGGTGATAGTGATGATGCCTATTGCTGTCTAGTCTAACAGCCACTGGTGTTGATGGTGATAGTGATGATGCCTATTGTTGTCTAGTCTAACAGCCACTGGTGTTGATGGTGATAGTGATGATGCCTATTGCTGTCTAGTCTAACAGCCACAGGTGTTGATGGTGATAGTGATGATGCCTATTGTTGTCTAGTCTAACAGCCACAGGTGTTGATGGTGATAGTGATGATGCCTATTGTTGTCTAGTCTAACAGCCACAGGTGTTGATGGTGATAGTGATGATGCCTATTGTTGTCTAGTCTAACAGCCACAGGTGTTGATGGTGATAGTGATGATGCCTATTGCTGTCTAGTCTAACAGCCACTGGTGTTGATGGTGATAGTGATGATGCCTATTGTTGTCTAGTCTAACAGCCACAGATGTTGATGGTGATAGTGATGATGCCTATTGCTGTCTAGTCTAACAGCCACCGATGTTGATGGTGATAGTGATGATGCCTATTGTTGTCTAGTCTAACAGCCACCGATGTTGATGGTGATAGTGATGATGCCTATTGCTGTCTAGTCTAACAGCCACCGATGTTGATGGTGATAGTGATGATGCCTATTGTTGTCTAGTCTAACAGCCACCGATGTTGATGGTGATAGTGATGATGCCTATTGCTGTCTAGTCTAACAGCCACCGATGTTGATGGTGATAGTGATGATGCCTATTGTTGTCTAGTCTAACAGCCACCGATGTTGATGGTGATAGTGATGATGCCTATTGCTGTCTAGTCTAACAGCCACCGATGTTGATGGTGATAGTGATGATGCCTATTGCTGTCTAGTCTAACAGCCACTGGTGTTGATGGTGATAGTGATGATGCCTATTGTTGTCTAGTCTAACAGCCACTGGTGTTGATGGTGATAGTGATGATGCCTATTGCTGTCTAGTCTAACAGCCACCGGTGTTGATGGTGATAGTGATGATGCCTATTGCTGTGTAGTCTAACAGCCACAGGTGTTGATGGTGATAGTGATGATGCCTATTGCTGTCTAGTCTAACAGCCACCGGTGTTGATGGTGATAGTGATGATGCCTATTGTTGTCTAGTCTAACAGCCACCGGTGTTGATGGTGATAGTGATGATGCCTATTGCTGTCTAGTCTAACAGCCACCGGTGTTGATGGTGATAGTGATGATGCCTATTGCTGTCTAGTCTAACAGCCACCGGTGTTGATGGTGATAGTGATGATGCCTATTGTTGTCTAGTCTAACAGCCACAGGTGTTGATGGTGATAGTGATGATGCCTATTGTTGTCTAGTCTAACAGCCACTGGTGTTGATGGTGATAGTGATGATGCCTATTGCTGTCTAGTCTAACAGCCACAGGTGTTGATGGTGATAGTGATGATGCCTATTGTTGTCTAGTCTAACAGCCACAGGTGTTGATGGTGATAGTGATGATGCCTATTGTTGTCTAGTCTAACAGCCACTGGTGTTGATGGTGATAGTGATGATGCCTATTGCTGTCTAGTCTAACAGCCACAGGTGTTGATGGTGATAGTGATGATGCCTATTGTTGTCTAGTCTAACAGCCACAGGTGTTGATGGTGATAGTGATGATGCCTATTGTTGTCTAGTCTAACAGCCACTGGTGTTGATGGTGATAGTGATGATGCCTATTGCTGTCTAGTCTAACAGCCACAGGTGTTGATGGTGATAGTGATGATGCCTATTGTTGTCTAGTCTAACAGCCACTGGTGTTGATGGTGATAGTGATGATGCCTATTGCTGTCTAGTCTAACAGCCACCGGTGTTGATGGTGATAGTGATGATGCCTATTGCTGTGTAGTCTAACAGCCACTGGTGTTGATGGTGATAGTGATGATGCCTATTGCTGTCTAGTCTAACAGCCACCGGTGTTGATGGTGATAGTGATGATGCCTATTGCTGTCTAGTCTAACAGCCACCGGTGTTGATGGTGATAGTGATGATGCCTATTGCTGTCTAGTCTAACAGCCACCGGTGTTGATGGTGATAGTGATGATGCCTATTGCTGTCTAGTCTAACAGCCACAGGTGTTGATGGTGATAGTGATGATGCCTATATCTGTCTAGTCTAACAGGCACCGGTGTTGATGGTGATAGTGATGATGCCTATTGTTGTCTAGTCTAACAGCCACAGGTGTTGATGGTGATAGTGATGATGCCTATTGCTGTCTAGTCTAACAGCCACCGGTGTTGATGGTGATAGTGATGATGCCTATTGTTGTCTAGTCTAACAGCCACCGGTGTTGATGGTGATAGTGATGATGCCTATTGTTGTCTAGTCTAACAGCCACTGGTGTTGATGGTGATAGTGATGATGCCTATTGCTGTCTAGTCTAACAGCCACTGGTGTTGATGGTGATAGTGATGATGCCTATTGTTGTCTAGTCTAACAGCCACCGGTGTTGATGGTGATAGTGATGATGCCTATTGCTGTCTAGTCTAACAGCCACCGGTGTTGATGGTGATAGTGATGATGCCTATTGTTGTCTAGTCTAACAGCCACAGGTGTTGATGGTGATAGTGATGATGCCTATTGCTGTCTAGTCTAACAGCCACCGGTGTTGATGGTGATAGTGATGATGCCTATTGCTGTCTAGTCTAACAGCCACCGGTGTTGATGGTGATAGTGATGATGCCTATTGCTGTCTAGTCTAACAGCCACCGGTGTTGATGGTGATAGTGATGATGCCTATTGCTGTCTAGTCTAACAGCCACCGGTGTTGATGGTGATAGTGATGATGCCTATTGTTGTCTAGTCTAACAGCCACAGGTGTTGATGGTGATAGTGATGATGCCTATTGCTGTCTAGTCTAACAGCCACCGGTGTTGATGGTGATAGTGATGATGCCTATTGTTGTCTAGTCTAACAGCCACAGGTGTTGATGGTGATAGTGATGATGCCTATTGCTGTCTAGTCTAACAGCCACCGGTGTTGATGGTGATAGTGATGATGCCTATTGTTGTCTAGTCTAACAGCCACAGGTGTTGATGGTGATAGTGATGATGCCTATTGTTGTCTAGTCTAACAGCCACTGGTGTTGATGGTGATAGTGATGATGCCTATTGCTGTCTAGTCTAACAGCCACTGGTGTTGATGGTGATAGTGATGATGCCTATTGTTGTCTAGTCTAACAGCCACCGGTGTTGATGGTGATAGTGATGATGCCTATTGTTGTCTAGTCTAACAGCCACAGGTGTTGATGGTGATAGTGATGATGCCTATTGTTGTCTAGTCTAACAG
Organism: Eledone cirrhosa; assembly: GCA_964016885.1. NCBI lineage: Eukaryota > Metazoa > Mollusca > Cephalopoda > Octopoda > Eledonidae > Eledone > Eledone cirrhosa. The sequence goes on from OZ024740.1 coordinate 341,637,325, forward strand.
TCACTGGTGTTGATGGTGATAGTGATGATGCCTATTGTTGTCTAGTCTAACAGCCACCGGTGTTGATGGTGATAGTGATGATGCCTATTGTTGTCTAGTCTAACAGCCACAGGTGTTGATGGTGATAGTGATGATGCCTATTGTTGTCTAGTCTAACAGCCACCGGTGTTGATGGTGATAGTGATGATGCCTATTGTTGTCTAGTCTAACAGCCACCGGTGTTGATGGTGATAGTGATGATGCCTATTGCTGTCTAGTCTAACAGCCACCGGTGTTGATGGTGATAATGATGATGCCTATTGTTGTCTAGTCTAACAGCCACAGGTGTTGATGGTGATAGTGATGATGCCTATTGTTGTCTAGTCTAACAGCCACCGATGTTGATGGTGATAGTGATGATGCCTATTGCTGTCTAGTCTAACAGCCACCGGTGTTGATGGTGATAGTGATGATGCCTATTGCTGTCTAGTCTAACAGCCACCGGTGTTGATGGTGATAGTGATGATGCCTATTGCTGTCTAGTCTAACAGCCACTGGTGTTGATGGTGATAGTGATGATGCCTATTGTTGTCTAGTCTAACAGCCACTGGTGTTGATGGTGATAGTGATGATGCCTATTGCTGTCTAGTCTAACAGCCACAGGTGTTGATGGTGATAGTGATGATGCCTATTGCTGTCTAGTCTAACAGCCACAGGTGTTGATGGTGATAGTGATGATGCCTATTGCTGTCTAGTCTAACAGCCACAGGTGTTGATGGTGATAGTGATAATGCCTATTGCTGTCTAGTCTAACAGCCACCGGTGTTGATGGTGATAGTGATGATGCCTATTGCTGTCTAGTCTAACAGCCACCGGTGTTGATGGTGATAGTGATGATGCCTATTGTTGTCTAGTCTAACAGCCACAGGTGTTGATGGTGATAGTGATGATGCCTATTGCTGTCTAGTCTAACAGCCACTGGTGTTGATGGTGATAGTGATGATGCCTATTGCTGTCTAGTCTAACAGCCACTGGTGTTGATGGTGATAGTGATGATGCCTATTGCTGTCTAGTCTAACAGCCACTGGTGTTGATGGTGATAGTGATGATGCCTATTGTTATCTAGTCTAACAGCCACTGGTGTTGATGGTGATAGTGATGATGCCTATTGTTGTCTAGTCTAACAGCCACTGGTGTTGATGGTGATAGTGATGATGCCTATTGCTGTCTAGTCTAACAGCCACAGGTGTTGATGGTGATAGTGATGATGCCTATTGTTGTCTAGTCTAACAGCCACTGGTGTTGATGGTGATAGTGATGATGCCTATTGCTGTCTAGTCTAACAGCCACTGGTGTTGATGGTGATAGTGATGATGCCTATTGCTGTCTAGTCTAACAGCCACAGGTGTTGATGGTGATAGTGATGATGCCTATTGTTGTCTAGTCTAACAGCCACAGGTGTTGATGGTGATAGTGATGATGCCTATTGTTGTCTAGTCTAACAGCCACTGGTGTTGATGGTGATAGTGATGATGCCTATTGTTGTCTAGTCTAACAGCCACTGGTGTTGATGGTGATAGTGATGATGCCTATTGCTGTCTAGTCTAACAGCCACAGGTGTTGATGGTGATAGTGATGATGCCTATTGTTGTCTAGTCTAACAGCCACTGGTGTTGATGGTGATAGTGATGATGCCTATTGTTGTCTAGTCTAACAGCCACTGGTGTTGATGGTGATAGTGATGATGCCTATTGCTGTCTAGTCTAACAGCCACAGGTGTTGATGGTGATAGTGATGATGCCTATTGTTGTCTAGTCTAACAGCCACTGGTGTTGATGGTGATAGTGATGATGCCTATTGCTGTCTAGTCTAACAGCCACCGGTGTTGATGGTGATAGTGATGATGCCTATTGCTGTCTAGTCTAACAGCCACTGGTGTTGATGGTGATAGTGATGATGCCTATTGCTGTCTAGTCTAACAGCCACTGGTGTTGATGGTGATAGTGATGATGCCTATTGCTGTCTAGTCTAACAGCCACTGGTGTTGATGGTGATAGTGATGATGCCTATTGCTGTCTAGTCTAACAGCCACTGGTGTTGATGGTGATAGTGATGATGCCTATTGCTGTCTAGTCTAACAGCCACAGGTGTTGATGGTGATAGTGATGATGCCTATTGTTGTCTAGTCTAACAGCCACTGGTGTTGATGGTGATAGTGATGATGCCTATTGCTGTCTAGTCTAACAGCCACAGGTGTTGATGGTGATAGTGATGATGCCTATTGCTGTCTAGTCTAACAGCCACAGGTGTTGATGGTGATAGTGATGATGCCTATTGCTGTCTAGTCTAACAGCCACAGGTGTTGATGGTGATAGTGATGATGCCTATTGTTGTCTAGTCTAACAGCCACTGGTGTTGATGGTGATAGTGATGATGCCTATTGCTGTCTAGTCTAACAGCCACAGGTGTTGATGGTGATAGTGATGATGCCTATTGCTGTCTAGTCTAACAGCCACAGGTGTTGATGGTGATAGTGATGATGCCTATTGCTGTCTAGTCTAACAGCCACTGGTGTTGATGGTGATAGTGATGATGCCTATTGTTGTCTAGTCTAACAGCCACCAGTGTTGATGGTGATAGTGATGATGCCTATTGCTGTCTAGTCTAACAGCCACAGGTGTTGATGGTGATAGTGATGATGCCTATTGTTGTCTAGTCTAACAGCCACTGGTGTTGATGGTGATAGTGATGATGCCTATTGCTGTCTAGTCTAACAGCCACCGATGTTGATGGTGATAGTGATGATGCCTATTGCTGTCTAGTCTAACAGCCACTGGTGTTGATGGTGATAGTGATGATGCCTATTGCTGTCTAGTCTAACAGCCACAGGTGTTGATGGTGATAGTGATGATGCCTATTGCTGTCTAGTCTAACAGCCACCACTAGAAAGACTACTTAACATTTTGCACCAGTGTTATCAGAATATTTGTATCACCTTTTGTTAAAGTATTTAAACTTGAACATCAACCTTTCCAAATACACACATCTATTACACACACAGTGGAGCACAACACACTCAGCAACAAACACAGATACAGACACACACAAATACACAACATATACATATATATATTCACACACACACACATGCACACCCTCGCCACCACACCACATATATACATACAACATAAACATATGTGTACATAGTAAATACACACATCACACACATGTACAACACACACATACACACTAAATAGACACATGCAAATATACATATTAATGGATCATCATCATCATCATCGTTTAACATCCATCTTCTACGCTAGCATGGGTTAGACGGGAGTTGTCCCAATTTGAAGCAAGGTTGGTCGGGTGACTGTGTCTCGCTAATATAGGACTATCTGGCAGGTTTTCAATGGATGGATGCCCTTCCTAACACCAACCACATTTACAGTGTGAACTGGGAGGTTTTTACCGTGTTACCTACACAGCCACATTACAGCGTGGACTGTGTGTTTTTTTGTCTTGACACCTACATGACCTCCTTAGTTTGGACTGGATGTTGTGGTACCAACATAACTTTACAAAGAAAGGGTGGTGTTGGTGGGAGTAAGAGGATGGAGTAGGGGTGTATATTTGGTTAAGAGGTACCTACTGACTGTAGGTTTCGCTTTGCACTTAGGCAAGGCGGGTCTTCTGTATTACTGTGTAGCGCCAAAGATCTCGGTCCAGTGACATCGTCTTAGAGAGGTGCAAGTGTGTAAGGTCAGAATTTATCAAATCGTCCCAGGATTTTCTGGGTCTACCTACTCCGTAACTTCCATCAATTTTGATCGCCCTGCACTTTTTTATGCAGCTGTCATCTTTCATGTGCATCATGTGACCATACCAACGTAGTCTTCTCTTAAGTAAACAGCATCTGATCCCTCTAACTCCTAATTTCTCACTTACTTCATTTATGTTTTGCCGTTTGCGTATATTACTATTACACATCCAACAGAGCATGTATTCTTCATTCCTTTCCAGTCTGTGCAGGTCCTCTGCACACAACGCCCATGTCTCACTGCCATGTAGCATTGCTGTTCATATACAGGCATCATACAATCTGCCTTTCATTTTTAGAGAGAAACCTTTTGCGGCCAACAGTGGTATAAGCTCTCTGTACTCTTTCCATCCCGTTCTGACTCTGGCTATTGTACTTTCAGAGCACCCTCCACCACTGCTGATTTTGTCACCCAGGTAACGGAAAGTGTCCATTATTTCTATAGAACCATCTGGGCAATAGAAGGAGCTAGTATCCTAATAATAATAATAATGAAATTATTGTGTACAGTGCTCAGGTGCATTACAACTCGTCAAAGGTGCATGTATAGTGCATAGAATAATATACAAATGTCAGGGAAGTGAATAGTGTACGAGTCATGAAATACATGTGTGCTTGTGTATGGAGGGGGGACATCAGGTGTTGTGTTGGCGAATCTCAGGAAGCATGGAGGTTTTAAAGGATGCAGTGTTTCGACAGCTAACAACTGATGCAAGTAGTTTGTTCCATGCTTCAGCAACTCTGAGCGTGAAAAAATGTTTCCGAAAGTCATGGGAACTGTGCTGTTTTCTGACTTTGTGGGCATACCCACGTGTGTTAGACACATGGAAATCAAAAAGGTACTCAGGGTTGTTGTTGGCAAGATGGTTAATAATTTTGTGGGTGTTTACCAATTCAGTTGCCAGACGTCGGAGCTTCAATGTATCCATGCGCAGGGAAGCAAGGCGTTCAGAGTATCGTAGATGCCTGATGGAAGGTATTCGCTTGGTTGCACGTCTCTGAACAGTTTCCAGGCGGTCAATGTTCTGAGCAAGATAGGGGTTCCAGACTGGTGATGGAAATTCTAAGTGTGGCCGCACCATAGCTATATACAGCTTTAAATAGTTAGCTGGAGAGCGGCTGACAAAGGTCTTGCTGAGTGATGCTAAGACATCCTCGGCCTTCTTGGCAATTTTAGAGACATGCTTCGTCCAATGCAAATCGCTACTGACCGTAATGCCTAGGTCATGCTCACAAGAAGACTTCTTGATATTAGTGTTGTGGAGGGAGTATGTGGATGCTGGGTTTTTACTCCCAAAATGCATGGTGGTACACTTGTCAACAGCTACCTTGAGATGCCAGTCTGTGATCCATTGTTGCAATGTGTCCAGGTCAGATTGCAGGAAAAATATATAATGTTCAGGATCTGTCCTTTTATCTCAAGGTACAGCTTGATGTCATCTGCATATTTCAGTACTGTGGCATTCTTTAAGTTGGCATCTATGTCATTAATATATGCCACAAACAAAAGGGGGCCAAGAACAGATCCCTGTGGTACACCAGATGACATCTCATATGGTGAGGAATGCTGTCCTAGAACCGTGACTACCTCTCTTCGACTGAGAATGAAGGACTTCAACAAGTTAAAAAGATCATCTTTCATACCCATTGCAGAGAGTTTTGCCATAAGTCTTTTGTGTGGCACAGAATTGAAAGCTTTAGCAAAGTCAAGGTAAACAACATCCATCCGTGATCCGGGTGATGTCTTCAAGAAACTCGATAAGTTGATCACAGCAGCTGGAGTTAGAGATAAATCAAAATTGCGAGGGCCGGATAAGACTGTGAGAGTTCCAGAAGTTCCAAAGCGTTTCTCTGACACAGGATTCCATCAGTTTTGCAATGCAGCTAGTAAGACTGACTGGACGATAGTTGACAGGTGATGTGCGGTCACCCTTTTTGAACAGAGGAATAACACTGGCAGTTTTCAACTGTTCTGGAGTAGCACCGTTATTCAGACAGAATTGGAAGAAGCGTGATAGCTGGTGCAGAAGGAAGTACCCACCACGTTTGAGAAGCAGGTACGTAACACCATCAAGAGAAGGAGAGGTATGGTTGCTTTTATTTTTAAGGTGACGTCACAGCATTGCCGGTGTAAATTCCATAGTCGTAATAGTATCTGATGTCAGAGGTGGTGGAGATGGTACACTCTGGTCTTCAATAGTGAAAATGCCTGCATAGCATTCAGCAATGAGTTCTGCGCATTCCTTGGGGTCGTCAGTAACCTGGCTTGTGTGGGGATTGCGAAGAAGACCAGCTTGAGAGTGAGGCCTCTGCTTTGAGTGAACATACTTCCAGAACACCTTACTGTCAGGGCTGGTTGCTATGCGCTGCTCAAATTGAAGCACTGCCTTTTTTGTCACCTGTTTGAGATGGTTGGATGATTTATTTCGCTTCTTCCTATTGATATCTGATTTATGCAGTTTGTACCCACGTTCAGCATTACAACGTTCTTTTCTGGCAAGATGGACTGCTGCAGTCTCCCAAATTGCAATTTTAGGATGTTTTTTCTGCTTACGTGGCACCAATACTGCACATGCTGTCCATATTGAGCTCAGGATGTTCTGGAGTACTGTGTTGACATCTCCAGAGTCGTAGAACTCAAGCCAGTTTGGACGTTGCAACTCAGTGCAGTAACAGTTACAGTCTGCTTTATTCCAGTCAAAGTGAGCAGTTTGGAGATGGTTGTGGTTTTTGTTACTGCCCAATGAGGGATAGATTGGCAATGATCATAGCATGATCAGAGTCACCTAAAGGTTCCTCAGTAGTAATACTAATAACCATTTCAGGAGTAGTGGTGAAGAGTAGGTCCAAGGTGTTGTCACCTCTTGTTGGGGAGGGGACTACTTAGGACCAGTTCGAGTCCAGTACTAGCTCAAGGAAGTCATTTGCACATTGCGGCCAACGAAAGGTTTCCCAGTCAATCTCAGGGTGATTGAAGTCCCCTGCAATAAAAACATAAGTGGCTGTTTGCCTGTCAACAACTCTGAGGATATCACAAAGTTGAGTGTCCTGATGGTAATTTTGAGGACGGTAAACAACTCCAAGTAGCAGTGTTGACATGGTCATACGTATATCGCAGAAAAATACCTCTTGTTGCGATTGGTTCAAATAAACACAAGGAATTGCCGAAAAATTTGACCGAACGTAGACCATTACACCACCACCACCACGATTAATGCGGTCTTTACGAAACAAGTTGTAGCCAGTTATGCTGAAAACCCCATCACAAAGTAAGGAATGTGCCCATATTTCCGTGACTGTAATGAAGTCAGGGTTGATACTTTTGACGTAGGAGTTAAAAAGATGTATCTTATTGCATAGACTACGTGCATTCAAGGACAACAATTTGTACCTTGATTCCAGTCTATGATTATGTGCAGGGGATGGCAGGTTGTTCTGATTTAGTTTCCCAGAGTTTTTTCAGTTTTTTTATTGTCAGTTGTTGCAGGTACAGTGTTTTCAGAACAGCTGGTATCTCTTTTCCATGTTTCACCAGCCTTAATAAACTTCCATATCTGCCCATCATCACATTGGCTGAAGCTGTGGGCACTTGCTACTTATTGCACCTGAGCATCGATCACATATAAAATCTACGCTCTGAGATAGTTTACCTGTGATCCCACTACATCTTTTATGTACCCATAGTTTGCATTTGGGACATAAAATGGATATATATATATATATACACACCATACACACATGTACACATGTACACACACCCTACACACTCATATATCACACATATACAAACATGCATATATGTGAATTTACTGATACATCAATGTTTGAGTTTTTTCATCAGTAGCTTAACTTCTGGTTCTACAATAAAAGGCTGTTAATTTTGAAGTGTAAGAACCATAATTTAAGTTGTGTCAAACACCAACTTAATAATAAGAAAGTTAGTTATATTTCTAAATCACTCAAAATTCTTTATTATTTTCAAACATTTTTGAAAATCATTGTCCAACCCTTGCAAGCAGGGAAAAGCGGATGTAAAATGATGATAATGATGATTGGCAATAACTTTTATTATAATATAAATATAATAATGAAAGGGTTGAATTTATTTGTCATACTTAGTATGAGGAGAAAACACAATGCCCTGAAACTCACACTGATCTGCCTAAACTTTAATATAGTATCTTATATATGATGTTGTGTAGGCCAGGTCAGCGCTATTCTAAACAACTCTAAATTTGATCAAAGGAATTATATCTGTAGCCACCCTTTCTTTTTACATGAATGTAGAACTACATTATAAATGTAGCATGGCCAAATGGTTAAGACATTTTTATACAACCATGAGGTTTTAAGCTTAATCCCACTGTGTGACATCTTTGGCATATGTCTTTTACCATAGCCTTAGGTTCATACAAACCTCATGAGTGAAACTGGATTGATAGAGACTGCTTCAAAGTCCAATGAATGGACTGTACTTATAATTTGAATAGCTAATCTTGTCACAAACTTTGTCATGCTGAATCTGCCTGAGAATTACAGCAAAGGTTTGCAAATCTTTGAAATACTCACCCACTTATACATTAATTTAACAAAGTAGACTATGCCATTGGTCACACTGATTGAGCATTCATCATTGAAACTGATTTAGGTCCATTTAATTTGATACAACTACATTATCTAATGAATCCTTTCCTAATTTAAGATAGTAGGGTGTGGTTTGAGAGTGATTTTGCTACTATTTTTAGAAGGTCTATTGACCCCATAGATACTCACTTGTTGGTTTTAGTGTCTCATGTACAGAACTTCAACCTTTTAGTGTCATCATCATCATCATCATCACCATCGTTTAACGTCTATTTTTCCACACTTGCATGGGTTATAACTTTATTAAGAAATGCATCTTGTCCCAATTTATAATGGTAGGATATGATTTGAGGAACATTAGGCTGCTATTTCTAGCATGTCCAGTCACTCCATCAATTCTCCCTCATTAGTTTCAAACCCTTATGTATAGAAAGAATCCAGTAAAATTAGCAATATAACGCATTCACGTCACACAAACAAATATATTTGTTTGAAAAAAATGGAAGTGTTACATATATTAAAGAAAGGTTACCAAAGATATATAGCTGATAGAGCCATTTTCTTTTTCCTAAAGGCTAGGCAGAAGAAAGATTTTGGTTGAAGAAATTAGTCTAGGAATCTGTGATTTGTTGAAACAAAAGGCCAATGTTTCTCGTTATTTCACTAAACACTAGTTCTATTTTATAAAGCTAAAAATAACATCTAAATTCCATTCTGACTGTTATACTAATATACTGTTCAAATCTTTGGTTGTAGAATCTTCAAGATAATTGGTTAGATAGTGTGAAAGAGAAAGTTTGAGTGAGTCTTACATTGATTGAGACAAACACACACTAACTTGCTTGATACTTTCCAAGAAAATTGAGAAATTTAAAACAACAGTGATATCTAAATGGGTATAGAACTCCTGAAAGTATTAGGTTCTAATTAAGATCACCCTGTTTACTGTTAGCTTGTTTGTAGGTTGTGGATGATATCCTTGTTATATGAAAATATATGGTTTAATGGTTTATAAATCTGCTACATACACATGTATGCTATACTTTTATATATACAGGCATACATGTGTGTGTGCATGTGTTTATATATATATATATACATACACACCATACATACAAAAACGTATATATATATATATATATATATATATATATATATATATATATATATATATATCATCATCATTACCATTTTACATCCATTCTTCCATTCTAGCATGGGTTAGACGAGTTGTCCTGTTGTGGGCAATGCCAGGTCAGGTGACTATGTCTTGCTCATACAGAACTAATTTTGGCTTGATTTCTACAGCTGGATGCCCTTCCTAACACCAACCTCATTTACAGTGAGTACTGGGTGCTTTTTACCGTGGTGCCTACACAACCTCTTTACAGTATGGACTTGGCATGCAATTGGGCAAGATCAGCTTTTATCACCTCATCCCAGGTCTTCTTGGGTCTCCTCATTCCAAGGCTTCCATTGACTTTTAGCGCTCTACACATTTTTATGCAGCACTCATCCTTCATACACATCACATGTCCATACCAACGTAATCTCCTTTCCTGCACACAGCATTTGATTCCTCTTATACCTAGTCTCCCGTAATTCGTTTATGCTTTGCCATTCACATATATTACTATTACACATCCATCAGAGCATGCAAGCTTCGTTTATTTCTAATCTATGCAAGTCTTCTTTACACAACGCCCAGGTCTCACTACTATGCAACATTGCTGTTCATATGTACACATCATACAGTCTGCCTTTCATTTTGAGGGAAAAGCCTTTTGCAGTGGCAGTAGCTCTCTGAACTTTTTCCATCCTGTTCTTACCCTGGTTACTGTACTTTCAGAACACCCACCTCCACTGCTAATTCGGATATATATATATATATATATGCATGAAAAAATTCAGGGCCCCCGACGACTGAGCTCCACCAGCCGTTTCAACAGCTATCTTCTTCTTCTTCTTTGCCCACAAATTCCTGAGAGGGTCGTGGGGTAAGAGTCGTCAAACATTCCTTCCATCAGGTTCTGTCAGAAACAACCATCTCCAACTGATCCAGCTGGGTCCCTAAGCAAGACCAGCCAAGCTCATGGATATAATCCAATCATCTTGCTTGGGGTCTACCCCTGGGTCTCCTTCCGGTTGGTTTTGCCTGTAAAATCTGTCCAGAGATTCTTTCCTGAGACATTCTAGCCACATGCCCGTAGTATTGGAGCTGTGATCTCTTAATTCAGAGAAGTAGTGGCTCTACCTCGACTGACTCGTTGATCTCTGAGCCATGCACTCTATTGAGTAAAGTTACTCCAAAGACTATTTGGCCACTTGTATTTATATATACATACATATATATATATGTGTATCCCAGGTTCTATCGGGAGTAACCACAGTAAAAAGGTACTCAATACATAGCAGAGTATAAATATTTAATATAGAAATGGCTTCTGACGATTTCCTCTGAATGAAACAGTTCTAGTCCTGTAGAAGCCATGTCTATATATATATATATATATATATATATACAAGGTTCATTCAGGAAGTTCTGAGACTTCTTCAGGAGAAACATTTATGAATTTCAAAGAAGTACAAAACTAATCTTTTTCAAAGTATGATCCTCTGAGTTTTATGCACTTGCAGTGCTCCAACCACTTTGTGAAGATCCTTCCTATCACCAACCACTTTACAGTGTGGATTGGGTGCATTATTTGTGCCACCAGTACAGAAATTGTCTTACTGGACTCATGAGTTCTCGCTACCCTATATCAATTTATATTTGGAGTGTCTACTCTCCTAGATGAGTTGCCTTCACTACAGCTTACAGGCTCCATGTCTGCCCCATACAATCATTTTTAATCGGAGCCTCTGTTCTCCTAGATGTGTTGCCTTCACTGCGGCTTATGGAGTTCTCCTCTGTCCTCACCAGTTGTTTTTTTTTTAAATCAGAGTCAGTAGACAAGCTGCCTTCATTACAGCTATGGGGTCCGCATCTGCCCTGAGGAGTCATTTATAATTAGAGTTTTCCCCATCCTTGACAATCTGCCTTCTCAATAAACTACAAAACTCAACATCTCTGTACAATCTTAATTTTACTTTACTCAGAACGACTGCTCTCTTAGATACTTGTCTACATTGGACAAAAGAGTAGTAATTTAACATTGGTGATGTAAGAGGTAAGTAGGGAAAACAACAGACAGGAAAATGATGGAATGAGGTGAGGGGGAGTAAGGCCATATCTGACAAACAACAATCTGGAACGTCATGAATAGGGGGTAGGGGAGAGGTACGTCATGACGTTAGAACAAGAAGCTGCAATAAATATAAATAAATATATATAAATTTAAATATAAATAAATATCAATAAGTATAAATAAATATAAACAAGTATAAACAAACATAAATACTAAGTCAAACAATTAGGGTTTATATGTCTTACATGTTTGATTATTTTCTTAGTCACAAAAACATGCATTGTAGCTATTAACTTTACTCGTATGAAGATTCATAATCATATATACATAAGGATATATATATATATATAGATGTGTAAAATCCTGATCGCAGTGCCAAGCGGTTTCAGGGTTTTACACATCTCTATATCCACTCTACATCTTCCCATGTATCAAGTACTCACATGTTTAGTGGTCTCCTTGATCTCAGCATTGCAGACTCTATTCATATATATATATATATATATCTGTGTATATATGTATATATATATATATATATATATATATATATATATATATATGTGTGTATATATATAAGTATAAAGTAAGTGTTCAAGTGCAGAAATGCTTTAAAGACAGCTTATAAAATAGGGGGAAGACTCTTAAAAGGGGGAAAAAGAAGTTGCCATCGGCTGCTATGAGGAAATGAACCCCGTATCTTCCAGATATTGGCTAGACGCTTTAACCGTTAAGCTAAGGAGCCATGACAAATTTCTTCCTTCATTTTAGCTAAGTAACTGGACAACAGCTTTCAGATGTCAGCAGGCAGGCAGAGAGGGTGACAGACAGACATCTGTGTGTAAACAAATAGTATACAAAGCTGAATGTTTGGCTTTTTGAAGCACTGAGAATATCATCATCATCATTTAACGTCCATTTTCTGTGCTAGCATGGGTAGGACGGGCTGTCCCTTTGTGAGCGATCAGAACGGAGGACCATGTTTCGCTCACACAGAACTGATTCTGGCTTGGTTTCTATGGCTGGATGCCCTTCCTAATGCCAACCATATTTTTAGTGTATACATATATATATATATATATCCTTATGTAGTTTACGGATGATGGAAAAGACTACTCAATACCAAATTAGAGCTTAAATATACATTTATTATAGCTAAGTAGTAAGTCACACTACTCTGGAATTTCACCCGCACAGCTTCATCAGACAAGACTAATGATCCTGTGAGTGCACAGGTGAAACTCCAGAGTAACAAGACTCACCACTCAGCCACAATAAATGAATATATATATATATGTGTGTATGTGTGTGTGTATGTATACATATATTCAGTATTACAAAAAAAAACAAGGTTAACAACTTACATTCATTTCAGTTGGGAGGGGGCATGGGGATGGGTAAGGTCAGATGTTATACTGGTAGACAGGTTTTCTCCAGTACAGCATGTTTTGAATTCTCACAGTTCTTTGTCGTCTCTGTTGTGAGGTTCAATTTATTAAGGCTGGTCTTCTTGAGTCTGCCCCTTCCAAGCCACTGAGATTTCTCTGGATTTCTTTATAGAGCTGTCATCTTCCATATGCATGGCAATATGCACATGGCAATACCAATACAATCTTCTCTCTTGCACACTATATCCAATTCCTCTTATGCCAAGTTTTTCTCTCACCTCGTTTATGCTAAATCATTCATGCACACTAACTTTACACATCCACTGGAGCACACTTGCTCATTTCTTTCTAGTCTTCACAGGTCTTCTGCAGTCAAGGCCCATGAATATATATATATATATATATAATTATAATAAAATAACAGGAGGCTGGACTTGTGTAAATCCTTGAAAGGTTTATTATACTATGATCATTTCAATGACCGGGTTCCGTATGAATCCAGTGATATCATCAGGTATTCGAAATATAATAAATGAATGTAACAGATAAAATCCATGGGGCTGAAAATCATAGATCCGAGGACAAACGACCATCTAGCATTTTCCACTTTAGCCGGACGACCGACCATCTAGCATCTTCCACTTTAACCGGCTAAAGTGGAAGATGCTAGATGGTCGGTCGTCCTCGGCTCTATGATTTTCAGCCCCATGGATTTTATCTGTTACATTCATTTATTATATTTCGAATACCTGATGATATCACCGGATTCATACGGAACCCGGTCATTGAAATGATCATAGTATAATAAACCTTTCAAGGATTTACACAAGTCCAGCCTCCTGTCATTTTATTTACAATAATTAACTCCGTATTAGCACTACCAACTACACAAATGAAGACGGTTGAGCTGCTTTACGTTGAGTACTCTCCATATTATTACATCAAGATTGACCATACGGAATGACCAACTCTATCCAACTCTATATATATATATATATATATACTAATATAGTACAAAACCAATATACCTACTGGAAACTACACATTGATTGCTCACTCTGGTGAACCTACAGTAACCGGACATTACAACCCCTTAAAAAATATACATATAGACATCATACAATGTAATTTACTTTGTACATTAAAATCTAACAATGTTTCATACAAATTGTCTTACTACAAATTTAAATATCTATCTATTGATATATTATTGTCATCATCATTTTGCATGCCGGCATGAGTTGGATGGGTTCGTATGGTCTGAGACTAAATGAGTCAGAGGCCATGTTTTGCTCATATGTTTCATCCAACTTTGACATAATTTTTACTGCAGGATGCCCTTTCTACTATTACCAACTACTTTACTGAATATACTGGGTGCATTTGATCATGGCACCAGCAGTAGCACTTTGCATGTTGTATTAGGTGCATTTTACCATGACACTAACACTACTTCTTTACAGAGTGTATTGGGTGTATTTTATCATGGCACCAGCACTACTACTTTACTGAATATACTGTGCCTATGGGAAGGCAGGTTTTTTGTATTAACGCCAGAGATCCCAATCTTGTGTCATTGTCTTCAGTGTATTTTTTTGTGGCTCTATCTTTGGATATTTTGGCTGCCATATTAGCAAACTTCTTTGTATATGTATGCATGTATTATCTGAAGGCCTTGTTAGTAAACTTCTTCAGCTTGTTCACATACACACACACATACACATACATGTCAGATATACACATATGTCTGTGCATTTCACATCTTCAGACACACACACACACTTAAATATCAGCACAATAGTAAATATGTGCCACAATAAGCTACGTATTTCTATTCCCCTCTGGATTTACAACTGATAAGCTGTAATTGTATAATTAGGGAGGTATATTAATAAGGTTTATATCTTATGTATGCCATAGCTCAGCAAATCTTTCTCTCTCTCTCTCTCTCTCTCTCTCTCTCTCTCTCTCTCTCTCTCTCTCTCTCACACACACTCTCTCTCTCTCACACACACTCTCTCTCTCTCACTCTCTTCATAGCTTTTGTTCAGATAAGGCACGAATGTGATTTGTGGTGACAGTTTTCAGGGACTCCTGCGATATATCAGCAGGAGCACAGTTTTAGTGTAGTTTAGTGTAATGAATCCAGCTATATTTATCATGAATACATAAAGATATAGTTGTACACATACATTCATCTTGTTGGTGTTATTGTTACACTCCCTGTCAGTCCCAAAGATGAATGTTCTAGTTTTTTGTCTAAAGGAAATCCAGATTGTGAAATTAACGTGCAAGCAAGTGGCTGAGCATTCCACAGGCATGTGCACCCTTAGCATAATTCTCAGAGAGATTTAGCATCACATTTTCTGTGACAAGGCTGACTTTTTTAATAGCAGGTACAACTCACTTTTGCCAGCAGAGTGGACTGGATTAATGTGAAACAAAGTATCTTGCTCAAGGATACAGCATGTTGTCAGGAATCAAACACATAACATGAAGATTGTGAACTGAACACCATAACCACTAAGTCACATGCATTCACTCATACATATATGCATTAAAGTTTGAATGAAATATGAAAAGTTTGTACTATAAAATAGAATGATACACTTAGATGGTATTATGAAGTATAATGTTTGTGTTTGTAATAGATATATTTCCATGCATCAGCTATATCCTAAAGCAAAGATATTTAAAATGTGTTGATAAGGCAATAATTTAAATTAGCAGCATTCATATATGAACTTGTATGAGAAACTTTTGCTACTTCAAGTGGCTATATGAATTGATAATTGTTTCTACTTTAGGCACAAGGCCAGCAATTACCCAGTACATTACTGGTACTTTATTTTATCGACCCCATAAGGATGAAAGGCAAAGTCAACCTCGGCGGGATTTGAACTCAGATCATAAAGGGACGTAACTATGCTGGAAAGCATGGCGTCCGACCCTCTACCGATACTGCCAATCCACAATAACACTCTAACAGATATGCTGAGTCCTTACTCTCCAAGACCCCAATTTGTGGGAATTTTTTTGCCTTCAGGCATTGGTTTTTCAAAAGGAAAGGAACCAATCATTAGATTGGACAAAGGAAACAATGTTTTCATTAGCCTTTCCATTGCTGAAACTATCTGGCAGTTGCAGCTCCTGGCAGAAGGGGAAACATAATGTATTTTGTTCAAGAACCCAATATGTCGCCTGGTCCAGGAATCAAAACTGTGACCTTGTGATTGGAAGTCTGACACCAGAACCACTAGGCCACATAAATCTATATGTGCATGTGTGTGTGGCCCCATTGCGTAACATTCCATATTTAGGTATTTGTGTTCTCACATGTAGACACACGTCCTTTACGATAGTGTTGTGTCCCTAAACAAAGTTTATTTCCTTTAATAGTTACAATGTAATTTATCTGCAGTATGTATACGATGAGATATGATTAAAATGTGTGTGTATCATCATCATTTTACGTCCGCTTTTTCCCTGCTTGCAAGGGTGGGACAGGAACTGATTCTGGCTTGATTTCTACAGCTGGATGCCCTTCCTAACACCAACCACATTTACAGTGAGTGCTGGGTGCTTTTTTTTTGCCGTGGCACCTCCACGACCACTTTTCAGTGGAATGATAGGGACCCCAGACCCTATCATCTCATTTCTACAGCTGAGTAAACTGGAGCAATGTGAAATAAAGTGTCTTGCTCAAGACACTTTGCTCCAGTTTACTCAGCTGTAGAAATGAGATGATAGGGACTGGGGTCCCTATCATTCCACTGCAAAAGTGGTCGTGGAGGTGCCACGGCAAAAAAGCACCCAGCACTCACTGTAAATGAGGTTGGTGTTAGGAAGGGCATCCAGCTGTAGAAATCAAGCCAGAATCAGTTCCCGTCCCACCCTTGCAAGCAGGGAAAAGTGGACGTGAAATGATGATGATGATGATGATATGTGAAGTAATTCCGTCGGAAAGGTACTGGTATGTGTATTACTAGATGTGTATTTTTATGTATATATATTTATGTATATGCACATCTCGTGTTTTTTTTCTTATTACCTCATGTATATGTATGTGTATGTATTTTTGTCCCTGTCTGTAGTCGCATATACGCTTATGTGAATAAGTATACGTCTACATACTTTTTAAGTATATGCGCGTGGTTGTGAGTGTGTGTATGTTTTTGTTCTCGATATTTATTGTTTATTTATCATCATCATCATCATCATCATCGTTTAACGTCTGTGTTCCACGCTTGCATGGGTTTGGACGGGAGTTTTCCCACTTGAGGCAAGAGTGATTGTCTTGCTCGCATAGGACTGTCTGGCGGGTTTTCTACAGCTGGATGCCCTTCCTAACACCAACCACATTTACAGTGTGGGCTGGGAGGTTTTTACCGTGTTGCCTACACGGCCACATTACAGCGTGGACTGTGTGTTTTTTTTGTCGTGACACCTACACGATCTCATTTGTTTCGGCCTGGATGGTGTGGCACCAATATAACTTTACATTGAAAGGGGCGGTGTGGATGGGGTGGGGGTGGTGGGACGGGGGAGTATTTTGTTAGAGATGCCTACTGACTGTAGTAGGTTTTACTTTGTATTTAGGTAAGGCGGGTCTTCTCTATTACTGAGTACCGCCAAAGGTCTCGGTCCAGTGACATTGTCTTGGAGAGGTGTAAGTGTGTGAGGTCGGAATTTATCAGCTCGTCCCAGGTTTTTCTGGGTCTGCCTACTCCGTAGCTACCGTCTATCTTTATTGCCCTGCACTTTGTTATACAGCTGTCGTCTTTCATGCGCATCACGTGACCATACCAACGTAGCCTTCTCTCGAGTAAACAACATCTGATCCCTCTTATTTCTAATTTTTTCCTTAGTTCGCTTATGCTTTGCCATTCACGTATATTACTATTACACATCCAGCGGAGCATGCAAGCTTCGTTCCTCTCCAGTCTGCGTATATCCTCTGCACACAATGCCCAGGTCTCACTGCCATGCAACATTGCTGTTCGTATGCAGGCATCATACAACCTGCCTTTCATTTTTAGGGAGAACCCTTTAGCGGCTAATAGTGGCATAAGCTCTCTGAACTTTTTCCATCCAGTTCTGACTCTAGCTACTGTACTTTCAGAGCACCCTCCCCCACTGCTGATTTTGTCACCCAGGTAACGGAAGCTGTCCACTATTTCTATAGAACCCTCTGCGCAATTGAAAGAGCTAGTATTTTGTGGGCACTTGCTGCTACTTATTGCACCAGAGCACCGGCCACATGTAAAATCTATGTTCTTAGTTAGCTTACCTGTGATCCCACTACATCTTTTATGCACCCATACTTTGCATTTGGGACATAAAATGAAGTTTCTGCCTACTCCTTTCCTACACACTGAGCATGGCCATTTCCCAGATGGGACCAGTGCCCTATTTTCCTTCCTACAAACTAGAACTTTAGTCTTAGCCAGGTTAATTTTAAGGCCTTTTGATTCTAGGCCGTGCTTCCATGTTTGGAATTTCTTCTCTAGCTCGGCCATTGATTCAGCTATGAGCATTAGATCATCTGTGTATAGGAGTTCCCATGGGCAGCCGGTCTTGAACTCCACTGTTATAGCCTGAAGGGCAATAATAAATAGTAGGGGGCTAAGAACAGAGCCCTGATGAACACCAACTTTTACACTAAACTCTTCACTATGTTCGTTGTTAATTCTAACCTTGCTGACTGTTTCTTTATACATGGCTTGTATAGCTCTCACAAGCCATTCGTCAACACCTAGTTTTCTAAGAGCCCACCAGATAATGGAACGGGGGACTCTGTCGAAGGCTTTCTCCAAGTCAACAAAAGCTAAGTATATATATATATATATATATATATGTATATATATATATATATATCAAGATAAGCAGAACAAGTAAAATTCAACCAATTTTTCAAAATAAATCAAAATTAATTTACAATTAAAATTAATCAAAATTAAAAAATATAATATAAATATTTACCTATTCAAATGGCCCTTCAAATGGATATTAATGGAAAAACAAAGATCATTAATATCCATGTGATATCTAATGTTTTGCAAAGTGAAACTGTACAGTAAGGGCCATTTGAATAGGTAAATATTTATATTATATTTTTTAATTTTGATTAATTTTAATTGTAAATTAATTTTGATTTATTTTGAAAAATTGGTTGAATTTTACTTGTTCTGCTTATCTTGATATATAGTTCTGGTGTATCAAATTATTACCATAGAACTACCTTGAATCATAGACAACCTATGTATTTCTGGGGGTACCTTGTACCCTCAGATATATTAACTTTATTCATATATATATATATATATATATATATATATATATATATATATATTTATATATATATATATTTATATATATTTATATATTTTTATATTATTTTTATTTCCCCTCTTCTTCTCCGTCCGTTTTTTTCCTCAGCCTCACTTTCATATTTCTTAAATTTTGTTTTCAAATCCATATTTAATAAAAACACCATGCTTTTTATTCATTCTGACGACTGAAAACAGATACATCTGCTTTCAAGAAACCACTGGTAAATGAAATAATTATCTCATGTTGTTTATTATATAACTAAATATATATATATATATATATATATATATATATATATCTACATACCATGATGAAAAGCACCCAGTCCACCCTGTCAGATTGTCATTTTGGTATCACAATTAAAAGTTCCCAGTTCATACAGTAACGCAATTGGCGTAAGGAAGGGCATTTAGCTGTAGAAACAAAGCCCAAAACAGATCTGTATAGGCGAAACACAAGCACCTGAACTGACTTGTCTCACAACGTGACAACCTGTCTAACCCATACAACCATGGAAAATAGACATTAAACTGTGATGATAATGATATTGATATTGATGATATTGATATCTATACATTCACAGTTCTGTCTGAGCAAGTTTCCATCTACTAAATTTCACTCACAAGGCATTTGTCAACCCAAAGTGCCATGTAGTGGGAATGAATCTGAAACCACATTGTTTCAAAGTCAACTCCTTAACCACACAGTTATACTTGAGTCTGAACTAAAAGCACATCTGTGTCCCTTTGCTCTGTTTTATATCCATTATCTTGGTGAATTGGCAGTATTGGTAGAGGGTCGGACACCATGATTTGACGCATAGAGTTACGGCCCTTGCCATTCTGAGTTCAAATCCCGCCGAGGTTAACTTTGCCTTTCATCCTTATGGGGTCGATAAAATAAAGTACCAGTAATGTACTGGGTAATTGCTGGCCTTGTGCCAATAGTAGAAACAATTATCTTATTTACACTTGAATTACATCACATAATTTCTCTTACACAACCTGCAACAAATTATAGCCATTTTTGCAATTATTTTAAAATGCTACTTTTGACATTTCAATGTCAGTTAACTTGATTACTTCAAAAGGTCAGAAAATTAGATTTAATATTCAATAATTCTGTAATACTTTCACACTTTTTGTTATATATTATGTTGCTTGTTAAGTACTCCTTTTTCATATCTCTTCCTTCCTCTATAAAACTGACTTGATAGCTTATTAAAAGAATCAATTGTTTTTATTAGAATTTCATTTGTAATTTGTATGAATAATAATTGAACTATAATTTTTCATGAGTTCCTTATTTTGAAATATAAAAAAAATGGCATAATAGTATTGTATATGTATATACATACATACATACATCACCATTATCACCGTTTAACATCCATTTTTTCCACGCTAGCATGGATTAGGTGAGTTACCCCGTTGTGAGACAAACCAAGGCCAATGACCATGTTTTGGCTTGGTTTCTATGGCTGAATGCCCTTCCTAACATCAACCACTTTACAGTGTGTGCTGGGTGCTAGGCTATACACTGTACATATATATATATATATGTATATAAAGAGAGAGAGGGAGAGAAAGAGAAAGAGTCTGCAGTGCTGAGACCAGGCAGACCACTAATCATGGGAGTACTCAATGCATGGGGAGATGCAGAGTGAGTATAGAGATATCTAAAATCCTGACCGTGG
Source organism: Eledone cirrhosa (assembly GCA_964016885.1). Lineage (NCBI taxonomy): Eukaryota > Metazoa > Mollusca > Cephalopoda > Octopoda > Eledonidae > Eledone > Eledone cirrhosa. The sequence goes on from OZ024740.1 coordinate 341,658,313, forward strand.
CGCCAAGCGGTTTCCTGTTGTGTCAAGCTGAAACCGCTTGGTGTTGCGTTTGGGATGTTAGATTCTCTCTCTCTCGCTCTCTATATATCATCATCAACATCATCATCATCATTGTTTTTACATCAATTTTTCCACACTTGCATGGGTATATTTAAATTTCTTAGAAAATTTTAGCAATCTCAAATGCAGAAAACAATAGCATGGAGTTTGATTCTTCATAGTAACTGCTGGCTACTTTTTTCCATCTATAGAGGTATTCCACCCAATTTTCTAAGCTATTATTTATATCAATCAATTATGATTACAGTTATTTTCTGTGTTTGGGATTTCTATCAAATTTTAATCTATAGTTTTCTACCAAATTTTAATGCATTTTAATCTGATAGTTTACCTTTTAAATGTTGTATGTATATCTATCTATCTGTCTTTCTCTCTTACTCTCTCTCTCTCTCTCTCTCACTCTCTCTCTCTCTCTCTCTCTCTCTCTCTCTCTCTCTCTCTCTCCTCTCTCTCTCTCTCTCTCTCTCTCTGTATATATATATATATATACATATGTGTATATAGGAAATGGTCAGGACCCTCACGGCTGAGCTCCGGCCATTTCGACAGCTAGATCCAAACGTTCGGATCTAGATGTCGAAACGGCCAGAGCTCAGCCGTCAGAGTCCTCACTCTTTTCCTATTACCCACTCTACTACCCTAAGTATTGAGTACTCTGGTGCGTTATGGTCCATCTGGTATCTTACCACACCCTCTTTGTTTTATATATATATATTTTAGAAAGAGTTAGGGCCTGATGGCTGATCTCTTGCAGTTTCAACAACTAGCTGTTGAAACAGCAAGAGCTCAGCCACCAGGCCCCGACTATTTCCAATATATTGAGTACTCTGTTGAATAATGGTTTAACTAGTTTAATATTGGTTTAAACCTGATATATACCTATCTCTCTCTCTATATATATATATATTGAGAGAGACTGAACGAGAGAGAGAGAGTTACACATATATACTCTGTTTTAGCTAAACCTGAGCTGCTTTTTTGACATCCTCCACATTTTTTTTACTGTTACTTTTTGTATTCTGCTTCTTTATGTATTTTGATATTTTCCAGTTAGAAAGAAAATTTTGGTCAAAAACTTTCTCACATGTCTGGTTCTTCTCAGCTAGTGCAGAGCCTTTTCTCTAACTACTTCTTGTCCCAGTCTTGGCCTTGCCATATAAGGGACTTTTTTCCAGCATCATAGCACAGCATTAAATCTGGTTTTGAATTTTGTTTTATAATATATACGATTTTATTCACAGTTTTATATATAACATTACAAATCATTTACAATTCTTACAGAATGAAAATATAAACATAAATAATATATACAATTAATTATTGCTAGGAACCTTAAAAATATAATACACAAAAATATATTTAATCAAAGTTTACGTTACTGCTTCAGTATCTCCCTCACAATTCATCACCATCACCGTTTTACGTCCGTTCTTCCACGCTAGCATGGGTTAGACGGGTTGTCCTGTTGTGGGCAGTGTCTGGTCGGCTGACCATGCCTTGCTCATACAGGAACTGTTTGGATTTGCAAAATTGTATTCTATATTATCCTCTGTTTAATATTTGTTGATTTTTTAAATTCAGAAAGCAGTTTTTATTGCAGGATTTTAGATATCTCTATACTTATGTGTTGTTATTTTAAGTAGTTTTTTTTTAATTCTTTATTACCTGTTTTATAGTCCTGCAGTATATATTTTATAATAGTTTTCTAGTTGTAGAACCCTACTTCTCTGTATTTGTGGTAGATATCATCTTTCTGTTTAAGCTTTTGAAAGGTTTATTCTATATTCAGTTATTGTTTCCTTTGATAAACTTAAGAAAATTAACAAAGAGAGGACAAGACAATGATTGAAAACAAGGCAAAACGAAAAACAATTTTTTAAAGGGAAACTTTAAAAAATTATTTTTTGAAAATAAAAATACAAACGAAGGATAAAGAACTCCATGGTCATCAGTCATTGAGAAGGACTTTTGCAGTTTCGACCCCTACCAATGGTACTGCTGGTCCACCTGGGGTCACAGCATCTGCCATATGTTAGCCATCTTCTTTTGCTATCTCACTTACTATCTTGATAACTTGTTACTAGAATAACTAGAGTAATGATACCCACCACTATACTATTGGCTTTAAGTATTAATCCAAATGCATCTGTAATATTCTTTTTTAACTTTTTATTTTGTTCATTTGTATTTCACTCTATTTAGTTCATAAATGAAAAGTTTTTATTAATTTGTTTTATTTAATTCTCTTGTCTCTGTTTCTATATCTAACTTAATGTTCATTTTTTTCTTTTTCTTTTTTAATGTTCCTGTATTTAAGTAACATTTTAATTTCCATGCAAATTTCTCGATTGAAAGTATGTATCTTATGTAACAGGGCTTCTAGCTGTTTATCATTTGTAGCCTTCAACTTGAGATCATCTATATACATATGATTAATTGTCATCTCATATTACTTTTAATCAATATATAGTCTGCTTTGGTATGTTCATTACATGTGCCATCATCAGATATAGAAGGACTGGCTCCACAGGAAATAATTATCTTTAATAGGGATAGGTTTCACTTTTACAACCAACACTTTTGTTTGGATTTGCAAAATTGTTTTCCAATTGCTCATGGCATGTTTGATGTTAATTTACACATGGCTAATGCTGACAGAGTGGAGGCATGTGGCCTAGTGTTGAACTTACGATCATAATGTCATGGGTTCGATTCCTGGGTTGCATGTTGTGTTCTTGAGCAAAACTCTTCATTTCATGTTGCTCCAGTATACTCACCTGAAAATGAGTACCAGCAATAGCTGGGGGTTTTACCCTGCAATGGACTGGCATCCTGTCCAGGAAGGAGTCTTGTACTCTCATTCACTTCACACCATGAAACCGGGATAAGCACCGGTCAAATGAATCTTCTGGCTTAAGACAAACTTTAAAATGCTGACAGAATCCCCAACAATGTCAAAATATTTATGCTAATCAATCCATGCCATGCTCAGGACATATTCTTTCTACAATCTTTAGCTATGTCTTTGTTGATCAATAATAATTGATCAGCATCTATATAAGTCTTTGAAGCATCTTTTCTATACTTCTAGAAGAACAACAAGAACTACTACTACTACTACTACTACTACTACTACTACTACTACTATTACGGCAACATCAAACACAAGTGTTTAAGGCCATTTTCCCTGCTAAATTAGGAGGTTAGCATTGCAGGCCACATAACAAGCTTCTCCAGCTTTCTCTCTGCATCATCCTTCATTAGCTCTTCCACCCTCTCATGTCATGTTTTTCTTTGTTTTTCCTCTATCCCCTTCTAATTTCATTCCCTTCATTTTTCCCCACTCAATCACTTTCATCCTTCTTCAACACATGACTTAACCATCTCATTCTTCTGAAAGGATGTCAGTTGTTGTTTTTCATCAGATGAGAACTTATAGTTGTGATAAGATTGATGTTAAGTTTTTTGAATACTGTTAGAAAAGTTAGGCTTCTGTAGTTTTTCAAGTTTTATGTTAATTCAATGAAGAGGGCTTTTCTATTGGTGAAACATTCACATGTTTTTTATAACACTTTCAGTAAATTGTTGACTATTTTTATAAGTACTTTTACAGGCTGTGAGATATTTTAGTGAGGATCTTATGTTTTATCATTTCTATGTTTTCTAGTTGTTGTGAAGACATGGCCTAATGGTTGGGGTATTGGGTTCACAATCTTAATTTGTGGGTTCAATTCCTAGACCAGATAGTGTACTATGTTCTTGAGGAAGCAAGAAACTTATAAGCTCTTTTATAAGCTGTAAGCTCTGACCTTTGCCAACCTATATAAGTATGGAAAAACCGACATAAAAATGATGATGACTGTCTCTCATTTAATCTCTTCCTTCTCTTTCTCTTTCTTTCTCTCTCTCTCTCTCTCTCTCTCTCTCTATATATATATATATATATATATCTTTTTATACACATATATACACATATATATATATATATATATATATATATATATATATATATATATATATATATATATATATATATATGATGATGATGATGATGATATATATATATGTATGTATGTATATATGTGTATAAAAAAGATGAACACATAGATACAATAAAACAAAATCATATTAATGTCATGCTTGTTAGAAAAGGAAAAGGAATATTTCAACGTATCAGATATTAGTCCTTCACCGGGAAAGAGCAAAGTTCTGAGAAAGAGGAGGCTGCAAGGTTGGGAAAAAAAGTTTTATGAAGATGGGTGAGGAGGGCAGGCAATGCGGAGAATCTGAGTCTATCAATATTAGTATTTTGTGGTGTCTGAATTAGTCCTGTAGTGTCTGGTGCTGAATTTGAAATTTAGCATTCTCACCCATGTTTTGTAAAATGTGTACCATGTTCTGTACAATATATATGGGCCCTTGTAGCATATAATGAACATGTTATTATCAATGTTATATAATAGTGGCAGAAAAAATAGTAAAACACACTCACTGTTTGATTTGGTTTTCACTTCAGCATATTCTTATATATTTGCTTCAGTAAAGTTTTATATTTCTATAAATAATTTAGCTGGCAATCAATATTTATCATTGATTGACCAACAGTTAAAAATATAAATATAAATATAGTTTTTCAAAGTTCTTTCATCATACATATCTGTGACATCGTCAGTGATTTTCATGTCTCCATGTTTCCTCCCATTGTGTTCCTATGTTTTTTATTTTATTTATTTATTTTTTAATTTTATTTTTATTATCATTGTTGTAGTGAAATTATTTATTATACCATTTTCTTTTCTTTTTGGTTCTTCAGGTTTGCAAGTTACAACTGTTAAAATCACAAGGATGCCTTTAAATAAATTGAACAAGCTTATATTTCTTTCTATTACATTATTTGTGACTGTAGTCAGTATCCAGAGTGTGGACTTGGCAGATCATGACATCATTAAAAAAGGAAGAGATGTCATCAAAAATTTATATCAACGTTTTTCAGGAGAAGAAGTTGACCTTGTTTTTATACTCGACCGATCAGCTAGTATTCCACCTCGTGGCTGGAGTTCTATGATAACATTTATACGTTCCATTCTTGAACATTTCTCAGTGACTGGAGAGCACACAAGAGTTGCTGTAATAACATATGGCTCCCATGTCAGTTTGGAAATTAATGATTTAAATGAAAAACACACAACAAAATGCTCTCTTATGAAACAAATAAAACAAAGACTAGAGAAAAAGTTAATGGCTGGTTATACTGCCACATATGATGCTTTGAAAAGAGCACAAGAAATTCTTTTAAATTCAAGACGAAATGCCAAAAAAGCCGTATTTGTTTTAACTGATGGAAAATCAAATGTTGGCCCAAACCCTGTACGGGCTTCATTGGAAATACGTTCTCTTCGCTGGAATCCCAAGTGGAATTCTTCAGCATATGGCCCTCAAGTTGAGATCTATGCATTTGGCATCAAAGATGCCAATTTACCTGAGTTGAAATACATTGCGTCACGATTGAAAAACCATACGTTCTTCATTCCAGATTTTACAACTTTCTCACTTCTTGCTAGACAGCTTCATAATGGTGAGTACATTTATGTCTGTGTCAATATTTATGTTTATGAGGGGGAAGGATGGGTGGACTTTCTAAGTGTGTTTATGTATGTATGTGTGCATGTGTGTATGCATGATTATGTAATTATATATTTGCGTGTACACTCTGTAAAGTGGTTGGTGCTTGGTAAGTCATCCAACAGTGGAGACCATGCCAAAAACTGGAACTACGAGGGAAATTTGGTCATCCAACCCATTTAAGAAGGAGATAATTCTGCATAAGAACTGACTTGAATCATCATAATCTGTCCAACATATGCCAGCATAGAAAGTTGACGAAAGATGACAATGATGATGATGACGATGAGGAGGAGGATGATAATGGTGGTGGTGATTATGATGATGATAATGAGGAGGAGGAGGAAGGGGAGGAGGATATTGATGATATGGCAATAGTATGCAACATACACAGGTGTATGTATGTGTGTTTATGTGTGGTAACCACTTCCCTATGACTAACTTTTCTCATCTTGATATCAGCAATGATACATCTCTGTTGTTCTGACTAAATGCTCACCCCCCTCTCCAACTACTCATCGAGATCAACTTTTGAGGTTGATAAATAAATGACTGCTCCAGAATTGTGGATTGTCTGAATTGCTAGGGCATTAAATGAAATGTCTTGTGTTATTTGTTCTGACTCTTTGCATTCTGAATTTAAATCTCATTGTGATTTAGTTGAGTGGTAGACTTAATCTGCCACCTGGTTAACACCACTCTGGTTTAACACCACTTCCTTGGTACCTCTCTGTCACAAAGATCAATGGAGAGTTCACCGTACATGTTCTTGAGCAGGCAATGATCCTTCATCCTGGAAACGTGCCCTGTCCAGCATAGTTTGGACTTCAACAGTATGACTTCGATGCTGGTGACTTCTGCCCGTTCAAGGACTTCAACATTGGTGACAAAGTCACTCCAGTGAATGTTGAGGATGGTGCAGAGGCCGCTCTGGTGGAAGTGCTTGAGAAGTTGATGATAAGTGACCCAAAACTCTGAGCCATATGGGAGGGTGGTATGAACTGTGGCTCTGTACACACTGATCTTGGTATCCTTCTTCAGGCGCTTGTTGTTCCACATGTGTTTGTACAGTTTGGGTTAGAAGTCAGCTTAAAGATGGAGGTACTCTACCAGCTGACACCCCAGGAAGAGTACCACCATTCCCATATCACCATTAGAGTAACTGAATTGAAAACAGTTCATCGGTTCACCTACCTGGAGTGTACCGTCATGTCAGATGCCAAGATTGACAGGAAAATCGACAACAGACTGGTAAGGGTGAACAGTGCAGTCATTACATATATACCTACATCTTTTCTACTCCTCAGGGACATACAGCTAAAACCTTTACAAAAGCAACTAGATATCTATAATATAGTTTGAAACCAGGCTTGCTTGTACAAATAGATGAAACAAAACAATGTATGAGTAGAGTGAAATATATTTTATTATAACCATGAAGCAATGACCTAAAGTTTTGTGCTCAAATACACTTGTCAAATGCCTTTTAACTGAAAATTGTAGGCCGTTGGAGTCACTGATGTAGCTTTATGGCTATAAGAAAGGTTCTCTTTAAGGTTAACATGTTCCACAGTAGAGTACTGTTCAAATACCTTAGATCATGCAGTGATTTTCACAAATATTCTAGACCATTTTTCTTCTAATAACCATCTCGTTGACACACAACAATCCCATGTTTTCTGATGCCCTCTCCTCTCTTTCCTCTTTCTCTTTTATCAGAATTACAGTGGTTCCTGCTTCTCTAGACTGACAAACCGTGTACCTCCTTATTAGACCACTTCTTCCCTTCCTTTCATCATTCCTACTTTGTTTCAATCCCTACATTAGATACTACACCCAGACCCCTAACTATAGAACTGCAACCCTTTGGAACTCTCTCTTTGATACTGTTTCTCCTACAGACATCAACCTGCAGAAATTAAAGATCAACATTGACTGTATTAACTGGATCTCTGTCTCTATAGGATGATTTACAAAAAAATAGGGATCCTGTCTCTTATACTTGTTCTGAATTTCTTTTCAATATTCCTGTTTTCTCAAATATGATAACATTTTAATTAAATTTAATCATTTCAGGTAGCCAGAAAGAAATCTGGGAAGTTGCAAACAGGAATTTCTGTAATGAAAAATGTTCCAAGAATGCTGTATGTTCATGTGGAACAAGAATTGGGCAATACCAGTGCATCTGTAATGCAGGATATGAAGGTGATGGTATCACATGTAAATGTAGGTATATTATCACATGCTCTATTTTCATTATCTTTTACATTTTCCACACCCTGTCTTCCAGTGTTAGCTGTTATGGGCATCACGTACATTGATCTACTCAAAGAAAGGTGATTTGTTCTTTACAGACAACTATAGAGGCTCTTGAAGCTTGAACTGTTTTAGGGAAACCTTTGCAATCATATAGGGCACTCATAAAAAAAAAGAAAAAGAATTACTCCTGGAGCCCCTCTGGGATTAGAAGTGCTGAGCTTTAAGCTTCATTAGTTTCAGAGTAGACCTGCCACTGGTGTGTGTATGAGTGTGTATATGTGTGAATTGTGTATGTATGTGTGTGTGTGTGCATGAGAATATAACTGTATGTATGTGCATATGGATATATGTGTGTGTGCACATGTGAATGTACATTTATGTGTGTGTTTGTGTGTATGTACATGCCTGTGTATCTGTTTAGTATGTATGCACATGCATATGTGCATATTGTGCATGCATGGTGGAACATGAAATGTTAGGATAATCATAATTAGCATTTGATGATAAATAATTCTCATTGTTCATAATACTGTTTGTTTTCTAGTATGTGCAAAAGGTTTCTTCAAAAGAACCTTAAGTCCTGGAAAATGTGAACTGTGTCCTGCCAATTCTACAACCTTTAGAGAAGGTGCTGAAATCATTACAGAATGTATATGCCATCCTGCCTACTACCGAGAAACTCCACATGACATCTGCAAATGTAAGTTCTTCTTATGTATCACAGTTTTTTTTTTGTTCGATGTAAAATCTTCCATGATACATACACCAATGGTGTAACTAGAGTTTGTGCTTCCTGGTGAGGGCGGATTATTAAGTTTTCCCCTTGCATCCATACAAAAACACAACACAATATACAAAAATGTTACCCCACAAAGAGTGTTGTCTGGGGCAGACCACACTCTTTCCGGCTCGTTATCTAAAGTCTGTCTCAAGCCCAGACGATCATCAAGCCAGTTCTTATCCCAGTTTCCATGGCGTTAAGCAACTAAGTGTAGAAGACCCTCTCTTGGACAGGATGCCAGTACATTGCAGGGTTAAACTCCTAGCTATTGCTAGTACTCATTTTCAACTGGAGCAATGTGAAATGAAGTGATTTGCTTTAGAACATAACACCAACCCAGTTCAGGAATTGAACCTATGGCATTATGATCATAAATCCAACACCCTTACCACCCTTCTAGTTATACTAGTGACTTACACAAACCATTGTTTTTATTTTTCTGTTCAATGTGATTTTCTTTCCAAAAGAAATATAATATATTCTGAATGTTGACATTGCTTTCTGATTTCAGTACATTTTTGTGAGAAACTACCAGACATTAAACATGGTTACAGTTTTCATGTTGAAGGAGCAATAAGAGATGAGGTACCCAGCACAAATGTTACATGTAAAAACACTCCTAAAGATTCTTGCCATTATCAATGTCATGTTGGTTATCGACTAGATTCTAATCCAGTGTTGATCTGTGAACCTAATGGAACTTGGTCTGGTATAGTTCCAAATTGTAAAGGTAGGTTCAGATATATGTTGCCTGTTTACAATTCTGAATTGTCATTGTGTTCATCTTTTAGTATAATTAGAATGTTACCTGTCATCGCTCGCTCTGATCGATTGACAAGATCCCAGACCTCATTCACTTGTTGAGTGAGGTGGACCTTGTCAAATCGGACCAAGGAAACTTTTTATTTCCATTGGTCTTTCCATTGCTGATTCTATCTACTGGTCACAACTCCTGGCAGAAAGAGCAATGTAAAATAAAGTGTCTTGCTCAAGGACATATGACAGGTAAATTGGATGTATACATTTGCAGCGATGGGTAACCATAGGTAAATATTTATAAACCTACAAATGAATTAATGAAAATAAATAAACGAAGTCATTATTCTGGTATTTGACTAACTTGCTTCGTTATATGGCTCATGCTCAAACACTACAAATATAGTAATAAATAAATCAGCAATTTGACAAAGAAAAAGAAGAATTTGGAAAAAGGAATATATATTTCATATATGTATATTCCAGTCATCAATGAAAAAAGAAGTGAAAAGAAAACATAACATTGTACAATTCTAGGGTCAAGCCCTTTGAATTGCATTTGACCAAGTCTACAAGGCAAATCTACTGCAGCCTTGGGTTGACCAATGCCTTGTGAGTGGAATTTGATAGATGAAAACTGTGCAGAGACCCATTGCATATATGTATATAATATGTATGATGTATGACTGTGTGTGCGCACACACATATATGGTTGAGTGTTAGTGTGAAACAAGGTTTTGAGTTATGTCCCTTTATAAAAAAAAGTTAAAACTCAGCTATTTGATAAAGATTGGTTAGATAATTACCATACCAAAGTAAGTACTAGGGTCAATATGATAAAGTTAAACTTTTGAAGGTGGCACCCCAGCATGGTCTTCAAAGATGATTATATGAACTCAGTACTTATTTCAGTCTAGATCACTACAATGTACATCAACATATGTTCAGTGGTTGAACTAGATCAATGATTCTGTTAAAATGTCAGATCATCAATGTTAAAAGCTAGACCACTTGATGAATAAGAACTTGGATGTGGTTATGAGCAGGGTAGCCAATTTCACCCAGAAATGGCCTGAGAGGTTAAGCTGAGGTAGTGAATGCATACATTCCTTCTATAATGAGCTGAGAAGAAGCTATCTCTGAAAGGTTGAGCTGAGGTTGTGAATGCATTCATTACCTTCGTTATTTATTCCTGACCATCATGCTGAGGCTTGGTATGACATGCCCAATGATTTACTGGTATGTGCTGAGGCTGTATATCTGCTAAGATTCCTGGAGGCTGAATAGATGTGGTTACCATTTGTCAGCCATGTCTTCACACAGCTTGTCTCTTTGATGAACATGTAGTCATGAATGCCTGGCATGTGGAATGCTGTCGGGTATTTACGGTTCTCTATCTCAGTCAAAAATATAATTGGTGTAATTGGTGTAATTGGTGGTTTGTCAATTCTCTAGAGGTTTAATGGTTGTCAAGAGCAACTACATTCTCAGGAAAACTTTAGGTGTTGATGAAAATCAGTAGGATACTTAGCCCTTGCATTATGGCGTTAACTTGCTCATGCTATCAGGGAGCATTGTTAGTTTGAGATAAATACTATATGCACAGAGATGCCATTAGACAAATCTGTCTAGGATGCATGCAGAGTAATGAATCCACATTGCACTCACTCATTCAGTGTTTAAGTATTGCTGACATATGGAGTTGAGTTATGTCAAACAGCTATTGCTGTGTGTAAGATGGATCTGGTTATCAACTAAATCCATTGAGAAGATCATCCCTGCTTCCTTTGGTCAGGAAAGACAAACTGTTTCCTCTGGTGGACAAGATTGACCACACCAAGGAGAGACATTTTCCTCTTCACCCAAGCTTTCACCCAAGCTTTCATCAACTTTGATATCCTTCACTATTTAATTTGGTAGGTAGTGACTTGAGAGAGAGAGGGGGGGGGGGATGGAGGGAGAGAGAGAGAGAGAGAGAGAGAGAGAGAGAGACCAAGTGGATTTGTATTTCTATATCTCTTTCATTTTTTTATTTCATGTAAATTTGTTTTCTTTCTCTTATGCATAGTTGTTGACTGTAAAACACTAACTAAAATCAGTGAAGATGTTGAAAATGGATTAACTGAATACCCTAACAAGACCACTACATATGGTTCTTATGTAAATGTTAGCTGCTTATCTGGTTGGCAACCATTTGGTGATACATTACGACAATGTAATAGCCATGGTGTATGGTCTGGTACTCGTACATGGTGTGTTGGTAAGTCATCTTTATTATTACCATATATACCCATAGAAAAATCAAATCTTTTAAACTATATTTTTAGGTTAAATTTATGGGGTCAATTATTATTAGAATACTACTTTTAAAAGGGCTGAAATTTCCACTAGAATCTGAAATACTATAAATAAACAGCTCAAATGGACTCTGAATGAATAAAAGTAAAACAATAAATTAGAGTAATAATAAAATGCTGTAGTTTGCTTGAAGTATTGTGTATAATATATAGTGTAGAAAGTGATATATGTCTAAACAATGCAAAATGCACGGTAAGATGAAGGTAACGAAAAAGTAAGTTACCTTGTCTTTTTTTTTCGTTTGTTGCTGTTGTTTCTTTCATCCTAATATTTCAAGACTTGAAATTCCCTTCTTCAGAGTATAAGGAACTCTCAGAGAAAAATGTTCCGGTTTCTTCTAATAATGATTTCTAATTTAGGCACCAGGAGTACTGATATTTCTATGCATCAAAACACAATAGTACCAAACATAAATGTTTACAGGAATAAGGTCTTGTAGCTCTTATATTCAGGGTGACCACAAAAAGGCTCCTTGTAGCTACCAATATTGTAAGAATATTTATTTAAGTTTTGATATTATAAGTATTTGAAATCAAGAAGTGTTTTTGTGGTCACCCTGTATATTTTCACTTACGTATATCAGAACATAATAGCATGGTAAAATTAATTTCTTCATTATGACATTTATGTTCAGGATTCACATATGTTGAATTTGGAGGCAAAAAATAGGACAGACTCTTACACAAGTATAAATGGTATATTTCTTTTTGCAGCAATATAATTGAATCACCTTCTCTTTTTGTCATCTTGGAATGACTAGGATGGATCATATCAGCAGAATATTTCAATGCATCCCAGTTTTATGATATTTAATTTCTGACGTTTAATATTATGACTTCTCATAAGTTGTTTTATCCCACTTTTAATGAAAGTTTTGTCAGATTATATACAAATCTCTCCTGAACTGAGATAAGGCCTGTGGTTAACCTAACATCAACTGTTTTGATGATAAAATCATCAGATTTATTTTAATGTCAGATTTTCTATGGATCTGACCAGATGAAATATATAGTTTTGAATATATCATGGATAAGTTTATACTCAATATAAGACTTATCAATAATGATAATAATAATTGTTTCTAACATAGGCACAAAGCCAGAAGTTTCAAGAGATGGGTTAGCTGATTAAGTTCACCCCAGTACTTGACTGGTACTTTATTTTATAAACCTTAGAAGGATGAAAGATAAAGTTGACCTCAATGGAATTTGATCTTAGAATGTAAAGGCAGAACAAATACTGCAAGATATATTTAGAATCCTACCGATCCAATAGCAACAACAATAATATTGATTTCTTTTTGAAAAATTGTACTGTAATAATATTTGTCTAATGAACGTAATAAACTATTTATTACAATTTTTACTGTATACTTTTTCAGAAGCAAAATGTAAGCCTTTATCTTCTATTGATGGAGGTTTACTTAAACCTCTTGACTGCTCCAAAAGAAATAGCAATCCAGGAGTAATTTGCAGATATAAATGTAAAAAAGGATATAAATTATTTGGACCTTCTCAGAAGAAATGTGGTGATCATGGTGAATGGAATGTTACTAAAGAAACTAGATGTGTTGGTAAGATTGTCTTGTGATTACTACATTATTGTTGACAACTAACTGTACTTGATAGAAACTTATGATGCTGAGGTATCAGCATCATAAGTTTCTATCAAGTACAGTATCATCTTCAAATGGAAGTACTAAGGGTCAAATGTTTTTTTCTTTAAATTTAAGTGTTATGTATAATGAAATGTAATGGCTACCAACATAAAGTATCTGTTGTTTAGTAACAAGAATCCTTTTGACAGGTTCTTAACATTATATTTCTGTTATTTAAAGAATCAAATTAGGTTTAAATTCTCTTTTGGCTAAGTTCTCACATTGAAAAATCCTTAAAGTATGGACAGAGTCACATACCAACTGAGTCCACCTTTCCTTTCTCCCTTGCATCAACCACTAGAACCTTTCTTCATATTAAATAGACAAAATAGCAAAATACAGTATTTATTCACATATAGTAGTATTATTAATACACGCATTTTCCTGAAAAATATGAAATTTGTTGGCTTTATAGTAGCTGCATTTTTATGGCCTACAGCAAGATAATTCAAAGGTGTTCTTCTTCTTCACCCATTTATTCCTGGGAAAGTCAGGGAAGTAGAGTCTTCAAGCACACCTCCCAGCTGGTCTTGTCAGAAGTAACTGTCTCCAATTGATTTGACTGGATCAGCCAAGTTCATCGATGTTATCCAACCATCTTGCATGGAATATACTGTTGAACCTCCTGTAGGTTGGTTTTGCCCATAAAGTCTGTTTAGTGATTCTTTCCTGAGACAATCTAACTACATGTCCATAGTATCAGAACAGTGATCTCTCAATTTGGAGAAGTAGTAGCTCTACCTGGAGTGACTGTCTGATCTCCAAGCTACACATTCTATCGAATTATGTTACACCAAAGACCCTTCTGAGGAACCCCATTTCAGCTGCTTTTATTTATAATCGTATTCTTTCGATCATTATACAAGACTCATGACCATAGGTAATGCCAAATTGAAAATAAAGAGCTTGGCTTTTACACCTACCTCCATTCTTCTGATGATCAAATGCTGAATCTTCTGCATTACTACACCAGCTCCTGTAATTCTTGCACTTAATTCAGCCTCGTTCCTCCTATCAGTCATGAACATGGCCCTAAAATACTTAAACTTTTCTATCTGCTACACACATGTAGAGTTCACTGCACAGGCTTCCTTGAGTAGATGTCTCAGTCTTTGCAGCACTGATTTCCATTCCTGCTGGGAAGCCTTTGGCATCAAACCTATCAAGTGCATGTTGGTGATTGCCTACTTGTATCGCAAGTGCAAGAAGGAGGACTTATTTCCAAGCCAAGCTTTGTAAGCCCCCTTCTTTGCTGGGGTGGCATCTTTGACCATGTGATTGTGCAAGGAGTCCTTCTGCTACCTGGTGCCACACCAAGCCACTTTTGTCCCTAATATTTAACAGCTGAAGCAGAAACTGCTGAACTAAACAGCCTCCACTTTGCTTCAACATCCTCAATTTGTTCAGGAAGTTCTCTGAATTTGGATGCCATAGTATCTGCAAACCTGTTGGCTGTTCATCAACTTCATTTAAGCTACCTTTGTGTTATTGGTCTGCTTGGACATATTGGATGAAGGATATATTCCTGAGGTCACTTCACAAACAAGTGAAACCACCAAAGTTTACGACTTCAGGAAAAAAATTATATAAAGATTAAAGGTGATTATGGAATTTCCTCTATTTTTCTTTACATTGTTTTAATTAGTTTATATTAAAATTATCATCATAACAACTTATTTGAAGATGTTAGGGTATTCAAAGGTCATAAGTGCTGCCTCATTTTTCTACATGTAAATAAGGAAAAATATAAATTTAAGGGATTGACCAAGCTTTTCCATATAAATTATTCTGTTAATTTCCTTCATTTATTCAGATATTGAATCTCCAAAATTGAAGTGCCCAGCAGACATAATTGTTGCTGCCAGAAACCAGGATTATGCTATTGTCCATATACATACTGAAAATCTTCCAATGAGTGACAATTCTAATTATGTAAAATTAACTTACAGTGGTCTCACTGAAAATCCTGCACGATTTAAACTAGGTTTCCACCAGATTGAGTTCTTTGCTAGAGATAGAACTGGAAATAATGTCTCCTGCATACAGCGTATACGAGTTCAAAGTAAGTTCTTGCTCATTCATAGAACCATTTGGATAAAAATGGAATATTATTAGGATATTTCTGTATCTTCTTGCTATCAACTTATGCATGCATTAGGGCTGGAAATGGAGTTTATATTTGAGGCATTGCTAAGGGTGGGGCTGGGGTAGTGTAAGGAGAAGCATTATCATAGTATAGGGGGTAATATTGTATGTGGTGTTAATTTGATATTAATGGTGATATTATTGGCTGTAATGATAATTGTGATATAATTGTTATATGCTAATATTGTAGTGTTGCATGCATTTAACATGCTGATTAAGGCTGGTTAAAGTGGTTCTCAGTTCAGTATCAGAGTTTGGCTATTTGAATAAAGCTTCTGAGCATAAACAATATGTAATTAGAACTTTGCTTGGATAAATACAGTACATGACAATGATGTTTTCAGTTAATAAGAATAAACCTACAGTCTATGGCCAAAATATAATAAACTTTGCTATCATGTTTTGCAGTGATGCTTTGCTGATATGGAAAGGACAGAAAAGCTTTTAGATACAAAAGATAAAAAAACAAATAGCAGATTTGTTTCATAAAAAGCAGATATAATTTCTGTAATGATGAAACTCCTGGAACTTTATAAAATAAATTTAAACAGTATGATATCTGAAATAATGTTAACAGTTCATCCCCCAATAAATTAATAGTTGTTGAAAGAGTAAAAATTTTATAACATCTCTCTGAATCAATGCAAAGTGATTCACAGAGATTACATAGGTTAGCTCATTTTGGTGAATTTGAAAACATTAGAATTCAAGAATGAAGTGCAAAAGATGATAGGTTCAAATGGGATTCACAGATGGCATGTAATTTTCTGAGCATTGTATAAAATATTAGAATATCTTCAATAATTTATTCTGAAGCTTAATGCATGCATTTTATTCATTCAATAGCTTAGAATCATCTGAATTTCAGATAACCGCAAAAAAGCAACAACAAAAAAATACAAAAAAAAAACAACAGCAAAAAATACAGGTGTTCTTGAGGATGTCACTGTGTCACATGATGTTTTTGGTTTGATAGCTCTATCACAGCTTATATCAACTAAGCTTCCTCTCTTTATCTTTCCATCTGTTTCACTTTCTATCAACTCTAATAAACACTGGTATTTAGTAATGTCTTCCTCTTTTCTGTACATGGAAGACGTGCTTGTAGTTACCTTTAACACACATTCCTATACACAGGCTACAACTCTTTTCTAACCTTAGACTTTCACACACACTCACTTTCTGTAAAAAGCTTCAAAAATCCCAGAAATAGTAGTCAATTATTCTTTATATCTCATCCTACCAACTTAAAAGCAAGAAGAATATATAAGATAATGGGGTTCTAAATACAATGTGCCTAAATAAAATATGAGATGATAATGGTGGGATTGCCTTTCATTATAGATTTGCTGGATCAGAACTGATCTGGGGCTAAGCAAACAATAAAAACCAACCAAACATCAATCTAAGTAAACATCAACCACATCAATCAGGTAGAGCTTGAGAGATCCTGAAAGAGCTATAAGTGTTGCTATTTTCCCTCAGATTAACTAGTAGAAGAATCAGGGTTATTATAAACACTAAATACTAGTAAAAAAAAACAACTATTTCTCAACATATATTAAATAACAAATACTCCCATATCATTGAATAATCTATATATAAATTTGAGTGAATTCCGTTCGTCACACAATATGCATGTGTGTTTGTGTGTATTTGTGTGAATGTATGCCTGTGAGTGTGTATTTTTGTAAATGTGTCTATAATACTATGCTGTTTATTTTAAAGTTATTTTATATTTATCTAAAAACCTTAGATTATAATTTTATGTGAGAACCTTTTTTAAGTTATGTTCCAAACATCATCACCATCACTTTTACATCCACTTCTCTATGCTGGCATGGGTTGAACAGGATATTTTAAGAGAATGTTTTACATCCAGATGCTCTCCTTCACATTAACCCTTTTAGTTGTCTCTTACAATATGCAGGGATACAGTGTACCTATTTTAAAAACTGGGGTACACCAGCTTATAAATTAAAAAGTTAGTTATATGACTAAACTCTCTCTAAATTCTTGATTATTTTCAAAATGAAGTGAAAATTATTGTATTTCATTGTATTTCATTAAAGATATGGCAATGAAAAGGTTAAGCCAACATCATGTCCTCTGTCTTTTATTGACTTTTTATATAAACCACAATATTTAGTTTGAACTTTATTTAATGATATCCTGTTGTATAGATTGAGAGTATGTTGCCATTCAGCAGTTTTTGTTGTAAAACTATTCTCCTTTGGCTTTTTATTTGAAAATATTTCAGCTTGACTAACAGAGAAAAATAAACAGGGTGATTTTGTTTTATTGTTCTTTATAAAGCAGCTAGTTACAGCAGGGGAGGAGAGATCTTGATAAGAGCTGACAGACTAACTGTATAAGAAAGACAAACTTTGAAAAGATCTCAGAGGAAATCTGTTTTGTAACATAGAGAAGACTTTAGAATGAAATAACACAACAGTCTTCTTTAATGTTAGTTGGGCTGTTATATTTCCATGAGATTGTATCAATTCTTAAAGAAAATAATAGTATTTTATCAAAATAACTGGCAGATTTAACTGGTATAAGAAAGTAAATTGTTTTAGGTTCAGTTGATTTATATGTAATTTTATTTTTGTTATCATGGGCTCAACTGAGAGATAATTATGTAATTATAGGTTTATTTACAAATGCTGCAACACGTCTGATAGTGTTGTTATTGTTGTTACTGAGTTGTAGTGCTGTGATGTTAGTCTTCTTCTTTTGAAGACCAGTTACATAAAAACATTCAAATGAAGTATTTAATTAGGAGTGTTTAGGTTTTGGTTAAACGTCAATGCTTTTGATTTTTCTCTGTTTAGTCAGAGAGAAGAACAATGCTAATGTCCCTTTCAGAGTCTCTGAGACTGGTAGCAGGGAGAAATAACGGTATCCTCAAACCAGATACCTGATCAAAATGCTTGCAACAAAGTGGACTCCACTAAAAGCAGCCAGAAGTCAGGTGGTAGTGCTGAGCAAAGTAACAGATTAAGTCTTACATCCAAGTCAGCTTCATCAGAATTTGGACTCAGAATGCAAAGATAGAATATTGCAAAACATTTCATCCATCACTAACAATTCAACTAATCCACTGCACTGGGCTGCTACTTTTTTTTATTGACCCCAAAGGGGCAACAGGAAAAGCTGATCTCAACAGGATTGAAATTCGAATCACAGACAGCTGGAACTGATGCCAAAAGGCATTTTGTTCAACACTATAAATCTGCCAATTTTCTGCCTAATGCCAAGATCATTACTTTAATTGTGATAATCATATCTTCATAACAGAACTGTCTGTCATAAAATGTTCAGCTTGAAACATAGTCTTAATTGTAAAGTTGGTAGGGAGCTTGTTTAGCTCTTTTGTTACCATATTTCTAACAATTTAAAAAAATTGTTTCGAAAATAATAACTAAATTTCTCATTATTAAGCTATTATTTGGAACATAAATTAACAAAGTTTTTTTACATAAAATTATGATGGAAGGTTTTAGATAAATATAAGCACCTTTGTATCATATAATATGGAGCAGTTTGAGGTATTTTGGTATCAAAAGGTTTATGAGATTTGGCTACTATGTTAATGAGGTGGAATGACTGCATAGAAGCTCCATATGATAAGTACTTGATTATTCTAGTTATAAATTGGAGACTAGATTAATATAACAATGACATCAATCTCAGATTGCTTTTAATTATAATTGAAAATAGTATGTACAAATCCAAAATCAGCAATTTTATCTCCTGAAATTTACTTCAGGTAGTAAAATGAGGTAAATTTATTTTAGGTTTGGAACACCTGTCTTAGTGTAACTATTCTTATTTTATTTGTTGAAAGATCATTCTCATCTTTAGCTCATGATAATGAAAGTCTGCTACAACTACATATATTTACAGGTGTTTTTTATCTTAAAGAAAAAGAAAAAAGGCAAATTGGAAAAATCATTAAAATAAATTAACCTCTCGCTCCATCACCTGAATTGATATGAATTTCTTTTATATATTTGCAGAAGAAACAATAAGAATGACATATTGTCCTCAAGATATAAACATGACTGTAGAATACCAAGTTCCAGTCACCTGGCAAAGTCCAGTATTTCTAGACAAGGACAATAAACCAGTTGAATACTACTGCTCCCATCCAAATGGTTCTAAGTTTCTTGTAGGCCGCTACAACAATATCTGTGCACCTGTTAAAGATTATGGACAGAGTATTAAATGTATATTTTCAATTACTTTAGAAAGTGAGTATTGTGTTAATATAAAGATCAATTTATTTTGTAGATCATTGTTATCATTATTATCATCATCATTATCATCATCTTTGTTATTATCATCTTCATTATTTACCACTAACACAACCACCACTGCTGTTGCCAGCCCCACTGCCACAACCACAACTTCACTGCTGCCATCATCACCAAAATTATCACCAGCATCATTGTCATCATCATTTTATATCTGTTTTTATTTCTTTTTCATGCTTGCAAGAGTTTGGTGGGAGTTTTTCTTGCAAAGTGTTCTCTCCTCTCTTGTGGTCTGTTGTCATCATATTTGTGAGGTTTAGCCTTCTGAGGTCAGCCTTCCACACTTCTTTCTATGTCTTCCATGGTCACCATGGATATAAGCTAGTCAACTGCATGTATGTAATCTTATGCTATCAAGATTTGTGGCATCTAATTATTACTATAGTTTTTTATCTAAAAGATCAACTTCTTTTGTAGCAAATCACCATCACCCTTATCATTATTCAGTTTTTTTTTTCATTCTTGCATGAGTTGGATGAGTCTTTTCTAGCAGAGCCTCACACCACTTATCGTGAATCTTCATCATCTTCATTGTGAGATTCAGTCTCCTAAGATCTTCCTCCTTAGATCAGTCATCCATGGTCTTTCTCTTCTGTAGATTCCTTCCACTTGGCTTGCTTGGCACATATTCACCTAACAGTCATCCTTCATAAACATCTCACTGTAGTCTTCTTTCTTGCACTCTACTTTTGATTTTCCTTATAACCAGTTCATTTATACTCCATCATTCATGCACACTATCATTATGGTTCCAATATTCTGATATATTTGTCTATACCCATAGACTAAAATTGTATGTCTATTTGACTTAGTTGGCATCCCAGAAATCTGATCTCAAATCAGCTCTTATCTTATCTACCTTCCCAGTATCTCTATAAGTATTCCATTTGACTCTCCTGTTAATCTTTCCAAATACTACTGGTCAGTTTATTTTCACAATAGATAACATAATGATCCAATAAATAGAGATCAATAAATAAAAACTAGTGTCAGAGGCAGACTGGCTTTATAGGCTGGGTAAAAATAAAAATATATATAATTGCTAACTGAACTGTGAAAACATATCTTTGACCTTCAGCAGCCAGTTAGTGTTGCTCAGGTATCTGGGCTGGTTTTAAGACCATGTCTGCTTCAGAGTGGTGCTGATTTGAATGATAATGAAAATTATTGTGTACAGTGCTCAGGTGCACTACAATTTATCAAAGGTATGTGTATAATACATAGAATAATTTGTTTTTACTTTTGACCAGCAATTATCCCAATGCATTACTGATGCTTTATTTTATCGACCCCATAAGGATGAAAGGCAAAGTTAACCTCGGCAGGGTTTGAACTCAGACTGTAAAGGGACGTAACTCCATGCTGCAAAGTATAATGTACAAATGCCAGGAAAGTGAACAGTGTAAGAGTCATGATATGCACACAGATACATACGTGCATATGTATGGAGAGGTAATATCAGGTGTAGTGTTGGCAAATTTCAGGAAGCATGGACGTTTTGAAGGATGCCGTGTCCCATCGGCTAACAACCGATACAGGTAGTTTGTTCCATGCTTCAGCAACTCTGAGCATGAAAAATGTTTCCGAAAGTCATGCGAGTTGTACTGTTTTCTGATTTTGTAAGCATGTCCATGGGTGTTAGACACATGGAATTCAAAAAGGTACTCAGGTTTGTTGTTGGCAAGATGATTAATAATTTTGAGGGTGTTTACCAAGTATTTTGTGGGTCTCTACTGAAATCTTTGAGTGTGTTGCCCACTCTTGAAGTTCCATACTTCATCATTTCTGATGTGCAAGGGCCATCGGGATGTAAAATACAGCCCTTTCTCTTCACATGTAACACGAATGAAAAAATGCAAACGGTTATATCTTTATTTTGTTTTTCAGGAAAAAGCTGTGAAAAACCACTACCACCTAAAAATGGTGGCCTTACTTGTCATAGTATGAGTTCACAATATCTACAAATATGTTTGGCACAGTGTAGTAAAGAGTTTGATTTTGTTGAGATGCCCAGGGAGCAATATTACTGTCTCCTTGACGGTAATTGGTCCACAGAATTATGGCCAGATTGCTCATGTAAGTAGATGCCATTTTATTTTTAAATGTCTCTCTTTTTCTCCCTCTCCACAATTAATCTTATGAATAAAATAGAATGCATGTATGTGTGTGTGTGTGTGTGTGTGTGTGAGTATATATATATGTATATATGCATGTAAGTATGTGTGTCTAGAAGACTCTTTTCATTGCTTACTGGTTAGACAATGGAAGGAGACATCTATACACACTGAACTGAATTATTTTCTCTGCTTCTAACTTGATATCGAACATCGAACATCGTCGTCGTTGTCATAATCATCATCATCATCAGTTGTCGTCGTTGTCGTCGTCATCGTCATCATCATCATCATTATCATCCTTGTTTTAAGTCCACTTTTTTATGATAGCATGGGTTGGATGGCACTTATTGAGGTAGTTTATATTTTCTATTGACACAACCAAATGCCAACCTATACTTTGTTTATAAGTATGGTATAAATTGCATTTGTTCATTGAACCCCTAAACATCATCATAATCATCAGGTCGAGCTTGCTCGGCTTTCTACGACATGTTTCCTCCATCCATCTCTGTCTTTCATAGCATTTGCCAGTTCTTCCGCAGTGCATCCAGTATCGTCCTCAAGTTGCTTGACATATGTCTTCTTGGGACGACCAGCGTTTCTTGCTCCATAAAATGGACTCCATAACAACACATCACCTGCTATTTCTTCCTTGCAGCGCCAACAGTGGCCAGCAAATCTGAGTCTCTGTACACGTATTGACCTGCTGATAGGTGGTATATTGCCATAGAGATCCTTATTTGTTGGGTGTTCCCTCCAAGATATTGCTTACAGGGGACATGAACAAAAAACATTGCTTGCTTTTAAGTATTGTCAATAAGAAGAGGCCTGTGGTAAATTAATATGCATGCGCATACACTAACAACAACATCAAGTTGTTTGAGGCCATTTCAATAAGAAGGTAATTTGCTGGCATCTATTTCTTTTCTAAGTATAATTGGTCACTGACATGCCAGTGAGAGGTTCATCCACAAGTTTTATTTTTAATCCTGCTGGGTGCCCAGACATTCCCCTCACTCAGTAAACTGGGGGAGATTGATGGTTGAGTTACTGGTCACCCAACCATCATACACACTAATATTGAAAACAAAAACTAAATAGACAGCTCACACCTATGTAGGTTTGGCTGGCCTTCTATAAGGGCACATCTCATAGGAGATATTACAGTGTTTTAATGATAAGGGACTCAGTCCTATCATGAAATGCAATGAAAAATGAAGCGTTTTGCTCAAGAATATAACAGCCCACTTAAGGAATTGTATCCCTGACCATATGATTGTGAGTTCAACACCCTAACCACTAGGCCATGCACCTATTTCATTTTATGTTGTTATTCTGCATGCTGTTATTTGTAGGGAAAGTTTAAGAAGGTGTGTCACTCATTAACAGTTAATGGGGAAAGAACCTACCTCTATCATCATCATCATTCTTTTGTCTTCTGTCTATTTTGGCACAGGTTGGATGGCTGCTTATTGTGATTACTTTAGGATGGAGGCTTTTAGATAAAAATAACTGGCTGATAACATTAAGCAAAGAATGAAGCACCAACAATATACAGAGATTGAGTTAATCAATTATATCTTTCTACTCCACAAAATTTGTTGCTATGTGGCAATTTTAGAAATTATTACTAATTTAGTTTCTTTTTTTTACTTTGAATTTTTTTCACAGCGGTTCACATTCCTGGTGCCGCTGCCATGCAGGGAATGATGGAATACTATTATTTCACTGGTGATTGTATTAAGGCTCATGACCAAATTCGTCGCATGTTCCGCGAGAAGTTTGATGATCATTTTAGCAAATACTGTAAAAAAGCAGAGTGCCATGTGGAGGATATTGAAGTAATATGTTCTGAAATTCAACAGCGCAAAAGAAGAGACACAAAAAATACAATGAAATCTAGGTTTTCTAAACGTGATGTTCAACAAAGCTTAAAGATACGATTTAAAATTGTAAGTTCAATACAGAATAAAAAAATTACAAAAAATGAACAGTTTCTTTTGCGAAGAATTCTTGGACAAATAAACTATAACATAAAAACAAATGGTATGAACATAACAACCAATGACAGTAATCTCATTGGTAATTTAAGTTTCAAGAACTATACCTCTGGAAGTATTGAAATTGAGGCACACTGTGAAGACAAAAATATGATAACTGTAAAGTCTGTTTCAGAAATAAAGTGTGGTAAGTATTACTTGGTTTTCTTTTATTCATTCTTCATTACTTATCATCATCATCGTTTAATGTCCATTTTCATTATATTTTCACAGTAAAGGCTTTACTTCACATAATTATCTCACATAATATCGAATCTATGAGATTTTTATGTTATTTATTTTGAGAACAATACCTTAACATAAGTATGAACAGAAAGAGGTGAGAGAATTCCAGCCAGATACGGCCAGTTTAAATGCTAAAGGGTTAAGGGAAGAAGATTAGCAACATTTTTAAAGCTTCAGACAGGATGTGTCTCTGCCAGCTTTGTGCTTTTCCAAGTTCAAATCCCACTTCCTGTCACTAGGTAAAAATAAATATATATATGGAGGCACATGGCTTAGTGGTTAGAGCATTGGCCTTGCAATCGAAAGGTTGTGAGTTCAATTCTCAGACCGAGTGATGTGTTGTTTCCTTGAGCAAGACACTTTATTTCATGTTGCTCCAGTTTACTCAGCTGTAGAAATGAGATGATAGGGACTGGGTTCCCTATCATTCCACTGCAAAGTGGTCATGGAGGTGCCACGACAAAAAGCACCCAGCACTCACTGTAAATGAGGTTGCTGTTAGGAAGGGCATCCAGCTGTAGAAATCAAGCCAAAATCAGTTCCCGTCCCACCCTTGCAAGCAGGGAAAAGCGGACGTAAAATGATGATGATATAAAAAAGACATGACACTTGTGCCAGGAGCTAAAGCTGATAGATAGTATCAGCAATGGAAAGAAACCAATTGAAACATAGTTTCTTTGGTTCATTTAGATGGTTAGTGATCTTCTCATTGATCATTGTTATTAATATGTCTTAAAGGAGTATATTTTAAAGAACATATTTTTCCCTAGAAAACACTTAATACCTTTGATACCAAACTGATTGAAACCATCCCAGGTTCTATAAAAAAAAATGTTTATTTAAAAACTTTTATATCTATCTAAAAAGTTACCACCATAATTTTATGTTAGAACCATTGTTAAGTTATATTCCAAACACCAACTTAAGAATGAGAAAGTTAGTTATATTACTGAATCCTTCCAAATTCTTTATGATTTTCAAAAATTATTTGAAAATTATAGGTAGCGTATTTCATTAGAAATATAGTAACAAAATATTTAAAATCCTATATTTCTAATGAAATACATTGCCTATAGTTTTCAAAATTATTTGAAAATTATTGGCAGTGTATTTCATTAGTAATATAGTAACAAAAGGTTTAAAATCCTATATATTCTATTGTTATCAATAACTCCATGATTCTTTAATGCAACCTCAATACTATTAGATGACATTTCAATGCTGTCATATGACTAAGATCATGCTGTATACTACCATTGCAGTGAATTGTCCTGTTGGCTACTTCTACAGAAACAATAGTTGTATACCATGTCCCATTGGAGAATATCAAGAGTTAGAAGGACAGCTAAGTTGTATTAAATGTCCTCCAGGATCCAGTACAATATCAGCGAAGTCCAAAAATAGAACTGATTGCCGAGGTAAGTCTTTGAGTAATTTATACATATGGATATGTCTATATGTACATGTATATCATTAAGGTACATGTTTCCATGTGTATGTATGTCATTGAGGTACATGTTTCCATGTGTATGTATGTCATTGAGGTACATGTTTCCATGTGTATGTGTGTATGTGTATCATTGAGGTACAAGTTTCCATATGTATATGAGTATCATGTGTTCATATGCATATGTATATCATTATAGTATGTGTCCATATATATATATATATATATATATATATATATGTGTGTATCATTATGGCAGATATGTCTATATGTACATATATATATCTCATTGTGGTATATATATATATATATCCGTATGTAGAATATACCCGTATGTAAGCGGATGTAAAATGCTAATGATGATGATATATATATATATATATATATATATATACACACACACACATATATATATATATAACTATGCATCGAGTGCTCACTCGATTAACCATCACATCATTGAACCCTTTTAATGATTGGTCTTCTGTGACCTAGGGCTAAAGAACAACATATGTACATGCATACATGAGCACATGAATGCATAAAGACAGCTACACATAAGCAGAATGGTGAATGTGTAGAATGTTAAACTATTGGTTCATTGATGATGAGTTCAAACTATATAAGATCTCCTGATCTTAACCCCACACTTTATCCCAATTTAAAATTTGTCAATCATTCTGTATATTATCTCCCCCTTTTTACCACAGTCCAGCATGTTTCACTTTGTAACCTCTCCTTCCTTTGCTCTTCACTATTTTCTCCTCTCTTATTCTTCACTATTTCTTTTTTGTTTGTCTCTTATTACCCCACCCTCTATCTATCTATCTTTGTCTCATCGTCATCATCATCAGTTAACAGCCATTTTCCATGCTAGTATTATAAATATATATATATATATATATATATATCCCGATAAATTAACGGAGCCATAGACTCTCGTTATTCCCTGTCATTAATGTGCTCAAAGGAGAAGGAATCCTGAGCTCTTTATAATACAATATGTTGAAAAGGTAACACATGTTAGATACATGTTAGATAGTTATCGAGGTATGTATTTACACTTTAATTTATACTTTTAATTATCGTGTGTCTACTCTGCCTTCCATGGGTTATAGATTCCATATACTGGTGGTTTTTCCCTGTTTAATTGATGGCGCACTATCTCTCTCTCTGGTGTGTTACCTTTTAAACATATTGTATTATATATATATATATAAATATGATTTATGTTAGGTTGTTTACCAATGGGTAGAACTGGTAGTTCTGGTTGGTAAACGATGATGCAACAAATTAATGAAAGCACTCAATGTTATGCAAATCATCCATTGTAGAAGTGGTATCCAGTGTTTGGTTCAGGAACGGAGTAAAGTATTCATTAAAACAACAACAGAAGTTCAGATTGGAAAATTTACTTTAGAATTTTAATTCTATGAAATCACTATACATATTTCGATGGCCCAGTTCCATCATCTGATTATGATGCAAGACAGGTGTCATCTCATTTAATTTGACTTTTTCCCTAATTAATTGTGCTAAAACTCTTTCTCTCACTTTCATAACTTGGTCCATTAGTTTTATTCCCCTGTAGTTACTCCTGTCTAGAGCATCACAATTAATGAGTATGCTGCTGCACCAGCCATTGAGTATGACTCTTTCCATGCAGGTGACTAGTTCAACTCCTACTTTCCTAGATGCTTTCAGCATCTCAGTGTCTATCTTTGATGGGCCAATGGCTTTACTATTTCGAATACACTTTTCCCCAATAAGACCCTGATTGACATTGACACACTGCTTTGTAATGCAGAACACCTCATATCTCTGATCCTTACATCACAAGACATTGGCAAATCTCCCTCTTTCAGCCTCATTTTCCTACTAGGTACTGGTCTCTGCTGCCTCCCTTTTCCATGCCTGTTTCTTGGTTTTAATGGCTCTATTCACTGTGGTGTTCCACCTCTATGTCATCCAATGTTTGGCTGCTGCTTTGTTCCAGCTACAAGTCTCATCAGTAGTTTGTAGTAGGTTGTCACATAGGAACTTCCTATTGTTCCCTATGTCATATGTATTTGATAAAAACAATGTTTATTCAACGAACCATATTTATAGCAATTTCTGCTTTCTTTCAGAATTCTGTCGACCTGGCACTTACTCCTCCAGTAAATTTTCTCCCTGTCAATCATGTGATCTTTCCACATACCAAGAGAACTACAATGCCACATCATGTAACAAATGTCCTGGTCTTACACTCACCACTACACTTGGATCAAGTAGTCTCTCAGCCTGCAGTAGTAAGTAACTTCTCTCACTTGATGCAATCTTTACAACTGTAAACCATATATAACTTTCACAAAAAAAAAACAAAAAAAAACTGAAGAATAACAGTTGAATCATCATCATTGGCAGTATTGGTAGAGGATTGGACGCCATGCTTTCCAGCATAGTTACGTCCCTTTACAATCTGAGTTCAAATCCCGTTGAGGTTGACTTTGCCTTTCATCCTTACGGGGTCAATAAAATAAAGTACCAGTAATGCACTGGGTAATTGCTGGCCTTGTGCCTAAAGTAGAAACAATTATCACTGTTTAGCATCCATCTTTCCATGCCTGCATGGGTTAGACGAGTCATCCATGCCGGGAGGCAAGTCTGACCATAGCTGGCCATGTCGCACCTTGCTCTGACAAGAACTGTAAATTTGGCCAGGTATTTTACAGCTGGATATCCTTCCTAACACAAACCACATTTACAGAAGATATTACTTAACCTTTAACTCTACAAAATACTTCAGCAATGCTGGTATAGTCACTGCCTCCATCTCTCACTATTATAAGCAAATGGGGGCCCAGCAGACAGAATAGAGACGGTACATATATAACTTACTAGCAGTGGTACCCGGCGTTGCACGGGATAAGTTATTGTGAAATATATAACCGCCTTAGCTAAGCTTAGTATTGCCACAACCACGGCTGGCAAAGAAGTAAGGGTCTGGTGGTACGTAAGTAAGCAACACTGTAGCTTAAAATGTGAGGAAGAAGTTGTGTGTGTACCTGTAGCATGTATGTGTATTTATATAAATATATATATATATATATATATATATATAATTGGTGTTGGATGCTTAAAGCGTCCGTATGCGGTAGGCCATATGAGCACTCAATGCCCTTGTAGAGCAGAGTATGATATCACAGGAAAAAGAGAATCAGTGTTGCGACGAAAGGAATTTATTGGACATATTACAATTGTTTCTTGGGCGACCAGCTTGAGGCACGATCGATATGGTGATCAAACCTGACTCTGAAATCGCGCGGTCCTCAGATACGTCTCCATTCTACGAAGCAGATTTAGGAAAATCTGCTTCGTAGAATCGAGATGTATCCGAGGACCGCGCGATTTCAGAGTCAGGTTTGATCACCATATCGATCGTGCCTCAAGCTGGTCGCCCAAGAAACAATTGTAATATGTCCAATAAATTCCTTTCGTCGCAACACTGATTCTCTTTTTCCTGTGATATATATATATATATCAAATTGGGTGCAGTGAAATCCTGTTAGACCATTACGCACCAGAGAGTACTCGATACTTGGGGTAGTAGAGTGTGGTAATATGAAAGAGCTGGGACCCCGACGGCTGAGCTCTTGCCATTTCAACAGCTAGTTCTGATTTGTGAAAAAGCTATTGAAAATAATTGTTTCTACTTTTGGCACAAGGCCAGCAATTACCCAGTGCATTACTAGTACTTTATTGTATCAACTCCATAAGGATGAAAGGCTGAGTCAATCTCGGCGGGATTTGAACTCAGAATGCCAAGGGCCATAACTCTCTATGCGTCAAAGCATGGTGTCTGACCCTCTACCAATACTGCCAATCCACCGCTATTGAAAATAACATGAATACGTTTCTGGTTTTTTTTTTTCTCAGTAATTCCTCAACACATAAACAAACTCTCACTCTCCTTCCTTACATATTTCCTATTTCTTCCCCTTCCTCTTCATAGACAAAAGAAATCTCTTCATCTCTTCTTTATTGATACACTTATTCTACTCTTTCTCTATCTTCCTCTTATGTTTATGTCTATCAAATAGTATTTTATCTTCCAATCAAACAACTTAACACTAATTTAGAAATTTCTCCATCACCCAATTACATTTTACATGGATTCAAACCCTATCAAATAAACATCACTGATATAAACATCACTGATTATAAACAGTTGTGAGCCTCGCGAGCTGGAATGGCTCTTCCAGCACATCTCCCTCACCATCCGCCAGGGCCGCAGGTTGGCCATCTGCCAGGGCCACGGGGCAACCTGACTGCCGCGGCCGCTAGTGCGTGGGCCCACAATTGCTCATAATAGTGAGAAATGGGTAGAGCAGGAGAGACAGAGGCAGTGACAGTGGGAGTTTGGTTCCTTTGTGTTTGGACCTGCTGTATAGGTATATGTTTCACAGACATATGTCCAGTACAAACCTAGCTTGGACGATAATTGCTGAATATTTAGTAAACAGTTATACCATGTCTCTTATACAAACAACTTTCACATGACAGCAACTGCAATCAGATAAAGCTGACCACAGGCAAAATCTCAAAGTTACTGTCAACGTTTTCCTTGTAAATTAGAATATATATATATATATATATCATCATCATCATCATCATCATCATCAACGTTTAACGTCCGTGTTCCACGCTTGCATGGGTTTGGACGGGGGTAGTCCCACTTGAGGCAAGAGTGATTGTCTTGCTCGCATAGGACTGTCTGGCAGGTTTTCCACAGTTGGATGCCCTTCCTAACACCAACCACATTTACAGTGTGGGTCTGGGAGGTTTTTACCGTGTTGCCTACACGGCCATATTACAGCGTGGACTGTGTGTTTTTTTGTCGTGACACCTACACGATCTCATTTGTTTCGGCCTGGATGGCGCGGCACCAACATAACTTTACATAGAACGGGGTGGTGTGGATGGGGTGGGGGTGGTGGTGGTGGGACGGGGTGTATTTTGTTAGAGATGCCTACTGGCTGGAGTAGGTTTTACTATATATTTAGGTAAGGCGGGTCTTCTCTGTTACTGAGTACCGCCAAAGGTCTCGGTCCAGTGACATTGTCTTGGAGAGGTGTAAGTGTGTGAGGTCGGAGTTTATCAGCTCGTCCCTGGTTTTTCTAGGTCTGCCTATTCCGTGACTACCGTCTATCTTTGTTGCCCTGCACTTTGTTATACAGCTATCGACTTTCATGCGCATCACGTGTCCATACCAACGTAGCCTTCTCTCGAGTAAACAACATCTGATCCCTCTTATCTCTAATTTTTTCCTTAGTTCGTTTATGCTTTGCCGTTCACGTATATTACTGTTACACATCCAGCGGAGCATGCAAGCTTCGTTCCTCTCTAGTCTGCGTATATCCTCTGCACACAATGCCCAGGTCTCACTGCCATGCAGCATTGCTGTTCGTATGCAGGCATCGTACAACCTGCCTTTCATTTTTAGGGAGAACCCTTTAGCAGCTAATAGTGGTATAAGCTCTCTGAACTTTTTCCAACCAGTTCTGACTCTAGCTACAGTACTTTCAGAGCACCCTCCCCCACTGCTGATTTTATCGCCCAGGTAACGGAAGCTGTCCACTATTTCTATAGAACCCTCTGCGCAATTGAAAGAGCTAGTATTTTGTGGGCACTTGCTGCTACTTATTGCACCAGAACACCGGCCACATGTAAAATCTATGTTCTTAGTTAGCTTACCTGTGATCCCACTACATCTTTTATGCACCCATACTTTGCATTTAGGACATAAAATGGAGTTTCTACCTATGCCTTTCCTACACACCGAGCACGACCATTTCCCAGAAGGGACCGCCGCCTTGTTTTCTTTCCTACAAACTAGAACTTTGGTCTTAGCCAGGTTAATTTTAAGTCCTTTTGACTCTAGGCCGTGCTTCCATGTTTGGAATTTCTTCTCTAGCTCGGCCATTGATTCCGCTATGAGTGTCAGGTCGTCTGCGTATAGGAGTTCCCATGGGCAGCCTGTCTTGAACTCCTCTGTTATAGCCTGAAGGGCAATAATAAATAGTAGGGGGCTGAGAACGGAGCCCTGATGGACGCCAACTTTTACGCTAAACTCTTCACTATATTCGTTGTTAATTCTAACCTTGCTGACTGTTTCTTTATACATGGCTTGTATAGCCCTCACAAGCCATTCGTCAACGCCTAGTTTTCTAAGAGCCCACCAGATAATGGAACGGGGGACTCTGTCGAAGGCTTTCTCCAAGTCGACAAAAGCTAAGTAGAGGGGTTTACCTTTAGCTAGGTACTTCTCCTGTAGTTGTCGTACTATGAAAAGAGCATCTGTGGTACTTTTGCCCGACACAAACCCGAACTGCATTTCATCTAGGTCAATTCTCTCTCTGATTAGTTGCTCTATTACTTTTTCCGTGACCTTCATGACCTGGTCGATTAATTTAATGCCTCTATAGTTACTCCTATCTAGGGCGTCTCCTTTACCCTTATAACAGTTAACGATGATGCTGCTATGCCAGTCCTTCGGAACAACCCCATTCTGTACGACTTGGTTAACTATGCGGGTGACCATGGTGTGTCCCACCGTGCCAGATGCCTTCAGCATCTCAGCAACTATTTCCGAAGGCCCAGCCGCCTTACCCGTCTTCATATCCTTGATTGCCTTACTTATTATACTCCCCTCGACTAACACTGCTGGTCCCTCTATTGGGTCGATATGGGGGAGACTGTCTTTCTCCCATTTATTCTCCTCATTTAGTAGCCTTTCATAGTGACACTTCCAAGCTACCTTCTTATCAGCGTCGGTGATGGCAAGTGTGCCATCGTCGTTTAGTACACACTTCTCCCCGACAATATCACGGTTTTCCTTGACGCATTGCCTAGCAATCCTGAACACCTCACGTTTTTGGTCATCGCGTTGTAGAACATGCTTGAACTTTCTTTCCTCAGCTTCCCTTCTTGCTAAGTACACTTGTCTCCTAGCTTCCCTCCTGGCCACTTGATAGTCTTCTCTACTTCCCCCATCCCGCCATACTTTCCAAGCCTGCTTTTTGGCCTTAATTGACCCCTCCACCTTACTGTTCCACCACCATGTTACTCTCCTCCTGCCTACAGGCCTGCTCCAGCCACAGACTTCGTCTGTCGCCAACAGCAGGTTTGCTTTCAGAAATTCCCACTCTCCCTCTATATTGTCCGACTCTAAATGTTCTTCCTTACTGTCGAAAGCATCAAGTAATATGCTTTGAAATTTATTCCTGGCTGTGGGGTCCTTTAGCTTCCATATTTTTCTCCTGAGGATAGTCCTCTTCTGCTGTCGAGTACGTCTCGTCCTGACTATGAGGTCGCTAATTATCAGTCTATGTTGGGAGGTGCATTCTTCATGGGGGAGGGATTTAGTGTTTACAACAGACACTCTGTCACGTCTTCTGGTAAGGATATAATCTACCTGGCTTGTGTGTTCCCCGGATATATATATATACATATACTGTAAATTGTGGTGTATAAGTTGACCTAGCATACAAGTCAATACTAAGATTCTTAGCCCAATATTTTGCATTAGAATTATACCTACTGTATAAGTTGCCCCTTCCCACCAAAAAAACTTAGATTGAGGCTATTTTTATTGGTGACTGTCTTTACTGATTCCTATAATATACATACTGTATTAAAATAAAGTATGGTTGTACAGCTTCTACAAAATACCAAAATAAACCATTCTCATTGATTATCTTTGTAATATTGTTCTAACTAATGACTAAAATATACATAGTGTATATTATACAGTGAAACATCTACTACAAAGTACTTCAGGAAACCTTGCTCACTGCTCCTGTCTGTCATTTGCATTAATGATGTGAACAAACAACCAGTGGTGCCACCAACAGTATGCAGCCCATTGCAAAATTTGTCTCCTATATGACCATAAAGTTGACCCATCTTTCGAAAAGATATTTCTGGCTTAAAATGTTGACTTGTATGCTACAATTTATGGTATACATATCAATATGCATGAACAACTGTGTAGTCAGAGGCATAACTAGGGTATGGCACATGCCATGGGCACCACATGGACTAGGAGTCATCATCATCAGTACGTTCTATTAACGTCAAATAAGTCTCGTTGGAGAGTAATAAAAGAAACTTCTTCAGATGTATGATCTGTCTCTGATTATCATGAGTGAGAAACACTATGGTGGCTGGATCATTAAACCATTTATATAAATTATTAAGCCTATAGGTAAAAATATAGTGCTGGGTAGAGGCGCAATTTCACTGCTTGCCATAGGTGCTATCTTCCCAATTTATGCCTCTGTGTGTAGTGTACTAGTTTGTTCGTTTGTGTGTCTCCAAACATATAAACAATTAATTAAATAAACACTATATCCTAGAACATGTAGAAATCTCAAACACAGAAGATAATTGTAACCACAGTTAATTGCTCTAAATGAAAGCTTAGAAAATAGGGTAAAATGCACCTATAGACAGAAAAAAGTGGCCAGCAGCCGCTATGATGAATCAAACTCTGTACCTCACAGCCAGATTTTGAGAGGTAAGGAGTTCAAATTTTTTGGAGTGGCTGCTGGCCACTTTTTTAACATATGTAGGTGGGGGGGGGGGTATTTTACCCAAAACTATCATTTATTATATTCTGTGTTTGAGATTGTTACATTTCAATCTGCTCCACACTTCAATAATTTACCTTCAAAATAATATATCATTTTATTTTACATTCAGCTTCTTGCCCTCCTGGTAGCTATAATTCCACTACTGGCCTAAAGCCTTGTACACCATGTAAAAAATTTACTTACCAACCCAACAAACAATCAAAATTCTGTTTCAAGTGTCCAGAAAATAGTAAGAGTCGTCAAAAGGGAGCAACATCTATTCATCAATGTTTGTGTAAGTAACTTTCTTTTCCCTTTTAATTACAAATTTAAACACTAAAATTATAATTTTACAGTGCCATCATCATCATTATTGGTTTTACATAAACTTTTCCATGTTGGCATGGGCTAGATGAAACTTTCTGAGGCAGTTTTTTTCTACAAGCTAATTATTCTACATGATGCTAACCCATGCTTATTTTGTAGGTGTCTTCAGAGGTATTTTTATGCAGGACAGGACATAAACAAACATTACCACATGCTTTAAACATTGATATGAAGGTACCTGTGGTAAACTGACTCTCATACACACTTATGTGTATAGTAAGAATGGTGTTCTTATAAAGAATGAGAAGGAACCACAGTAAGATATTCAATATATCAGAAAGTATATGTTATTTAATTTCATTGGGAAGTGGCTTTTATAGGATCAATTCTGTTTCCCTCAGTGATGAAATTGTTCACCAGATGAAATAGAATCAGACTTGTAAAAGTTGAAATAACATGCATAGCAGTAACGATGTTGGACGATCATAATGTCATGGGTTCAATCCTTGATCTAGGTGGTGTGTTGTGTTCTTGAGCAAGACACTTCATTTCATATTGCTCCGATCAAATCAGCTAAAAATAAGTATCACCACCAGCAGCAGCAAATGGGAGTTAAACCTGTGCTGTCCAAGAATGAGTCATGTACTTTCAGTCACCTTACACCAATGAAACCAAGAAAAACTCTGGCATAATGAGCATCTGGGATTGTGAGAAGCTTCAACTTTTTTAAGTACAGTGAAATTCCGTTATAAAGAAATTCACGGGGTATAAAAAAAATTTGTTGTAACAAAACATTCTTTATAACAAGATTGACAGAAACAAATTAAGCGTTTGTTTGTTGTTACCTCGGGGATTGAAAAACTTTTGTTATACTGAAAAATTTGTTATAATTGTATTCGTTATAAATGAATTTTACCTGTATCAATTCAAGTCAATATTTCCTTATGAGAATCTTTAACTAGGAATAATTTAACTGTATTTTCTTTTTCATTCTACAGATAAAGACCATTGTAAATTATATGGAAGATCTACATCATCCTCATCTGTATGTTTGAACAATGGTACTTGTCACAATAACTATAACAATTTTACCTGTGAATGTTTAGAAGGATTTGAAGGTAGTCAGTGTGAAATAAATATTAATGAATGTCTGAACAATACATGTTACAATGGAGGGACCTGTTATGATGGAATTGCTTCATTTACATGTAAATGTCGTCCAGGCTACACAGGTATGTACAGTTGTCATCATCATCACCGTTTTACGTCCGTTCTTCCATGCTAGCATGGGTTAGATGGGTTGTCCTGTTGTGAGCAGTGTCCAGTCGGCTGACCATGCCTTGCTCATACAGGAACTGATTCTGGCTTGATTTCTACAGCTGGATGCCCTTCCTAACACCAACCTCATTTACAGTGAGAGCTGTGTGCTTTTTTTCATGGCGCTTACATGTCCACTTTACAGTGTGGGCTGGGTGCTTTTTTGCCGTGGCACCTCCACGACCACTTTGCAATGGGAGGGGATGGGGGCATATTGTTTATATGCTTCAGCTTCGACTTGTACCCGTGGGGGGGGTCGGGTCTTCTGTATTACTGCGTGACGCCAGAGGTCACGGTCGTGTGTCATCGCCTAAGTACTATCTTTTGTATTTCTTCTATATGCGGGTTTCCTGGGATTTGGGATAGGTAATCATTATACCGCTTAGGTATCATTCCTAGAGCACCTACAACCACTGGTATTATTTTAATTCTCAACTTCCACATTTTTCCAATCTCTATCTCCAGGCCTTTATACTTGCTCAATTTTTCAAATGTTTTATAGATACATTCTTGTCTATTGGAACGGACATATCAATTAGCAGGCATACTCTCTTTTTAAAGTCCTTCAGTATTATATCAGGTCTATTTGCATCTATTTGTCGGTTTGTTTGGATGCCAAAGTTCCACAAGATTGAGATGTAATCTTTTTCAAGTACGGGAGGTAGTTGATGCTCCCACCAATTCTTTTGATGGGGCGGGTCAAAATGCTTACACATTACCCAGTGTATGTATTGTGCAGCTCTGTCGTGCCTGTTTAGGTATTTGGTTGGAGTTATAGGACTGCACATTGAAATTATATATTATTATTATTATTATTATTGTTGTTGTTGTTGATGTTGTTTCCCCCCACTCCCCCAGGATTGATCATAATTCCTGGTTTAGTCAAGATAGTGGACCACATTCAGTGATCTGAGGTATCATGACATTGTTTCCTTCTTTTCAGTTTGTATTCAATACTTTTTGTATTATCCTAGCCATTCCAAGCAAACAACATTTCTGTAACATTTCTACTGTCAGATTGTGGTCCACAAGATTTCCTTTAATTTAGCCTTAAAACGCTTATTGTTGTTATTATATAGATTAAAGACTGATACCAAAATATTATATACATAAATGGGATGCAATTTATCTACCACTGCAACTTATATATAGTATATCTGATCAAGTAACATGACCACCTTCTTATTTCCTAATACTATTTTTATCTCTACCCTTTATTAGGTCCTCTGTGTGAGCAGGAGATCAATGAATGTGACTCTTCTCCTTGTCAAAATAGTGGATCATGTGAAGACCAGTTAAATGGTTTTAAGTGTTATTGCACACAGCATTATAGTGGCAAATATTGTGAAAATGAATTTAGTTACTGCCATTCTTCTCCTTGTTCCAACCATGGAGTTTGTGAACATCTGGGACATACTTTTCGCTGTCATTGTGATCCTGGATTTACAGGTGAGAATATATCTAGTTTACCTTATAAAATGTGATTATATCATCTTTATTCTATATTATATCATATATTCTATATTATATCTTTGCTTATTTCTATGCACTTTTTACATACATACATACATAAATATATACATACATACATATATACATATATATATATATGTGTGTGTGTGTGTGTGGTTGACAGCTGAGAGAAAAGAGTACTCAATACTGAAGTAGAGTTTTAATATTCATTTTATTAAGGCTAAATAGTAAATCTTGTTACTCTCGAGTTTCGCCTGTTTATCACAATGTCATCGGACAAGAAGGTTCTTGTCTGATGATCCTGTGATAAACAGGTGTAACTCCAGAGTAACAAGACTCACTATTTAGGCTTAATAAAATGAATATATATATATATGTGTGTGTGTGTGTGTGTGTGTGTGTGTGTGTGTGTGTGTGTGTGTGTGTGTGTGTGTGTGTGTGTGTGTATATATATACATATACATATATATATATATATATACATACATATACTATACAGACACACACACATATATATATATATATATATATAGTTTCTGAATTTGTTTAGCAAGATTCTTTATCTGAAAACGTGTGTTGAAACCGATATTGTTATACTTTGGGAGGGTCATGTTGCCAATAAGAAATACACGCACCAGTTGCTTTCACTTCAATTTATTATAAATTAAATTTATAAATTTCCGGCAGGTTGGTTGGTTCCACAACCGGACGGTTGTTCATATATTGTCAAAGTTCTTTCATCACACATTCTGTGACCTCTTCAGTGACTGGGGATTCTTTTCTTTGTTTTTGTGCCTCTCCTTTGTTCTGTCCTATGCCATCTTGTTTTTGTGTGTGTTGTGTGCTTAGTTTGCGCATGTGTTACATCCGGGTGTCTATGTGTGTTTATATTTGTTTATTTATTTGTTTATTTACATGTTACCGGTTGGTTGTTTGTTCTATGTGTGTGTGTTTTTTCATTTTGTCCTTAATTGTAAGTTGTGATGTTGCTATTCTGTTCATGTTTTCTATTTAATTTTGGTTGGAGTTCATTTATGTTTATTGCCTCTGTGATTTGTCTAAACATTGTGTCTTTTCTGTGTGTAGATTCTATTTTTATTTCTATGTTCTCTAATTTGCCCTTATGTTCTAGTTTAGCATGTTGGTGGAGTACAGATGATTCTTTTCTATCTTGAAGCTCTCGCCAGTGTTCATCTAACCGTTCACCTATGTACACTATATTCTTATCTCTATATTGTCCTTCAGTACATCTTATGCTATATACTACATTTCTAGTTTTACAGTTAATATGGGGGCCTGCCCCTTGTATAGGAGCAAATTTTGGAAAAGAATAGAAAGAACTAGGAATAAGGTGAATAGAATAAACTCATGGTATGATAGCAATAAATACCAGAGTGTAATGTTCATCAATACAACCCCTAGAGGTGAATTAGCTTACAAATTTAGAAGGGCCCTAGATAAACATAAACTTAATATTAAGATAGTAGAAAGATCAGGTACCTCCATAAAAACACTTATTAGCAATACATACCCTTTTCAAAGACCTCCCTGTATAGATAAGAAATGTATAATCTGTAAACTAAGCCCCCATATTAACTGTAAAACTAGAAATGTAGTATATTGCATAAGATGTACTGAAGGACAATGTAGAGATAAGAATATAGTGTACATAGGTGAGACAGCTCGTAGTATAGGGGAACGGTTAAATGAACACTGGCGAGAGCTTCAAGATAGAAAAGAATCATCTGTACTCCACCAACATGCTAAAATAGAACATAAGGGCAAATTAGAGAACATAGAAATAAAAATAGAATCTACACACAGAAAAGACGCAATGTTTAGACAAATCAGAGGCAATAAACATAAATGAACTCCAACCAAAATTAAATAGAAAACATGAATGGAATAGCAACATCACAACTTACAATTAAGGACAAAATGAAAACACACACACATAGAACAAACAACCAACCGGTAACATGTAAATAAACAAATATAAGCACACACAGACACCCAGATGTAACACACCCAAAAACAAGATGGCGTAAGACAGAACAAAGGAGAGGCACAAAAACAAAGAAAAGAATCCCCAGTCACTGAAGAGGTCACAGAATGTGTGACGAAAGAACTTTGACAGTATATGAACAACCGTCTGGTTGTGGAACCAACCAACCTGCCGGAAATTTATAAATTTATAAATTTATAAATTTAAAAATTTATAAATTTAATTTATAATAAATTGGAGTGAAAGAAACTGGTGCGTGTGTTTCTTATTGGCAACATGACCCTCCCAAAGCATAACAATATCGGTTTCAACACACGTTTTCAGATAAAGAATCTTGCTAAACAAATTCAGAAACCAAATATATATATATATATATATATATATAAAAAATTTGAATTGGTGCTCTGAAATAGTGATATATATATATGAATGTACGTATTGTATATTTAATAATATACTGTATGTTTATTTAAAAACATTTTGAAGACCATTTCGCTATTAATTTTAAGTTAGTGACTAACATCACCTACCTAGCATCGGCAAAAACAGGGGGAAGTAATCAACGGCCACTGTTTCTAACATATTAGTGGTTATCAAGGTGGAGGGATATGTAGCCTTCAAAATGTTTTAAAATAAACTTACAGTATATTATTAACTATACAATATGTACATTCATATATATATGTGTGTGTGTGTCATATATATATGTATATACAACAACAACAACAAAATATAGATGAAGATTATGATAGAGTTGCTTTATAATTGCTGTTTGTATATTTATCACTAGGCAGACATTGTAATCTGACAATTGATCAATGCAGAAGAAATCCTTGTCAAAATGGTGGTACCTGCAAGAATTCATTCAACTTCCCAGTCTGCCATTGTTCACCCGGCTACACTGGTAAGATAGCATTTTATTATGTCAATGAGAAGACATGCAACCATAGACATACTTTCTCACTCTTTCTCCTTCTCTTTCTTTCTGAAACTCTCTCTATCTGCAACTCTCTCTCTTTCTCTCTCAATCTCACTGCTTCTATCTCTCTCTGTTTCTCTCTTATTCTCTCTCTTTCTCTCTCTCTGTGCTTCTCTCTCACTTTCTCTTTCTCTCTCTCCTCTCTCCTCTCTCCTCTCTCCTCTCTCCTCTTTCTTTCTCTGCTTCTCTCTCACTATCTCTGTCTCTTTCTCCCTCTCTCTGCTTCTCTCTTACTCTGTGCTTCTACCCCTCTCTCTCTCCTTTCCTTGTCTGTCTGTCTCCCTCTCTCTACATACATATCCGTGGTATATCAAAAGAGTATCCAACCTCAGGCTGAGAATAAAACATTATGTACTTGGTGGGGTTCAATTGCTAATCCCCTTTGAAGTGGGCTCCTTGTCTCTCCACACACTTAGCCCAGCAATCCTTGCACTGTTTGAAGTACATCTGGAATGCTTCTTCTGTATTGACTCACAGCTCTGACATTGCGGTGCACGTGATGTCTTCTCAGTTCTCAAAGAAGTCAGAAGGATCCATGTCTGGAGAGTAATGAGCCTGGCATATGAGTAAAATGGACTTCTTTGCCAAGAAACCATTGACCAGCTGCAATGAATGAGCTGGAGCATTGTCATGATGCAGTTGTTAGTTTTATGAGGCCAACAGATCTGCTTTTTTGTGCCCAACCGCATCACAAAGACCTTAGAAAACTTCCTAATAGTACTCCTTTGTAACTGTTTGTCCTTCTGTTTCATATTTATAATGCACAATGCCTCTGTAATCAAAGAAAATAGTTAGCATCACTGTGATTTTGCTTCACATTTGACATGCTTTTGAGGGCCTTGGTGATGTTGGATGCTTCACTGTGATGACAGCTTTGGTTTTTGGGGTCATATCCACACATCTATGTCTCATCTTGTTATCATAGCATTCAGAAACTCTGGATCCTTATTGGCAGTATCAGGCAAATATGAAAATGTGATGAGTAAGTAGTACAGAACCTCACACAGTTGCTATTTGATAGTAATTGATGCATCCTGCAATCTCACAAAAAACATGCATGCACATGAATATATGTGGCTCAACTCTGCATATTTTTGTCTCCCTAATGTCAGTCATTACTTCTATGGGAAAAATAAAGTTGAATCTAAATATACACACACATAATGTGTGAAGAGAAATTGAGAAAGTTTTATGAATAATTTCGAAGTTATACTTGTCTGGCAAGTGATTTGATCTGAGATCAAATGTTGAAACTAAAGTAATTTGAGGAAGAGTCATTTTATCACAGTTCTACACAAAACTGCAAACAGTGTATCAAAAATGTTGATACCAAAAAAATAAATGATAAATGTAAAGAGAAGTTTACAGTTTTTGTGTGTTTTTGAATGTTTAAAATGTTTATGGAAATTCTTTGATTTAATTAGAAACAACCACCAAATATTAAAGATCAGTATGACATTCTCAATGTTTTATTTATTGTTATATATATATATATATATATATCATCATCATCATCGTTTAACGTCCATCTTCCACACTAGCATGGGTTAGATGGGAGTTGTCCCAATTTGAGGCAAATTGGTCGGGTGACCGTGTCTCGCTCGTATAGGACTATCTGGCAGGTTTTCTATGGCTGGATGCCCTTCCTAACACCAACCACATTTACAGTGGACATTTTGTACCTCTGTTGTCTCCTTGAACTATATATCATCATCATCATCATCATCATTTTACATCTGCTTTTCCCTGCTTACAAGGGTGGGACGGGTCCTATTCAGCATCTCTCCACTTGTCACGGTCCTTCGTCATCTCCTCCGTGAGTTTCAGCAATCTGAGGTTTGCTCCCACCACCTCTGCCCATGTTTATGGTGGGCTTCCTCTACTGCCTCTTCCTTCTACTGGGATTTCTTGGCACTTCTTTACCCAGCAGTCATCCTCCATGTGCATCACATGTCCATACCATCTCAATCTTCTCTCCTGCACACCACAACTTATCCCTCTTATACCCAGTTTCTTTCTCAACTCATCTATGCTTGGTCGTTCATGCACATTGGCATTGCACATCCAACGGAGCATGCTTGCTTCATTTCTCTCCAGCTGCATTTCTCTCCTCTGCAGTTGCTGCCCATGTCTCACTACCATGCAGCATCGTGCATCTCACACAGGCATCATATAACCGTCCTTTCGTACGCAGGGAGAAACCCTTCTTTGTCAACAGAGGAAGCAGCTCCCTAAACTTCTTCCAACCTATACTATGGCCTCGGAACACCCCCCTCCCATGCTAATCTGATCACCTAGGTACCGGAAGCTATCAACCACTTCTATAGAACTCACCTGCATTGGAAAAATGTGTCTATCACTGCGATTACTACTGCCAACTTTCCCTGTACATCTACTGCATACGTAGTTTTCCCCACCTGTTAGTTTGCCTGCTATCCCACTACATCTCTTGTGTACCCAAGATCTGCATTGCGTACATTTTATGGAGTTCATGCAGTTCCTTTTCTACATGTCGAACATGGCCATTTCCCTGATGGAATCAGAGTATTGTCCTCTCTTCTACTTATCAACACCTTTGTCTTAGCTATGTTCACTCTCAGTCCTCTTGATTCCAACTGCTGTTTCCATAGCCATAATTTATTCTCTAGCTCCTCTACTGATTCTGCTATAAGAACCAGATCGTCAGCATAGAGAAGTTCCCATGGACAGCCAGTCTTAAACTCCTCTGTTATGGCTTGGAGGACTATAATGAACAAGAGCGGGCTGAGGACCGAACCCTGATGTACTCCTACTTGTATCTGGAATTCCTCACTAAACTCCATTCCTACCCTGACTTTACTGAGAGTACCTCTGTACAAAGTTTGCACTGTCCTCACAAGCCATTCCTCAACACCTAGCTTCCTTAGGGACCACCAGATGACAGATCTGGGTACCCTATCAAAGGCCTTCTCTAGGTCAACAAAGGCTAAGTATAGTGGCTTATTCTTCTCTAAGAACCTCTCTTGCAATTGTCTCACCAAGAAGAGGGCATCTGTTGTACTCTTCCCAGGCACAAAACCAAACTGCATCTCATCTAGTTTGACCCTTTCTCTAATTAGTTGTTCTACAATCCTTTCTGCCACTTTCATATCCTGATCTATCAGTTTTATACCCCTATAATTGCTCCTCTCCAGAGCATCCCCTTTACCTTTGTAGCAATTTATGACTGGCTGCACCAGTCTTTGGGTATGACACCACCATATATAGCTTGATTGATGATGCGTGCAACCAGTTTAGTGCCTACTTCTACTGATGCCTTCAGCATCTCAGCAACCATCCCCGACAGTCCAGCAGCCTTACCATTCTTCATTTCCTTAATTGCCTCTTGTACCCTATATTCGCCAATCTCAATAGCTGGTCCCTCTGTCGGATCTACTGAGGGTAATTTCTCTCTCTCCCAT
Organism: Eledone cirrhosa; assembly: GCA_964016885.1. Lineage (NCBI taxonomy): Eukaryota > Metazoa > Mollusca > Cephalopoda > Octopoda > Eledonidae > Eledone > Eledone cirrhosa. Next base: position 341,702,275 of record OZ024740.1, read on the forward strand.
TTGTTCTCCACACTCATCCATCGGTCTCTCATAATGACATTTCCAGGCCTCCTTTTCTGATCATTCGTGACACTAAGTACACCGGCATCATTCTGGACACATTTATCTCCAACAACATCCTGATTTGCACTGACACACTGCCTTGCAATGCGGAACACTGCATGTCTCTGATCTTCCCATCGCAGAACATTGGCAAACCTCCTACTCTCAGCGTACCTGCGTGCTAAGTACACCTGACATCTAGCTTCTGTCTTATTTTCTGTCTGGTTGAAGCTCTGCCCCAGCCACAAGTTTCTTCAGTAGCCTGCAGTAAGTTGTCACGCAAGCAATTCCAGTCATCATCTATGTCATGCAGCTCTAAATCGTCTTCTTTTTCATCATACACATCTTGAAGGGTTTTGCTAAATTTATATTTTAGTAAAAGGTCTTTTAGCTTCCAGACCTTTCTTTTCCACACCTTCCTGTATGTCTCATTCTTTCTCTTGCTTACTGAGATGTCACTAACGACTAACCTATGCTGTGGGGTACATTCTTCCCCGGGGTATGCCTTAGTATTTGATACCATCTGTCTGTCTCGCTGTCTAACTAGCAGGAAGTCAATCTGGTTTATGTGCTCACCTGATTTGTAAGTTACTAGGAGGTTGGTAGGCTTCTGGAAGTTAGTGTTGCAAATGGTTAGTGCACTTGCATCACAAAATTCAAGAAGCCTCACTCCTTCTTCATTTCTTGAGCCGTAACCGTGCCCACCATATACCCCAGTGTATCCTTCCTGGATCTGTCCAACATATCCATTGAAGTCCCCTGCTAGCATAATGATGTCTCCGTCATTGAGGCTGTTTGTAAAAGTTGCTCGTAAAAGCAGTCTTTCTCTTCTTTACCTAGGCCTGTTTGGGGAGCATAGGCAGAGATGATTGTCAGTAGTCTCTTGCCTACAACTAATCTAAGCTTAATTATTCTATTACTAACTCTAAATACCTCTATTGTCTTATCGATCCATCTCTCAACCAGTAATATGCCTATCCCACCTAACCCACCATCATTACCCACCCAGAAAATCTTATAACTAAGATGTTTGCCTGCGATTAGTCTTGCAGAGGCACCTCTCCATCTCACCTCTTGCACACAGCACACATCCACATACCTTCTCTCCAGCATCTCCACTATCTCACCAGATCTACCTGTTAGTGTGCCAACATTAAGTGTGGCAACTCTGAGATGCAACGTCTCGTTCTTTTTCCTGTTGTGCGATTGCTTGATGACGGTCGGGGGGTTCTCACACATGGCCTCACCAGCCACCTCACTACCGTCTGCAGCCCTAACATGGTTAGTGTTATTGCTGTATACGCAGTTGTTGTGCGATAGCTTGATGACGGTCAGGGGGTCCTCGCACATGGCCACACCAGCCACCTCACTACTGTGAGCAGCCCTAACATGGTTAGTGTCATTGTTGTTTACGCAGTTGTTGCAATTCTCATTTGTTGTGCTCATAGTTTTTGGCAGTAATATATATACTGGTTGGATGCCCTTCCTAAAACTAGCACCACTTTACAGCATGGACTGGGTGCTTTTATTCGTGCCACCAGCACTAGAGAGGTTGTCTTACTGGACTCAGGGGCCCTATCCATACCTCCATTTTACAGCATGGAGTGGGTGCATTTATTCGTGCCACCAGCACTAGGGAAGTTGTCTTACTGGACTTAGGGGACTTCTCTACCCTGCACCAATTTATTTGGAGTGGTAGCTCTCCTAGATGAGTTGCCTACACTATGTCCACCCCTTGTCTGTTCTATGATCTATTCATATATCATACAGCATCGGGCATGTATACCGAACGTGGTGGTGGATAAGTGAGAAGGAAAAATGGCTATACGTACAAATTTATATCAACATATATACATATATATATATATAAACATATATATATACATATATAAATATATATATATATATATATATATATATATATATATATATACACACACACATATATATATATATATATATATACATATATATACACACACACACACACATATATATATATATATATATATATATATACATATCTCATATCCTTCGTAGAGACCTGAAAATCCGCCTCTTCATTGCTGTAGTGGAGTCTGTGCTGCTGTATGGGTCAGAGACTTGGACACTGACCAAGAAACTCACTCAGATGGTGGATGGGTGCTACACGAGAATGCTGAGGATGGCTGTGAACATTAATCAGTATACACTGAGGATGAAAAACTCAGAGCTGTATGGGAGCATCCCAAAAGTCAGCTCAAAAGTGACACAGAGGAGACTGAGGTTATCTGGACATGCTCACCGACATCCAGAGTTGACATTGCACTCAATACTCCTTTGGGAGCCCCTACATGGACACACTGGTCTATTGGAGACGCAGGACATGGCAGCGATAATGAGGGACAGAGACCGCTGGAGAGAACTCGTCCATGGATCTCGGGAATTTTACCCGCCTTAGAATAGAATAGAATAGAATATCTCATACATATAAACATATACAAATCTCATGCAAACCGAAAAGTTTGGAGATATGAAAAATAAACTTATCTTAACGAAGCCTTTATAACGATGTTACACATCCAACAAATATGGATTCCCTGTGTTTAAGATGTGCGCGAATAACAACATATCCGGATATATATCAACATTTATATCAACATATATACATATATATATAAAAATATATATATATATATATACATTGCAAGCGTGTAACACGGACGCTAAACCTTGATGATGATGATGATATATACATATATATCTTACTTCTTCTTACGTCCGCTTTTCCCTGCTTGCAAGGGTGAGACAGGAACTGACTCTGGCTTGATTTCTACAGCTGGATGCCCTTCCTAACACCAACCTCATTTACAGTGAGTGCTGGGTGCTTTTTTGTCGTGGCACCTCCACGACCACTTTGCAGTGGAATGATAAGGACCCCAGTCCCTATCATCTCATTTCTACAGCTGAGTAAACTGGAGCAATGTGAAATAAAGTGTCTTGCTCAAGGAAACAACACATCACCCGGTCTGAGAATTGAACTCACAACCTTTCGATTGCAAGGTCAATGCTCTAACCACTAAGCCATGTGCCTCCATATATATATATATATATATATATCATCATCATCATCATCATCATTGTTTAACGTCCATCTTCCACGCTAGCATGGCTTTGGACGGGAATGTTCCCACTTGAGGCAAGAGTGGTTGTCTTGCTCGTATAGGAGTGTCTGGCATGTTTTCTATGGCTGGATGCCCTTCCTAACACCAACCACATTTACAGTGTGGGTCTGGGAGGTTTTTACCGTGTTACCTACATGGCCACATTACAGCGTGGACTGTGTGTTTTTTTGTCGTGACACCTACACGACCTCATTTGTTTCGGACTGGATGTTGTGGTACCAACATAACTTTACATCGAAAGGGGTGGTGTGGATGGGGTGGGGGTAGTGGGACAGGGGTGTATTTTGTTAGAGATGCCTACTGACTGTAGTAGGTTTCACTTTGTACTTAGGTAAGGTGGGTCTTCTGTATGACTGTGTAGCGCCAAAGATCTCGGTCCAGTGACATTGTCTTGGAGAGGTGTAAGTGTGTGAGGTCGGAGTTTAGCAAGTTGTCCCAGGTTTTTCTGGGTCTGCCTACTCCGTGGCTACCGTCTATTTTTATCGCCCTGCACGTTTTTATACAGCTGTCGTCTTTCATGCGCATCACGTGACCATACCAACGCAGTCTTCTCTCGAGTAAACAACATCTGATCCCTCTTATTCCTAATTTCTCCCTTAGTTCGTTTATGCTTTGCCGTTCACGTACATTACTATTACACATCCAGCGGAGCATGCAAGCTTCATTCCTCTCCAGTCTGCGTATATCCTCTGCACACAATGCCCAGATCTCACTGCCATGCAACATTGCTGTCCGTATGCAGGCATCATACAACCTGCCTTTCATTTTTAGTGAGAACCCTTTAGCGGCCAATAGTGGTATAAGCTCTCTGAACATTTTCTATCCCGTTCTGACACTAGCTACTGTACTTTCGGAGCACCCTCCACCACTGCTAATTTTATCACCCAGGTAATGGAAGGTGTCCACTATTTCTATAGAACCATCTGTGCAATGGAATGAGCTAGTATTCGGTGGGCACTTGCTGCTACTTATTGCACCAGAGCACCGGCTACATATGAAATCTATATTCTTAGTTAGCTTACCTGTGATCCCACTACATCTTTTATGCACCCATACTTTGCATTTGGGACATAAAATGGAGTTTCTTCCTACTCCTTTCCTAGAAACTAGAACTTTAGTCTTAGACAGGTTAATTTTAAGGCCTTTTGATTCTAGGCCATGCTTCCATATTTGGAATTTCTTCTCTAGTTCGGCCATTGATTCAGCTATGAGCGTTAGATCATCTGCGTATAGAAGTTGCCATGGGCAGCCGGTCTTGAGCTCCTCTGTTCTAGCCTGAAAGGCAATAATAAATAGGAGGGGGCTAAGGACGGAGCCCTGATGAACTTTACGCTAAACTCTTCACTATATTTGTTGTTAATTCTAACCTTGCTGACTGTTTCTTTATACATGGCTTGTATAGCTCTCACAAGCCATTCATCAACACCTAGTTTTCTAAGAGCCCACCAGATAATGGAGCGGGGGACCCTGTCAAAGGCTTTCTCCAAGTCAACAAAAGCTAAGTATAGGGGTTTACTTTTAGCTAGGTACTTCTCTTGTAGTTGTCGTACAATGAAAAGAGCGTCTGTTGTACTTTTACCTGACACAAACCCGAACTGCATTTCATCTAGATCAATTCGCTCTCTGATTAGTTGCGCTATTACTTTTTCTGTGACCTTCATGACCTGATCGATTAATTTAATGCCTCTATATTTACCCCTATCTAGGGCATCTCCTTTACCCTTGTAGCAGTTAATGATGATGCTGCTACGCCAGTCTTTTGGAATGACCCCATTCTGTATGACTTGGTTTACTATCCGGGTGACCATAATGTGTCCCACCGTTCCAGATGCTTTCAGCATTTCAGCAACTATTTCCGAAGGCCCAGCCGCCTTACCCGTCTTCATATCTTTGATTGCCTTACTGATTATACTACCTTCAACTAGCACTGCTGGTCCCTCTATTGGATCGATGTGGGGGAGACTGTCTTTCTCCCATTTATTCTCCTCATTTAGTAGCCTTTCGTAGTGACACTTCCAAGCTACCTTCTTATCAGTGTCAGTGATGGCAAGTACACCATCATCATAAAGGATACACTTCTCCCCGACAATATCACTGTTTTCTTTGACACATTGCCTAGCAATCCTGAACACCTCACGTTTTTGGTCCTCGCATTGTAGAACATGCTTGAACTTTCTTTCCTCTGCTTCCCTTCTTTCCTAGCTTTCCTCCTGGCCACTTGATAGTCTTCTCTACTTCCCCCATCCTGCCATACTTTCCAAGCCTGCTTTTTGGCCTTAATTGACTCCTCCACCTTACTGTTCCACAACCACATTACTCTCCTCCTGCCTATAGGCCTACTCCAGCCACAGACATCATCTGCCGCCTTCAGCAGGTTAGCTTTCAGGAATTCCCACTGTTCCTCTATATATATATATATATATATATATACACACACACATATATATATATAACGAAGGAGTTGTGGTAAGGAACCAGATGGACCATAACGCACCAGAGTACTCAATACTTAGGGTAATAGAGTGGGTAATAGGAGAAAGTATGACCCTAATGGCAGAGCTCAAGCCGTTTCAACGGCTATTTCTGGACTAAAGTAAGAGTTTTTTTAGTCTGGTAAATAAATAGCCAAACTTTTCAAGGCGTACACAGAAAAGTCTATCATGGCAGTGGGTGCAGGGAGGGGTGGCTGAACTTGCCTGTAGAACGATAGGGGAGTGGGTAGAGCCGGTCAAGCGTTAAAGGTGAAATCTACACGGCAAATTCTAAGGAATGTGTATGAAAGTAGGCCAGAGGAGGTTGGCGAAAAAAGTTTTTTTTAGAAAATGGAGGAGGGACGTTATAGAATTAGTAAATCAAAGGAGATTAGGGGACAATGAAAAAATATAATAAAAAAGAATATAATACAAAATATGAAGAACTTTTTTCTTGACAGATACCGTGACAACCAGGACTTCGACACCAAGGAGAGATTCGGATTCATTACCTACAAATCTCCCCCACTGAACCCTATGCTCTCACCCTTCGAGAACGACCTTTTCCAACTGGTCAAGGGTATTACATTCAAACCCAGACACAAACAATTCCTACAACAACTCCATAGCCAAATAACGGAGTATGAAAGCACCAACGACATCCTGGTGCACTCGGACAAAACTGGTAACCTCTATTTCGTCAACCCGGACAGATACCACAGACTGATCAGGAGCAGCCTAAACTCCACCTATAAAAAGGCTAACCACTCAATTTTCGAGGACATAAATCTAGAGGGACAACAAATTACCTCTAGCCTCGGGGTCGCAGACCGCATTGAACCCCTCGACCCATGGACTCCCTACTTCACACTGAAGGACCACAAATCCGACTTCGACCGCAAACCATCCATCAGGCTTATAAACCTGACGAAGTCAGACAGGTAGGATCAGTAAAATCATCCTAGATCGCGTTATACCAAAAGTTAAGCAAAACGCGAGACTTAGCCTATGGGTTAGCACCCAGGAAATAATCTCATGGTTCAGGAATATTGAGGACAAACGGGACACAAAATTCATCCAGTTTGACATAGAGAGTTACTATGCATCTATTACCTTACCGCTCCTTACGGCCACCTTGGACTTTGTCGAAACACTCGCGCCCATCATCGACCAGGAAAGAAATATTTCCATGCCAGGAAGACAGTCCTACTTTTCGACAACTCCAAGTGGATAAAGAGAGCGCCCGACCCCCCCCCCCCTCGACGTCAGCATGGGCGCGACCGATTCGGCCGAGGTCACCGATCTTATAGGATTATTCCTACTATTTATACTCACCGAAATGTTTGCCGCATTTGGCGGTGGATTATACCGAGACGATGGGCTCTTTACCCTCAAAGGGTACAACCCCAGTAGTACAGACCGGGTCCGTAAACAACTTATCAACTTTTTCCGGGACTGGGAATTTAAACTCACCCTACAAACGTCCCTAACCCGAGTAAATTTTCTGGACGTTAACCTCAACCTCGAAAATGATCTGTACTACCAAACGACAACCTGCACTACATCCACCACTGCTCTAACCATCCTAGAAACATCACCAATAATCTGGTTAAAAACAACTCCCTCCACATATCTCGTTTGTCTGCTAATGAGCAGATATTCGACGAACATGCGCCTCATTACAACCGGGCCTTCAAGCGGAGTGGCTTCCGGGAGGAAATATCCTTTTATCCAGCTTCCCTTAGCGGAACCAGCCGCCACTCACACCACGTAACGTGGTTCAATCCTCTCCACAATGCCGAGGTGGCAACACCTATCGAGAAAATCTTCTTTAGGCTCCTCGAAAAACACTTTCCACCACAACACCGCTACTACAACATAATCAACAAAAACACTATCAAGCTATCCTACAGCACCACACCTAACTTTGCACAAAACATCATCTCCTCAAACAACAACAAACTCAATCCCTATGGAAGAAACAACCTAGAAATTAGTGGAGAGCCGACCAGGAGGTGTAACTACCCTGATGGATCTTCGTGCCCCCTCAACAACAGATGCCGAGAACGTAATGTGATCTACCAGTGCAACGTGAGGACGGACACCTCCAACAAAGCTTATATAGGATTAACCGCTTGTGACTTTAAGACCCGGCTCTACCAACACCGACATACATTCCGAAACCCGGTCCGGCGACATGCCACCACACTTTCGGGCCACATCTGGGACCTCCTAGATAATAATATAACCAACAATCTCACTTGGAGCTTACTGTCCAGAGCTAACTCTTACACGCGAGGATCAACTCCTAAACAAAAAAGACGAACTGGTAACTGCATGCAAACACAGATTGTGGAAGACTTACCTCACCCTCAAATCCCCTAACAATCCGGGTGGGTAGACAAGGGTTGAAACACCCCACTTGCCGAATAAGATAGGGAAAACCCCAACTTATATAGGTAGATGTACCCCTTTTCTTTTCCTCTATGTTTTCTTCTTCCCTTTGTCTCCTATCACTTCTTTCCACCACCGAACTTCTTCCTCGTTCGTTTCTTTGTTTTTTTCCCCTCTCGCCTACCCAAAGGCAGCCCATCGGGCCTCTTTAGTCTCAGTACCCCCACCCCAGTAACTTACAGATAGCATTCGCCGATTACACTATACTAACTATTCATAGCAGCTGAGTTAGACCCCAGAGATGTGGAATTAATTTTTAATACCCAATTCTAAATTTTCAATAATTCTCATCTAGCAACCCATTCTATAGCATTGGCCGAAAAAGCAGAACCAACTAAATATAGCAGCTGTGTTAGACTCCTTAGTTTTTGTTTTATTTCACTTCTCACTTTCCAATCTTACATTCTGATATATCTGTCTCTCATTTTTTATTATATTCTTTATTATATTTTTTCTTTGTCCCCTAATCTCTTTTGATTTACTAATTCTATAACGTCCCTCCTCCATTTTCTAAAGAAACCTTTTTTTGCCAACCTCCTCTGGCCTACTTTCATACACATTCCTTAGAATTTGCCGTGTAGATTTCACCTTCAACGCTTGACCGGCTCTACCCACTCCCTTATCGTTCTACAGGCAAGTTCAGCCACCCCCTCCCTGCACCCACTGCCATGATAGACTTTTCTGTGTCTGCTACAAGCCTTGACCAATCCTCTTGACAACTGCAATCTTCCCATATAAGGAAGTACCCCTTGAAAAGTTCGGCTATTTATTTACCAGACTAAAAAAACTCTTATTTTAGTCCAGAAATAGCCGTCGAAATAGCTTGAGCTCTGCCGTCGGGGTCATACTTTCTGCTATATATATATATATATATTATTAAGTGTAATGAATTCTTTTACAATGGAATTAGCTCGAAGAAAGAAATATTTCTGAGCCGTGTATAAATTAATATATATGATGAAACACAAATACCAACACATCTGTATTTATATTGCAAAAGAAAATTTAGCCAGAATGAAGTATACTAATTATAATATTACAGTTTGTCCATATCGATTTAAAATAATAAATCAACGAAGACGAACTGCATTGCCAAATGGCCATGATGTTTAGACACATTTAAATTTCAAAATCAAACCTGTTCCGTAGATAAGTTTAAACTTTAAAATCCAAATATGTTTCGAGATGAATAAGTGTAAGGAATATCAAGTCCTGCTCTCTTCAGTAAACATCCAGGGACAAATTGATATGCTTCACTTCTAAATAATTTAAAAGACTGTGTAACGCACATGGTTCACAGTTTCTAGCTAGCCTCATAACCGTACTGCTAGAAATAACAGTCGTATATATGAGGCTACGTTCAGCTCAACCTAAGGAGCAAATTATATTATTAAGTGTAATGAATTCTTTTACAATGGAATTAGCTCGAAGAAAGAAATATTTCTGAGCCGTGTATAAATATATATGATGAAACACAAATACCAACACATCTGTATTTATATTGCAAAAGAAAAAATATATATATATATATATATATATATATATATATATATATATATATATACACACACACACACACACACACATATATATATATATATACAAATCTCATACATATAAACATATAATATATATATATATATATATATATATATATATATATATAGTAAAAAAAAAGTGGACATTAGAAAACATTCTCTACTGATCATGTTATATAAGGAAAATGATTAAAAAAAGGGTTTGAAAAGCACACCTGGTATATAAAAAGGATTTTTATAACATGTTAGCAAAGCCTGCTTTTTCCATTTCCGATCATCAAAACAATGTGGTCGAAAATCAGTTTTAACAAAAAGACAATTTAATCTAATAACAAATATTTTGATGATCCAAGATGGAGAAAGCATGCTTTGCTAACATCAATTTTTTATGCATGTTACAAAGATCTTTTTTAAATATGTACCAGCTGTGCTTTTCAAATCCTTTTTTAAATAATTTTCCTTATACACACGCACACACAAACACATATATATATATACAAACAAATATTATAATTGTCCAAGATTTAAAAAGAATTTGTTTAGCATTGCTGATGCCACCACTGCTCTCTCTCTCTCTCTCCTCTTCCCTCTCTCTCTCTATCTATCTCTTTCTCCCCCTCCCTCTCTCTCTCTCACATGCACACCCACATACTATTACCATCCCCCTTCCAGTGTGACAAATGTTTTACATGAAATATACATACACCAGCTTATACAATAGATGTTTGAAAAAATTGTAATTTTTTCTTGTATTTTAGGTGAACATTGTGAGCTTGATGTTAATGAATGTGATTTTCAGGTATGTAAACATGGTGGAAAGTGTACTAACCTCTTCAATGACTACCATTGTTCATGTATCAATGGATATGCTGGCAAGAACTGTCAAACAAGTAAGTTATATATACATCACTACCATCATCCTCATTTAACCCTTTAGCATTTAAACCGGCTGTATCCAACCAGAATTCTCTCACTTCTTTTTGTTCAAGCCAGCCATAACTGGCCACTCATACTGACGTTAATGTATTGTTCTCAAAATAACTAACATCAAAATCTCGTAGATTTGATATTATGTAAGATAGTTATATAAGATAAAACCTTTACCACAAAAATACAATAGTATATATAGAGTAATGTAAATGCTAAAGGGTTAATATCTGTTTTTCCATGCTAGCATGAGCTGGATATGTTGTCACAGTGCAATTCAATACTTAATTGGAGTTAATGTCCTCTTGCTAACTGGATAATGAGACGCATCTTGCCTACTTATGTTCTGGTTTTGGCATGGTTTCTACAGCCAGATACCTTTCCTAATGCCAACCACTTTACAGAGTACACTAGGTGATTTTATCATGGCACCAACACTAAGGAAGTTATGTCCTTAACACAACTGAAAAGTCCTCTCAATTCTTTTTTTTGAGGGGCATAATTTTTACAACCAGATGCACTTCCAAACAACAACCACTTTCCAGAGTACACTAGGTGCATCTTATCACAGTACCATGACACTAGCACGAGAGAGATTGTTTTGTCTTTGACCCAACTAATATATTGATCATCATCATCATCATCATCATCATCATCGTTTAACGTCCATCTTCCACGCTAGCATGGGTTAGACGGGAGTTGTCCCAATTTGAGGCAAGGCTGGTTGGGTGACCGTGTCTTGCTCGTATAGGACTATCTGGCAGATTTTCTACGGCTGGATGCCCTTCCTAATACCAGCGTGGACTGTGTGTTTTTGTCGTGACACCTACACGATCTCGATCTCATTATCTCATTTATTTGGACTGGATGTTGTGGTACCAACTTTACAGAGAAAGGGTGGTGTTGGTGGGAGTGGGAGGATGGAGTAGGGGTAGTGGATTGGGGTGTATATTTGGTTAAGTGGTGCCTACTGACTATAGGTTTCGCTTTGTACATAGGCAAGGTGGGTCTTCTGTATTACTGCGTAGTGCCAAAGATCTTGGTCCAGTGATATTGTCTTAGAGAGGTGCAAGTGTGAAAGGTCGGAATTTATTCTGAAATATAGATATATAGATATATACTGATATATTGATAAATACATATATATATAGAGAGATAGATATATTCTGTTATTCTTCTAATGGTTTTACTCATTTGACTGTAGCTAACTGGGGCATCACCTTTAGGTGTTTTAATTAATCATATAGTTTTGCATTACTTATTTCGCCCTGGTGCTTATTTTATTGATTTCTATTTACTAAATGAGTAAGTTACCTTTTGCTGTAAAGAAATGCAATTCAATGCACCAATTCATTCTGGTATACACAAATAAGAGAAACACACATGTACAGATGCACTATTCATGCTCACACATTCACACACATATGTATATTTATATATTTCATGGTATAGTTCATTAGTGATTATACATTATGACTAAATTTCATGTACAGGTGTACTGGATAATCTTCTGATAGAATCTTCTGATATATGGCGTTTCTTGTGCATTTTTTAAAACTTGACTGAGCCTACTTTTACTCCAGGTCTGAACACAGCAGATTTCTTCCACAGAAGAGTAAAGAGTGAGAGAAAGGAAGAGAGAAAGAAATATAGAGTTAGAATTGATCCCAGTACTTAACTGGTACCCTTTTATCTACCTCAAAAGGATAAAAGATGAAGTTGACCTTAGTGGGATTTGAACTCAGAGAGCAGAGAGCCAGATCAAATGCTGCAAAGCATTCTACTTGATAATCATCCTCAGACATCAGCAACATATCAAATACTCATTCTATAATAATTGATTAGTTATAAAAGAAACGCATATCAATAAACTAGTTTCACTGCTTTTGGAAAAGCATGTATGATACTACATCCCTTTGTTATGAGAAATAACATTTAGCAACAGTTAGTGTTTTAATCTCATGTTCCCTGTTATAGCAGGTCTTAATCTTGGGACCCTATGGCAAGCTTCATATTCATCATGAGATACTTTTGAGGCAATGTTTTATGGTCAGATGCCCTTCTTAGTACCAACTATTTCCTTCACCTTTCATAATACTGCATACTTATTCTAAACTGAAATCACACAGTAAAGTATTATGATTATTTCTTTCAGAGGTCAGCCCTGATTTTGATCTGGTGTTTCAACAAGAGAGCATAACAGATTATGTTCGGGTGTGGTTTTTCCCTGATCCTTACGAAATCACTATTACTTTTTGGATGAGAACTTCTGATGTTTCTAGTCTGGGTACTATGGTTTCTTATAAAAAGGAAAGTAACTACATCTTCAACCCTGATAACTTTGCACTTTACGATTATGGAAGTTTACAGGTATAGTCATCTTATTTTATAATCTTATTTGCTTTATTTTTTAAATGTTATTCTTAATTTACTATTATATCTCTTCACAGGAAGTAAGTTCAATTCTTAGACGCAAAAACTTTTCTTGGTTCCAAAGAGAAAAAATTCTCTTTGATGTAGGTTGAGAAACATTGAGCTTGTGAAGTTATTGTTGGTGTTGTTGTTGTTTAGCCCCAGATCAACCCTGATTGACTAGACCTATGATCAAATGTATTCTAGTATGATCATCAATATTTTCAGGGTGTTTTTAGAACTAGACTTAATCTGTCACCTGGTATTTGAGAAAGGGACATCTAATATTCAGGTGTAACAATACAAAGTTTTGCCAAACAAAAACACCACACACACTGATGGAATAAAACAATGAAGATTTAAAAAAAACAGGTCTTCTCTGGCCCGGATATCTATGAAGAATACGTATTTTCGATGGAAAAAGTTCTTATTTCCTTATGGCCATTTCATGATTCAAGAAGAAACATAACTTCAAAACAATCTAAGCAATCAACCATCAATCAACCTCAGTCTCTCTCTCTCTATATATATATTTATTTACATATATCTATAAATTTGAATTATTAATGCTCTGCACAGATGCCCATTGAGCTTTTCTACCGAGAAGCACAAATATCATACATAATATATATGTTTTGATACCTTAAATTTGTGTATATATATATATATGACAACATGAATGGACCTGTTATTTTTATCAAAAAACATTTTTTCCAATTCCACCCCGTCCGTCCCTTCAATCTATCTAATTTCTCATTCTTTCTTCTGATGAAGGACTAGCATCCGAAACGTTAAGACCCCCTTCCTGCTATTTCAAGTGTTAATATATTCCTTCCATATAATGTACCAATTGGGTTATTTCTGTTTATCTTTTACATATATATATATATTTATATATGTATATATATATATATATATATATATATCATATATATGATGACGATGAATTTGTTTTGCAAGGTTTTTGATATGAAATCGTGTGTTGAAACAAATATTGTTATACTTGGGGAGGGTCATATTGTTATAATATTGCCAGAAATAATAACAGAACACATTCACTGTTTGGTTTGGGTTGGTTTTCACTTCTGTATCTTTTATATCTTCATAGTTAATTCATTTGGCCATCAATGATTATCATTGACTGACCAACGGTCAAAAATACAGATATAAATACATATATATAGTCTAACAAAGTTCTTTCGTTGCACATCTGCAACATCATCAGTGGTACTATTATGTTTCCTCCTGTTGTATTGTATATCTACACCATTTTATTTTATAGAGATAAAATAAAATGGCGTAGACATACAATACAACAGGAGGAAACATAATAGTACCACTGATGATGTTGCAGATGTGCAACGAAAGAACTTTGTTAGACTATATATATGTATTTATATCTGTATTTTTGACCGTTGGTCAGTCAATGATAATCATTGATGGCCAAATGAATTAACTATGAAGATATAAAAGATACAGAAGTGAAAACCAACCCAAACCAAACAGTGAATGTGTTCTGTTATTATTTCTGGCAATATTATAACAATATGACCCTCCCCAAGTATAACAATATTTGTTTCAACACACGATTTCATATCAAAAACCTTGCAAAACAAATATATATATATGTATATATATAAAGAGAGAGGGGGCTCTTAGCACTAGGACCAATGAGAAAAAGAAGTGAAGAGAGAGTGGAGGAAGTCAATATGGGATAGTGGGAGGAAGTAAAATGTAGAAGAAAGGTAGTCTAAGTTGAGAAAAGAGTGATGGCTGAACAAGGAGGCAAATGGAGATGAATGGGAGGGGGAGCTAAAGACAAAAGGGACATTTACATGATAAAAAGGGGAATGTGCTGGCATGAGTGGCCAGAACAATGGATTAGTAAAATGAGAAAGGTTTGGTAAGCTCTCAGGAACTGGAATGCTAGGAGTGGTACAAAGAATGAAGGGGGGTGGAAAGGGAAATAGTCTATGAGAGGTAGGAAGGTAGAAGTGCCAAGATGAAAACAGAACAATAACAGGTGCTGTATCTACAAGAATTGAAAGTATTTTCCTTTAGACAATCACACACACGCATACACAATCATCATCATCATCGTAGTGGTTTATTAGTTCTAATTTATATATATATATAGAGAGGTAGAACACTGGAAGATAATATCCGTAGTGGTAGAGCACTCAGTCCATGGGACGAGTTAGGTAGAAGTGGTGACACAACAGTTAATTCACCATACCGAGAACAATTATTTCACCTTAGTAGATCCTCAGCTTGTGGACTATGAATTGATGAACGGATAAATATTCTAAAGAGATTACGCAATAGCGATTGCCTAAACTCAAGAAATGAATTCTTCACACATTGTCCACATGTTTGGAAACACCTCTTACATAACTACAAAGCTCTGGATTGAACAGCAACATCCTAATTTTCTTATCAACTAGAACCTTTTGGACTTTCGCAGTTATCTCCCTTACACTTCTCGCACGCAGTTTTGTATTGCCTGGGTGAAGTGACTGTTTCTGCGCATGCGCGTTCATGTTTCTGCGCATGCGCGTTCATACAGTTGTCCTTCCTGTTCCATATAACCATGTCCATTACGAGCTGAGGATCCGCTAAGGTGAAACAATTGTTCTCGGTATGGTGAACTAACTGTTGTGTCACCACTTATATATATATATATATATATATATATACTCAGATTAGTAATATTTGAAAAACTCAGATTACATTTATATATATATATATATATAAATGTAATCTGAGTTTTTAAAATATTAATAATTGTTTCTACTTTTGACACAAGGACAGCAATTACCCAGTGCATTACTGGTACTTTATTTTATTGACCCCGTAAGGATGAAAGGCAAAGTTAACTTCGCCGGGATTTAAACACAGACTGTAAAGGGGCGTAACTATGCTGGAAAGCATGGCGTCCGACCCTATTTGATTCGTTGTTATTATATCTATATAAAGTTGTAGTTCCTGTCTGTTTGTTTGTTTGTTCACGAACTCCTCCTATAGTTTTGGAGATAGACCCCCATAACCATATATATTCTGAAACTACATTTCCCAGGGTACTTGGATAAGTATATTTCATTTTAATCAAAGGGTTCCCCAGGGGCACAAACCCCCACTGAAAATGTTTTCCCTTCGATTTATATGAAATTTAAACCATAGGTAAATGACAAGATATGATGCCTATTCATAAAATGTCAGCAAATTTCAATAATATTAAGACGCTCTAATGGAGGTTAAACCCCCTATAGTGAAAATTTTGGAAGCCCATAACTTGAGTATTGGAACCTCTATTATCATGGGGTTTTTCTATTAATTAAATGTAAATCAACAAAAAAAAGCACCTCTCTTTTATAGTAAAATTTGGCTAATTTAGACATTTTATCTATGGCAAAACATCACTAGAATTATGACAACAAAAATTATTAGTTAATGCCTCTACTTTTTTAACATTTTTGTTTTATTTTTTCTTCATAAATTATATCACTGATTTAAAATCAATCATCATTTACAAAAAAAATGTGTGAAACGCAGCAAGGCGTGGGTAATATATATATATATATATTTATGTCTGAATTTCAGGCAAGCGTCTCATGTCGACATATCATAAACATTATTATTAACTTCTGTCTGATGAAGACCTGATAGACTTATGTAATCTTTTTCTAACACCTCTGAAATGTGCACAACAGACTATATTTAATAAACTAAAGTATGGAAATGTAGAACTGTCTGAGTGTATGGTGATGGTGGTGGTGGTGGTGTTTATTCAGTCAAAGCCTGAACATTTTACTACATATATATGTGCACATTGTGCTCTTACCATACATATGTCACTGCTACTATATAACATGGAATATGTAAACATTAGGGACACACAAAAAAATAATAACTTAAAGAATAAAATGTGAAGATAACTGTGCATACAGATTTCAAAATCAAATTTTCTATTATATATCTGCATCATTATCATCATAATCATCATTATCATCACCACTGTTTAATGGCCATTTTCCACACCAGTATGGGTTAGACAGGTTGTCCTGTTATAAGACTATAAGACAAGTCAGATCGGATGGCCATGTCATGCTTGTATAGAACTGTTTCTGGATTGGTTATATATATATATTTATATTATATATATATATATATATAATATAAATATATATATATATATATATATATAATATAAGATCAAAAGATGGTTAAAGGAGTTCAATATATTTTATTATGCGCATTTCAAAAACAAACATCATCAAACAATAATATTTGTGTTTTCATCAGATAAAACAGGAGAACATGATATGAAGGCTAAAAAAACACTTGTTGATAGTGCAGTTTTAAATCAACATATGAAAAGTGGTTTTAGATTGATGTGTGATATTGGGAAAAATATTTTATTTAGAGAGGGGGGGAGAGAAAAGGATGAAAAGGGAAGGAGATGAGAGGGAGAGATGGGTGATAGAGAGAAAGAGATAGTTTTTATAACAGAGAGGAGATATATTTTATATAGAGGGGTTGAAAACCGTTGGAAGATACTGTATAAATTAAAAATTTTGAAAATTAACGAAGGGAGGATATGTGCGAGGAAAAAATATATTATATTTAGGGAGGGGTGGGGGTGGAAAGGATGAAAAAAAGGGAGGAGATGAGAGTGAAGGTGGAAAGGGAGAGATGGGTGATAGAGAGAAAGAGATAGTTTTTATAACTGAGAAAAAGATATAATGTTTTAATATAGAGAGGTTGGGAACCGTTGGAAGATAATGTATAAATTAAAGGAATTTGAAAATTAACGAAGGGAAATTATGTATGGAGATAGAGAGAAAAAAATAACGAAGGGAGATTATGTATGGAGATAGAGAGAAAAAAATAATAATTGTGGGTGAATATTCAAAAGGAGAAATGTAGGAATCTTAAAATTAGCAAAGAGAAAAAGTTTATGTATAGGATTTGAGAAAAATTTATATTGAATTCATATGTATTAATAATGAGTTCGTTGATGGGGAGAAAAAAATAATAATAATAAATTAAGGATGAAATTGAGATTAAAAAGATTTATGATAGAGAGAAAAAATAATAATGATTGCGGATGAATACTCAAAATGTCAAAAACAAATGTTATTGTTTTACGAAGAGATATAATGAGGGTGATGAGTAAACGGGTATTATAGAGTGTATAATGCCCTTTAAAGTAAGGTAGATGGGTATATTTTAAAGAATATATGAGTATATATTAAAAAAAATATATATAATAATAAATTAAGGATGAAATTGAGATTAAAAAGATTTATGATAGAGGGAAAAAAAAAAATAATAATGATTGCGGATGAATATTCAAAATGTCAAAAACAAATGTTATTGTTTTACGAGAAGATAGGATGAGGTAAATGAATAAACGAGTACTATAGAGTGTATAATGCCCTTTAAAGTAAGGTAGATGGGTATATTTTAAAGAGGTGTATGTATATGTGCCTTTGAGAAAAGATTCTAAATTGATAAAGAATTGAATATTAACTGTATACTTTGTGAAAAGTTCTATGGAATTTATGAAGGCAGATGGAAAACAAATCCGAGCGTCTATTTATTATGGATTCTAGGTTAGAGATAATGGTAAATTTTTCATTTAGGCAGAGATTACAGATTTTAGATAGAGAACTGTTCAAGTACGAGGATGCAGAAGAAATCTTTTTCCAAAAGATGTTATATTTAATGTTTTTGTCTTTTAAGGACCATATGAGTTCTGAGAGAGCAGTGTTAGTTCTTTTAAGTTTGTATTTGAAAGATGAATGATGATTATAGAGACGAGCTTTAAAAGAGGTGGAAGTGGAGCCAAAATAGGTGAAGGAGTTGGTGCTAGTTATAATTTTACATTCATAAATTAAGTTTTTATCGAGGCAATGGTTGTTGAGAGGACATTTATTTTTAATGCGGCAGTTGCAATTAGAGAGATTATTAATGAGTGATCTAGTGTTATCTATAGAAGGAATTGGATTGGAGAAGTTGTTTGCGATAGGAATAATAGGAATAATAGTTTCTTGATTTAGAGTTGGATTATGAACATTTAGCGAAGTTGTGTTTGACGTTGCATTTGGGTTTACAGAAGTTAGCCTAGGGTTTACAATGACGTCAGGAGTACTATTATTGTTATTATGAGATTCAATATTGGAAGGAAGAGATTTAGTATTTAATATTTTGTTGTTGTGTTTAGAAATGATGTTGGAAATATTGGAGGATGTAGAATACGAAAATTTAATGGTGTGTTTGTTAAATATTTTACTATAGATATGTGAGGGAGGGAAGCATTTATTTAAGGCACTAAAAAATAATTTAGGAATATTGTTATTAATAGAGATGGAGAAAGGAGCATTATACCAGATTATGTTTTTGTATCTAGGTCTTTTATTAAAATTATTGGAATGGTTATGATTAAATATTCTACTGTAAGTTTTCCTAGAATTTGTTTCTTTATTATATTTGATTTTATCTGGATAGCCAGCTTTAGAAAGTGCGTTATTATAGTAATTGGCGTTAGCATCAAAGATGTTTTTATTAGAAGATATGTTAGATATTCTATTTCCAATATTATTAACTATAGCATTCTTGATATTGGTAGGATGGTTAGATTTAAAGTTAACATAATTAAGATTCTCATTGTTTTTATGGTAAGGGTAATATAGGCCAGTGTCAAGATTAAGAGATACATCCAAGAAATTAGCTAGTTTGGTACTATTATCAAATTCAATTTTTAGGTTATGTTGGTTAAAGAGATTACGTATATTGTTCTTAATAATATTAAGTTTAACTATATTGCAATTTAGGATAGTAAAGAGTCCATCGTCACGATAAATTCCACCGCGAAGTTGAGGAATTTTCCGACTCAAAGAGTTCAAAATGAAGATACCAATTAAATCAGTCAATTGGGATGAATCGGATGCTCCCATTGTGATGTCGAAGTTGTTAGAGGTATCGGCTCTGGTCCAATATTCGTTGTTGAACTCTAGGATGGTTTTACGTGCGGTGAGGATGATGTGAAGTTCATCTGTGGTGATGTCAGAATATTTAAGTGCGAAAGATAGAGCATTATTGAGAAGTGAAGGCGAAATGGAGGAATAGTAGCTGGCAATATCGAATTGAATAAATTTTAGTTTGTTTTTATTATCCAATTTGTTGAACCAGCCAATCACTTCAGAAGTACCAAACCATAAATTTAGGTTTAAAGAAGAGCAATTAGAACTAACCTGTGGGATAATCCTATCCAAGATGGCTTTACTAACAACCCCCAGATCAGATTTAGAGGGGGCGATTAATCTAACAGGTAGTTCAGTGCGAAAATTGTTTTTGTGATCCTTGAGATTTATCCTCGGAGTTCTTGGGAGGAATGGTTCGGTCTTTTTTTCAATGCCAAGTTTTGACATAATCTCATAGGCTTCAAGGTTTATGCATTCTAAATTTTCATGGTTGGTTTTACGATACTTTTTCCTAAGTTCCTTTAGGATAAGGTTGTTATAATTATCCTTGGAAATACCATATAGGTTATTGGTTTTGTCAGAGTGGACTAAAACATTTTTTGAGGAATTTAGGTTAGAGATTGTGTTCTTGAGATTTACAAGGTGCTCTTGTCCTTTGTAAGGGTATCTCTTGAATTTAAGATTTTTTATAATTTTAGTTAATTCTTCCTCGAATTGTGCTAGATTTTTGTTGGAAGGAGGATTTCGTCTGGAATTAAAAAGATGATCGAGGAAGTTGTGTTCTTTGGTATGAAAGTTCCCTTTTAGGCGCTGGTCATAGAAATAGGCTGTCCATCTAAGTCTTCTTACGAAGGAGTCAGTTTTTTCAATAAGAAGTTTGGTGAATTCAGATTTACCAGGTATAGGAATGTCTTTAGTAGAATTGGTTATGTTGTAATAATCCATGTTGTAGAAGAAGAGGTGAAGGACCATCAAAAGGTATCCAATATGAGAGTAAGCGCTCAACCGTTAAGGAGCAAGTAAATGTAGGAGGTGAGTTTTATTGTAGTACAATAAAGCAATGCAGATATCGGATAAGAAGCACTCTACAGTTTGTGGGACTGGAGTATGCATAATATAAGATCAAAAGATGGTTAAAGGAGTTCAATATATTTTATTATGCGCATTTCAAAAACAAACATCATCAAACAATAATATTTGTGTTTTCATCAGATAAAACAGGAGAACATGATATGAAGGCTAAAAAAACACTTGTTGATAGTGCAGTTTTAAATCAACATATGAAAAGTGGTTTTAGATTGATGTGTGATATTGGGAAAAATATTTTATTTAGAGAGGGGGGGAGAGAAAAGGATGAAAAGGGAAGGAGATGAGAGGGAGAGATGGGTGATAGAGAGAAAGAGATAGTTTTTATAACAGAGAGGAGATATATTTTATATAGAGGGGTTGAAAACCGTTGGAAGATACTGTATAAATTAAAAATTTTGAAAATTAACGAAGGGAGGATATGTGCGAGGAAAAAATATATTATATTTAGGGAGGGGTGGGGGTGGAAAGGATGAAAAAAAGGGAGGAGATGAGAGTGAAGGTGGAAAGGGAGAGATGGGTGATAGAGAGAAAGAGATAGTTTTTATAACTGAGAAAAAGATATAATGTTTTAATATAGAGAGGTTGGGAACCGTTGGAAGATAATGTATAAATTAAAGGAATTTGAAAATTAACGAAGGGAAATTATGTATGGAGATAGAGAGAAAAAAATAACGAAGGGAGATTATGTATGGAGATAGAGAGAAAAAAATAATAATTGTGGGTGAATATTCAAAATATTCATTATTAATACATATGAATTCAATATAAATTTTTCTCAAATCCTATACATAAACTTTTTCTCTTTGCTAATTTTAAGATTCCTACATTTCTCCTTTTGAATATTCACCCACAATTATTATTTTTTTCTCTCTATCTCCATACATAATCTCCCTTCGTTATTTTTTTCTCTCTATCTCCATACATAATTTCCCTTCGTTAATTTTCAAATTCCTTTAATTTATACATTATCTTCCAACGGTTCCCAACCTCTCTATATTAAAACATTATATCTTTTTCTCAGTTATAAAAACTATCTCTTTCTCTCTATCACCCATCTCTCCCTTTCCACCTTCACTCTCATCTCCTCCCTTTTTTTCATCCTTTCCACCCCCACCCCTCCCTAAATATAATATATTTTTTCCTCGCACATATCCTCCCTTCGTTAATTTTCAAAATTTTTAATTTATACAGTATCTTCCAACGGTTTTCAACCCCTCTATATAAAATATATCTCCTCTCTGTTATAAAAACTATCTCTTTCTCTCTATCACCCATCTCTCCCTCTCATCTCCTTCCCTTTTCATCCTTTTCTCTCCCCCCCTCTCTAAATAAAATATTTTTCCCAATATCACACATCAATCTAAAACCACTTTTCATATGTTGATTTAAAACTGCACTATCAACAAGTGTTTTTTTAGCCTTCATATCATGTTCTCCTGTTTTATCTGATGAAAACACAAATATTATTGTTTGATGATGTTTGTTTTTGAAATGCGCATAATAAAATATATTGAACTCCTTTAACCATCTTTTGATCTTATATTATGCATACTCCAGTCCCACAAACTGTAGAGTGCTTCTTATCCGATATCTGCATTGCTTTATTGTACTACAATAAAACTCACCTCCTACATATATATATATATATATATATATATATATATATATATATATATATATATATATATATATATATATATATATATCATAACTCATGTCTATAGAATTAATCAGATATTAAAATATATACTATTTCTTCTTCTAATCAGCATAATTAACCATATACATAATCAAATCTAGCAAGCTTTAAGAATAAATTTTCTAACGGGGAAATCTCCGACAAATAACTGACCGCAGCCAGTTCGCGTTAACTCCGTTCACCATTTATCAAACACTTCGGCAGCATGCAGAATCCGATCAAATACACCGTCAACCGCACGTAATTAGTAGTAAAATTAAACTTAGAAGAAATGCGCACATACCGTAATTATATCTCTACCATAGTTTCTTCCTAGTTTAGGACATCCAAATAATATGGATATGCTTTTTTGAGTCAGGAATCTTCAGGAGACAAACTCAGAAATAGACATTTAATTTCTCAGACATACCGCGCCAAATTTAGATTCAAAAATGGCTAAGGTCGCTATGTAGCTGTGTACCAGCCAGAGAGAAAGCGTGTGATTGGTCGCTTACGGCGGGTAGGCATGCTGCTAGAAAGCGCAGCCATATATCGCTAAATTTAATCTCAACCGAAAGGGAGATTATTAAATATAGAGGTTTTCACATACATAAAATTAAACTAAATTAAATCAAGGATACATTTATGTGTTGCAACTGCTCATGGTAGAGATATAATTACGGTATGTGCGCATTTCTTCTAAGTTTAATTTTACTACTAATTACGTGCGGTTGACGGTGTATTTGATCGGATTCTGCATGCTGCCGAAGTGTTTGATAAATAATGGAACGGAGTTAACGCGAACTAGCTGTGGTCAGTTATTTGTCGGAGATTTCCCCGTTAGAAAATTTATTCTTAAAGCTTGCTAGATTTGATTATGTATATGGTTAATTATGCTGATTAGAAGAAGAAATAGTATATATTTTAATATCTGATTAATTCTATAGATATGAGTTATGATATAATGCTCTGATTTTTTGATTTTAATTTATTAATTCTTCATTGAGCTTAAAAGTGAACAGTTGCAACACATATATGTATCCTTGATTTAATTTAATTTAATTTTATGTATGTGATAACCTCTATATATATATATATATATATATATATATATATATATATATTTATTAAAATAATTATTATTACTATACATATATATGTATATATATATATATATATATATATATATATATATATATATATATATATATACTGTATATGTATATATATAAATATGTGTATGCACACATACACACATATACACACACACATGGGTGTGTGTGTGTAAGTATATATGTGTGTATACTCTACATATGCACACACTACATATATACACATGTCCCAAATATTCTTTGCATATTCCAAGAAGCTTAAAAGATTGGTATTGTTGCAATTACTTTTGACATTTTATATACACCAACATGAGCATAGTTAGGTCACATACATTTAGAGTAAAACACAAACTCTAATTGACCGCAGCTATTTATCTAAAATGTGGAATGTTGAACTCAAAGGTCACATCAGTGAGTGATACCTACAATACATCTCTCCAAAGAAGTGTAAATTACTATAAGGATGACACACATACACACACACACACGCACACATACACACACACGCGCACACACACACACACACACGCACACGCACACACAGATCACATATATAAATCATCATCATCATTATTTGATGATATATATATATATATCTACACCTGATATTCCCCCTCCACATGCATGTGTGTGTGTCTGTGTGTATATCATGACTCATACACTGTTCACTTTCCTGACATTTGTACATTATTCTATGTACTATACATGCACCTTTGATGAGTTGTAGTGCACCTGAGCACTGTACACAATAACTTTCTTTATCATTTGGATTGGCAGTATTGGTAGAGCATTTGACACCATACTCTGCAGTATAGAGTTACGTCTCTTTACGTTCTGATTTGAAATTCTGGGGTTGATAAAATAAAGCACCAATAATGCACTGGGATCGATTTAATCAACTTTCCTTCCCCCAAAATTGCTGGCCTTGTGCCTAAAGTAGAAACAATTATTATTATTATATATATTAGGTGGTGGACTGGCAGTATCGGTAGAACATCAGACACTATGCTTTGCAACATAGAGTTATGGCCTTTTACCTTTTGAGTTCAAATCTTGCCGAGGTTAACCCTGCCTTTCATCGTTACAGGGTCGATAAAATACAGCACCAGTAATGCACTGGGGTAAATGCTGGCCTTGTCCCTAAAGTAGAAACAATTATTATTATTATTATTTGACTTTTTCAAATTTCATTTGAAAAGGAAAATCAGAGTAGAGAGGGGAGTGCTCTCTTCCCAGCATTTTGTTGAAAGATGGGTGAGAGAAGCAAGAATGGCCCGCGTGAATGGGCCTACTCTGAGTATGTGTCTGTAAATTAAAGGTGAAAAACTGGGAGAGGGCACTTGCCTTGGTGCTCAGGGTCACTGTGGCCTTTTAATGGGCTTTCTCCACAAATGTCCCTCCGAAGTCTCCCCCCTATTGGGGAATTTTTCATTGTTAATTTTTTTGTTACATCCTCTGTTTTTGTTTTTTACACGCAGAAACGCCCATTTGTACCGTCCTGTATTGTCCTGCACTATCCTTAATGTCTACTTTATGTAAACCCTTGTGGTTAATAAAGAAATCATTATTATTATTATTATTAGAGTTGCTGAAGCATGAAACAAACTCTCTGCATCAGTTGTTAACTGCCGAGACACTGCATCCTTTAAAACCTCCATGCTTCCTGAGATTTGCCAACACTACACCTGATGTCCTCCCCCCCCCCTCTCCATACACAAGCACACATGTATTTCATGACTCATACACTGTTCATTTTCCTGACATTTGTACATTATTCTATGTACTACACATGCATCTTTGATGAGTTGTAGTGCACCTGAGCACTGTACAAAATAATTTCATTATTATTATTATTTTATAATCAATGTATTTGATAGAGTATTATATAGTAAATAACTGGTTGATATTCATCACAGAGAATGATATATAGGTTACAGTGCAATGTAATATAGACTGTATATCAGGAAAAATTAGGCAAGACTTGTTGAAAATTGAAGAAGTATTTATTGATGCAGGATATTTATTACACATGTTTCAGTGCAGTTATGTAATGGCCTCCAAAATCTAGATTGTTATAATGCAATGTGTTATATGTTTAAAGCATGTGGTAATGTTTGTTTATGTCCTGTACATCACTGCTGAAAACTAAAGCTGGTGGATGAAGGTATTTGTTTAAATTGAGAAATTATACATGTACATAGCCCATGCTAGTGTGGAAAAATGGACACAAATTGGTGATGATGATGTACGTATATACACCCCCACCTATATAGTCATGGAAACGAGATTATATGTATTTATTTATCTATGTAGTTGTCTTGTACAAATTTACATATACACTGCCTAATATCCATCACCATGAAAAGAGAGAGAGAGAGAGAATAATTATTTTAGTTCTTTAAATCCTTCCCTTGATTTTTACTTACTCTGCTATCCCTAGATTCAACTCTTGTCCTAGAACTTGTCTACAACTTCCTCAAGATTCATACAATCTAAGACTAGCTATCCAGCGCCTGACTCTCCTCACAATAGTTATACCATTTAGAAGTACAATTCACCTGTAATGTATAGACTTTTGCAAGTGCTTTGTTAGTTACTAAAACTAGAGTCTTATGGTTTTAACCCTTTAGTATTCACATTACTCTATATATATTATTATATTTTCATGGTAAATGCTTTATCTCACATAATTATCTCACATAATATCGAATCTATGAGATTTTGAAAGTATTTATTTTGAGAACAATACCTTAACATCAGTTTGAGTGACCAGTTACAGCCAGTTTCAATAGAAAAGGGTAGAGAATTCTGGCCAGTTTTGGCCAGATTGAACATTAAAGGGTTAAGCATTTCCACAGTGGGTGCTGGAGAAAATCTGCTGCATCTTTTGGCCCAACAAAGTGTCAAATGAGAAACTGTTCTGCAAAGCCAGTTGCCACAAAATGTCTGTGGCTAAAGTAGTTAGGCCACATACTGGAAATAGCTCAGAATAAAATACAAGGGTAGTATTAAAATGGATTTCACCTAGAAATTGAAATCTTGGATGACCAAATAACATTTGGCAAAGAATAATTGAAAGCATATTGAGAGAAATGCATCTTCCATGAGGCAAGACACACAGAATTGCTAAAGATTGGTGTGACTGGCGTTGAAATGCTGGAACCTTATTTTTTAATTGGGAAGAAGTGAAGAAATGTATTAATAATAATTAATTCTAATTTTGGCACAAGGCCAGCAATTTGGGCAATTTTGTGGGTAAGAGAAAGTCATGTTAACTCCTCTAATCCAACAGAATTTCTTCCTGAAACTTTTTCCACATGTAGCCACAGGTAGACCATGAAACAACAACCCAGAATATAGTTCAGATAGGGATGCAACAAGCGAATAGACTGTGTAACTATTGCTTTGACTCACTATATAGTATTGAGATCCTTCCCACTCTCCTCCTTCATACCAAGGAAGGTTATAGTTATAATAAATTTCATGAGTTTAGATAAGTTTTTATGATGAAAAGAAAAGAGATCTAACATTTCAGGACTAACCTTTCATCTGAGTGGAAAGATTTCCAACTGGTTAAATGTTATAATGAGCTTTTGAACCCCTTTCTAGTTGTCTATTTTATCTTAACTACATTCACCTTCAGACCTTTTGATTCAACATTTTACTCTCAAGTTTCAAAATTCTTTTGTAGTTCAACTATTTTTTTTTAAATTAAAAAACAAGTGATTAGCATACTTGGTTCTGTATGCACTCCCACCACTCCCCAAAAAACAACAAAAACAACAACAACAACTAAAACAAGGATGAGGTGTAGGAAAGAAAAGATAATATTTTTAGTCGCTCTTGTATATATTCCATACCTCACCAACCTTATTAACATTCTGATCTAACCTACAAGAAATAGCTGTTAAATTTTCTCACATACCACTATCTTTAAAAAATGGTCTTCATAGACCTAGATATATAAAAATAATGGATGATTACTGCTGGATTAACTGTGATCATAGGTTTTATATTAGCATTTATATTACTTAGCATTTATATTACTCCTTAAATGCTAAAGGGTTAATCAGATTTGAACTGAGGCTATTCAAGAGAAAACAACAACATAGCTTTATACACAACCTGAACTGCTTTCAATTTATCAACAAATTATTTTCCCTTAGACTACCAGATTACAAAGGATTACATTGTGTCAGTCGTCAAATGTGAAATAAAGAATTTATTTAAATAATAATGAAATAATAATAATAATAATGAAATTATTGTGTAAAGTGCTCAGGTGCACTACAACTCATCAAAGATGCATATATAGTACATAGAATAATATAAAATGTCAGGGAAGTGAATAGTGTATCATCATCATGATCATCATCATTTTACGTCTGCTTTTCCCTGCTTGCAAGGGTGGGACGGGAACGGATTCTGGCTCGATTTCTACAGCTGGATGCCCTTCCTAACACCAACCTCATTTACAGTGACTGCTGGGTGCTTTTTTCCCGTGGCACCTCCACGACCACTTTACAGTGGAATGATATGGACCCCAGTCCCTATCATCTCATTTCTGAGTAAACTGGAACAATGTGAAATAAAGTGTCTTGCTCAAGGAAACAACACATCACTCGGTCTGAGAATTGAACTCACAACTTTTCGATTGCAAGGCCAATGCTCTAACCACTAAGCCATGTGCCTCCATATGAGTCATGATATACATGTGTGTATGTGTATGGAGGGGGAACATTAGGTATAGTGTTGGCGATTCTCGAGAAGCATGGAGGTTTTAAAGGATGCAGTGTCTCGACAGCTAACAACTGATGCAGGTAGTTTGTTCCATGCTTCAGCAACTCTGAGCGTGAAAAAATGTTTCCGAAAGTCATGGGAACTGTGCTGTTTTCTGACTTTGTGGGCATGTCCATGTGTGTTAGACACATGGAAATCAAAAAGGTACTCAGGGTTGTTGTTGGTAAGATGGTTAACAATTTTGTAGGTGTTTACCAAGTCAGTTGCCAGGCGTCGGAGCTTCAATGTATCCATGCCCAGGGAAGCAAGGCGTTCAGAGTATGGTAGATGCCTGATGGGTATTGTCAATAATTTCTCTTGCATTTGTCTCACAAGAGATATTGTATTACATCTTGGATCTAAATTACATCTAATCCCCCCAGATGCTCACTGTACAAGTTCAGTTATAATTTTTATCACTACCATAATTATATGCCCTTGTCATTTTCTCTCTCTGTTGAATTTGATGCTAATTCAATTACCCCAGTAATTCTATAATATTTCCTGTTTACTTGGTTCTCTATCTTGTCTGTAGTACCCTTCTCCTATAACCTGGTTCTCTATCTTGCTTGTAGTCTCCTTCTCCTATAACTTGGTTCTCTATCTTGCTTATAGTCCCCTACTCCTATAACTTGGTTGTGTATCTTGCCTGTAGACCCCTTCTCCTATAACCTGGTTCTCTATCTTGCTTGTAGTCCCCTTCTCCTATAACTTGGTTCTCTATCTTGCTTGTAGTCCCCTTCTCCTATAACTTGGTTCTGTATCTTGCCTGTAGACACCTTCTCCTATAACTTGGTTCTGTATCTTGCCTGTAGACCCCTTCTCCTATAACTTGGTTCGCTATCTTACCTGTAGTCCCCTTCTCCTATAACTTCCTTCTGTATCTTGCCTGTAGTACCCTTCTCCTATAACTTGGTTCTCTATCTTGCCTGTAGTCCCCTTCTCCAATAACTTGGTTCTCTATCTTGCCTGTAGTACCCTTCTCCTATAACTTGGTTCTCCATCTTGCCTGTAGTCCCCTTCTCCAATAACTTGGTTCTCTATCTTGCCTGTAGTACCCTTCTCCTATAACTTGGTTCTCTATCTTGCCTGTAGTACCCCTCTCCTATAACTTGGTTCTCTATCTTGCCTGTAGTACCATTCTCCTATAACTTGGTTCTCTATCTTGCCTGTAGTCCCCTTCTCCTATAACTTGGTTCTGTATTTTGCCTGTAGTCCCCTTCTCCTATAACTTGGTTCTCTATCTTGCCTGTAGTACTCTTCTCCTATAACTTGGTTCTCTATCTTGCCTGTAGTACTCTTCTCCTATAACTTAGTTCTCTATCTTGCCTGCAGTCCCCTTCTCCTATAACCTGGTTCCCTATCTTGCCTGTAGTACCCTTCTCCTATAAATTGGTTCTCTATCTTGCCTGTAGTCCCCTTCTCCTATAACTTGGTTCTCTATCTTGCCTGTAGTCCCCTTCTCCTATAACTTGATTCACTATCTTGCCTGTAGTCCCCTTCTCCTATAAATTGGTTCTCTATCTTACCTGTAGTACCCTTCTCCTATAAATTGGTTCTCTATCTTGCCTGTAGTGTCCTTCTCCTATAACTTGGTTCTCTATCTTGCCTGTAGTACCCTTCTCCTATAACTTGGTTCTCTATCTTGCCTGTAGACCCCTTCTCCTATAACCTGGTTCTCTATCTTGCTTGTAGTCCCCTTCTCCTATAACTTGGTTCTCTATCTTGCTTGTAGTCCCCTTCTCCTATAACTTGGTTCTGTATCTTGCCTGTAGACCCCTTCTCCTATAACTTGGTTCTGTATCTTGCCTGTAGTCCCCTTCTCCTATAACTTCCTTCTGTATCTTGCCTGTAGTACCCTTCTTCTATAACTTGGTTCTCTATCTTGCCTGTAGTACCCTTCTCCTATAACTTGGTTCTCCATCTTGCCTGTAGTCCCCTTCTCCAATAACTTGGTTCTCTATCTTGCCTGTAGTACCATTCTCCTATAACTTGGTTCTCTATCTTGCCTGTAGTACCCCTCTCCTATAACTTGGTTCTCTATCTTGCCTGTAGTACCATTCTCCTATAACTTGGTTCTCTATCTTGCCTGTAGTCCCCTTCTCCTATAACTTGGTTCTGTATTTTGCCTGTAGTCCCCTTCTCCTATAACTTGGTTCTCTATCTTGCCTGTAGTACTCTTCTCCTATAACTTGGTTCTCTATCTTGCCTGCAGTCCCTTTCTCCTATAACCTGGTTTTCTATCTTGCCTGTAGTACCCTTCTCCTATAACTTGGTTCTCTATCTTGCCTGTAGTCCCCTTCTCCTATAACTTGGTTCACTATCTTGCCTGTAGTCCCCTTCTCCTATAAATTAGTTCTCTATCTTACCTGTAGTACCCTTCTTCTATAACTTGGTTCTCTATCTTGCCTGTAGTGTCCTTCTCCTATAACTTGGTTCTCTATCTTGCCTGTAGTACCCTTCTCCTATAACTTGGTTCTCTATCTTGCCTGTAGTCCCCTTCTCCTATAAGTTGGTTCTCCATCTTGCCTGTAGTACCCTTCTCCTATAACATGGTTCTCTATTTTGCCTGTAGTGTCCTTCTCCTATAACTTGGTTCTCTATCTTGCCTGTAGTCCCCTTCTCCTATAACTTGGTTCTCTATCTTGCCTGTAGTACCCTGCTCCTATAACTTGGTTCTCTATCTTGCCTGTAGTACCCTCCTCCTATAACTTGGTTCTCTATCTTGCCTGTAGTACCCTTCTCCTATAACTTGGTTCTCTATCTTGCCTGTAGTCCCCTTCTCCAATAACTTGGTTCTCTATCTTGCCTGTAGTACCCTTCTCCTATAACTTGGTTCTCCATCTTGCCAGTAGTCCCCTTCTCCAATAACTTGGTTCTCTATCTTGCCTGTAGTACCATTCTCCTATAACCTGGTTCTCTATCTTGCCTGTAGTACCCCTCTCCTATAACTTGGTTCTCTATCTTGCCTGTAGTACCATTCTCCTATAACTTGGTTCTCTATCTTGCCTGTAGTCCCCTTCTCCTATAACTTGGTTCTGTATTTTGCCTGTAGTCCCCTTCTCCTATAACTTGGTTCTCTATCTTGCCTGTAGTACTCTTCTCCTATAACTTGGTTCTCTATCTTGCCTGTAGTACTCTTCTCCTATAACTTAGTTCTCTATCTTGCCTGCAGTCCCCTTCTCCTATAACCTGGTTCTCTATCTTGCCTGTAGTACCCTTCTCCTATAAATTGGTTCTCTATCTTGCCTGTAGTCCCCTTCTCCTATAACTTGGTTCTCTATCTTGCCTGTAGTCCCCTTCTCTTATAACTTGGTTCACTATCTTGCCTGTAGTCCCCTTCTCCTATAACTTGGTTCTCTATCTTGCCTGTAGTGTCCTTCTCCTATAACTTGGTTCTCTATCTTGCCTGTAGTACCCTTCTCCTATAACTTGGTTCTCTATCTTGCCTGTAGACCCCTTCTCCTATAACCTGGTTCTCTATCTTGCTTGTAGTCCCCTTCTCCTATAACTTGGTTCTCTATCTTGCTTGTAGTCCCCTTCTCCTATAACTTGGTTCTGTATCTTGCCTGTAGACCCATTCTCCTATAACTTGGTTCTCTATCTTGCCTGTAGTCCCCTTCTCCTATAACTTGGTTCTCTATCTTGCCTGTAGTACCCTTCTCCTATAACTTGGTTCTCTATCTTGCCTGTAGTACCCTTCTGCTATAACCTGGTTCTCTATCTTGCCTGTAGTACCCTTCTCCTATAACTTGGTTCTCTATCTTGCCTGTAGTCCCCTTCTCCTATAACTTGGTTCTCTATCTTGCCTGTAGTACCCTTCTCCTATAACTTGGTTCTCTATCTTGCCTGTAGTCCCCTTCTTCTATAACTTGGTTCTCTATCTTGCTTGTAGTACCCTTCTCCTATAACTTGGTTCCCTATCTTGCCTGTAGTACCCTTCTCCTATAAATTGGTTCTCTTTCTTACCTGTAGTACCCGTCTCCTATAACTTGGTTCTCTATCTTGCCTGTAGTGTCCTTCTCCTATAACATGGTTCTCTATCTTGCCTGTAGTCCCCTTCTCCTATAACTTGGTTCTGTATTTTGTCTGTAGTCCCCTTCTCCTATAACTTGGTTCTCTATCTTACCTGTAGTCAACTTCTCCTATAACTTGGTTCTGTATCTTGCCTGTAGTGTCCTTCTCCTATAACTTGGTTCTCTATCTTGCCTGTAGTACCCTTCTCATATAACTTGGTTCTCTATCTTGCCTGTAGTCCCCTTCTCCTATAACTTGGTTCTCCATCTTGCCTGTAGTACCCTTCTCCTATAACATGGTTCTCTATTTTGCCTGTAGTCCCCTTCTCCTATAACTTGGTTCTCTATCTTGCCTGTAGTCCCCTTCTCCTATAACTTGGTTCTCTATCTTGCCTGTAGTACCCTGCTCCTATAACTTGGTTCTCTATCTTGCCTGTAGTACCCTCCTCCTATAACTTGGTTCTCTATCTTGCCTGTAGTACCATTCTCCTATAACTTGGTTCTCTATCTTGCCTGTAGTACCCCTCTCCTATAACTTGGTTCTCTATCTTGCCTGTAGTACCATTCTCCTATAACTTGGTTCTCTATCTTGCCTGTAGTCCCCTTCTCCTATAACTTGGTTCTGTATTTTGCCTGTAGTCCCCTTCTCCTATAACTTGGTTCTCTATCTTGCCTGTAGTACTCTTCTCCTATAACTTGGTTCTCTATCTTGCCTGTAGTACTCTTCTCCTATAACTTAGTTCTCTATCTTGCCTGCAGTCCCCTTCTCCTATAACCTGGTTCTCTATCTTGCCTGTAGTACTCTTCTCCTATAAATTGGTTCTCTATCTTGCCTGTAGTCCCCTTCTCCTATAACTTGGTTCTCTATCTTGCCTGTAGTCCCCTTCTCCTATAACTTGGTTCACTATCTTGCCTGTAGTCCCCTTCTCCTATAACTTGGTTTCTATCTTGCCTGTAGTGTCCTTCTCCTATAACTTGGTTCTCTATCTTGCCTGTAGTACCCTTCTCCTATAACTTGGTTCTCTATCTTGCCTGTAGACCCCTTCTCCTATAACCTGGTTCTCTATCTTGCTTGTAGTCCCCTTCTCCTATAACTTGGTTCTCTATCTTGCCTGTAGACCCCTTCTCCTATAACTTGGTTCTGTATCTTGCCTGTAGACCCCTTCTCCTATAACTTGGTTCTCTATCTTACCTGTAGTCCCCTTCTCCTATAACTTCCTTCTGTATCTTGCCTGTAGTACCCTTCTTCTATAACTTGGTTCTCTATATTGCCTGTAGTCCCCTTCTCCAATAACTTGGTTCTCTATCTTGCCTGTAGTCCCCTTCTCCAATAACTTGGTTCTCTATCTTGCCTGTAGTACCCTTCTCCTATAACTTGGTTCTCTATCTTGCCTGTAGTCCCCTTCTCCTATAACTTGGTTCTCTATCTTGCCTGTAGTACCCTTCTCCTATAACTTGGTTCTCTATCTTGCCTGTAGTACCCTTCTCCTATAACTTGGTTCTCTATCTTGCCTGTAGTACCCTTCTCCTATAACTTGGTTCTCTATCTTGCCTGTAGTCCCCTTCTCCTATAACTTGGTTCTCTATCTTGCCTGTAGTCCCCTTCTCCTATAACTTGGTTCTTTATCTTGCCTGTAGTCCCCTTCTCCTATAACTTCGTTCTCTATCTTGCCTGTAGTACCCTTCCCGTATAACTTGGTTCTCTATCTTGCCTGTAGTACACTTCTCCTATAACTTGGTTCTCTATCTTGCCTGTAGTACCCTTCTCCTATAACTTGGTTCTCTATCTTGCCTGTAGTACCCTTCTCCTATAACTTGGTTCTCTATCTTGCCTGTAGTACCCTTCTCCTATAACTTGGTTCTCTATCTTGCCTGTAGTACCCTTCTCCTATAACTTGGTTCTCTATCTTGCCTGTAGTATCCTTCTCCTATAACTTGGTTCTCTATCTTGCCTGTAGTCCCCTTCTCCTATAACTTGGTTCTCTATCTTGCCTGTAGTACCCCTCTCCTATATCTTGGTTCTCTATCTTGCCTGTAGTACTCTTCTCCTATAACTCGGTTCTCTATTTTGTCTGTAGTCCCCTTCTCCTATAACTTGGTTCTCTATCTTGCCTGTAGTCCCCTTCTCCTATAACTTGGTTCTCTATCTTGCCTTTAGTACCCTTCTCCTATAACTTCGTTCTCTATCTTGCCTGTAGTCCCCTTCTCCTATAACTTGGTTCTCTATTTTGCCTGTAGTACCCTTCTCCTATAACTTAGTTCTCTATCTTGCCTGTAGTCCCCTTCTCCTATAATTTCGTTCTCTATCTTGCTTGTAGTCCCCTTCTCCTATAACTTGGTTCTCTATCTTGCCTGTAGTCCCATTCTCCTATAACTGGGTTCTCTATCTTGCCTGTAGTACCCTTCTCCTATAACTTGGTTCTCTATCTTGCCTGTAGTACCCTTCTGCTATAACCTGGTTCTCTATCTTGCCTGTAGTACCCTTCTCCTATAACTTGGTTCTCTATCTTGCCTGTAGTCCCGTTCTCCTATAACTTGGTTCTCTATCTTGCCTGTAGTACCCTTCTCCTATAACTTGGTTCTCTATCTTGCCTGTAGTCCCCTTCTTCTATGACTTGGTTCTCTATCTTGCTTGTAGTACCCTTCTCCTATAACTTGGTTCCCTATCTTGCCTGTAGTACCCTTCTCCTATAAATTGGTTCTCTTTCTTACCTGTAGTACCCGTCTCCTATAACTTGGTTCTCTATCTTGCCTGTAGTGTCCTTCTCCTATAACATGGTTCTCTATCTTGCCTGTAGTCCCCTTCTCCTATAACTTGGTTCTGTATTTTGTCTGTAGTCCCCTTCTCCTATAACTTGGTTCTCTATCTTACCTGTAGTCCACTTCTCCTATAACTTGGTTCTCTATCTTGCCTGTAGTCCCCTTCTCCTATAACTTGGTTCTGTATTTTGTATGTAGTCCCCTTCTCCTATAACTTGCTTCTCTATCTTGCCTGTAGTCCCCTTCTCCTATAACTTGGTTCTCTATCTTGCCTGTAGTCCCCTTCTCCTATAACTTGGTTCTCTATCTTGCCTGTAGTCCCCTTCTCCTATAACTTGGTTCTCTATCTTACCTGTAGTACCCTTCTCCTATAACTTGGTTCTCTATCTTGCCTGTACTCCCCTTCTCCTATAACTTGGTTCTCTATCTTGCCTGTAGTCCCCTTCTCCTATAACTTGGTTCTCTATCTTGCCTGTAGTACCCTTCTCCTATAACTTGGTTCTCTATCTTGCCTGTAGTACCCTTCTCCTATAACTTGGTTCTCTATCTTGCCTGCAGTCCCCTTCTCCTATAACCTGGTTTTCTATCTTGCCTGTAGTACCCTTCTCCTATAACTTGGTTCTCTATCTTGCCTGTAGTCCCCTTCTCCTATAACTTGGTTCACTATCTTGCCTGTAGTCCCCTTCTCCTATAAATTGGTTCTCTATCTTACCTGTAGTACCCTTCTTCTATAACTTGGTTCTCTATCTTGCCTGTAGTGTCCTTCTCCTATAACTTGGTTCTCTATCTTGCCTGTAGTACCCTTCTCCTATAACTTGGTTCTCTATCTTGCCTGTAGTCCCCTTCTCCTATAACTTGGTTCTCCATCTTGCCTGTAGTACCCTTCTCCTATAACATGGTTCTCTATTTTGCCTGTAGTGTCCTTCTCCTATAACTTGGTTCTCTATCTTGCCTGTAGTCCCCTTCTCCTATAACTCGGTTCTCTATCTTGCCTGTAGTACCCTGCTCCTATAACTTGGTTCTCTATCTTGCCTGTAGTACCCTTCTCCTATAACTTGGTTCTCTATCTTGCCTGTAGTCCCCTTCTCCAATAACTTGGTTCTCTATCTTGCCTGTAGTACCCTTCTCCTATAACTTGGTTCTCCATCTTGCCAGTAGTCCCCTTCTCCAATAACTTGGTTCTCTATCTTGCCTGTAGTACCATTCTCCTATAACTTGGTTCTCTATCTTGCCTGTAGTACCCCTCTCCTATAACTTGGTTCTCTATCTTGCCTGTAGTACCATTCTCCTATAACTTGGTTCTCTATCTTGCCTGTAGTCCCCTTCTCCTATAACTTGGTTCTGTATTTTGCCTGTAGTCCCCTTCTCCTATAACTTGGTTCTCTATCTTGCCTGTAGTACTCTTCTCCTATAACTTGGTTCTCTATCTTGCCTGTAGTACTCTTCTCCTATAACTTAGTTCTCTATCTTGCCTGCAGTCCCCTTCTCCTATAACCTGGTTCTCTATCTTGCCTGTAGTACCCTTCTCCTATAAATTGGTTCTCTATCTTGCCTGTAGTCCCCTTCTCCTATAACTTGGTTCTCTATCTTGCCTGTAGTCCCCTTCTCTTATAACTTGGTTCACTATCTTGCCTGTAGTCCCCTTCTCCTATAACTTGGTTCTCTATCTTGCCTGTAGTGTCCTTCTCCTATAACTTGGTTCTCTATCTTGCCTGTAGTACCCTTCTCCTATAACTTGGTTCTCTATCTTGCCTGTAGACCCCTTCTCCTATAACCTGGTTCTCTATCTTGCTTGTAGTCCCCTTCTCCTATAACTTGGTTCTGTATCTTGCCTGTAGACCCATTCTCCTATAACTTGGTTCTCTATCTTGCCTGTAGTCCCCTTCTCCTATAACTGGGTTCTCTATCTTGCCTGTAGTACCCTTCTCCTATAACTTGGTTCTCTATCTTGCCTGTAGTACCCTTCTGCTATAACCTGGTTCTCTATCTTGCCTGTAGTACCCTTCTCCTATAACTTGGTTCTCTATCTTGCCTGTAGTCCCCTTCTCCTATAACTTGGTTCTCTATCTTGCCTGTAGTACCCTTCTCCTATAACTTGGTTCTCTATCTTGCCTGTAGTCCCCTTCTTCTATAACTTGGTTCTCTATCTTGCTTGTAGTACCCTTCTCCTATAACTTGGTTCCCTATCTTGCCTGTAGTACCCTTCTCCTATAAATTGGTTCTCTTTCTTACCTGTAGTACCCGTCTCCTATAACTTGGTTCTCTATCTTGCCTGTAGTGTCCTTCTCCTATAACATGGTTCTCTATCTTGCCTGTAGTCCCCTTCTCCTATAACTTGGTTCTGTATTTTGTCTGTAGTCCCCTTCTCCTATAACTTGGTTCTCTATCTTACCTGTAGTCCACTTCTCCTATAACTTGGTTCTGTATCTTGCCTGTAGTGTCCTTCTCCTATAACTTGGTTCTCTATCTTGCCTGTAGTACCCTTCTCATATAACTTGGTTCTCTATCTTGCCTGTAGTCCCCTTCTCCTATAACTTGGTTCTCCATCTTGCCTGTAGTACCCTTCTCCTATAACATGGTTCTCTATTTTGCCTGTAGTCCCCTTCTCCTATAACTTGGTTCTCTATCTTGCCTGTAGTCCCCTTCTCCTATAACTTGGTTCTCTATCTTGCCTGTAGTACCCTGCTCCTATAACTTGGTTCTCTATCTTGCCTGTAGTACCCTCCTCCTATAACTTGGTTCTCTATCTTGCCTGTAGTACCATTCTCCTATAACTTGGTTCTCTATCTTGCCTGTAGTACCCCTCTCCTATAACTTGGTTCTCTATCTTGCCTGTAGTACCATTCTCCTATAACTTGGTTCTCTATCTTGCCTGTAGTCCCCTTCTCCTATAACTTGGTTCTGTATTTTGCCTGTAGTCCCCTTCTCCTATAACTTGGTTCTCTATCTTGCCTGTAGTACTCTTCTCCTATAACTTGGTCCTCTATCTTGCCTGTAGTACTCTTCTCCTATAACTTAGTTCTCTATCTTGCCTGCAGTCCCCTTCTCCTATAACCTGGTTCTCTATCTTGCCTGTAGTACCCTTCTCCTATAAATTGGTTCTCTATCTTGCCTGTAGTCCCCTTCTCCTATAACTTGGTTCTCTATCTTGCCTGTAGTCCCCTTCTCCTATAACTTGGTTCACTATCTTGCCTGTAGTCCCCTTCTCCTATAACTTGGTTTCTATCTTGCCTGTAGTGTCCTTCTCCTATAACTTGGTTCTCTATCTTGCCTGTAGTACCCTTCTCCTATAACTTGGTTCTCTATCTTGCCTGTAGACCCCTTCTCCTATAACCTGGTTCTCTATCTTGCTTGTAGTCCCCTTCTCCTATAACTTGGTTCTCTATCTTGCCTGTAGACCCCTTCTCCTATAACTTGGTTCTGTATCTTGCCTGTAGACCCCTTCTCCTATAACTTGGTTCTCTATCTTACCTGTAGTCCCCTTCTCCTATAACTTCCTTCTGTATCTTGCCTGTAGTACCCTTCTTCTATAACTTGGTTCTCTATCTTGCCTGTAGTACCCTTCTCCTATAACTTGGTTCTCTATCTTGCCTGTAGTACCCTTCTCCTATAACTTGGTTCTCTATCTTGCCTGTAGTCCCCTTCTCCTATAACTTGGTTCTCTATCTTGCCTGTAGTCCCCTTCTCCTATAACTTGGTTCTTTATCTTGCCTGTAGTCCCCTTCTCCTATAACTTCGTTCTCTATCTTGCCTGTAGTACCCTTCCCGTATAACTTGGTTCTCTATCTTGCCTGTAGTACACTTCTCCTATAACTTGGTTCTCTATCTTGCCTGTAGTACCCTTCTCCTATAACTTGGTTCTCTATCTTGCCTGTAGTACCCTTCTCCTATAACTTGGTTCTCTATCTTGCCTGTAGTACCCTTCTCCTATAACTTGGTTCTCTATCTTGCCTGTAGTACCCTTCTCCTATAACTTGGTTCTCTATCTTGCCTGTAGTATCCTTCTCCTATAACTTGGTTCTCTATCTTGCCTGTAGTCCCCTTCTCCTATAACTTGGTTCTCTATCTTGCCTGTAGTACCCCTCTCCTATATCTTGGTTCTCTATCTTGCCTGTAGTACTCTTCTCCTATAACTCGGTTCTCTATTTTGTCTGTAGTCCCCTTCTCCTATAACTTGGTTCTCTATCTTGCCTGTAGTCCCCTTCTCCTATAACTTGGTTCTCTATCTTGCCTGTAGTACCCTTCTCCTATAACTTCGTTCTCTATCTTGCCTGTAGTCCCCTTCTCCTATAACTTGGTTCTCTATTTTGCCTGTAGTACCCTTCTCCTATAACTTAGTTCTCTATCTTGCCTGTAGTCCCCTTCTCCTATAATTTCGTTCTCTATCTTGCTTGTAGTCCCCTTCTCCTATAACTTGGTTCTCTATCTTGCCTGTAGTCCCATTCTCCTATAACTGGGTTCTCTATCTTGCCTGTAGTACCCTTCTCCTATAACTTGGTTCTCTATCTTGCCTGTAGTACTCTTCTGCTATAACCTGGTTCTCTATCTTGCCTGTAGTACCCTTCTCCTATAACTTGGTTCTCTATCTTGCCTGTAGTCCCCTTCTCCTATAACTTGGTTCTCTATCTTGCCTGTAGTACCCTTCTCCTATAACTTGGTTCTCTATCTTGCCTGTAGTCCCCTTCTTCTATAACTTGGTTCTCTATCTTGCTTGTAGTACCCTTCTCCTATAACTTGGTTCCCTATCTTGCCTGTAGTACCCCTCTCCTATAAATTGGTTCTCTTTCTTACCTGTAGTACCCGTCTCCTATAACTTGGTTCTCTATCTTGCCTGTAGTGTCCTTCTCCTATAACATGGTTCTCTATCTTGCTTGTAGTCCCCTTCTCCTATAACTTGGTTCTGTATTTTGTCTGTAGTCCCCTTCTCCTATAACTTGGTTCTCTATCTTACCTGTAGTCCACTTCTCCTATAACTTGGTTCTCTATCTTGCCTGTAGTCCCCTTCTCCTATAACTTGGTTCTGTATTTTGTATGTAGTCCCCTTCTCCTATAACTTGCTTCTCTATCTTGCCTGTAGTACCCTTCTCCTATAACTTGGTTCTCTATCTTGCCTGTAGTACCCTTCTCCTATAACTTGGTTCTGTATTTTGCCTGTAGTCCCCTTCTCCTATAACTTGCTTCTCTATCTTGCCTGTAGTCCCCTTCTCCTATAACTTGGTTCTCTATCTTGCCTGTAGTCCCCTTCTCCTATAACTTGGTTCTCTATCTTGCCTGTAGTCCCCTTCTCCTATAACTTGGTTCTCTATCTTACCTGTAGTACCCTTCTCCTATAACTTGGTTCTCTATCTTGCCTGTACT
Source organism: Eledone cirrhosa (assembly GCA_964016885.1). Lineage (NCBI taxonomy): Eukaryota > Metazoa > Mollusca > Cephalopoda > Octopoda > Eledonidae > Eledone > Eledone cirrhosa. Next base: position 341,743,061 of record OZ024740.1, read on the forward strand.
CCCCTTCTCCTATAACTTGGTTCTCTATCTTGCCTGTAGTCCCCTTCTCCTATAACTTGGTTCTCTATCTTGCCTGTAGTACCCTTCTCCTATAACTTGGTTCTCTATCTTGCCTGTAGTACCCTTCTCCTATAACTTGGTTCTCTATCTTGCCTGTAGTACCCTTCTCCTATAACTTGGTTCTCTATCTTGCCTGTAGTACCCTTCTCCTATAACTTGGTTCTCTATCTTGCCTGTAGTACTCTTCTCCTATAACTTGGTTCTCTATCTTGCCTGTAGTACTCTTCTCCTATAACTTAGATCTCTATCTTGCCTGCAGTCCCCTTCTCCTATAACCTGGTTCCCTATCTTGCCTGTAGTACCCTTCTCCTATAAATTGGTTCTCTATCTTGCCTGTAGTCCCCTTCTCCTATAACTTGGTTCTCTATCTTGCCTGTAGTCCCCTTCTCCTATAACTTGGTTCACTATCTTGCCTGTAGTCCCCTTCTCCTATAAATTGGTTCTCTATCTTACCTGTAGTACCCTTCTCCTATAACTTGGTTCTCTATCTTGCCTGTAGTGTCCTTCTCCTATAACTTGGTTCTCTATCTTGACTGTAGTACCCTTCTCCTATAACTTGGTTCTCTATCTTGCCTGTAGACCCCTTCTCCTATAACCTGGTTCTCTATCTTGCTTGTAGTCCCCTTCTCCTATAACTTGGTTCTCTATCTTGCTTGTAGTCCCCTTCTCCTATAACTTGGTTCTGTATCTTGCCTGTAGACCCCTTCTCCTATAACTTGGTTCTGTATCTTGCCTGTAGACCCCTTCTCCTATAACTTGGTTCTCTATCTTACCTGTAGTCCCCTTCTCCTATAACTTCCTTCTGTATCTTGCCTGTAGTACCCTTCTTCTATAACTTGGTTCTCTATCTTGCCTGTAGTCCCCTTCTCCAATAACTTGGTTCTCTATCTTGCCTGTAGTACCCTTCTCCTATAACTTGGTTCTCCATCTTGCCTGTAGTCCCCTTCTCCAATAACTTGGTTCTCTATCTTGCCTGTAGTACCATTCTCCTATAACTTGGTTCTCTATCTTGCCTGTAGTACCCCTCTCCTATAACTTGGTTCTCTATCTTGCCTGTAGTACCATTCTCCTATAACTTGGTTCTCTATCTTGCCTGTAGTCCCCTTCTCCTATAACTTGGTTCTGTATTTTGCCTGTAGTCCCCTTCTCCTATAACTTGGTTCTGTATCTTGCCTGTAGACCCCTTCTCCTATAACTTGGTTCTCTATCTTACCTGTAGTCCCCTTCTCCTATAACTTCCTTCTGTATCTTGCCTGTAGTACCCCTCTCCTATAACTTGGTTCTCTATCTTGCCTGTAGTACTCTTCTCCTATAACTTGGCTCTCTATCTTGCCTGTAGTACTCTTCTCCTATAACTTGGTTCTCTATCTTGCCTGCAGTCCCCTTCTCCTATAACCTGGTTCTCTATCTTGCCTGTAGTACCCTTCTCCTATAACTTGGTTCTCTATCTTGCCTGTAGTCCCCTTCTCCTATAACTTGGTTCACTATCTTGCCTGTAGTCCCCTTCTCCTATAAATTGGTTCTCTCTCTTACCTGTAGTACCCTTCTCCTATAACTTGGTTCTCTATCTTGCCTGTAGTGTCCTTCTCCTATAACTTGGTTCTCTATCTTGCCTGTAGTACCCTTCTCCTATAACTTGGTTCTCTATCTTGCCTGTAGTCCCCTTCTCCTATAACTTGGTTCTCTATCTTGCCTGTAGTACCCTTCTCCTATAACATGGTTCTCTATTTTGCCTGTAGTCCCCTTCTCCTATAACTTGGTTCTGTATCTTGCCTGTAGACCCCTTCTCCTATAACTTGGTTCTCTATCTTGCCTGTAGTACCCTTCTCCTATAACTTGGTTCTCTATCTTGCCTGTAGTCCCCTTCTCCTATAACTTGGTTCTCTATCTTGCCTGTAGTACCCTTCTCCTATAACATGGTTCTCTATTTTGCCTGTAGTCCCCTTCTCATATAACTTGGTTCTCTATCTTGCCTGTAGTACCCTCCTCCTATAACTTGGTTCTCTATCTTGCCTGTAGTACCCTTCTCCTATAACTTGGTTCTCTATCTTGCCTGTAGTCCCCTTCTCCAATAACTTGGTTATCTATCTTGCCTGTAGTACCCTTCTCCTATAACTTGGTTCTCCATCTTGCCTGTAGTCCCCTTCTCCAATAACTTGGTTCTCTATCTTGCCTGTAGTACCATTCTCCTATAACTTGGTTCTCTATCTTGCCTGTAGTACCCCTCTCCTATAACTTGGTTCTCTATCTTGCCTGTAGTACCATTCTCCTATAACTTGGTTCTCTATCTTGCCTGTAGTCCCCTTCTCCTATAACTTGGTTCTGTATTTTGCCTGTAGTCCCCTTCTCCTATAACTTGGTTCTCTATCTTGCCTGTAGTACTCTTCTCCTATAACTTAGTTCTCTATCTTGCCTGCAGTCCCCTTCTCCTATAACCTGGTTCTCTATCTTGCCTGTAGTCCCCGTCTCCTATAACTTGGTTCACTATCTTGCCTGTAGTCCCCTTCTCCTATAACTTGGTTCTCTATCTTGCCTGTAGACCCCTTCTCCTATAAACTGGTTCTCTATCTTGCTTGTAGTCCCCTTCTCCTATAACTTGGTTCTCTATCTTGCTTGTAGTCCCCTTCTCCTATAACTTGGTTCTGTATCTTGCCTGTAGTCCCCTTCTCCTATAACTTGGTTCTGTATCTTGCCTGTAGACCCCTTCTCCTATAACTTGGTTCTCTATCTTACCTGTAGTCCCCTTCTCCTATAACTTCCTTCTGTATCTTGCCTGTAGTACCCTTCTTCTATAACTTGGTTCTCTATCTTGCCTGTAGTCCCCTTCTCCAATAACTTGGTTCTCTATCTTGCCTGTAGTCCCCTTCTCCAATAACTTGGTTCTCTATCTTGCCTGTAGTACCCTTCTCCTATAACTTGGTTCTCTATCTTGCCTGTAGTACGCTTCTCCTATAACTTGGTTCTCTATCTTGCCTGTAGTCCCCTTCTCCTATAACTTGGTTCTCTATCTTGCTTGTAGTACCCTTCTCCTATAAATTGGTTCTCTATCTTGCCTGTAGTTCCCTTCTCCTATAACTTGGTTCTCTATCTTGCCTGTAGTCCCCTTCTCCTATAACTTGGTTCACTATCTTGCCTGTAGTCCCCTTCTCCTATAAATTGGTTCTCTATCTTACCTGTAGTACCCTTCTCCTATAACTTGGTTCTCTATCTTGCCTGCAGTCCCCTTCTCCTATAACTTGGTTCTCTATCTTGACTGTAGAACCCTTCTCCTATAACTTGGTTCTCTATCTTGCCTGTAGACCCCTTCTCCTATAACCTGGTTCTCTATCTTGCTTGTAGTCCCCTTCTCCTATAACTTGGTTCTCTATCTTGCTTGTAGTCCCCTTCTCCTATAACTTGGTTCTGTATCTTGCCTGTAGACCCCTTCTCCTATAACTTGGTTCTGTATCTTGCCTGTAGACCCCTTCTCCTATAACTTGGTTCTCTATCTTACCTGTAGTACCCTTCTCCTATAACTTCCTTCTGTATCTTGCCTGTAGTACCCTTCTTCTATAACTTGGTTCTCTATCTTGCCTGTAGTCCCCTTCTCCAATAACTTGGTTCTCTATCTTGCCTGTAGTACCCTTCTCCTATAACTTGGTTCTCCATCTTGCCTGTAGTCCCCTTCTCCAATAACTTGGTTCTCTATCTTGCCTGTAGTACCATTCTCCTATAACTTGGTTCTCTATCTTGCCTGTAGTACCCCTCTCCTATAACTTGGTTCTCTATCTTGCCTGTAGTCCCCTTCTCCAATAACTTGGTTCTCTATCTTGCCTGTAGTACCCTTCTCCTATAACTTGGTTCTCCATCTTGCCTGTAGTCCCCTTCTCCAATAACTTGGTTCTCTATCTTGCCTGTAGTACCATTCTCCTATAACTTGGTTCTCTATCTTGCCTGTAGTACCCCTCTCCTATAACTTGGTTCTCTATCTTGCCTGTAGTACCATTCTCCTATAACTTGGTTCTCTATCTTGCCTGTAGTCCCCTTCTCCTATAACTTGGTTCTGTATTTTGCCTGTAGTCCCCTTCTCCTATAACTTGGTTCTGTATCTTGCCTGTAGACCCCTTCTCCTATAACTTGGTTCTCTATCTTACCTGTAGTCCCCTTCTCCTATAACTTCCTTCTGTATCTTGCCTGTAGTACCCCTCTCCTATAACTTGGTTCTCTATCTTGCCTGTAGTACTCTTCTCCTATAACTTGGCTCTCTATCTTGCCTGTAGTACTCTTCTCCTATAACTTGGTTCTCTATCTTGCCTGCAGTCCCCTTCTCCTATAACCTGGTTCTCTATCTTGCCTGTAGTACCCTTCTCCTATAACTTGGTTCTCTATCTTGCCTGTAGTGTCCTTCTCCTATAACTTGGTTCTCTATCTTGCCTGTAGTACCCTTCTCCTATAACTTGGTTCTCTATCTTGCCTGTAGTCCCCTTCTCCTATAACTTGGTTCTCTATCTTGCCTGTAGTACCCTTCTCCTATAACATGGTTCTCTATTTTGCCTGTAGTCCCCTTCTCCTATAACTTGGTTCTGTATCTTGCCTGTAGACCCCTTCTCCTATAACTTGGTTCTGTATCTTGCCTGTAGACCCCTTCTCCTATAACTTGGTTCTCTATCTTACCTGTAGTACCCTTCTCCTATAACTTCCTTCTGTATCTTGCCTATAGTACCCTTCTCCTATAACTTGGTTCTCTATCTTGCCTGTAGTACCCTCCTCCTATAACTTGGTTCTCTATCTTGCCTGTAGTACCCTTCTCCTATGACTTGGTTCTCTATCTTGCCTGTAGTCCCCTTCTCCAATAACTTGGTTCTCTATCTTGCCTGTAGTACCCTTCTCCTATAACTTGGTTCTCCATCTTGCCTGTAGTCCCCTTCTCCAATAACTTGGTTCTCTATCTTGCCTGTAGTACCATTCTCCTATAACTTGGTTCTCTATCTTGCCTGTAGTACCCCTCTCCTATAACTTGGTTCTCTATCTTGCCTGTAGTACCATTCTCCTATAACTTGGTTCTCTATCTTGCCTGTAGTCCCCTTCTCCTATAACTTGGTTCTGTATTTTGCCTGTAGTCCCCTTCTCCTATAACTTGGTTCTCTATCTTGCCTGTAGTACTCTTCTCCTATAACTTAGTTCTCTATCTTGCCTGCAGTCCCCTTCTCCTATAACCTGGTTCTCTATCTTGCCTGTAGTCCCCTTCTCCTATAACTTGGTTCTCTATCTTGCCTGTAGACCCCTTCTCCTATAACCTGGTTCTCTATCTTGCTTGTAGTCCCCTTCTCCTATAACTTGGTTCTCTATCTTGCTTGTAGTCCCCTTCTCCTATAACTTGGTTCTGTATCTTGCCTGTAGACCCCTTCTCCTATAACTTGGTTCTGTATCTTGCCTGTAGACCCCTTCTCCTATAACTTGGTTCTCTATCTTACCTGTAGTCCCCTTCTCCTATAACTTCCTTCTGTATCTTGCCTGTAGTACCCTTCTTCTATAACTTGGTTCTCTATCTTGCCTGTAGTCCCCTTCTCCAATAACTTGGTTCTCTATCTTGCCTGTAGTACCCTTCTCCTATAACTTGGTTCTCCATCTTGCCAGTAGTCCCCTTCTCCAATAACTTGGTTCTCTATCTTGCCTGTAGTACCATTCTCCTATAACTTGGTTCTCTATCTTGCCTGTAGTACCCCTCTCCTATAACTTGGTTCTCTATCTTGCCTGTAGTACCATTCTCCTATAACTTGGTTCTCTATCTTGCCTGTAGTCCCCTTCTCCTATAACTTGGTTCTGTATTTTGCCTGTAGTCCCCTTCTCCTATAACTTGGTTCTGTATCTTGCCTGTAGACCCCTTCTCCTATAACTTGGTTCTCTATCTTACCTGTAGTCCCCTTCTCCTATAACTTCCTTCTGTATCTTGCCTGTAGTACCCCTCTCCTATAACTTGGTTCTCTATCTTGCCTGTAGTACTCTTCTCCTATAACTTGGCTCTCTATCTTGCCTGTAGTACTCTTCTCCTATAACTTGGTTCTCTATCTTGCCTGCAGTCCCCTTCTCCTATAACCTGGTTCTCTATCTTGCCTGTAGTACCCTTCTCCTATAACTTGGTTCTCTATCTTGCCTGTAGTCCCCTTCTCCTATAACTTGGTTCACTATCTTGCCTGTAGTCCCCTTCTCCTATAAATTGGTTCTCTATCTTACCTGTAGTACCCTTCTCCTATAACTTGGTTCTCTATCTTGCCTGTAGTGTCCTTCTCCTATAACTTGGTTCTCTATCTTGCCTGTAGTACCCTTCTCCTATAACTTGGTTCTCTATCTTGCCTGTAGTCCCCTTCTCCTATAACTTGGTTCTCTATCTTGCCTGTAGTACCCTTCTCCTATAACATGGTTCTCTATTTTGCCTGTAGTCCCCTTCTCCTATAACTTGGTTCTCTATCTTGCTTGTAGTCCCCTTCTCCTATAACTTGGTTCTCTATCTTGCTTGTAGTCCCCTTCTCCTATAACTTGGTTCTGTATCTTGCCTGTAGAGCCCTTCTCCTATAACTTGGTTCTGTATCTTGCCTGTAGACCCCTTCTCCTATAACTTGGTTCTCTATCTTACCTGTAGCCCCTTCTCCTATAACTTCCTTCTGTATCTTGCCTGTAGTACCCTTCTCCTATAACTTGGTTCTCTATCTTGCCTGTAGTACCCTCCTCCTATAACTTGGTTCTCTATCTTGCCTGTAGTACCCTTCTCCTATAACTTGGTTCTCTATCTTGCCTGTAGTCCCCTTCTCCAATAACTTGGTTCTCTATCTTGCCTGTAGTACCCTTCTCCTATAACTTGGTTCTCCATCTTGCCTGTAGTCCCCTTCTCCAATAACTTGGTTCTCTATCTTGCCTGTAGTACCATTCTCCTATAACTTGGTTCACTATCTTGCCTGTAGTCCCCTTCTCCTATAAATTGGTTCTCTCTCTTACCTGTAGTACCCTTCTCCTATAACTTGGTTCTCTATCTTGCCTGTAGTGTCCTTCTCCTATAACTTGGTTCTCTATCTTGCCTGTAGTAACCTTCTCCTATAACTTGGTTCTCTATCTTGCCTGTAGTCCCCTTCTCCTATAACTTGGTTCTCTATCTTGCCTGTAGTACCCTTCTCCTATAACATGGTTCTCTATTTTGCCTGTAGTCCCCTTCTCCTATAACTTGGTTCTGTATCTTGCCTGTAGACCTCTTCTCCTATAACTTGGTTCTGTATCTTGCCTGTAGACCCCTTCTCCTATAACTTGGTTCTCTATCTTACCTGTAGTCCCCTTCTCCTATAACTTCCTTCTGTATCTTGCCTGTAGTACCCTTCTCATATAACTTGGTTCTCTATCTTGCCTGTAGTACCCTCCTCCTATAACTTGGTTCTCTATCTTGCCTGTAGTACCCTTCTCCTATAACTTGGTTCTCTATCTTGCCTGTAGTCCCCTTCTCCAATAACTTGGTTCTCTATCTTGCCTGTAGTACCATTCTCCTATAACTTGGTTCTCTATCTTGCCTGTAGTACCCTTCTCCTATAACTTGGTTCTGTATTTTGCCTGTAGTCCCCTTCTCCTATAACTTGGTTCTCTATCTTGCCTGTAGTACTCTTCTCCTATAACTTAGTTCTCTATCTTGCCTGCAGTCCCCTTCTCCTATAACCTGGTTCTCTATCTTGCCTGTAGTCCCCGTCTCCTATAACTTGGTTCACTATCTTGCCTGTAGTCCCCTTCTCCTATAACTTGGTTCTCTATCTTGCCTGTAGACCCCTTCTCCTATAAACTGGTTCTCTATCTTGCTTGTAGTCCCCTTCTCCTATAACTTGGTTCTCTATCTTGCTTGTAGTCCCCTTCTCCTATAACTTGGTTCTGTATCTTGCCTGTAGACCCCTTCTCCTATAACTTGGTTCTGTATCTTGCCTGTAGACCCCTTCTCCTATAACTTGGTTCTCTATCTTACCTGTAGTCCCCTTCTCCTATAACTTCCTTCTGTATCTTGCCTGTAGTACCCTTCTTCTATAACTTGGTTCTCTATCTTGCCTGTAGTCCCCTTCTCCAATAACTTGGTTCTCTATCTTGCCTGTAGTCCCCTTCTCCAATAACTTGGTTCTCTATCTTGCCTGTAGTACCCTTCTCCTATAACTTGGTTCTCTATCTTGCCTGTAGTACGCTTCTCCTATAACTTGGTTCTCTATCTTGCCTGTAGTCCCCTTCTCCTATAACTTGGTTCTCTATCTTGCCTGTAGTACCCTTCTCCTATAAATTGGTTCTCTATCTTGCCTGTAGTCCCCTTCTCCTATAACTTGGTTCTCTATCTTGCCTGTAGTCCCCTTCTCCTATAACTTGGTTCACTATCTTGCCTGTAGTCCCCTTCTCCTATAAATTGGTTCTCTATCTTACCTGTAGTACCCTTCTCCTATAACTTGGTTCTCTATCTTGCCTGCAGTCCCCTTCTCCTATAACTTGGTTCTCTATCTTGACTGTAGAACCCTTCTCCTATAACTTGGTTCTCTATCTTGCCTGTAGACCTCTTCTCCTATAACCTGGTTCTCTATCTTGCTTGTAGTCCCCTTCTCCTATAACTTGGTTCTCTATCTTGCTTGTAGTCCCCTTCTCCTATAACTTGGTTCTGTATCTTGCCTGTAGACCCCTTCTCCTATAACTTGGTTCTGTATCTTGCCTGTAGACCCCTTCTCCTATAACTTGGTTCTCTATCTTACCTGTAGTCCCCTTCTCCTATAACTTCCTTCTGTATCTTGCCTGTAGTACCCTTCTTCTATAACTTGGTTCTCTATCTTGCCTGTAGTCCCCTTCTCCTATAACTTGGTTCTCTATCTTGCCTGTAGTACCCTTCTCCTATAAATTGGTTCTCTATCTTGCCTGTAGTCCCCTTCTCCTATAACTTGGTTCTCTATCTTGCCTGTAGTCCGCTTCTCCTATAACTTGGTTCACTATCTTGCCTGTAGTCCCCTTCTCCTATAAATTGGTTCTCTATCTTACCTGTAGTACCCTTCTCCTATAACTTGGTTCTCTATCTTGCCTGCAGTCCCCTTCTCCTATAACTTGGTTCTCTATCTTGACTGTAGAACCCTTCTCCTATAACTTGGTTCTCTATCTTGCCTGTAGACCTCTTCTCCTATAACCTGGTTCTCTATCTTGCTTGTAGTCCCCTTCTCCTATAACTTGGTTCTCTATCTTGCTTGTAGTCCCCTTCTCCTATAACTTGGTTCTGTATCTTGCCTGTAGACCCCTTCTCCTATAACTTGGTTCTGTATCTTGCCTGTAGACCCCTTCTCCTATAACTTGGTTCTCTATCTTACCTGTAGTCCCCTTCTCCTATAACTTCCTTCTGTATCTTGCCTGTAGTCCACTTCTCCAATAACTTGGTTCTCTATCTTGCCTGTAGTACCCTTCTCCTATAACTTGGTTCTCCATCTTGCCTGTAGTCCCCTTCTCCAATAACTTGGTTCTCTATCTTGCCTGTAGTACCATTCTCCTATAACTTGGTTCTCTATCTTGCCTGTAGTACCCCTCTCCTATAACTTGGTTCTCTATCTTGCCTGTAGTACCATTCTCCTATAACTTGGTTCTCTATCTTGCCTGTAGTCCCCTTCTCCTATAACTTGGTTCTGTATTTTGCCTGTAGTCCCCTTCTCCTATAACTTGGTTCTGTATCTTGCCTGTAGACCCCTTCTCCTATAACTTGGTTCTCTATCTTACCTGTAGTCCCCTTCTCCTATAACTTCCTTCTGTATCTTGCCTGTAGTACCCCTCTCCTATAACTTGGTTCTCTATCTTGCCTGTAGTACTCTTCTCCTATAACTTGGCTCTCTATCTTGCCTGTAGTACTCTTCTCCTATAACTTGGTTCTCTATCTTGCCTGCAGTCCCCTTCTCCTATAACCTGGTTCTCTATCTTGCCTGTAGTACCCTTCTCCTATAACTTGGTTCTCTATCTTGCCTGTAGTCCCCTTCTCCTATAACTTGGTTCACTATCTTGCCTGTAGTCCCCTTCTCCTATAAATTGGTTCTCTATCTTACCTGTAGTACCCTTCTCCTATAACTTGGTTCTCTATCTTGCCTGTAGTGTCCTTCTCCTATAACTTGGTTCTCTATCTTGCCTGTAGTACCCTTCTCCTATAACTTGGTTCTCTATCTTGCCTGTAGTCCCCTTCTCCTATAACTTGGTTCTCTATCTTGCCTGTAGTACCCTTCTCCTATAACATGGTTCTCTATTTTGCCTGTAGTCCCCTTCTCCTATAACTTGGTTCTCTATCTTGCTTGTAGTCCCTTCTCCTATAACTTGGTTCTCTATCTTGCTTGTAGTCCCCTTCTCCTATAACTTGGTTCTGTATCTTGCCTGTAGACCCCTTCTCCTATAACTTGGTTCTGTATCTTGCCTGTAGACCCCTTCTCCTATAACTTGGTTCTCTATCTTACCTGTAGTCCCCTTCTCCTATAACTTCCTTCTGTATCTTGCCTGTAGTACCCTTCTCCTATAACTTGGTTCTCTATCTTGCCTGTAGTACCCTCCTCCTATAACTTGGTTCTCTATCTTGCCTGTAGTACCCTTCTCCTATAACTTGGTTCTCTATCTTGCCTGTAGTCCCCTTCTCCAATAACTTGGTTCTCTATCTTGCCTGTAGTCCCCGTCTCCTATAACTTGGTTCACTATCTTGCCTGTAGTCCCCTTCTCCTATAACTTGGTTCTCTATCTTGCCTGTAGACCCCTTCTCCTATAAACTGGTTCTCTATCTTGCTTGTAGTCCCCTTCTCCTATAACTTGGTTCTCTATCTTGCTTGTAGTCCCCTTCTCCTATAACTTGGTTCTGTATCTTGCCTGTAGACCCCTTCTCCTATAACTTGGTTCTGTATCTTGCCTGTAGACCCCTTCTCCTATAACTTGGTTCTCTATCTTACCTGTAGTCCCCTTCTCCTATAACTTCCTTCTGTATCTTGCCTGTAGTACCCTTCTTCTATAACTTGGTTCTCTATCTTGCCTGTAGTCCCCTTCTCCAATAACTTGGTTCTCTATCTTGCCTGTAGTCCCCTTCTCCAATAACTTGGTTCTCTATCTTGCCTGTAGTACCCTTCTCCTATAACTTGGTTCTCTATCTTGCCTGTAGTACGCTTCTCCTATAACTTGGTTCTCTATCTTGCCTGTAGTCCCCTTCTCCTATAACTTGGTTCTCTATCTTGCCTGTAGTACCCTTCTCCTATAAATTGGTTCTCTATCTTGCCTGTAGTCCCCTTCTCCTATAACTTGGTTCTCTATCTTGCCTGTAGTCCCCTTCTCCTATAACTTGGTTCACTATCTTGCCTGTAGTCCCCTTCTCCTATAAATTGGTTCTCTATCTTACCTGTAGTACCCTTCTCCTATAACTTGGTTCTCTATCTTGCCTGCAGTCCCCTTCTCCTATAACTTGGTTCTCTATCTTGACTGTAGAACCCTTCTCCTATAACTTGGTTCTCTATCTTGCCTGTAGACCTCTTCTCCTATAACCTGGTTCTCTATCTTGCTTGTAGTCCCCTTCTCCTATAACTTGGTTCTCTATCTTGCTTGTAGTCCCCTTCTCCTATAACTTGGTTCTGTATCTTGCCTGTAGACCCCTTCTCCTATAACTTGGTTCTGTATCTTGCCTGTAGACCCCTTCTCCTATAACTTGGTTCTCTATCTTACCTGTAGTCCCCTTCTCCTATAACTTCCTTCTGTATCTTGCCTGTAGTACCCTTCTTCTATAACTTGGTTCTCTATCTTGCCTGTAGTCCCCTTCTCCAATAACTTGGTTCTCTATCTTGCCTGTAGTACCCTTCTCCTATAACTTGGTTCTCCATCTTGCCTGTAGTCCCCTTCTCCAATAACTTGGTTCTCTATCTTGCCTGTAGTACCATTCTCCTATAACTTGGTTCTCTATCTTGCCTGTAGTACCCCTCTCCTATAACTTGGTTCTCTATCTTGCCTGTAGTACCATTCTCCTATAACTTGGTTCTCTATCTTGCCTGTAGTCCCCTTCTCCTATAACTTGGTTCTGTATTTTGCCTGTAGTCCCCTTCTCCTATAACTTGGTTCTCTATCTTACCTGTAGTCCCCTTCTCCTATAACTTCCTTCTGTATCTTGCCTGTAGTACCCCTCTCCTATAACTTGGTTCTCTATCTTGCCTGTAGTACTCTTCTCCTATAACTTGGCTCTCTATCTTGCCTGTAGTACTCTTCTCCTATAACTTGGTTCTCTATCTTGCCTGCAGTCCCCTTCTCCTATAACCTGGTTCTCTATCTTGCCTGTAGTACCCTTCTCCTATAACTTGGTTCTCTATCTTGCCTGTAGTCCCCTTCTCCTATAACTTGGTTCACTATCTTGCCTGTAGTCCCCTTCTCCTATAAATTGGTTCTCTATCTTACCTGTAGTACCCTTCTCCTATAACTTGGTTCTCTATCTTGCCTGTAGTGTCCTTCTCCTATAACTTGGTTCTCTATCTTGCCTGTAGTACCCTTCTCCTATAACTTGGTTCTCTATCTTGCCTGTAGTCCCCTTCTCCTATAACTTGGTTCTCTATCTTGCCTGTAGTACCCTTCTCCTATAACATGGTTCTCTATTTTGCCTGTAGTCCCCTTCTCCTATAACTTGGTTCTCTATCTTGCTTGTAGTCCCCTTCTCCTATAACTTGGTTCTCTATCTTGCTTGTAGTCCCCTTCTCCTATAACTTGGTTCTGTATCTTGCCTGTAGACCCCTTCTCCTATAACTTGGTTCTGTATCTTGCCTGTAGACCCCTTCTCCTATAACTTGGTTCTCTATCTTACCTGTAGTCCCCTTCTCCTATAACTTCCTTCTGTATCTTGCCTGTAGTACCCTTCTCCTATAACTTGGTTCTCTATCTTGCCTGTAGTACCCTCCTCCTATAACTTGGTTCTCTATCTTGCCTGTAGTACCCTTCTCCTATAACTTGGTTCTCTATCTTGCCTGTAGTCCCCTTCTCCAATAACTTGGTTCTCTATCTTGCCTGTAGTACCCTTCTCCTATAACTTGGTTCTCCATCTTGCCTGTAGTCCCCTTCTCCAATAACTTGGTTCTCTATCTTGCCTGTAGTACCATTCTCCTATAACTTGGTTCTCTATCTTGCCTGTAGTACCCCTCTCCTATAACTTGGTTCTCTATCTTGCCTGTAGTACCATTCTCCTATAACTTGGTTCTCTATCTTGCCTGTAGTCCCCTTCTCCTATAACTTGGTTCTGTATTTTGCCTGTAGTCCCCTTCTCCTATAACTTGGTTCTCTATCTTGCCTGTAGTACTCTTCTCCTATAACTTGGTTCTCTATCTTGCCTGTAGTACTCTTCTCCTATAACTTAGTTCTCTATCTTGTCTGCAGTCCCCTTCTCCTATAACCTGGTTCTCTATCTTGCCTGTAGTCCCCGTCTCCTATAACTTTGTTCACTATCTTGCCTGTAGTCCCCTTCTCCTATAACTTGGTTCTCTATCTTGCCTGTAGACTCCTTCTCCTATAACCTGGTTCTCTATCTTGCTTGTAGTCCCCTTCTCCTATAACTTGGTTCTCTATCTTGCTTGTAGTCCCCTTCTCCTATAACTTGGTTCTGTATCTTGCCTGTAGACCCCTTCTCCTATAACTTGGTTCTGTATCTTGCCTGTAGACCCCTTCTCCTATAACTTGGTTCTCTATCTTACCTGTAGTCCCCTTCTCCTATAACTTCCTTCTGTATCTTGCCTGTAGTACCCTTCTTCTATAACTTGGTTCTCTATCTTGCCTGTAGTCCCTTCTCCAATAACTTGGTTCTCTATCTTGCCTGTAGTACCCTTCTCCTATAACTTGGTTCTCTATCTTGCCTGTAGTACGCTTCTCCTATAACTTGGTTCTCTATCTTGCCTGTAGTCCCCTTCTCCTATAACTTGGTTCTCTATCTTGCCTGTAGTACCCTTCTCCTATAACTTGGTTCTCTATCTTGCCTGTAGTACCCTTCTCCTATAACTTGGTTCTCTATCTTGCCTGTAGTACCCTTCTCCTATAACTTGGTTCTCTATCTTGCCTGTAGTCCCCTTCTCCTATAACTTGGTTCTCTATCTTGCCTGTAGTCCCTTTCTCCTATAACTTGGTTCTCTATCTTGCCTGTAGTCCCCTTCTCCTATAACTTCGTTCTCTATCTTGCCTGTAGTACCCTTAACGTATAACTTGGTTCTCTATCTTGCCTGTAGTACACTTCTCCTATAACTTGGTTCTCTATCTTGCCTGTAGTACCCTTCTCCTATAACTTGGTTCTCTATCTTGCTTGTAGTCCCCTTCTCCTATAACTTGGTTCTCTATCTTGCCTGTAGTCCCCTTCTCCTATAACTTGGTTCTCTATCTTGCCTGTAGTCCCCTTCTCCTATAACTTGGTTCTCTATCTTGCCTGTAGTACCCTTCTCCTATAACTTCGTTCTCTATCTTGCCTGTAGTCCCCTTCTCCTATAACTTGGTTCTCTATTTTGCCTGTAGTACCCTTCTCCTATAACTTAGTTCTCTATCTTGCCTGTAGTCCCCTCCTCCTATAATTTCGTTCTCTATCTTGCTTGTAGTCCCCTTCTCCTATAACTTGGTTCTCTATCTTGCCTGTAGTCCCCTTCTCCTATAACTTGGTTCTCTATCTTGCCTGTAGTCCCCTTCTCCTATAACTTGGTTCTGTATTTTGTCTGTAGTCCCCTTCTCCTATAACTTGCTTCTCTATCTTGCCTGTAGTACCCTTCTCCTATAACTTGGTTCTCTATCTTGCCTGTAGTACCCTTCTCCTATAACTTGGTTCTGTATTTTGCCTGTAGTCCCCTTCTCCTATAACTTGCTTCTCTATCTTGCCTGTAGTCCCCTTCTCCTATAAATTGGTTCTCTATCTTGCCTGTAGTCCCCTTCTCCTATAACGTGGTTCTCTATCTTACCTGTAGTACCCTTCTCCTATAACTTGGTTCTCTATCTTGCCTGTAGTCCCCTTCTCCTATAACTTGGTTCTCTATATTGCCTGTAGTCCCCTTCTCCTATAACTTGGTTCTCTATCTTGCCTGTAGTACCCTTCTCCTATAACTTGGTTCTCTATCTTGCCTGTAGTACCCTTCTCCTATAACTTGGTTCTCTATCTTGCCTGTAGTACCCTTCTCCTATAACTTGGTTCTCTATCTTGCCTGTAGTACCCTTCTCCTATAACTTGGTTCTCTATCTTGCCTGTAGTACTCTTCTCCTATAACTTGGTTCTCTATCTTGCCTGTAGCACTCTTCTCCTATAACTTGGTTCTCTATCTTGCCTGCAGTGCCCTTCTCCTATAACCTGGTTCTCTGTCTTGCCTGTAGTACCCTTCTCCTATAACTTGGTTCTCTATCTTGCCTGTAGTCCCCTTCTCCTATAACCTGGTTCTCTATCTTGCCTGTAGTCCCCTTCTCCTATAACTTGGTTCACTATCTTGCCTGTAGTCCCCTTCTCCTATAAATTGGTCCTCTATCTTACCTGTAGTACCCTTCTCCTATAACTTGGTTCTCTATCTTGCCTGTAGTGTCCTTCTCCTATAACTTGGTTCTCTATCTTGCCTGTAGTACCCTTCTCCTATAACTTGGTTCTCTATCTTGCCTGTAGTCCCCTTCTCCTATAACTTGGTTCTCTATCTTGCCTGTAGTACCCTTCTCCTATAACATGGTTCTCTATTTTGCCTGTAGTCCCCTTCTCCTATAACTTGGTTCTCTATCTTGCCTGTAGTACCATTCTCCTATAACTTGGTTCTCTATCTTGCCTGTAGTCCCCTTCTCCTATAACTTGGTTCTCTATCTTGCCTGTAGTCCCCTTCTCCTATAACTTGGTTCTCTATCTTGCCTGTAGTCCCCTTCTCCTATAACTTGGTTCTCTATCTTGCCTGTAGTACCCTTCCCCTATAACTTGGTTCTCTATCTTGCCTGTAGTACACTTCTCCTATAACTTAGTTCTCTATCTTGCCTGTAGTACCCTTCTCCTATAACTTGGTTCTCTATCTTGCCTGTAGTACCCTTCTCCTATAACTTGGTTCTCTATCTTGCCTGTAGTCCCCTTCTCCTATAACTTGGTTCTCTATCTTGCCTGTAGTACCCCTCTCCTATAACTTGGTTCTCTATCTTGCCTGTAGTACTCTTCTCCTATAACTCGGTTCTCTATTTTTTCTGTAGTCCCCTTCTCCTATAACTTGGTTCTCTATCTTGCCTGTAGTCCCCTTCTCCTATAACTTGGTTCTCTATCTTGCCTGTAGTACCCTTCTCCTATAACTTGGTTCTCTATCTTGCCTGTAGTCCCCTTCTCCTATAACTTCGTTCTCTATCTTGCTTGTAGTCCCCTTCTCCTATACCTTGGTTCTCTATCTTGCCTGTAGTACGCTTCTGCTATAACCTGGTTCTCTATCTTGCCTGTAGTACCCTTCTCCTATAACTAGGTTCTCTATCTTGCCTGTAGTCCCCTTCTCCTATAACTTGGTTCTCTATCTTGCCTGTAGTACCCTTCTCCTATAACTTGGTTCTCTATCTTGCCTGTAGTCCCCTTCTTCTATAACTTGGTTCTCTATCTTGCTTGTAGTACCCTTCTCCTATAACTTGGTTCCCTATCTTGCCTGTAGTACCCTTCTCCTATAAATTGGTTCTCTATCTTGCCTGTAGTGTCCTTCTCCTATAACTTGGTTCTCTATCTTGCCTGTAGTCCCCTTCTCCTATAACTTGGTTCTGTATTTTGTCTGTAGTCCCCTTCTCCTATAACTTGGTTCTCTATCTTGCCTGTAGTCCACTTCTCCTATAACTTGGTTCTCTATCTTGCCTGTAGTCCCCTTCTCCTATAACTTGCTTCTGTATTTTGTCTGTAGTCCCCTTCTCCTATAACTTGCTTCTCTATCTTGCCTGTAGTACCCTTCTCCTATAACTTGGTTCTCTATCTTGCCTGTAATACCCTTCTCCTATAACTTGGTTCTGTATTTTGCCTGTAGTACCCTTCTCCTATAACTTGGTTCTCTATCTTGCCTGTAGTCCCCTTCTCCTATAACTTGGTTCTCTATCTTGCCTGTAGTACCATTCTCCTATAACTTGGTTCTCTATCTTGCCTGTAGTCCCCTTCTCCTATAACTTGGTTCTGTATTTTGCCTGTAGTCCCCTTCTCCTATAACTTCGTTCTCTATCTTGCCTGTAGTCCCTTTCTCCTATAACTTGGTTCTCTATCTTGCCTGTAGTCCCCTTCTCCTATAACTTGGTTCTCTATCTTGCCTGTAGTACCCTTCTCCTATAACTTGGTTCTCTATCTTGTCTGTAGTCCCCTTCTTCTATAACTTGGTTCTCTATCTTGCCTGTAGTGTCCTCCTCCTATAACTTGGTTCTCTATCTTGCCTGTAGTCCCCTTCTCCTATAACTTGGTTCTCTATCTCACCTGTAGTACCCTTCTCCTATAACTTGGTTCTCTATCTTGCCTGTAGTCCCCTTCTCCTATAACTTGGTTCTCTATCTTGCCTGTAGTCCCCTTCTCCTATAACTTGGTTCTCTATCTTGCCTGTTGTACCCTTCTCCTATAACTTGGTTCTCTATCTTGCCTGTAGTACCCTTCTCCTATAACTTGGTTCTGTATTTTGCCTGTAGTACCCTTCTCCTATAACTTGGTTCTCTATCTTGCCTGTAGTACTCTTCTCCTATAACTCGGTTCTCTATTTTTTCTGTAGTCCCCTTCTCCTATAACTTGGTTCTCTATCTTGCCTGTAGTCGCCTTCTCCTATAACTTGGTTCTCTATCTTGCCTGTAGTACCCTTCTCCTATAACTTGGTTCTCTATCTTGCCTGTAGTCCCCTTCTCCTATAACTTCGTTCGCTATCTTGCTTGTAGTCCCCTTCTCCTATACCTTGGTTCTCTATCTTGCCTGTAGTACGCTTCTGCTATAACCTGGTTCTCTATCTTGCCTGTAGTACCCTTCTCCTATAACTAGGTTCTCTATCTTGCCTGTAGTCCCCTTCTCCTATAACTTGGTTCTCTATCTTGCCTGTAGTACCCTTCTCCTATAACTTGGTTCTCTATCTTGCCTGTAGTCCCCTTCTTCTATAACTTGGTTCTCTATCTTGCTTGTAGTACCCTTCTCCTATAACTTGGTTCCCTATCTTGCCTGTAGTACCCTTCTCCTATAAATTGGTTCTCTATCTTGCCTGTAGTGTCCTTCTCCTATAACTTGGTTCTCTATCTTGCCTGTAGTCCCCTTCTCCTATAACTTGGTTCTGTATTTTGTCTGTAGTCCCCTTCTCCTATAACTTGGTTCTCTATCTTGCCTGTAGTCCACTTCTCCTATAACTTGGTTCTCTATCTTGCCTGTAGTCCCCTTCTCCTATAACTTGCTTCTTTATTTTGTCTGTAGTCCCCTTCTCCTATAACTTGCTTCTCTATCTTGCCTGTAGTACCCTTCTCCTATAACTTGGTTCTCTATCTTGCCTGTAATACCCTTCTCCTATAACTTGGTTCTGTATTTTGCCTGTAGTACCCTTCTCCTATAACTTGGTTCTCTATCTTGCCTGTAGTCCCCTTCTCCTATAACTTGGTTCTCTATCTTGCCTGTAGTACCATTCTCCTATAACTTGGTTCTCTATCTTGCCTGTAGTCCCCTTCTCCTATAACTTGGTTCTGTATTTTGCCTGTAGTCCCCTTCTCCTATAACTTCGTTCTCTATCTTGCCTGTAGTCCCTTTCTCCTATAACTTGGTTCTCTATCTTGCCTGTAGTACCCTTCTCCTATAACTTGGTTCTCTATCTTTCCTGTAGTACCCTTCTCCTATAACTTGGTTCTCTATCTTGTCTGTAGTCCCCTTCTTCTATAACTTGGTTCTCTATCTTGCCTGTAGTGTCCTCCTCCTATAACTTGGTTCTCTATCTTGCCTGTAGTCCCCTTCTCCTATAACTTGGTTCTCTATCTCACCTGTAGTACCCTTCTCCTATAACTTGGTTCTCTATCTTGCCTGTAGTCCCCTTCTCCTATAACTTGGTTCTCTATCTTGCCTGTAGTCCCCTTCTCCTATAACTTGGTTCTCTATCTTGTCTGTTGTACCCTTCTCCTATAACTTGGTTCTCTATCTTGCCTGTAGTACCCTTCTCCTATAACTTGGTTCTGTATTTTGCCTGTAGTACCCTTCTCCTATAACTTGGTTCTCTATCTTGCCTGTAGTCCCCTTCTCCTATAACTTGGTTCTCTATCTTGCCTGTAGTCCCCTTCTCCTATAACTTGGTTCTCTATCTTGCCTGTAGTACCCTTCTCCTATAACTTGGTTCTCTATCTTGCCTGTAGACCCCTTATCCTATAACCTGGTTCTCTATCTTGCTTGTAGTCCCCTCCTCCTATAACTTGGTTCTCTATCTTGCCTGTAGTACCCTTCTCCTATAACTTGGTTCTGTATTTTGCCTGTAGTACCCTTCTCCTACAACTTGGTTCTCTATCTTGCCTGTAGTCGCCTTCTCCTATAACTTGGTTCTCTATCTTGCCCGTAGTCCCCTTCTCCTATAACTTGGTTCCCTATCTTGCCTGTAGTCCCCTTCTCCTATAACTTGGTTCTCTATCTTACCTGTAGTACCCTTCTCCTATAACTTGGTTCTGTATTTTGCCTGTAGTACCCTTCTCCTATAACTTGGTTCTCTATCTTGCCTGTAGTCCCCTTCTCCTATAACTTGGTTCTGTATTTTGCCTGTAGTCTCCTTCTCCTATAACTTGGTTCTCTATCTTGCCTGTAGTACCCTTCTCCTATAACTTGGTTCTCTATCTTGCTTGTAGTACCCTTCTCCTATAACTTGGTTATATATCTTGCCTGTAGTACCATTCTCCTATAACTTGGTTCTCTATCTTGCCTATAGTACCCCTCTCCTATAACTTGCTTCTCTATCTTTGCCTGTAGTCCCCTTCTCCTATAACTTGGTTCTCTATCTTGCCTGTATTACCCCTCTCCTATAACTTGGTTCTGTATTTTGCCTGTAGTCCCCTTCTCCTATAACTTCGTTCTCTATCTTGCCTGTAGTACCCTTCTCCTATAACTTGGTTCTCTATCTTGTCTGTAGTCCCCTTCTTCTATAACTTGGTTCTCTATCTTGCCTGTAGTGTCCTCCTCCTATAACTTGGTTCTCTATCTTGCCTGTAGTCCCCTTCTCCTATAACTTGGTTCTCTATCTCACCTGTAGTACCCTTCTCCTATAACTTGGTTCTCTATCTTGCCTGTAGTCCCCTTCTCCTATAACTTGGTTCTCTATCTTGCCTGTAGTCACCTTCTCCTATAACTTGGTTCTCTATCTTGCCTGTTGTACCCTTCTCCTATAACTTGGTTCTCTATCTTGCCTGTAGTACCCTTCTCCTATAACTTGGTTCTGTATTTTGCCTGTAGTACCCTTCTCCTATAACTTGGTTCTCTATCTTGCCTGTAGTCCCCTTCTCCTATAACTTGGTTCTCTATCTTGCCTGTAGTCCCCTTCTCCTATAACTTGGTTCTCTATCTTGCCTGTAGTACCCTTCTCCTATAACTTGGTTCTCTATCTTGCCTGTAGACCCCTTCTTCTATAACCTGGTTCTCTATCTTGCTTGTAGTCCCCTCCTCCTATAACTTGGTTCTCTATCTTGCCTGTAGTACCCTTCTCCTATAACTTGGTTCTCTATCTTGCCTGTAGTCCCCTTCTCCTACAACTTGGTTCTCTATCTTGCCTGTAGTCCCCTTCTCCTATAACTTGGTTCTCTATCTTGCCTGTAGTCCCCTTCTCCTATAACTTGGTTCCCTATCTTGCCTGTAGTCCCCTTCTCCTATAACTTGGTTCTCTATCTTACCTGTAGTACCCTTCTCCTATAACTTGGTTCTCAATCTTGCCTGTAGTCCCCTTCTCCTATAACTTGGTTCTCTATCTTGCCTGTAGTCCCCTTCTCCTATAACTTGGTTCTGTATTTTGCCTGTAGTCTCCTTCTCCTATAACTTGGTTCTCTATCTTGCCTGTAGTACCCTTCTCCTATAACTTGGTTCTCTATCTTGCTTGTAGTACCCTTCCCTATAACTTGGTTATCTATCTTGCCTGTAGTACCATTCTCCTATAACTTGGTTCTCTATCTTGCCTATAGTACCCCTCTCCTATAACTTGCTTCTCTATCTTTGCCTGTAGTCCCCTTCTCCTATAACTTGGTTCTCTATCTTGCCTGTATTACCCCTCTCCTATAACTTGGTTCTGTATTTTGCCTGTAGTCCCCTTCTCCTATAACTTCGTTCTCTATCTTGCCTGTAGTACCCTTCTCCTATAACTTGGTTCTCTATCTTGCCTGTAGTCCTCTTCTCCTATAACTTGGTTCTCTATCTTGCCTGTAGTACCCTTCTCCTATACCTTGGTTCTCTATCTTGCCTGTAGTACGCTTCTGCTATAACCTGGTTCTCTATCTTGCCTGTAGTACCCTTCTCCTATAACTAGGTTCTCTATCTTGCCTGTAGTCCCCTTCTCCTATAACTTGGTTCTCTATCTTGCCTGTAGTACCCTTCTCCTATAACTTGGTTCTCTATCTTGCCTGTAGTCCCCTTCTTCTATAACTTGGTTCTCTATCTTGCTTGTAGTACCCTTCTCCTATAACTTGGTTCCCTATCTTGCCTGTAGTACCCTTCTCCTATAAATTGGTTCTCTATCTTGCCTGTAGTGTCCTTCTCCTATAACTTGGTTCTCTATCTTGCCTGTAGTCCCCTTCTCCTATAACTTGGTTCTGTATTTTGTCTGTAGTCCCCTTCTCCTATAACTTGGTTCTCTATCTTGCCTGTAGTCCCCTTCTCCTATAACTTGGTTCTCTATCTTGCCTGTAGTCCCCTTCTCCTATAACTTGCTTCTGTATTTTGTCTGTAGTCCCCTTCTCCTATAACTTGCTTCTCTATCTTGCCTGTAGTACCCTTCTCCTATAACTTGGTTCTGTATTTTGCCTGTAGTACCCTTCTCCTATAACTTGGTTCTCTATCTTGCCTGTAGTCCCCTTCTCCTATAACTTGGTTCTCTATCTTGCCTGTAGTCCCCTTCTCCTATAACTTGGTTCTCTATCTTGCCTGTAGTACCCTTCTCCTATAACTTGGTTCTCTATCTTGCCTGTAGACCCCTTATCCTATAACCTGGTTCTCTATCTTGCTTGTAGTCCCCTCCTCCTATAACTTGGTTCTCTATCTTGCCTGTAGTACCCTTCTCCTATAACTTGGTTCTGTATTTTGCCTGTAGTACCCTTCTCCTACAACTTGGTTCTCTATCTTGCCTGTAGTCGCCTTCTCCTATAACTTGGTTCTCTATCTTGCCCGTAGTCCCCTTCTCCTATAACTTGGTTCCCTATCTTGCCTGTAGTCCCCTTCTCCTATAACTTGGTTCTCTATCTTACCTGTAGTACCCTTCTCCTATAACTTGGTTCTCTATCTTGCCTGTAGTCCCCTTCTCCTATAACTTGGTTCTCTATCTTGCCTGTAGTCCCCTTCTCCTATAACTTGGTTCTGTATTTTGCCTGTAGTCTCCTTCTCCTATAACTTGGTTCTCTATCTTGCCTGTAGTACCCTTCTCCTATAACTTGGTTCTCTATCTTGCTTGTAGTACCCTTCTCCTATAACTTGGTTATATATCTTGCCTGTAGTACCATTCTCCTATAACTTGGTTCTCTATCTTGCCTATAGTACCCCTCTCCTATAACTTGCTTCTCTATCTTTGCCTGTAGTCCCCTTCTCCTATAACTTGGTTCTCTATCTTGCCTGTATTACCCCTCTCCTATAACTTGGTTCTGTATTTTGCCTGTAGTCCCCTTCTCCTATAACTTGGTTCTCTATCTTGCCTGTAGTACCCTTCTCCTATAACTTGGTTCTCTATCTTGCCTGTAGTCCCCTTCTTCTATAACTTCGTTCTCTATCTTGCCTGTAGTACCCTTCTCCTATAACTTGGTTCTCTATCTTGTCTGTAGTCCCCTTCTTCTATAACTTGGTTCTCTATCTTGCCTGTAGTGTCCTCCTCCTATAACTTGGTTCTCTATCTTGCCTGTAGTCCCCTTCTCCTATAACTTGGTTCTCTATCTCACCTGTAGTACCCTTCTCCTATAACTTGGTTCTCTATCTTGCCTGTAGTCCCCTTCTCCTATAACTTGGTTCTCTATCTTGCCTGTAGTCACCTTCTCCTATAACTTGGTTCTCTATCTTGCCTGTTGTACCCTTCTCCTATAACTTGGTTCTCTATCTTGCCTGTAGTACCCTTCTCCTATAACTTGGTTCTGTATTTTGCCTGTAGTACCCTTCTCCTATAACTTGGTTCTCTATCTTGCCTGTAGTCCCCTTCTCCTATAACTTGGTTCTCTATCTTGCCTGTAGTCCCCTTCTCCTATAACTTGGTTCTCTATCTTGCCTGTAGTACCCTTCTCCTATAACTTGGTTCTCTATCTTGCCTGTAGACCCCTTCTTCTATAACCTGGTTCTCTATCTTGCTTGTAGTCCCCTCCTCCTATAACTTGGTTCTCTATCTTGCCTGTAGTACCCTTCTCCTATAACTTGGTTCTCTATCTTGCCTGTAGTCCCCTTCTCCTACAACTTGGTTCTCTATCTTGCCTGTAGTCCCCTTCTCCTATAACTTGGTTCTCTAT
Organism: Eledone cirrhosa; assembly: GCA_964016885.1. Taxonomy (NCBI): domain Eukaryota; kingdom Metazoa; phylum Mollusca; class Cephalopoda; order Octopoda; family Eledonidae; genus Eledone; species Eledone cirrhosa. The sequence continues at coordinate 341,766,728 of OZ024740.1, forward strand.
CTTGCCTGTAGTCCCCTTCTCCTATAACTTGGTTCCCTATCTTGCCTGTAGTCCCCTTCTCCTATAACTTGGTTCTCTATCTTACCTGTAGTACCCTTCTCCTATAACTTGGTTCTCTATCTTGCCTGTAGTCCCCTTCTCCTATAACTTGGTTCTCTATCTTGCCTGTAGTCCCCTTCTCCTATAACTTGGTTCTGTATTTTGCCTGTAGTCTCCTTCTCCTATAACTTGGTTCTCTATCTTGCCTGTAGTACCCTTCTCCTATAACTTGGTTCTCTATCTTGCTTGTAGTACCCTTCCCTATAACTAGGTTATCTATTTTGCCTGTAGTACCATTCTCCTATAACTTGGTTCTCTATCTTGCCTATAGTACCCCTCTCCTATAACTTGCTTCTCTATCTTTGCCTGTAGTCCCCTTCTCCTATAACTTGGTTCTCTATCTTGCCTGTATTACCCCTCTCCTATAACTTGGTTCTGTATTTTGCCTGTAGTCCCCTTCTCCTATAACTTCGTTCTCTATCTTGCCTGTAGTACCCTTCTCCTATAACTTGGTTCTCTATCTTGCCTGTAGTCCTCTTCTCCTATAACTTGGTTCTCTATCTTGCCTGTAGTACCCTTCTCCTATACCTTGGTTCTCTATCTTGCCTGTAGTACGCTTCTGCTATAACCTGGTTCTCTATCTTGCCTGTAGTACCCTTCTCCTATAACTAGGTTCTCTATCTTGCCTGTAGTCCCCTTCTCCTATAACTTGGTTCTCTATCTTGCCTGTAGTACCCTTCTCCTATAACTTGGTTCTCTATCTTGCCTGTAGTCCCCTTCTCCTATAACTTGGTTCTCTATCTTGCCTGTAGTCCCCTCCTCCTATAACTTGGTTCTCTATCTTGCCTGTAGTACCCTTCTCCTATAACTTGGTTCTGTATTTTGCCTGTAGTACCCTTCTCCTACAACTTGGTTCTCTATCTTGCCTGTAGTCGCCTTCTCCTATAACTTGGTTCTCTATCTTGCCCGTAGTCCCCTTCTCCTATAACTTGGTTCCCTATCTTGCCTGTAGTCCCCTTCTCCTATAACTTGGTTCTCTATCTTACCTGTAGTACCCTTCTCCTATAACTTGGTTCTCTATCTTGCCTGTAGTCCCCTTCTCCTATAACTTGGTTCTCTATCTTGCCTGTAGTCCCCTTCTCCTATAACTTGGTTCTGTATTTTGCCTGTAGTCTCCTTCTCCTATAACTTGGTTCTCTATCTTGCCTGTAGTACCCTTCTCCTATAACTTGGTTCTCTATCTTGCTTGTAGTACCCTTCTCCTATAACTTGGTTATATATCTTGCCTGTAGTACCATTCTCCTATAACTTGGTTCTCTATCTTGCCTATAGTACCCCTCTCCTATAACTTGCTTCTCTATCTTTGCCTGTAGTCCCCTTCTCCTATAACTTGGTTCTCTATCTTGCCTGTATTACCCCTCTCCTATAACTTGGTTCTGTATTTTGCCTGTAGTCCCCTTCTCCTATAACTTCGTTCTCTATCTTGCCTGTAGTACCCTTCTCCTATAACTTGGTTCTCTATCTTGTCTGTAGTCCCCTTCTTCTATAACTTGGTTCTCTATCTTGCCTGTAGTGTCCTCCTCCTATAACTTGGTTCTCTATCTTGCCTGTAGTCCCCTTCTCCTATAACTTGGTTCTCTATCTCACCTGTAGTACCCTTCTCCTATAACTTGGTTCTCTATCTTGCCTGTAGTCCCCTTCTCCTATAACTTGGTTCTCTATCTTGCCTGTAGTCACCTTCTCCTATAACTTGGTTCTCTATCTTGCCTGTTGTACCCTTCTCCTATAACTTGGTTCTCTATCTTGCCTGTAGTACCCTTCTCCTATAACTTGGTTCTGTATTTTGCCTGTAGTACCCTTCTCCTATAACTTGGTTCTCTATCTTGCCTGTAGTCCCCTTCTCCTATAACTTGGTTCTCTATCTTGCCTGTAGTCCCCTTCTCCTATAACTTGGTTCTCTATCTTGCCTGTAGTACCCTTCTCCTATAACTTGGTTCTCTATCTTGCCTGTAGACCCCTTCTTCTATAACCTGGTTCTCTATCTTGCTTGTAGTCCCCTCCTCCTATAACTTGGTTCTCTATCTTGCCTGTAGTACCCTTCTCCTATAACTTGGTTCTCTATCTTGCCTGTAGTCCCCTTCTCCTACAACTTGGTTCTCTATCTTGCCTGTAGTCCCCTTCTCCTATAACTTGGTTCTCTATCTTGCCTGTAGTCCCCTTCTCCTATAACTTGGTTCCCTATCTTGCCTGTAGTCCCCTTCTCCTATAACTTGGTTCTCTATCTTACCTGTAGTACCCTTCTCCTATAACTTGGTTCTCTATCTTGCCTGTAGTCCCCTTCTCCTATAACTTGGTTCTCTATCTTGCCTGTAGTCCCCTTCTCCTATAACTTGGTTCTGTATTTTGCCTGTAGTCTCCTTCTCCTATAACTTGGTTCTCTATCTTGCCTGTAGTACCCTTCTCCTATAACTTGGTTCTCTATCTTGCTTGTAGTACCCTTCCCTATAACTTGGTTATCTATCTTGCCTGTAGTACCATTCTCCTATAACTTGGTTCTCTATCTTGCCTATAGTACCCCTCTCCTATAACTTGCTTCTCTATCTTTGCCTGTAGTCCCCTTCTCCTATAACTTGGTTCTCTATCTTGCCTGTATTACCCCTCTCCTATAACTTGGTTCTGTATTTTGCCTGTAGTCCCCTTCTCCTATAACTTCGTTCTCTATCTTGCCTGTAGTACCCTTCTCCTATAACTTGGTTCTCTATCTTGCCTGTAGTCCTCTTCTCCTATAACTTGGTTCTCTATCTTGCCTGTAGTACCCTTCTCCTATACCTTGGTTCTCTATCTTGCCTGTAGTACGCTTCTGCTATAACCTGGTTCTCTATCTTGCCTGTAGTACCCTTCTCCTATAACTAGGTTCTCTATCTTGCCTGTAGTCCCCTTCTCCTATAACTTGGTTCTCTATCTTGCCTGTAGTACCCTTCTCCTATAACTTGGTTCTCTATCTTGCCTGTAGTCCCCTTCTTCTATAACTTGGTTCTCTATCTTGCTTGTAGTACCCTTCTCCTATAACTTGGTTCCCTATCTTGCCTGTAGTACCCTTCTCCTATAAATTGGTTCTCTATCTTGCCTGTAGTGTCCTTCTCCTATAACTTGGTTCTCTATCTTGCCTGTAGTCCCCTTCTCCTATAACTTGGTTCTGTATTTTGTCTGTAGTCCCCTTCTCCTATAACTTGGTTCTCTATCTTGCCTGTAGTCCCCTTCTCCTATAACTTGGTTCTCTATCTTGCCTGTAGTCCCCTTCTCCTATAACTTGCTTCTGTATTTTGTCTGTAGTCCCCTTCTCCTATAACTTGCTTCTCTATCTTGCCTGTAGTACCCTTCTCCTATAACTTGGTTCTCTATCTTGCCTGTAATACCCTTCTCCTATAACTTGGTTCTGTATTTTGCCTGTAGTACCCTTCTCCTATAACTTGGTTCTCTATCTTGCCTGTACTCCCCTTCTCCTATAACTTGGTTCTCTATCTTGCCTGTAGTCCTCTTCTCCTATAACTTGGTTCTCTATCTTGCCTGTAGTACCATTCTCCTATAACTTGGTTCTCTATCTTGCCTGTAGTCCCCTTCTCCTATAACTTGGTTCTGTATTTTGCCTGTAGTCCCCTTCTCCTATAACTTCGTTCTCTATCTTGCCTGTCGTCCCTTTCTCCTATAACTTGGTTCTCTATCTTGCCTGTAGTCCCCTTCTCCTATAACTTGGTTCTCTATCTTGCCTGTAGTACCCTTCTCCTATAACTTGGTTCTCTATCTTGCCTGTAGTCCCCTTCTCCTATAACTTGGTTCTCTATCTTGCCTGTAGTACCCTTCTCCTATAACTTGGTTCTCTATCTTGTCTGTAGTCCCCTTCTTCTATAACTTGGTTCTCTATCTTGCCTGTAGTGTCCTCCTTCTATAACTTGGTTCTCTATCTTTCCTGTAGTCCCCTTCTCCTATAACTTGGTTCTCTATCTCACCTGTAGTACCCTTCTCCTATAACTTGGTTCTCTATCTTGCCTGTAGTCCCCTTCTCCTATAACTTGGTTCTCTATCTTGCCTGTAGTCCCCTTCTCCTATAACTTGGTTCTCTATCTTGCCTGTAGTACCCTTCTCCTATAACTTGGTTCTCTATCTTGCCTGTAGTACCCTTCTCCTATAACTTGGTTCTGTATTTTGCCTGTAGTACCCTTCTCCTATAACTTGGTTCTCTATCTTGCCTGTAGTCCCCTTCTCCTATAACTTGGTTCTCTATCTTGCCTGTAGTCCCCTTCTCCTATAACTTGGTTCTCTATCTTGCCTGTAGTACCCTTCTCCTATAACTTGGTTCTCTATCTTGCCTGTAGACCCCTTCTCCTATAACCTGGTTCTCTATCTTGCTTGTAGTCCCCTTCTCCTATAACTTGGTTCTCTATCTTGCCTGTAGTCCCCTTCTCCTATAACTTGCTTCTGTATTTTGTCTGTAGTCCCCTTCTCCTATAACTTGCTTCTCTATCTTGCCTGTAGTACCCTTCTCCTATAACTTGGTTCTCTATCTTGCCTGTAATACCCTTCTCCTATAACTTGGTTCTGTATTTTGCCTGTAGTACCCTTCTCCTATAACTTGGTTCTCTATCTTGCCTGTACTCCCCTTCTCCTATAACTTGGTTCTCTATCTTGCCTGTAGTCCCCTTCTCCTATAACTTGGTTCTCTATCTTGCCTGTAGTACCATTCTCCTATAACTTGGTTCTCTATCTTGCCTGTAGTCCCCTTCTCCTATAACTTGGTTCTGTATTTTGCCTGTAGTCCCCTTCTCCTATAACTTCGTTCTCTATCTTGCCTGTAGTCCCTTTCTCCTATAACTTGGTTCTCTATCTTGCCTGTAGTCCCCTTCTCCTATAACTTGGTTCTCTATCTTGCCTGTAGTACCCTTCTCCTATAACTTGGTTCTCTATCTTGCCTGTAGTCCCCTTCTCCTATAACTTGGTTCTCTATCTTGCCTGTAGTACCCTTCTCCTATAACTTGGTTCTCTATCTTGTCTGTAGTCCCCTTCTTCTATAACTTGGTTCTCTATCTTGCCTGTAGTGTCCTCCTTCTATAACTTGGTTCTCTATCTTTCCTGTAGTCCCCTTCTCCTATAACTTGGTTCTCTATCTCACCTGTAGTACCCTTCTCCTATAACTTGGTTCTCTATCTTGCCTGTAGTCCCCTTCTCCTATAACTTGGTTCTCTATCTTTGCCTGTAGTCCCCTTCTCCTATAACTTGGTTCTCTATCTTGCCTGTAGTACCCTTCTCCTATAACTTGGTTCTCTATCTTGCCTGTAGTACCCTTCTCCTATAACTTGGTTCTGTATTTTGCCTGTAGTACCCTTCTCCTATAACTTGGTTCTCTATCTTGCCTGTAGTCCCCTTCTCCTATAACTTGGTTCTCTATCTTGCCTGTAGTCCCCTTCTCCTATAACTTGGTTCTCTATCTTGCCTGTAGTACCCTTCTCCTATAACTTGGTTCTCTATCTTGCCTGTAGACCCCTTCTCCTATAACCTGGTTCTCTATCTTGCTTGTAGTCCCCTTCTCCTATAACTTGGTTCTCTATCTTGCCTGTAGTACCCTTCTCCTATAACTTGGTTCTGTATTTTGCCTGTAGTACCCTTCTCCTACAACTTGGTTCTCTATCTTGCCTGTAGTCCCCTTCTCCTATAACTTGGTTCTCTATCTTGCCTGTAGTCCCCTTCTCCTATAACTTGGTTCCCTATCTTGCCTGTAGTCCCCTTCTCCTATAACTTGGTTCTCTATCTTACCTGTAGTACCCTTCTCCTATAACTTGGTTCTCTATCTTGCCTGTAGTCCCCTTCTCCTATAACTTGGTTCTCTATCTTGCCTGTAGTCCCCTTCTCCTATAACTTGGTTCTGTATTTTACCTGTAGTCTCCTTCTCCTATAACTTGGTTCTCTATCTTGCCTGTAGTACCCTTCTCCTATAACATGGTTCTCTATCTTGCTTGTAGTACCCTTCTCCTATAACTTGGTTATCTATCTTGCCTGTATTACCCCTCTCCTATAACTTGGTTCTGTATTTTGCCTGTAGTCCCCTTCTCCTATAACTTCGTTCTCTATCTTGCCTATAGTACCCTTCTCCTATAACTTGGTTCTCTATCTTGTCTGTAGTCCCCTTCTTCTATAACTTGGTTCTCTATCTTGCCTGTAGTGTCCTCCTCCTATAACTTGGTTCTCTATCTTGCCTGTAGTCCCCTTCTCCTATAACTTGGTTCTCTATCTTACCTGTAGTACCCTTCTCCTATAACTTGGTTCTCTATCTTGCCTGTAGTCCCCTTCTCCTATAACTTGGTTCTGTATTTTGCCTGTAGTACCCTTCTCCTATAACTTGGTTCTCTATCTTGTCTGTAGTCCCCTTCTTCTATAACTTGGTTCTCTATCTTGCCTGTAGTGTCCTCCTCCTATAACTTGGTTCTCTATCTTGCCTGTAGTCCCCTTCTCCTATAACTTGGTTCTCTATCTTGCCTGTAGTACCCTTCTCCTATAACTTGGTTCTCTATCTTGCCTGTAGTACCCTTCTCCTATAACTTGGTTCTGTATTTTGCCTGTAGTACCCTTCTCCTATAACTTGGTTCTCTATCTTGCCTGTAGTCCCCTTCTCCTATTACTTGGTTCTCTATCTTGCCTGTAGTCCTCTTCTCCTATAACTTGGTTCTCTATCTTGCCTGTAGTACCCTTCTCCTATAACTTGGTTCTCTATCTTGCCAGTAGTACCCTTCTCCTATAACTTGGTTCTGTATTTTGTCTGTAGTACCCTTCTCCTATAACTTGGTTCTCTATCTTGCCTGTAGTCCCCTTCTCCTATAACTTGGTTCTCTATCTTGCCTGTAGTCCCCTTCTCCTATAACTTGGTTCTCTATCTTGCCTGTAGTCCCCTTCTCCTATAACTTGCTTCTCTATCTTGCCTGTAGTACTCTTCTCCTATAACTTGGTTCTCTATCTTGCCTGTAGTACCCTTCTCCTATAACTTGTTTCTGTATTTTGCCTGTAGTACCCTTCTCCTATAACTTGGTTCTCTATCTTGCCTGTAGTCCCCTTCTCCTATAACTTGGTTCTCTATCTTGCCTGTAGTCCTCTTCTCCTATAACTTGGTTCTCTATCTTGCCTGTAGTCCCCTTCTCCTATAACTTGCTTCTCTATCTTGCCTGTAGTACTCTTCTCCTATAACTTGGTTCTCTATCTTGCCTGTAGTACCCTTCTACTATAACTTGTTTCTGTATCTTGCCTGTAGTCCCCTTCTCCTATAACTTGGTTCTCTATCTTGCCTGTAGTCCCCTTCTCCTATAACTTGGTTCTCTATCTTGCCTGTAGTCCCCTTCTCCTATAACTTGGTTCTCTATCTTACCTGTAGTACCCTTCTCCTATAACTTGGTTCTCTATCTTGCCTGTAGTCCCCTTCTCCTATAACTTGGTTCTCTGTCTTGCCTGTAGTCCCCTTCTCCTATAACTTGGTTCTCTATCTTGCCTGTAGTACCCTTCTCCTATAACTTGGTTCTCTATCTTGCCTGTAGTACCCTTCTCCTATAACTTGGTTCTCTATCTTGCTTGTAGTACCCTTCTCCTATAACTTGGTTATCTATCTTGCCTGTAGTACCATTCTCCTATAACTTGGTTCTCTATCTTGCCTATAGTACCCCTCTCCTATAACTTGCTTCTCTATCTTTGCCTGTAGTACCCTTCTCCTATAACTTGGTTCTCTATCTTGCCTGTATTACCCCTCTCCTATAACTTGGTTCTGTATCTTGTCTGTAGTACCCTTCTCCTATAACTTGGGTCTCTATCTTGCCTGCAGTCCCCTTCTCCCATAACCTGGTTCTCTATCTTGCCTGTAGTACCCTTCTCCTATAACTTGGTTCTCTATCTTGCCTGTAGTACCCGTCTCCTATAACTTGGTTCTCTATCTTGCCTGTAGTACCCTTCTCCTATAACTTGGTTCTCTATCTTGCTTGTAGTACCCTTCTCCTATAACTTGGTTCTCTATCTTGCCTGTAGTACCCTTCTCCTATAACTTGGTTCTCTATCTTGCCTGTAGTACCCTTCTCCTATAACTTGCTTCTCTATCTTGCTTGTAGTACCCTTCTCCTATAACTTGCTTCTCTATCTTGCCTGTAGTCCCCTTCTCCTATAACTTGGTTCTCTATCTTGCCTGTAGTACCCTTCTCCTATAACTTGGTTCTCTATCTTGCCTGTAGTACCCTTCTCCTATAACATGCTTCTCTATCTTGCCTGTAGTCCCCTTCTCCTATAACTTGGTTCTCTATCTTGCCTGTAGTCCCCTTCTCCTATAACTTGCTTCTCTATTTTGCCTGTATTGCCCTTCTATTTTTGCTGTAATTTCTAGTACACCTATGGACCACCATGAGGTTTCCCCTGTTTAGCTGATGGAGCTGGTAATAACATCACACCTATGGCCCACCATGGGATTTCTCCTATTTAGCTGTTCTAGCTCACCTAAATGCCACTACGAGGTTCTCCATTTTTAGCTGATGTAGCTGTTATTTCTAGCACACTTATGGAACGCCACGAGGTTCCACAAGTTTAGCTACTATTTCTAGAACCCCCATGGACCACCATGATGTTCACCCTAATTAGCTTCTATTTCTAGCACACCTATATGTCACCATGAGGTTCCTCCTGTTTAGCTCATGTAGCTGCTATTTCTAGCACACTTATGGACCACCACGAGGTTCCACAAATTTAGCTACTATTTCTAGAGCCCCTATGGACCACCAATGATGCCTCCACCCCTCCATTCAGCTACTATTTTTAACCCACCTTTGGGCCACTGTTTGGTTCCTCTATTTAGCTGCTATTTCTAGCACACATATGGACAACCATGTGGTTTCCTTAATTTAACTGTTATTTCTAGCACACCTTTGGACCACCATGAGGTTCCCCCTATTTAGCTGATTTTTCTAGCACACATATGGACCACCATAAGGTTCATCCTATTTACCTGCTATTTCTAGCACACATATATACCTATATGATGTGACCCCGATTTAGTTGCTATTTCTAGCACACATATGGACCACCATGAGGTACTTCTGTTTAGTTGCTGTATCTGCTACTTCTAGCACACTTAGAGACAAACATGAGGTTTCTTCTATTTAGCTGCTATTTCTAGCACACCATAACACACTATGGACCACCATAAGGTTCCCCCTCTTTCGCTGCTATTTCTAGCACCCCTATGACCACGCTAGGTTACCCCCCTATTTAGCTGCTATTTCTAGCACACCTATGGACCACCATGAGGTTTCCTTATTTAGCTGCTATTTCTAGCACACCTGTGGACCACCATTAGGTTCCCTTAATTTAGCTGCTATTTCTAGCATACCTATGGACTACCATGAGATTCCCCTTATTTAGCTGCTATTTCTAGCACATCTGTGGACGACCATGAGGCTCCCCCTATGTAGCTGCTTTCTCTATCACATCTATGGACCAGATTTCTAGCACACCTATGGATCACCAATGATGTCCCCCTATTTCGCTGCTATTTCTAGCACACCATTTGAGCACCATGAGGTTCCTCCTGTTTAGCTGATGTAGCTGTTATTTCTAGCGCACAAATAGTCCACCATGAGGTCCCCTATTTAGCTGCTATTTCTAGCACACCCATGGTCCACTTTAAAGTTTCCCCTGTTTAGCTGATGTAGCTGCTATTTATAGCACACCTATGAATAACCACGAGGTTCCCCTTATTCAGCTGCTATTAGCTGATGTAGGTGCTATTTCTAGCACACCAAAATGAGGTACCCCTGTTTAGCTGATGTAGCTGCTACTTCTAGCACACTTAGAGACAAAGATGAGGTTTCCCCTATTTAGCTGATATTTCCAGCACACCTATGGATCACCATAACGTTCCCCCTATTTAGCTGCTATTTCTAACACACCTTTGGACCATAATAAAATTTGCCCTATTTAGCTGCTATTCTAGCACTCCTATGGACCACCATAATGTTCACCCTATTTAACTGCTATTTCTAGCACACTTATGGACCTCCATGAGCTTCTCCCATTTTGCAGCTATTTCTAGCCCACCTATGGACTACCATGGGATTCCCTTTATTTAGCTTCTACTTCTAGCACACCTTTGGACCACCATGATTTTCCTCCCTATTTAGCTACTATTTCTAGCACACATATAGGCCACCATGAGGTTTTCCCTATTTAGCTTCTTTTTCTAGGACACCTTTGGTCCACCATGAGGTACCCCCTATTTCGCTGCTATTTCTAGCACACCTGTGAACCACCATGAGGTTTCCTTTATTAAGCTTTCATTTCTAGCATACTTATGGACCACCATGATGTTCCCCTATTTGGCAGCTATTTCTAGCTCTTTTTGCACCACTGTTGTGTTCCTCTGTTTAGTTGCCATTTCTGGCACCCCTTTAGACCATTATGAGGTTCCCCCTCTTTCGCTGCTATTTCTAGCACACATGTGGACGACCATGAGGTTTTCCCCTATTTAGCTGCTTTCTCTAGCACACCTATGGACCACCATGAATTCTCCCTATTTAGCTTCTATTTCTGCACACCTATGGACCGCCATGAGTGGGTGTTTCTACTGCGGCAGTTGGACTGCTGCCTGTTGCGCATGCTATTCTTATTAGTCCTATGTGTTAACCTACTCCCTGAGGGGTCGACCTGAGTTACCCTAAGCTTGCTGGTAGGTGTTGGTAAAATACCGTCTCCATTGTTATGCCTGTATGTGGGAAATTTTTCTAGTAAGTTATTTATAGTTACATTGTCTGAATTAGTTTAGGGATCTACCTGCCTATTACCGTTTTAGGGATCTACCTGCCTATTACCATTGCTGTTATGATATTGCCCTAGGCCAGTCGCAATACTGGTTCAACTCCCATATTTCTTATTAACAAGCTCGCTGCCGCAGTGGTTATTGGTGCGCCTTGCCATTATACTAGTCCTATGGGAGGGGGACCTAGTAGAACTAGTGTCCTGTATGTAAGAAATCCTATTGTTATACCCCAATTCGGCCAGTGGTTTGTTGTAGTAATCAGCAGTATGGTCGAAAAGGTTGGCTGATATCCTCGAGATTCTGTGGGAGATGCTACTAACTACAGAGTTGGGATGGTTAGATGATTTGTTAATGTAAGATAGGACCTTGCTTGGCTTGTGGTACAGTCTGTATAGGCCAGTATCTAACTCTCTAATGTTACATCTAGGAAGTTAACTACCTTATGGTTATGGTCTATTGTAACTGAGAGGCCGTACATTTTAAAGAACTTATGGATATGCTTATTGAGGTTTTCTATTCTACAGGGGTTGTGATTCCTTACAGTAAATAGGGCGTCGTCCCTATATACACCTCCCTGTAGTGCAGGGGATCTCTTCCCTGAGCTTATGCAGGAGGTATATTCCAACCAGGCCGGTTACCTGTGCAGAGTCACTCGACCCCATCATGATATTGAAATTATTAGAACGGTTGGCTCGGGTCCAATATGAGACTTCAAAGTGTATGATGGTTCGTCTAGCTGCTAGTACTATGTCTATTTCTTTTTTAGTTAAACTAGTATTAGACCTAGCTAATATGAGGGCCTTGTTTAGAAGTATAGAGGAGATAGAGGCGTGATAATTATCTATGTCAAATGGAATCAATTTTAATTAATCCTTATCTCGTATATTTGTGAACCATTTGACGACCTAGTCGGTATTATTCCAAAGAAGAACCTTAGTCTTATTTTTTAGCACAGGTATTATTCTATCGAGGATCACTTTGCTAATTCTACTTATATCAGAGGTGGAGGGCCATATTAATCTAACAGAGGGGTTTTCATTAAAGTTACATTTGTGATCCTTAAGAGAGAATTTCGGTGTCATAGGTTTGTATGGGTCTGTGTATTTATCAATATCTAAGCTAGTTACTATGCTCTTACCTAATCTATTTATGTTGTTGAGTGTGCTACTAGGTGTCTTTTTGTAATTCTTGTTGAGCTCATTTGAGATGAATTACCTATATCTACTTATATCTAACTTATACAGGTCTTTGGTTTTGTCGGAGGCTACAAATAATTGTTTATCATTCCTACTTTTAGTGATGAGGGAGTCCAGAGAGTTCAGGAAAACGTTGGTGCACTTGTATCTTTTCTTAAATTTGACATTCTTGATCATATTCAGCAGGTCTTCCTCAAAGGCGTCCAACAGGGTGTTATGTGGTGGGTTCTTGTGGGTCTTAAATCCATACCTATCTTTAGGCATTGGTTGCTTAACTGCATCCTTGTCCAAATGTTAGGCCTTCCATCTGACCCTACGTATAAACAAATTAGTCGCTGCAATAAGTTGTTTGAGGTAGGTTTTTCTGCTTGGTAATGGTATAGACTTGAGAGACATCGGTAACAGTTGCTTCTCCAGCATGCTGGCAAGTAGCGTGTTGAGTTCAACTATAAGGAGCATGATAATAATAGTGTATAAGTATCATAGGAGAGGAGGAGATAGAGAGATACAGAGAAGTGCGATACAGATTACTAAATGCCAATAGCCGAGGTGGAGTGTGCTTAATGCTTGGGTTAGCAGAGTTAAATATTAGAGAATATTTAATATTTAGTATATCGTTCAAGCAGAGCAGGAATAAGCAAATGAATGAATGAAGGAGTTGCAAGTCGTTAAAACAAGTTTTTTATATAACTGTTACACATGTCGCAAAACTATATCTGTAATAAAGCCAACGGCAACAATGACAACAACGGTGATGGTGGTAATGATAGTAGTAATGATAGCAGCGGACCTCACCACATTAGAAATAGCAACAAAAAGAATTGCAATTGCCGAAACCCCAACAACTGTCTGCTCCAGGGCCACTGCTTGATTAGAAACGTAATCTACAAATGCACCATGATGAGTAAAAATAGTACTAGGCCTTACATAGGTGCACTTCTAATGAGTTCAAGACTAGATTTAGATCACATCTCCACTCCTTTAGAAATAAGAAACTCAGGTTCTCTACCTCCCTCGCTAATTATATTACACTATTAATTGAATCTAACATTAGCTACACCACACAATGGGAAATAGTAGATCAAGCAACGCCATACAACTTTAGGAAAAATTGCCAGCTGTGCCTAATGGAAACATACTATATAGTAAGCTCAGCCCATGAACTCATTAATAGTTGGGCTGAAACAGTCATAAATTGCAACCACAGACAACACTCGTTCTACAATTGGTCTCTTGAACAATAATAACATCCTATCCTCGCAGCTGTCTACATCGCACCACCATTTAGTCCATCTGCAACAAGTAGGCCTAAGTACAGTGTTTAATGACGTTATTAAGCAGCCACCCGATTTTTACCTAGGCACTGCCCATCACCTACTGAGTTAGGCTCACCCTGTTAAACCACCCCTTTAGTTGGGATAAACTAAAATAATTTTTTAGAGTAACTTACTGCCTAACATCGTGCAGTTACCTCCCCTAGTGGATTATGCCCCTTTCACCGGCTCCATTGTTGTTATTTTTTCGCCTAGACGTTAACCTGAGGAAATGATTTATAATTATTGATGACATTACATAATCAATTATTTCTCTGAGGAGTCCGTGTGGGCGAAACATGTGTAACAGTTATATAAGGAAGTTGTTTTAACGGCTTGTAACTCCTTCATTCATTTGCTTATTCCTGTTCTGCATGAACAATATACTAAATGTTAAATCTTCTCTAATATTTAACTCTGCTAACCCAAACATTGAGCACACTCCACCTCGGTTATTGGCATTTAGTAATCTGTATCACACTTCTCTGTATTCTCTGTTTCCTCCTCTCCTACGATACTTATACCCTATTATACATATACACACATACACACATATATGTAAATATATTTCATTCTTACTTCCCTTAGCTATGTGTTAATGGACAGAAAGCTATCATAGGTGTCTCCCTTAATAATGGTATGTGGCAACATCTGGCTGTAACCTGGACTAGTACAAAAGGAAAATGGCAGCTTTATTTGAATGGTACAAAAATTGCTGATGGAAAAGGACTTGCTACAGGAACCAGTCTGCCCCGAGGAGGAAACTTGTTTATTGGTAAATTTTTATTTGAAACTTCTAACATATTCTTTCATAAATTAACTATTCTTTCTATAAATTAACTAGTTCCATATATACTCAAATATAATCCGATCCAAATAGAAGCTGACTCTTATTTTATGTCTGACATGTATACTGTGACATGTATTGGAAATGTGACGTGTGACATGAGATACATTGGAAATATAACCTGATGTGACATGAAGTGACATGAGATATATTGGAAATGTGACATGCTGCAACATGAGATGTATTAGAAATGTGACATGTGACATAAGATGTATTGGAAATGTGATGTGCTACTGAATAACAGTGACCTGTGACGTGAGACGTATTGTAACTAGATAACTGTGACATGTTGTGACATTAGTTATATTGGAATTGAATAACAGCGACATGTGACATGAATTGTATTGTAACTGAATAAAGAAAATCTATTGTTTATTTTTAGGTCAAGATGCCAATGTGCTGTATGGGGCAGCGAACAAGTTTGAATCTTATGTAGGGGAGATAACTCAGATGAACGTCTACAACCAAGTTCTGAGCAACTCCCAGTTGAAAGAAATTGCCAATCAAGTGGCATGTAACCAAACGCTTGGTAATGTGTTAACCTGGAGTGAACTTGCAATTAATGTAAAAGGAAATGTTATGATCAGAAAGAAATCTTTGTGTCTTGGTGAGAAAGAATTAACTATCTATTCTTTATTAATTCCATGCGTCCCGAAATTTGCCAACACTACATCTGATATTCCCCCTCCATACACACGCACTTGTGTCTGTATGTATATCATAGCTCATATACTGTTCACTTTCCTAACATTTGTACATTATTCTATGTACTATACATGCACCTTTGATGAGTTATAGTGCATCTGAGCACTCTACACAATAATTTTCATTATATTCATTATTAATGTTGTTATTTTTAATTAAGATTATTACAGATGTTAAAACGACGACAGCAATGATGATGATATCTAATGTGAACATAAAATGATACACTGTTGTGCTTATGAATGAGTGTTATAAAACTAATATTGTACAGGTGCGGCAAAAATACCTCCCACATTTTAAGGGTTGAACGTGTAAATCATGGAAAGATTTTCTGCTGCACCCTGTATAATAATCAGGTTATAAAACAATATTATACATTTGTTAAGTTATTACTAACATATCCAATGCATGGATGAATTAGCAGTTTAAGACTCGGGTATTTGTTCTAGCTCTCTCTCTCTGCACACTGAATTCCAATTCTGCCAAAGTCAGCTTTACTTTTATCCCTTCGAAGTTGGTAAAGTACAGCACCAGTCTAGGGTGGTCAATTGGACTAGATGCTATGTAGTGTCTTTGTCATGGCTTTTTGTGCACTATGTTCAAATGCTACTGTAGCTTTACTTGAGTGGTAAATTTAACAACTCCACCTGACCCTGGAGATATGTTAGTGGAGTTTACGGTGATGAAAGGATTCAGGCCAGGTCTCTGATTTGAGAATACCTACCTCACATCTCCAAAAGTCTTGAAGACCCTGGAAAGAGCCATAGGCACTTCCCTTCCATACATCCCTGACTAAACAGTAAAATAATGATACTAATAACATCAACAACAGCAACAATAATAATAATAATAATAATTGTTTCTACTTTAGGCACAAGGCCAGCAATTACCCAGTGCATTACTGGTACTTTATTTTATCGACCCCGTCGATAAAATTAATAATAATAATAATGCTTTCTTTATTAACCACAAGGGTTTACACAAAGTAGACATTAAGGACAGTACAGGATAACACAGGATGGTACAAATGGGCATATCTGCGTGTAAAAAAACCCAAAAAACAGAGGATGTAATAAAAGAACAATGAAAAATTCCCCAATAGGGGGGAGACCTCCAAGGGCCATCGTGGAGAAAGCCCATTAAAAAAAGTCATGGTGACCCTGACCACCAGGGCAAGTGTCCTCTCCCAGTTTTCCACCTTCAATTTACAGGCATATACTCACTCAGGCCATTCTTGCCTCTCTCACCCATCTTTCAACAAAAAGCTGGGAAGAGAGCACCTCCCTCTCTACTCTGATTTTCCTTTTCAAATGAAATTAGAAAAAGTTAATCAGGGCATTACCGAAAAGGTAAGTGCTCTTCTTCAGCCCTTTCAAACGTGTCCACCATACTATCTCTTTCGCCATGGCCACCAGACAGATAAAAACTGCCTGCCCTTCCCGGCTAAAGGAAGAGGGCGAGGCAATCCTCACGATGGACTCAACTGATAGTTGGATCCGTTCTACACGTGACAGCAGGTGTTCGACATAAACCCACAAGTCAGCAATGCTTGGACACTGGATGAGTCCATGCAGGACAGTTTCGTCGCCCGGCTGATGGTACCTCCATATATGTAGAGTTTATTCCTAACTGGCAAAGCTCCTCGGTAGCACTGCCAGGCCAGGGATTTCTGGAAGTTGTCCATAGGCCCCGGCCCGAAAGTTCTTCCAAAGAGATTGGCTAGTTGATTTTCGTTGACGCCTAGAGTTTCCCCAAGTACGTCGTCGCTCTTCCCCTCCACTAATCCTCTATAGAACGCCAAGGTGGAGTTTCCACCGATCACATTGCCCGATTGGTCGAGGGCTGTGAGCGCCTGAAGACATTCCAGTCTCCAAGCACTCCCTCTCAGTCTTCGTTTGACCCAGGACTGCAGCTCCGTCAAGGAGACAAGCTGGGGAAAGACGCATCTAGCAAACGGCGACCACACCTGATCACCGTCGAAGAAGAGGTGGAGATGTCATAGCCTGAGCGCGTGTCTGCGCATCATCAGCCACAGCATGCCCAGCCCTCCATGTAGCGGCTGTTGACAGCAGATGGACCGCCTGACCATTGGAGCGCGTCCCTTCCACAAAAAGCGAAAGAGCAAACGCTCCAGCGCAGTCAGGCGAGGCTTAGGACAAGGCACGATGGTCAGGCGGTAGTAGATGACGGATGCGATGTATGTGTTAGCCACCTTCGCTCGACCTTTCAGGGATAGCTACCTCTCCGCCCATTTCTGGGTGAGAGTGGTACAAATGGGCATTTCTGCGTGTAAAAAACAAAAAAAAACAGAGAATGTAAAAAAAAGAAACAATGAAAAATTCCCCAATAGGGGGAGACTTCCGAGGGGTATTCGTGGAGAAAGCCCATTAAAAAAAAGCCACGGTGACCCTGACCACCAGGGCAAGTGCCCTTATTGGCCATAAGGGCTGACATGAAGAAAAACATTACAGATGGCCCAGAACGGTACAGGACGATACAAAGTGGGTTTTGGTTGTGTAAACAAGTTATAACAAGATAGAAATCGGGATAGAAATCAAAAAAATTCAAACAACAAAAATTCCCCAAAAAGTGAGGAAACCTCCGAGGGTCACTCGTGTCGAAAACCACACAAAAGACCACGGCCACTCTGACCACCAAGGCAAGCGCCCTCTCTCAGTTTTCCCACTCCTCAGTCTACAGGCGCTTTCACCCACCTTTCAACAAACTTACTAGAAGACAGCACTTGCCTCTCCACCCTGATTTTCCTCTTCAAGTGAAATTTGAAAAAGTTAATCAGGTATTGGCCGGAGAGGAAAGTGTCCATCTTTAATCCTTTCAACCTTCTCCACCACACAATCTCTTTCACCATGGCCACCAGGCAGATGAAAACTACCTGCCCTTCCTCGTCTTTAAAGGAGGATGGCGGGGCTATCTGCACAATGAACTCAGTCGATAACCAGATCCGTCCTACATGCGACAGCAGCTGTTCGACATAGTCCGCAATCCTCGGGTACTGAACGAGTGCGTGCACGACGGTTTTGTCGCCCTGCGCACATTTCGGACAGTGCTTATCCCAAACCGGCAACGCTCCCGGTAACACTGCCAGGCCAGGGATTTATGGAAGTTGTCCATAGGCCCGGGCTGAAAGTTCTCTTGAAGATAGCGAACAGCTGATCGTCTTCGACGCCCAGGGTCTCCCCGAGAATGTCGTCGCTCTTTCCCTCCACTAGCCCTCTAGTGGATATTCCACCAATACTAATGCCCAGCTGGTAGAGGGTGGTGAGCACTTGGAGACATTCCAGCTTCCAAGCGCTATCCCTTGGTATTTTCCTGATCCAGGACTGCAAGCTCCATCAAGGAGACGAGCTGGGTAAAAGCGCGCCTGGCAAACGGTGACCACACCTGTTCACCGTCAAGGAAGCACCAGAGATGTCGCAGCCTCAGCGCATGTTTGCGCATCATCAGCCACGGCATGCCTAGTCCTCCACGCAACGAGTGTTGACAGCAAATGGATCATCTGACCATGGAAGCACGTCCCTTCCACAAAAAGCGGAAGAGAAGGCGCTCCATTTTGGTCAGAGTTGGGCGGGGGCAAGGTACGATGGTCAGGCGGTAGCAGATGACAGACGCGATGTACGTATTCGCCATCTCCTCCCAACCTTTCAGAGACAGCCTCACATTTCTGGGTGAGAGGAGCCACCCTGCTCGTCACCTCACTCCAGTTTTTCTCCATCTGGAGGTCCTGACTGAACCAGACCCCGAGCAATTTAACCGGTGCTTCCGTTCAGTGCCCCACGACGCTGTCGGACGGCATGGACTTGCCTCTCCAGGTGTCGAGTTGCAAGCCCACTGAGTTGCATGCCACTTTTCCTGGTTTATCTTTGTTCCTGTCACCGCTTCGTATTCCTTTAGAGCGGTGCCGAGCATCTGGACGTGTTTGGTGCTCGACACCACCACGGTGATGTCGTCGACGTAAGTCGACACAGCTCTCCCACATCCCAGTTCGCGTGGGACCCCCCGATCGTCAACAATTTGTGCAGTAACGGCTCAAGGGCCAATACGTACAAGAGGGACGAGAGGGCACAACCCTGGCGGACTGAGCGCATATTGCTGAACGGCTGCGACAGGTGACCATTCACCCTCACAATCGGGCAGATGTCACTGTGCATCGCAGCGATCCAGCCCCTAAAAACGGGTCCGAAGCTGGCTGCCTCGAGGACTGCAGCCAGGTACCGATGGTTGACCCTATCAAATGCTTTAGATTGATCCAAGTTGATCAGGGCCCCACCCATGCCAGGTTCCTTAACCACCCTCTCTATGAGGTATCGCATGAGATGGAGGTTGTCGTGGATGGATCTGTCTGGAATGGCGCATGTTTGCGCCTATCCCACCAGATCACCGACGACAAGCGGCAATCATTTTGCTAACACCTTGGCCAAAATCTTAAACTCTGCGTTTAGCAGAGTTATGGGCCTGAAGTTGTCTATAACGTCCCCCTTGTTCGGGTCTTTTCTCAGCAGCACCACCGCTCCCTGGTTCACAAAACTGGGAATGCTCCCGCTCTGCTGCCAGTTGCAATAGACATCTGCCAAGACATCGCTGAACAAGTCTGGCATATATGTATAAAGCTCGTAGGGCAGACCATCCAAACCTGGCGATTTACCTCTCATGCAGTCAGACATTGCTTCCCGTATTTCATCTGCTGTTATCGGCCTTTCGCAGCACTGCGATGCGGTCGTCGAGAGCTGCGGCAGTCCGTCGATGTATGTACAGACATCTGCTCGGGTTTGAGCAACATGCGCCCACTTTGATCAGGCAAAGATCAAATTGGGGCTTTTTTTTCCACGTCGCGCCTCAACCACCAAGGCCCATTGAACGCCTTTCGTCCCCTTGTGTCTTAGAGCACGCACTCTAGCTCTAACAATGCAGCCTTCATGCTTTGCGTTGAAGAATTGGTCGTGTGCCAAAATAGTCGCAAGCACGTCGGTTGCGATGCCTGTTTTAAACGCCTCTTCTAGCTTTCTAACTAACTCTCCCTCTACTCTATTTTCCTCTATCATTACTCCTTTGCTAAACCTCATCGATTCTACTCTAATAGCCCTTTTCAGGATAAACCACCACCTGTTGTTGACGATTGAACCCGTCAATGCATGCTTAACTAATTCGCTAATCCGGTCTCTGTAAGCTTTGCGCGCCAGTAACCGGGCCCTTGCCTATGGAGTCTATCTAAGTCAACTTTACAGGTCACAAATTTGTGGTCCGTGTAGTCGACTACTTTAAATTGTGGACAACCTACACTAGCCTTATCTGTTTACCTACAGAATACCCTATCTAAATACGATCTGGATGACCCGTTGCGGTTTGCCCATGTCCACATTGGCACATTCGGATAATCCAGTCTATACCTGTCAGACAGTTCAAAACGTCTGAGCAGGTTGTTGAGGCTTTTACACCCTCCTGCCCTGTCTACTAGCCCCACATAATCCCAGCGTGCATCTGAGATATCGTTCCAGTTGCCCACTAACACTAAAGGGCGGGACGTTCCAAGAAAGGTCTCTAGAAGTCAGAAGAAATCTGGCCGTCCTGCTCCTGTTGGGGCATAGACGGCTACTAGCCTGAAAGCATTGCCTTCGCTGCCGGTCACGTCCAGCACCACCGACTTATCTTCTGGGTCCAGGAAGATGGCCTGTATGGCGACCCCTACCTCCAATCCTGTACGGCTGGGTGATGCGTATACATCGTAGCCGCCGAAGATCGGTGTGAAGGCTTGTGCTTCAGAGATTCTGGTCTCGCTGATGGCCAGCACATCTATGTTTAGTGACCTGAGGTCGGTGAGCAGGTGACCCTGCTTCCAAGAAGACAACAATAAAGACAAATGAGAGGGTAAATCTCATACCCCTCCCCGACCTCTCACAGTCGGACATGGAGTATGAGGCGGCTGAGGAGTGGAAAACGTTCCTCAGTAGCCAGTATAAATGTATGTGGCCACGTACATTTATACAGCCTATTCTAAGTACGGCCATGTTGGATGAGGACGGGGTAAGTGAGAAAGGATCACTTACCTTGATCGTGTGGGGAAGGGACAGTAGAACATTCTCCTCGGCTGGTCATGGGTGTCGCCAAGATGATATCTTTATAGATTCTCTTGGAGAGTGACCCCTGAAATCGTTTGTAGTCTTCGAGTTCAATTTCCACAATGTTAATATTTTTTGGTAATGTTCTTGGTGTTGGTGGCGTGTGGTAATTTACATCTGAAATATCAGTGTGCTGTTTTATATGTTCCATTAGTTCTTGGTGTGCAATGTTTATGGCTGTGTACTTTTTGTGGGGAGGGGTGGTTTTGTTGCTCTTTTCTTGTTGTTGCTGTTGGGTGTGTGCCTTGTTGTGTTTGCGATGTTGGTGTTTTTGGTGGTGCTGGTGGTGGTGTGGTTGTTGTTGGTGGTGATGCTTGTGGTGGTGATGGTGATGGTGGTAGTGTTGCTACAAGTCTCCTTGCAGTCTTTATCCTTCTTTCTTTGCCTTCGCTTTTGGAGGGAGAAGCTACGGTGTTTTTGCATTTGTTCTTTTTGTTTACAACTGTTTTCCACTCCTCAGCCGCCTCATACTCCATGTCCGACTGTGAGAGATTGGGAAGGGATATGAGATCTACCCTCTCATTTGTCTTTGTTGTTGTTGTTGGTGGTGGAGCCTGGTCTGCCGTTCTTGGCATAGGTGCAGCTAGTGCAACTGTTTCTGTTGCTGCAGCTGCCGTCGCTGTTTTTGTTGTCCATGGTTTTGGTGTGGGTGCCACGGATGTTGTCTTCCTATTCTCTGTAGAAGCTCCCGACTTTTTCGCTAACTGCTCTGTTTCTGATGGCAGTGGTTCCGGCGTTGGAAGGAGGGGGACCTTGGCCTTTGATATTTTCTGTGGGCAGAAAGCCCTGAGGTGAGACTTCGATCCACAGTTGAAGCACTTTGGGCGCCTTCCTTCAACAGATATGGGAAGTTGGGAGCTATTCCCGAGGTCTATTACGTTGGGAATAGTGCTGATGCAGTCCTGGTCTGTTTGGATGAGCATCTCCATTCCAATACCAGACCAGTCCTCTCTCCGCCACCTTCTGTACCTGCAGATTGGTTGTTCTATCCTCGATGCCGCAAGAACAGACACGACCAGCCAAGGCATGGGTATGTAGGGTGGGACCTGGGTTACCTTGAATTTTGCAATTTTTTCCCGCAGTAAAACGGGACTAACGTTATGTCATCACTCCTTAGGGTCCTCAGTGAGTGCGATTTTGCTTCCTAGGTGGTAGCAAAAAGGACGTCCACAGTTGCATATTTCTTGCCACGGGTGATGTGGGTTTTCCTTGCCCACACACTTCCCAAAGCCTTCTGGATTTGGGCCTCTGAGGCTTTCTCCACACGACGCGATTTCATGGCAATCGTGCAGTATGACAATGTGCGTCGCTCTTGTTCCTCCAGGAAGTCGGTTGGTGGTTTCAAGGACACTGAAAATTCAGTTCTGGTTACCACGTGTCTTGCGACTGCCATCTCTTCCTCTGTGATCATGACTGTTTCTACGTTGCGAGCTACCTCTGCAAAAGTGATGGTCTCTTTTTCAGTGGCATCATTGTTACCACCGCTACTGCTGTTACTGGTCTTGTTGTTGTTGCCACTGCTACAAACGGTGTTGTTGGTGTTGCTGCTGCTGCTGCTGCTGCTGCTGCTGCTACTGCTACCACAGGTGGTGTTGTTAATACTGCCGCTGCTGTTGCTGTTGCTGCTGCTATTGCTACCTCCTTTGTTGTCAAATGCATCAGCAAGCAGCCGCTTCACGACCGTCGTTTGATGAAGAAGAGAAAGGAGTGGCGTTCGCCTGACTTTCACTATGTGACGATGAAGAAGACGAAAAGGAAAGCGAGACTCCACTCTGACAGCTGGGCGAAGAAAGAGAAGGTTGAGAAGGATACCTTGCTGAATGGGTAATTTTTGTGTAGATACATGGCAGAGAAATAGATTTTTTGAATGACACCATTTTTTTTTTTTTTTTTTTGGCGGTACGTATTTGCTAAACGCAAAGTTCAAATTGGAATTTAGCCCCGAAGGGCTAAATACCGATTAATTCCGACCATTTCAAAAGAAGCCGGATGTGTTTAAACTCAAAACAATATAATTTTTTACAATAAGTTCGCAATAAAAACTGTTCAAAAATCACAAACTTACGGGAACAAAATTTCCCACCCCGTAAGGATGAAAGGCAAAGTTAACCTTGGAGGGATTTGAACTCTAAGTGTCAAAGCATGGCGTCTGACCCTCTACCAATACTGCCAATATAATAATAATAATAACAATAATTGTTTCTACTTTAGGCACAAGGCCAGCAATTACCCAGTACATTACTGGTACTTTATTTTATCGACCCCGTAAGGATGAAAGGCAAAGTTAACCTCGGCGGGATTTGAACTCAGAATGGCAAGGGTCGTAACTCAATGCATCAAAGCATGGCGTCCGACCCTCTACCGATACTGCCAATCCAATAATAATAATAATAATTAAAAAACAAAAGCAAGAGAACACCAACTAACCAGCAGGAGACCCAGGGAGAGACCCCAAGCAAGATGGTTGAATTTCCCCCATGATCTCAGCTGGTCTCACTTAGGGATTCAGTCAGATCAGTTGGAGATGGTTGCTTCTGACAGGACCCACTGAAAGGAGTGTTTGAGGACTCTGCCCCCCACGACTCCCTCAGGAATAAATGGGTGAAGAAGAATACTAATGTTATTTTGACTAGCAGTGGTTCACTAATTGAGTTATCTCCTCTTGCAAGGGAAAGAATTGAGGAAAAATTGAAAATCTTTTGTTTCTTTTCTCTTCTCCCACACTATAATTTAAAATATCATGCTTATAAAACTAAATTTAATCTAATTTAATTTATTTACTTATTAACTAGATCATATTGTTTTTATATGGGTGAGTCTTAATTGAAATGTCTTTGACCATAGGGGTGCTCAGTCAAGGGGGCTAAACAACAACTAAAGTACTATTCAATAGCTTTGCTGACAGCATCCCTTCAATTGTGGCAATTATTAAATTCATTTAGCAAATAGATTTATGTATTTTTGTTATTTTCTTTAAAATATACATTACACAACAACACAACAATCATTTTAAGGATATTTTTCCTGCTGAACCAGGGATTAGCCTTGCAAGCCCCATAAGCTTCATACATATTGTGAGGTCTTTTTTGAGGCAATGTTTTACAACTAGTGGCCCTTCTTGGTCCCTGCCTATATGCAGAAATATGGTGTACCTATTCCAAGCTGGGTAGACATACTCTAATGCTTGGTGCCAATGCTTTTAGTCACCTCTTATGACATACAAGGATACAGTGTACCTGTTCTAAACTGGATAGATATACTATAATTCCTGCAAAAATATGTTAACTAAATTCTACTTGAAACAATATCTCCTTGTCATGTTTCCATCCTTGTTTTGTTTTTATCTTTGCAGATGTCAACGAATGTATATTCCCAAAGGTTTTTGAATGTCATCCACACATGATCTGTAATGACACACTTAATGGTTATGAATGTAGTCAATGTATCTACGGCTATAATGGTTCTAACTGTGATCAAAGCATTGATGAGTGTGGCCTTGGTGTTTGTCAGAATGGTGCCACCTGTACTGATGGACCCAGTCCCTATGACTATACATGTTTATGTACTTCATATTTCAAGGGTATGAATATAGACTTTTTTTAAAGAATGTATTAATGTTTTAAGTATAACATATATTTTATATCATAGGAAGCCTGAAATTAAAACATTGCAATTATTTTAAAACTAAGTTTGTTCACCAATTACAATTAATTAGACATTGTTAATTAGAGATCAGGTCAATTCTTTCTAACATTTTGCTTACTAGATACTAAGCTATTTTGGAGATAGGAAGTGTAAGGAAGTGTGTGCATGTATGTGTGTGTGTGTGTGCTTGTCTCATCTTTCTCTTCTTCACTCTATGCCTCTTTACACATTTGACATCACAGTTGATGGTGATATTTGTTAATGCTCCAGATATCCCACTGATCAGGAGTTCAATGTGGGAAGATTTGTATTTTATTTACAATATGAGCTGAGCTAATTTTTCTTTATCAAGTGTTTTCATATTATTTCAGGCAGAACATGTGCTGAGAAGTTGGAACCATGTTTTGATCCAAACCTATGTAATGCTTACACTACATGTCTTACTGATGGTAAGGAACACTACTGCCGACCGAAAAGTGGTCATGGGGATCCTGGCTTTCCAACTATTGATTGTAGTAATGACCCTTGCCAAAATGGTGGAAGTTGTGTGAGTAAGAAGAATCAACCTGATAGATGTAAATGTGCCTCGAAGTGGATGGGAGAATTTTGTGATATTGAATATCAGCCAACATGTGAACTTTCACCTTGTTTGAATAATGGCAAGTATATCTTTTTCATTCTTTGTAGGGTTTTATGTATCCTCTAAGTAAATTGTATACAATAGACATCGAATATAATTGAAGGAAATTATGAACAATCTGTGAACAAACTACAATTCTTCCATAGAATCAGAAAATGTAGCCAAAATGTCAGTCTGTTTATATCAAGAGTCCCTAAACTTTTTAGAACATCGACCCTTTCATGGAATCCTTGATCCCTCATCAAACCCCAGGCATATACAAAAATAAATAAATAATTATTATTTAGTAGATGTACAGTTTCCATGTATATTAGTACGGGAAACTGTATACTAAACCCTGCTTTCAATATACACCAGTATGGGAAACTGCATACGATACCCTGCAAAACTATTGTTCTGTATACCCCCTCCCCACGATGAATATGTTTCATGAAATATGAAAAACAAAAAAGACAAACTGTTTACTGTCATAGTGTCAGAGCAGTTTCATGACAAACAGACAATGGCAGGCAGACAGACAAGCTGAACTTCTTAGATCCCTATACTATACATGTGTGATACATTTGCATTACCCCTAGTTTTGACACCAAACCCAACATCACTAATAATAATGAGAAAGAAACTTCATAATTAATATAGGTAATATCAAATACATTAGAAATAAATTAAGATACCTTTTTTATTGAATTGGTTGACATTATTAATAGGAAGGATGTATTTGATGAGCATAAGAAAGGACTTTGATATTTGGTTGGAGATTGGTGAGTTTTAGTTGTCACCATGCTCTTCTAGTTTCAGTTTGTTCCTCTGCTTTGTTAGAATTGCATTTGCATGGATAAAACCAGCTTCAACCATGTACAAACTTGGGAGTGCAAGTAAAAATGGCTCAATCTCTGCACTAAGCTTGTGGTATTTAGTAACAGTATTTACTATATTTCCCGGCGCCGAAGATGCTTCGTCTTCGAGGGCGAACCCTAATTTTGACAACCAAAAATTTGAAAATAACTAATAAACAACCTTCGGCCTCCAGGACGTATGGTAGATTTTTGAGACTTATTTTAGGAAAAAAGTAGCATCTCTGAAGCCGGAAAATAAGGTACATTGTTCCAATAGTCACTAAGGCTTTTATTTCTGAACAATGATTTAGCTTCGAGATCCACACAACGAGTTCTTATTCTAAGTAAAATTCAATGTCTGCATTTTCTATTTTCAACTCAAAAGGGGGAACAATCCAGTCGAGTACGTGCATTTCTCCAGGTCCTCAAAACGTACTTTAAAGTCTTCCTTTAATTTATCAAGGTGATTTATATATATCTCCAAATCACAGTCTGAGATGTTTTCATCTTCTTCCAATTGCCGTAAATTTGAAAGATATTTAAAATGTTTATGTGCCAGTGAAGATTTAGATAACCCTAGTGTGTCTTGAAAGCTATTAATATTGTTAGGGTTTGGATAATTGTAACCTCTTTACATTAGTTACGTCCCTTTACGGTATGAGTTCAAATCCGTCGAGGTTAACCTTGCCTTTCATCCTTACGGGGTCGATAAAATGAAGTACCAGTAATGTACTGGTTAATTGCTGGCCTTGTGCCAAAAGTAGAAACTATTATTTCTTATACGAAATAAGGCAGTGAATTGGCAATATCGGTGGAGGGTCGGACGCCATGCTTTGCAGCATAGAGTTACGGCCCTTTTGACCCCCAGGCATTTATCGACCCCTTGAAGAGTCCTATCGATCCCTAGAGGTCAATATCGACCACTTTGTAGACCACTGGTTTATATCCTTTTCAACAAGAAAGCTATTTGCTGAAAGCACCTCTTCAAAAGTAGCTTTTGGAGTTACTTCCCTTACATCAATTACTTGTTAATCTACCGTAGTGTTGCTTAATTTCTGATTTATAGTATTCGTCTATCATATTGACTGGAAGTATAATGATCCAAACTATTGTTACTCTCTGATTCTGTCTAAGTTTAATTGGCTTTGATAGGTATTTTCAACTAGTTGAACTCTAGCTGGACATATGAGTAAAACAATTCACACCTTTAGGTGCCTTTCAGTATTTGCTCCCTACACACTGAGTTCAAATCCCACAGATGGCAACGTTGCATTTCATCCTTTCCAGGTCAATATAATTTACTACCAATCCATGGCGATGGATTAATGGAATTTTTAAGAATCAGAAGGAATTCCTTTAATCATTTGTTCTGTCTCTTCGTATATTGACTTCAGATTTTGCTGTGACCTACTTGGGTAGAAGACATAACCCATTGCTCAGTTTAACATCACTACCTGGTCGTTGGGTGCTTTTAACAAAGTCACTCTATGGCAAACCTTCAAAACAGGTCTCTAGTTTGAGGATACCTTCGTCCAGCTCTCCCACAAAACATTGATACGGAATCTACTAAACATCATAGAAATTTACCAACATTTCAACCATCCTCTTACGGAATCACCTATATAACTCACCCACCACACACCCAAAAAAATTTTTTCTCCACACGCCACCTACACCCACAACACGCTTAAACCCCCCACACACGTGCTTTCCACCACATATTTACACCCTCAGCCTCCTGATTCCTCTCCCCCCCCCTCTATCCACACACGCACAGACACTCCGACCCCCCCCCCCCCACACACACACCTCTTCCTGAACATGCAACCCCGTTCTTCCCCCAACCCTTACTTTCACATACACACACACACACACACACGTACACCTACACACCACCTTCAGCCCTCCTCGCTCGGACACCCCGTCTCCCTCCCCCCACTCCACCCGCCACCACCCCTACACACCCCACACCCTTCCACCACCTGTTTTACCCCTTTTTAATTTCAGTTTATTTTGATCATGCTTTTATATTTAATTTTATTTCATTCCTTGTATTTTGATCATGCTTTATTTTTAATTTCATTCGAACCGTTTCCTTTCGCAATATGTCTCTCCACCACTCCCCCACACACCCTTTGAACTCTGTTCCCACACACTTCTCACCTGAGGAAGGGCTTATGCCCGAAACGTCGTTCCCCACCACCACCCCACTCTCCAGAGCGTGAAATTAATAAACATTCGTTGTACTGCCTCTCTGTTTTGTTCCTGTTGAAATTTTTCCATTATATATATATATATATATATACTATATTTACAAACACACACACACACACACATACACACATACATACATACATACATATATATATATACATCATCATCATTTTACAACCGCTTTTCCCTGCTTGCAAGGGTAGGACAGGTCCTCTTCAACATAGCATCTCTCCATTCATCACGGTCCCTCATCATCTCTTCTGTGAGCTTTAGCGATCTGAGGTCAGCTCTCACCACCTCCGCCCATGTTCTTTTCATGGTCTTCCTCTACTGCATCTTCCTTCCACCGGGATTTCTTGGCACTCCTTCACCCAGCGGTCATCTTCCATGCACATCACATGGCCATACCAATGCAGTCTTCTCTCATGCACACTACATGTTATCCCTCTTATACACAGTTTCACTCTCAACTCGTCTATGCTTGGTCGTTCATGCATATTGACATTGCACATCCATCGGAGCATGCTTGCTTCATTTCTCTCCGGCCTTTGCATGTCCTCTGCAGTTGTTGCCCATGTCTCACTACCATGCAGCATCGCACATCTCACACAGGCATCATACAACCGACCTTTCATTCTTAGGGAGAAACCCTTCGTTGTCAACAGAGGAAGCAGCTCTCTAAACTTCTTCCATCCTGTCCTTATTCTAGATACTATGGCCTCGGAGCATCCTCCTCCCTTGCTAAAATTGATCACCTAGATATCTGAAGCTATCAACCACCTCTATAGATCCTACCTGCATTTAGAAAATGTGCCTATCACTGACACTTCTACTATTAATTTTCCCTGAGCATTTATTACATATGAAGTTTTCCCTTCCTGTTAGTTTGCCTGCTATCCCTCTACACCTCTGTGTACTCAAGATCTACATTGTGTACATTCTATAGAGTTTATGCCCTCTCCTTTTCTACATATCGAACATGGCTATTTCCCTGATGGAATCAGAGTTTTGTCCTCTTTCCTACTTATCAACACTTTAGTCTTTGCTAGGTTTACTCTCAGTCCTCTTGATTTCAATTGCTGTTTCCATAGCCGGAATTTATTCTTTAGCTCCTCTACTGATTCTTGTATAAGTACCAGATCATCAGCATAGAGAAGTTCCCATGGGCAGCCAGTCTTAAACTCCTAGTTTGGAGAACTATAATGAATAAGAGTGGACTGAGGACTGAACCCTAATGAACTCCTACTTGTATCTGGAATTCCTCACTAAACTCCATTCCTACTCTCACTTTACTGACAGTTCCTCTGTACATAGCTTGCACTGTCCTTACAAGCCATTCCTCTATACCTAGAATGATGAAATAGGAATTATTTGTATTTGTTTTTATTTCTAGGTACATGTGTTTCCAAACCTGGCCAAGATCAAGGTTACACCTGCATATGTCCAGAAAAAAAGTATAATTCTTCTGTACGTTTAGATGATAACTGCGCACTTAAAAATCCATGTGATTCCTATCCTTGTCAAAATAATGGTATATGTGTAAGTTCTAAAGAGGATTCAAATGGATTTACATGTGAATGTGTTGGTAAATCTAAGGGGGAAAATTGCCAGATAACACCTATGTCATCTTCCCCAGGTAAGAGCTTTTATAAATAAACATGCTGTAATGAGCTAGATATATATATAATCGTGTACATCAGTGAAAGTATATGACTTAATGCGCAGGGTCTAAGGTCTAAAGTCTGTCTCGAGCCTGAAGACTCATCAAGCCAGTACTTATCCCTGTTTTCATGGCATGAAGTGACTAAGAGTCCAAGACTTCCTCATGGACAGGGTTATACCCCCAGCTATTGCTGGTACTTATTTTCAGTTCAGTATACTGGAGCAATGTAAAATGTAGAACAATACCCAGTCCATATGTCATATGACAGGAAACTTTGGGAGTATACATTTGTCACTGTAGTTAACAGTATTTAAATAAATAAGAATAAATAAATGTATCAATAAAAATCAATAAATGAATTCACTATGCCTGTATATGACTAAAATGATTCATTACATTGCTCCCACTCAAACACCACAAATAATATTAGGAATAACAGTGATTTAACAAAAAAGAAAAAAAAAAGAATTCGAAAAAAGGAGTATATATTTTCATACATGTTTATTCCATTCATCAAGAAAATAGAAGACGGAAAAGAAATGTTATAGTATTGTTCTCAAAATAAATAATATCAAAATCTCATAGATTCGATATTTTGTGAGTTAATTATGTGAAATAAAGTGTTAATTATGAAAATGAAATAGTAAATATAGAGTAATGTAAATGCTAAAGGATTAATACAGACACTAAAAGCACTCACTATTATACTTGCCTAGTAATGTGTTTGAAGAAAAGCTTTGTATTGAAACAATTGTAAGACTTAAACTATGTAAGAACTTCTTGCTGTCATCTTAATTTGTTTTATATGCTGTTTTAAAATTGCAACCTTTCTTCAACCCTTTAAAAGTTTCCTCATTATATTTCTATCTACATAAATACATTGAGCTTAAATCTTTTCAATCACAGCTTCTCGTGTAACTACATTTTTTCTTATTTATTATTATTAAAAAAATATATATGAAAGAATATATATACATGTGTGTGTGTATATATGTCTATGTATGTATATAAATGTATATATATATGTGTATATATATATATATATATATCGTTATATTTGGGGATAGTCATGTTGTCAATATTGCTAACAGAATGAAAAAAACACACCCCTTATAATTTTCACTTTATCTTTATTGTTTGTAATTCATTTGTTTATCAAATTTCTTTTGTTACATATTCTGTGGCCTCCTCAATGATTATCTGTTTTGTGCCTTCTCTTTTTTCTGGTCTTAAACTTCTAGAAAGTTTAAGACCAGGAAAAAGTGTGTTTCTTTCTATTGGCAATATTAGCAACATGGCCATCCCCATATGTAACAATATTGGTTTCAATATACAATTTCACATCAAGAATCTTGAGGAACAAATATAAAACGTTTCTATTTTCAGCAGTTAAAGAATGCTCCAGTGATATGATATGTCACAACTTAGGAACCTGTGTTAGGCACGATGAGGGCTATGACTGTATATGTACCCTTAGGTACACTGGAAAATTATGTGACATTGAACAAGAGCAAAGTAAGTCTCATCTCATCAAATGCTTTATTCAAAATAGATGCGTGTATATATATATATATATATATATATATATATATATATATATATATGGCAACATGAATGGACCTGTTATTTTTCTCTAAAAAGTTTTTTTTCTGTTTCCCTCCTGCCTGTCTCCTCAATATGTAAGAAAGATGTAGGTAGGAACTCCATCCTCTGCCCCAAATGCAAACTATGGGTACACAAGAGATGTAGTGGGATCTCAGGAAGTTTAGTTAAGAAACAAAGGTGCTACCCAAGGTTTCAAAACCCAAATTTGACCATACCTCCAGAAAACAAATTAATGACCTTTCTTCTGGCACAAGTTTAAAAGATAACATTAAAAGTGAACAGTATCTTATTAAAAGTAAACAGTATCTAGCCATAGAAACCAGGCTCAAACCAGTTCTGTATGAGCAAGACATGGTCATCAGACCTGGCTTGTCTCACTGCAGGGAAACCCATCAAACCCATGCTATCATATTAATTTCTTCTTCATAGTCCCTTATATTAAGTGACTTCTTTCTTTGTTTTGAACTCTCATCAGAAAACAAAATTCTATCATTGTTTGTTCTAAATTCAAGTACAAACAGGATCAATAAAATATATACCTATATGATATAACCCTGTCAAGTCAGTCAACTATTAAATGGTTCCCTTCGATAATGACAGACTATGGATATGCACTGGAAAGTTTCTCTCCAAAGCACAAGCTAGGGCAAGCTGCTTTTCGTGAAAGACCAATAGTCGTTCATACATGTCTTTCACCCCTCTCTATGCCACCAATGTTGTCCAAGGGAAAGGTATAAGCTGACACAGCTTAGCACTAGAGTGTCATCCCAATTCATTTTTTTTTATCCAATTGAGTAAATTGGAGCAACATGAAATAAAATGCCTTGCTCAAGGACACAAACATTTCTCATCCTAGAACCTAAGTTGTAGTCTGAGAGGAAGCACAATTAAACTGGCAACATTAGAACTGTGTAGCAGCAAAAAATAACAGCAACAATAACGATAATAGTTTGCAGTCTTATTCACAGAGCACAGCCCCAATACTGCCACGCCCTAGGTCTAGGGCCCATCACCGTCACCTTTCCCTTTCCCCATTCTTCTGTGACGCTAGAGCCCTTGCCTTTACCTTCTTTTTCTATTTTCATAACCACAAAAGACACTTGAATTTTTTACAATGGATTTTTTAAAAAGTGGATAATATAGTTGTCATATAGTTGTTATAATTGTTATTATAACAATAGTGATATAAAGATACCATATATACTCGAATATAAGCCAATCCAAATATAAACGGTCATTTTCTGGTTAAATAATGTTTATTTTTTCTAAATTGTATATTTATTATATATTACATATTTATTCTTTCAATATAATATATTATAGATAATTTACTTTATATTGCAGAGAAGAAATCATTTGATGTTACTGTTGAAGTCCAATACCCTTTCTCAAAAACTAGTAACAAGGGATTTCCAGATTATTTCTCTAAACAGGTAAACTTTGCAATGTTATTTCTGAAATGCAAAGACACTGGGTGATAGTGTGTAGGATACTAGCATAGCTGTATGGTCAAGAAGTTTGTTTCGCAGCCATATGGATTTAAGTTCAGCCCCACTGCATTGCACCTTTGGCAAGTTTAATCTACTATAGCCTCAGGTCAATCAATGGCTTGTGAATGAACTTGATAGGCAGAAACACAAAGGAAGCTCATCATGTGTGTATGTATGGTGTGCACATGTGTATATGCATATGTGCACGTGAGTATATGCATCTGTGTGTCCATGTCTGGGTTTATGTTTACTATAAAAAAAAAAACAATGTTGTGTCAAAAATACAACTTGGCAGTTTTATATCTATGGACTCAGAAATGAAGTACCAGATTGAAATAAGTTCTGGAATTGATAAAATATAGTTGTATGCCCAATGACTGAAATAGTAAAAAATAATATTAAGATAATCCTCAATTATAAAATATTTTTAAAAAAGCAACTCTAACCCATGCTAGCATGGAAAATGGACATTAAACAGTGATGATTATGATGATGATATAACAGACCTGCCAACCTCTAAAATCCCACATGAGGAGTACCATGAAAAAAAGTGCCCCAAAATGGGGGAGATTTTACATAATGAAAGCTATACTCATTTTCACAAGAGGAGACATCTCTCACCCACCCGAAAGAGGGTGGAAGATCTCCCTGTTGGACGTGGAGAGTTGGCAGGTCTGATATAGTAATAATATACTCCCAAAAGAGAAGAAGAAGAATAGAGTGTACAATAATGAAACCATTGTAGTTATAAAAACTGAATAAATCAGTTTATAATAGAGAGAGTGTTTAGATGTTTAGAATGAAAAGTATGGTTATAATAGATATAGTGTTTAGATGTTTAGAATGAAAAGTATGGTTATAATAGATATAGTGTTTAGATGTTTAGAATGAAAAGTATGGAAATGAAAAGCCAATTGATTGTTACATGTCTTTTTCTTAATATTTTTTAGCTAAAAAGCTTATACCATAAAATTCTGAAAAAAGTCCAGTTACAAGTGCACATTAAAAACCTGAAGTAAGTTATTGTTTTTAACTTTTTTTAAAATGTACTTTGGGCGGAAATGTAAATATTTGTTTAGAGGTAACTTGTTAAATTAATCAGTTAAAGTCTGTCTCAAACCTGGAGGCTCATCAGGTTGCTGTTTATCCCAGTTTCATTAGCATTAACCTTTTAATATTTAAACCAGCCATATCCGGCCAGAATTCTCTCACCTCTTTCTGTTCAAACTGGCTGTAACCAACCACTCATACTGATGTTAAGGTATTTTTCTAATTAAATAATATCAAAATCTTATAGATTTGATATTATGTGAGATAATTATGTAAGGTCCTTTACCATGAAAATATAATATAAAATATATAGTAATGTATATGTTAAAGTGTTAGGTGACTGGGAGTACAAGACTTGCCCCTGGACAAGATGCCAGTCAATTGCAGGGTTAAACTCAAGTTTTTGCTGGTACTCATTTCCAGTTGAGTGGACTGGAGCAATGTGAACTGAAGTGTTTTGCTCAAGAACACAATGCTACCCAGTCCAAGAATTAAACCCACAACATTACGATCATATATCCAACACTTTAACCACATAGAGTTATGTGTAAAAGACATATTAATCCTATCTATTTTCCAGGGAAACACCTCTATACTTCTCTATACTGCCCCAATTTGCCCATAAAAGTGAGAGATGGGGAGAGCGGGAGAGACAGAGGCAGTGACAGTGTATATGTATATGTTTCAAAGGAGCAATATTAAAGTCACTATTTTGCTATCACTATACATAGTAACCTCACCTCTAGGGTATCTCTTTGTCCAATAGTATGGCCTTCTTTCACTATATCTACTCTTTCCATATCAAAAATTTAATTTTCATTTCATTATTAAAAAATATTTTTTTCCAGGCCTGGCTTTTCTTTTAATGACACTGTGGTTCAGTTTGAATTGATTGTCATTCAATATATAAACTCTTCTGAAAAAAATCCAGTTACAGATCCATACACGATAAGACGTATCCTTGAAGATGCTTTATACCAAAATACATTTGGTGATTTAAGTGCATCTCGTCGAAATTTCGCATTTAAAGGTAATATTTGATCATTTTTCCTTTTTATAACATAGCCCAATCAATGTATCATCTATTTCTTATATTAGAATTCCCCTTTTTTTTACTATTTTTCTGCATGACTGCTATATTTTCATGTAACTGATATACCCAGTTATAGTTCTGAGAAAATCTTTATTAACTTTCTTGTTACCAACTGAACCAAAACCAATTCTTCTTCTATAAAATACAGAACATCATACTCTGATATGAATGGCAATCCTTATATTTTAGTGTCTTAAGCATGGCCTATAAATGCCATATTTTAAGACAACTCACTTTCATGCATTTCTTTTCCTTGTATATATATACCTCTGCCTATATATGCCATATTTTAAGTCTTAACTCACTTTAATGTATATATTTTCCTAGTATATATATATATATATATATATATATATATATATATATATATAGAGAGAGAGAGAGAGAGAGAGAGAGAGAGAGAGAGAGAGTGAGAGAGAGAGAGAAAAAAGAGATGTGAGAAAAACCACAGACCCTCCATCTCAACTCTACTTTTGAAAAGCAGAACTGCGAAACCAGTAAAGGAACCAAATAAATATATATATTTTTTTAAAAATAAGACTCCAGTTGCATTTTAGATTTCATCTATTTTTCTTTATACTTTCACTCGTGTAGGACACCTCGGTTATTTTTCATTTTGTAAAAATAACCTCACTTTCTAATATATATATATACACCTCTCCTCTATCTTGAACTTGAAAGGCATGATCAGTTTAATCAAAGTAATGAGATTGATGGCTATATAGGACTATGTCAGTGTACTTACCTATAGACTATCTGTGGGTATTTGGTCAATACAGGCAAGTCTATAGCTGTTTATCAATCATTTGCATTGTTCTAGAAAGGATTTCACATTAGCGAAGCTAGTTTGGAAGTAAAATATTTAAATCATGACTGTTATTTGATGTTCTAATACGAAGTAAATAAAAAGAGAAATAGATAAAAATTATATACTGAGTTAACAACAGGATACAAAGATCTTAATACTTCTGATAATCCATTATAGAGAGCTGGATCTTTCTTACAGTCAGAGCCACTAAGAGAATTTTGGAAAAGCAAAATATGATTGCTGTCAGAACAGAGGAAGCAGGGGAAAGTTCCTTCCATAATTCAAGGAAGCCGGAATGGACTAGAATAATTATAATTGGATTGTATTTTAAATAGTAATTACTTGATGTAGACACAAGGAGCAAATAAACCTAGTGAATACATACAATAACCACTTCAGGTTCTCTGAAAAAAACCCACCCATTTTAATTAAAATCTTCTAAAATAGTTATATATTAGAACAATATATTAAGTTGCTATCTTAGTAATAAAATGATTAATAAGTTTAGTAAATCCTTCAAAATTCTTCATCAATTAAAATAGAATGTATTTCATTAAAAATATCACAAAAAAGTTGACATAGGAAACATATGAATAAAATAGAATGTTCTGGAACAGTTGTTCCCAAATTTTGCCATGGGGCAGTTTTCCAAAAATGACAAAACCCATAGCTATATTTTCTGGGCATTGTCCTAATTTATATAAGACATTAAATGAAACCAAAATTGTTTTAGAGATAGACATTTTTCATATAAAAGAAGTTAAAAGATGCCATAAATTTTTATTAGATTTTATCAAAAGACACCTTATCTTTTTAGCAGAACCCAGTTTGGGAAACATTGTTCTAGAACAACAAACCAGTCATGATAAAACACAATGCCTTTTTAATAAGCACCTTGTCTTAACCCTTTATCATTTAAACTGGCCATATCTGGCCAGAATTCTCTCACCTCTTTCTGTTCAAACTGGTCGTAACTGGCCACTCATAACAACGTTAAGGTATTGTTCTCAATATAAATAACATCAAAATCTCATAGATTCGATATTATGTGAGATAATTATATGAAGTAAAGCCTTTATCATGAAAATATATCTGTAATATTACAAATGAGACCGCTCTACACTGAGAAAATTATACCAGATCTTTTTAATACTATTTTAATACTATACCCTATTTTGCTGATTATACTGGGTAATAGTTAATATATGATCATGAAACTTTTATATTGTATTTGTCTAAATGTTTCTGTATATTTAGTTTTAAAAAAAAATAGTTGCATGTAGTAGAAACTTGAAGTTTTCTTTTCTAATGTGTGTATGTGTGTTTACATGTGTACTTGTGTCTTATAACTGACCACGAATAAGTTATATTTTAGGGTGTCTGTCCTATTTCAATATTTTTTGATTTGATAGCTAATTCAGACTAGTTTATAAATGAGATATATTGAATGTTGATGGTTTGTATGATTGTGTTAAAAACAAAAACAACTTAATTATGACACAAACTAAGTTTCTTTAAATTTCTTTACAGTTAAAACAATATCTTTGCTTAAACATCTTTCAAATATTGAATAAAACCAATTATACATAATGCCTCCCTAACATTGATTGATCTACATCAAATGAAACAGATTTAATTAGAGAGGAAATATACTATGATCAGTGACATAGCTAGAGTTTATGCTACCTTGAATAATCTTTGAGTTTGCCATTCCACCAAACAAAATACGCACTAAAAATGCCACACAGGGTTGACTCTCCACCCCTAGTTTAGCTATGCTACCAACTAAAATACTAGACCTCCCACTAGTTGATATCAAATAAAATGTTCTCCACAAACCCTCATATCCAACTAGTGACACCACCAGCCATTAATAAGCCCATCTCATGGTCTAGGAAGTGAAGAAAAATAAATGAAATATGCTTTATTCAAATGGAAGAGTAAAAAGTCAAATAGTTTGCTTTAGCAGTGGTGGAATGGACTTAAATGTAGAAGATTCTGTAATTATTAAAATGCTTTTAGGAACCTCCTATTTCGTCTGAGTGTGTTGAGGAGCAGTTTTTAAACTGAAGGCGAATCTCAGTAGTTGACATGAATAGGATAAATAGAAGATTATATGTCTGTCACATGGTAATGAGACTTAGTTACTAAAGAAAAAAAATAATAGACAAAAGATAGAGCAACATTTCCTCTAATTTATCCAGTGCTGGATTTAGGATAAATGAGGCACTGTGATAGTTAAGTTATGAAGCCCCTTACTTAGGCCCTGAAGGAGGCAAAACATTTTTGGGGCAGGAATATGGGCTACCCTGACCAACGAGGCACTGTGCTTAAGCACACATAAGGACAATGGTAAATCCAGCACTGAATTTGTCCCATCTACTAAACAGAAGTTTTGGTGCTTTGAGCAAAATTATTTTAAATTTAAATCTACTGAGCAGCAATATTTTGCAGCTTGTGACAACCTATTGATGTGTGTGGTACCAATACAGCACACCCATAGAGCTTAGAAGGAACATTATCTGTGAATGGGGAAGAATGCAATGACTGATCTATTTAATGTGTTTTATGAATGGGTAAAGCAGGATGGATGGGCTAAGCTAGATGAAAAAGTGAAATTTTTGATATGTGATGATAAAGGACACATTATGATGGTGATTGTTGGTAGAGGTGTTGTCTGAGAAAACTTGAATTCACAGAAGAATCAGAGGACAAAGACGGAATAACTGTAAGTCTGTCCAACTCTTAACAGCATGAAAAAACAGGAAAACAACCGATTTTAATGTTGTTGTTGTTGTTGTTGTTGGCAATGTTTTTAACTTAAGCCAGCTCTGATTAAGCAAAGCTATAATCAAAGGTATTCCATCCATGACCATCCCATCTTTTATTCAGTCCAACATAACCATAACTGCATCATTGACTGTCTGTTCTTGTATTTTTTAATGATAGGATGCAATGAAGGAGATTTGTCTGCTATGGTGGTTGTGGTGGTAGTGGTGGTGTTTTAGGAATAGTAATATAAAAGAGAAGTATTTCATTGAACCTTGTTTATATAGAAAGGTGTTTAATTAAGTAGAAATATTTCAGAACATTTAGCTTACGTAAATCTGTACTGATAATTGGATATGTGTTTCTTATTTTACCACTGATATTCTCCTCTCAAGAACTGAACCCACAAATCACATCCAGTTCTAGAAATTATTCTTATAGATTTCTTTCTGTTCCTTATTTTTTATTCCCCTAGTGGTCACACCTAGAGTGGTACATAGTAGTACTGTGTTCTATGTTCTACTGGCTATTTTTATTCTGGTCATTGTTGCTGTTGGAGTCTGGATTTACTTCAGAAAGTGTCGTCGCAGGGAACAACCGTGAGTTGGCAGCAATTTATTTTGGTTTTTTTTTTCTACTACTAAATTATTGACAGCTCTAAGTTTAGCTTTATCATCATCATTATTAGTAAACTAGACATTAGTATAGCTTCAACTAAGCGGTTAAGCTATACTGATACCAGTTTAGCCAGGTCAGTTAGCTAACAGACTCCTGGACTACAGGTATCCAATGTGGCCTCACCAGTGATCTAATGGTCAGTTAAGTAAGAGGGGATCTTAATGATATAGTGGTCACCTGAGATAGAAGTAACCAAATTGAATAGAAAGGTTCAGTCTTATTTTAAATTGAGAATATCTTCATCTATGAAGTTAGTGTTACTCAGCAGAAAAATGGAGGATTGAACCAGTTAGTCATTTCACTGATTAATCAGATAGATCAATGACTTCCACACAACTTTTAATACAAACTTCATGATCATCATCATCATCAGCCTCATCATCCTCATCACCACCATCATCATCATCATCATCATCATCATCATCATCATCATCATCATCATCGTCATCATCATCATCATCATCATCATCGTCATCTTCATCATCATCCTCATCACCACCACCGTCATGATGATGATGATGATGATCAAGATGATCATGATCTCCATCATCATCATCATCATCATCACCACCACCATCATCATCCTCATGATCGATCATCACCACCACCATCATCATCATCATCATCATCATCATCATCATCATCATCATCATCATCATCATCCTCATCACGACCACTGCCACCACCACCCTCATCATCCTCATCACGACCACTGCCACCACCACCCTCATCATCCTCATCACCACCACTGTCACCATCATCATTATTGTAATCAACCTTAAGATCCTCCTTGTCATCATCATCACTACCACCACCACCATCACCACCACCACAACCAGCACTGACATTTGGACATTATCCTATGTACTATACATGCACCTTTGACGAGTTGTAGTGCACCTGAGCACTGTGCACAATAATTTCATCATTATTATTATTATTACCACCTCCAACATCATCATCATTAGCAACATATTCATCATCATTATAAACCCTCAATTATTTTATACATTAAATCTAAATTCAGTACACAAGACAATAGGATTCGACATATTCTAGAATAACTGTGGATATTTTATAAGGAATTAATATATTTAGTTGTGTTTGAAGAGTGTATGTACTTGTAGGGGCAATTTAAATGTGTGTATGTATGTGTGACTGTAGTTGTATGTGTGCTTTGCATGTGTATGTGAGTATCTGAAAAGCATTTTATTTAACTCTAACTATAACTTTAATTTCTTTCAGAACTATAAACTCTGCACAGAGTAACTGGAATGAAATGCAGCACACAACAAACCCTGCATACAGTCCAACAATCAACCGAAGACCTCCTCCACCCATTCCACTTGAAGGTAGGGTCTTTTCACCATTATCATCATTATCACCATTTAACCCTTTAGTATTTACATTACTCTATATATACTATTATATTTTCATGGTAAAAGCTTTACTGCGCATTATTATCTCACATATCGAATCTATGAGATTGTGATATTATTTATTTTGGGAAGTGAGAGAATTCTGACCGGATATGGCCGGTTTAAATGCTAAGGGGTTAATGTCTGTTTTCCATGCCTGCATGGGTTAGACAGGTTGTCACATGTTTTAGGTCAGACCAGTCAGGTGATAACATCCTGCTTCTATGCTCCATTTTGGCTTGGTTTTTATGGCTGGATGCCCTCCTTAATGCCAATCACCTTACAAAATGTACTGGGACCATGGTTTTTATGGCTGGGTGACATTCCTAATACCAACTACTTTACAGTGTTTATGGGAAACACTTTATTGTGACTCCAGCACTACCTCCATATGGATGCTTTCATAAGCCATAATTCCTTTGTTTAATTTTCAAGCCCATTTTTTCCTTGCTGGCATGACTGTAGGGTTAGGAATGGTAAGCAGTTTGCTTTGCAATCTCATGGTTTTCGGTTCAGCTCCACTGCACAGCACCATAGGCAAGTGTCATCTACTATAATCTAAGGTTGGCCGATACTCAGTGAAATTTAGTTGTTGGAACTTGCAGAAGCTCAACATATATACATATGTATGTATGTATGTTAGGTCACCAGTTGGTGCTATGGTAACATACATGTATCCCAGTACAACCTGTCTCATGGTCGGGTCGTTGGCGACTAAACTGGCAACCCCACCAAGGTTTCTTGGTGAGGAGGGTGACTTTGGACATCCTGCAGGACTAAAAACAAAACCTGTCAAAAGGCAAAGGAGCTCTTAAGAGTCAATGGCTATCCAAAATCACCGGGAGAGATGACCCCTTAGCCTTTGTCAAGGCAGAATTCTAGAAGGAAAACTCTGATATAACACCTGCAACCCTGATGGTATCCAATGATGTTGACTTATTCTTCTTTTTGGTAAATATCATCTTGGTTAAGAGAGTGGGACTGGCTTTGTGCAGTGCCTTTGCTCACTATAAAAGCTTCACGGCACAGGCATTGCTTTATATCTGGAGATCTCTCTGCACTTGTCGTCACATGGTACCATGGGCCCAGCACTATGTGTCAATAATTGTCACAAGTGTAGTGTTTGTACCAGAGTTTTTAAGTCGCTGGCTGGACTAAAAAGTCACACTCGTTCAGCGCATCGGTAGGGGTTCACCTACATGGATATAAAGTAGTGGCCATACTCGAAAACGAGTTGGCAGCCACCATGTATGTATCATCATCATCATCATCATCATCGTTTAAAGTCCATGTTCCACGCTTGCATGGGTTTGGACGGGAGTTTTCCCACTTGAGGCAAGAGTGGTTGTCTTGCTCGCATAGGACTGTCTGGCGGGTTTTCTACAGCTGGATGCCCTTCCTAACACCAACCACATTTACAGTGTGGGACTGGGAGGTTTTTACCGTGTTGCCTACACGGCCACATTACAGCGTGGACTGTGTGTTTTTTTGTCGTGACACCTACACGATCTCATTTGTTTCGGCCTGGATGTTGTGGCACCAACATAACTTTACATTGAAAGGGGCGGTGTGGATAAGGTGGGGGTGGTGGGACAGGGGGTGTATTTTGTTAGAGATGCCTACTGATTGTAGTAGGTTTTACTTTGTATTTAGGTAAGGCTTGTCTTCTCTATTACTGAGTGCCGCCAAAGATCTCGGTCCAGTGACATTGTCTTGGAGAGGTGTAAGTGTGTGAGGTCGGAGTTTATCAAGTCGTCCCAGGTTTTTCTGGGTCTGGCTACTTCGTGGCTACCGTCTATTTTTATTGCCCTGCACTTTTTTATACAGCTGTCGTCTTTCATGCGCATTACGTGACCATACCAACGTAGCCTTCTCTCGAGTAAACAACATCTGATCCCTCTTATTTCTAATTTTTCCCTTAGTTCGTTTATGCTTTGCCGTTCGCGTATATTACTATTACACATCCAGCGGAGCATGCAAGCTTCGTTCCTCTCTAGTCTGCGTATATCCTCTGCACACAATGCCCAGGTCTCACTGCCATGCAACATTGCTGTTCGTATGCAGGCATCATACAGCCTGCCTTTCATTTTTAGGGAGAACCCTTTAGCGGCTAATAGTGGTATAAGCTCTCTGAACTTTTTCCATCCAGTTCTGACTCTAGCTACTGTACTTTCAGAGCACCTTCCCCCACTGCTGATTTTGTCACCCAGGTAACGGAAGCTGTCCACTATTTCTATAGAACCCTCTGCGCAATTGAAAGAGCTACTTATTGCACCAGAGCACCGGCCACATGTAAAATCTATGTTCTTAGTTAGCTTACCTATGATCCCACTACATCTTTTATGCACCCATACTTTGCATTTGGGACATAAAATGGAGTTTCTACCTATGCCTTTCCTACACACTGAGCATGGCCATTTCCCGGAAGGGACCGGCACCTTATTTTCCCTCCTACAAACTAGAACTTTAGTCTTAGCCAGGTTAATTTTAAGGCCTTTTGATTCTAGGCCGTGCTTCCATGTTTGGAATTTCTTCTCTAGCTCGGCCATTGATTCAGCTATGAGCGTTAGATCATCTGCGTATAGGAGTTCCCATGGGCAGCCGGTCTTGAACTCCACTGTTATAGCCTGAAGGGCAATAATAAATAGTAGGGGGCTAAGAACAGAGCCCTGATGAACACCAGCTTTTACGCTAAACTCTTCACTATATTCGTTGTATATATAAATATATATACATAGGTGTGCATGTGTGTGTGTGTATATATATATATATATATATATATGAGGAGAATAAATGGAAAAAAGATAGTCTGCCCCCAAAAGATCCAATAGAAGGCCCAGCGGTGCAAGTTAAAGGTAGTATAATAAGTAAGGCAATCAAAGATATGAAGACAGGCAAGGCAGCTGGGCCTTCGGAGATAGTTGCTGAGATGTTGAAAGCATCTGGAATGGTGGGACATACTATGGTCACCTGGATAGTAAACCAAGTAATACAGAATGGGGTCATACCAAATGACTGGCGTAGCATCATCATCATTAACTGCTACAAGGGTAAAAGAGATGTTCTAGATAGGGGAAACTATAGAGGCATTAAGTTAGTTGATCAGGTCATGAAGGTCACAGAAAGAGTTATAGCACAACTAATCAGAAAGCGAATTGATCTATATGAAATGTAGTTTGGGTTTGTGTCAGGTAAAAGTACCACAGAAGCTCTTTTCCTTGTACGACAACTGCAGGAGAAGTACCTAGCTAAAAGTAAACTCCTCTACTTAGCTTTTGTAGACCTGGAGAAAGCCTTTGACAGAGTCCCCTGCTCCATTATCTGGTGGGCTCTTAGAAAACTAGGTGTAGATGAATGGCTTGTGAGAGCTATACAAACCATGTATAGAGAAACAGTCAGCAAGGTTAGAATTAACAATGAATATAGTGAAGAATTTAGTGTAAAAGTTGGTGTTCATCAAGGCTCTGTCCTTAGCTCCCTACTATTTATTATTGCCCTTCAGGCTATAACAGACGAGTTTAAGACCGGCTGCCTATGGGAACTTCTATACACAGATGATCTAACTCTCATAGCTGAATCAATGGCTGAACTAGAGAAGAAATTCCAAACATTGAAACATGGCCTAGAATCAAAAGGCCTTAAAGTTAACTTGTCTAAGACTAAAGTTCTAGTTTGTAGAAAGGAAAATAGGGCACAGGTGCGCTCTGGGAAATGGCCATGCTCAGTGTGTAGGAAAGGAGTAGGTAGAAATTCCATTTTATGTCCCAAATGCAAAGTATGGGTACATAAAAGATGTAGTGGGATCACAGGTAAGCTATCTAAGAATGTAGATTTTATATGTAGCCAATGCTCAGGTGCAATAAGTAGCAAGTGGCCACAGGATACTAGTTTCTTCTATTGCCCAAATGGTTCTATAGAAATAGTGGACACTTTCTGTTATCTGGGTGACAAAATCAGCA
Source organism: Eledone cirrhosa (assembly GCA_964016885.1). Classification (NCBI taxonomy): domain Eukaryota; kingdom Metazoa; phylum Mollusca; class Cephalopoda; order Octopoda; family Eledonidae; genus Eledone; species Eledone cirrhosa. Next base: position 341,811,658 of record OZ024740.1, read on the forward strand.
GTGGTGGAGGGTGCTCTGAAAGTACAGTAGCCAGAGTCAGAACGGGATGGAAAAGGTTCAGAGAGCTTATACCGCAGTTGGCCACAAAAGGTTTCTCTCTAAAAATGAAAAGCAGAATGTATGATGCCTGTATACGAACAGTAATGTTACATGGCAGTGAGACATGTACATGGTGTGCAGAGGACCTGCGCAGACTGGAAAGGAATGAACCATGCATGCTCCGTTGGATGTGTAATAGTAATTTACTCGAACGACAAAACGTGAATGAACTAAGTGAGAAATTAGGAATAAGAGGGATCAGATGCTGTTTACTTGAGAGAAGACTATGTTGGTATGGCCACGTGATGCGCATGAAAGATGACAGCTATATAAAAAAGTGCAGGGCGATCAAAATTGACGGAAGCTACGGAGTCGGTAGACCCAGAAAAACCTGGGACGATTTGATAAATTCCGACCTTACACACTTGCACCTCTCTAAGACAATGTCAAGATCTTTGGACCAAGATCAATGGACCGAGATCTTTGGCGCCACGCAGTAATACAGAATACCCGCCTTGCCTATGTACAAAGCGAAACCTACAGTCAGTAGGCACCTCTTAACCAAATATACACCCCAATCCACTACCCCTACTCCATCCCCTCACTCCCACCAACACCACCCTTTCTCTATAAAGTTGGTACCACAACATCCAGTTCAAATAAATGAGATAATGAGATTGAGATCGTGTAGGTGTCACAACAAAAAAACACACAGTCCACACTATAATGTGGCCGTGTAGGTAACATAGTAAAAAGTTCTCAGTTCCACGCTGTAAATGTGATTGGTGTTAGGAAGGGCATCTAGCCGTAGAAAACCTGCGAGATAGTCCTTTACGAGTGAGACACGGTCACCCGACCAATCTTGCCTCAAATTGGGACAACTCCCGTCTAACCCATGCTAGCGTGGAAGATGGATGTTAAACAATGATGATGATGATGATGATATATAAGCATTCAATTAGAAATCATATAAAATAAACATATGAAACAATCGCAGGGGATAATTTGTTTCATATGTTTATTTTATATATATATATCAATTGATTTCTAATTGAATGCTTATAAATGCTTGGATCTATCCATTAGAATTTTTGAGCATGTTCTATAGAGGTTATGGCGCATGTTTCTCAGACATGACATCCTTATTTTAATTTTGGTTATATATATATCAACATCATCATCATCATCATTTTACGTCCACTTTTCCCTGCTTGCAAGGGTGGGACGGGAACTGATTCTGGCTTGATTTCTACAGCTGGATGCCCTTCCTAACACCAACCTCTTTACAGTGAGTGCTGGGTGCTTTTTTGCCGTGGCACCTCCACGACCACTTTACAGTGGAATGATAGGGACCCCAGTCCCTATCATCTCATTTCTACAGCTGAGTAAACTGGAGCAATGTGAAATAAAGTGTCTTGCTCAAGGAAACAACACATCACCCGGTCTGAGAATTGAACTCACAACCTTTCGATTGCAAGGCCAATGCTCTAACCACTAAGCCATGTATATATATGTTAGGAGGGGCATCCAGCCGTAGAAAACCTGCCAGACAGTCCTATACGAGCAAGACAACTAATCTTGCCTCAAGTGGGACAATTCCCGTCTAAACCCATGCTAGCGTGGAAGATAGATGTTAAACGATGATGATGATGATACATATATACACATAGGTGTATATATATATTGTTATACTGCCAATGAAAACACGCGCACCTTTTGGTTTTCACTTCAATTTATTATAAATTGAAGTGAAAACCAACATGTATGTGTGTTTTTATTGACAGCATGACCTTCAAAAAGTATAACAATATCTGTTTCAACACACGTTTTCACATAAGAAATCTTGCAAAACAAATTCAAAAACAAACTATATATATATATAAATAACTGTTTTAAATACCAGTGTAATCATATCATTGAAACATTAACTGAATGAGCACTCAATATATGTGAACGAGTGTAAGAGTTATTTTCTTAAGAGAAAGTTAACAGCGACTTTGAAGTTTCAGCTATTGCTTCATCTGGCAATAACCGAAACTTCTAAGTCACTGTCATCTTTCTCTTCAGAACATGTGCGTGTGTGTCTATGCGTGTTTGTGTCTCATAACATAGGGGTTTGATAAAAAAAGATTGATAAAATAAGTACCAGACAGATTGAGATACTATTTACTAGTACAGGCTGACTGAGGTACTATTTACTAGTACAGGCTGACTGAGGTACTATTTACTAGTACAGGCTAACTGAGATACTATTTACTAGTACAGGCTGACTGAGATACTATTTACTAGTACAGGCTAACTGAGATACTATTTACTAGTACAGGCTAACTGAGATACTATTTACTAGTACAGGCTGACTGAGATACTATTTACTAGTACAGGCTGACTGAGATACTATTTACTAGTACAGGCTGACTGAGATACTATTTACTAGTACAGGCTGACTGAGGTACTATTTACTAGTACAGGCTAACTGAGATACTATTTACTAGTACAGGCTGACTGAGATACTATTTACTAGTACAGGCTGACTGAGATACTATTTACTAGTACAGGCTGACTGAGATACTATTTACTAGTACAGGCTGACTGAGATACTATTTACTAGTACATGCTAACTGAGATACTATTTACTAGTACAGGCTGACTGAGATACTATTTACTAGTACAGGCTGACTGAGATACTATTTACTAGTACAGGCTGACTGAGATACTATTTACTAGTACAGGCTGACTGAGATACTATTTACTAGTACAGGCTGACTGAGATACTATTTACTAGTACAGGCTGACTGAGATACTATTTACTAGTACAGGCTGACTGAGATACTATTTACTAGTACAGGCTGACTGAGGTACTATTTACTAGTACAGGCTAACTGAGATACTATTTACTAGTACAGGCTGACTGAGATACTATTTACTAGTACAGGCTGACTGAGATACTATTTACTAGTACAGGCTGACTGAGATACTATTTACTAGTACAGGCTGACTGAGATGCTATTTACTAGTACAGGCTGACTGAGATACTATTTACTAGTACAGGCTGACTGAGATACTATTTACTAGTACAGGCTGACTGAGGTACTATTTACTAGTACAGGCTAACTGAGATACTATTTACTAGTACAGGCTGACTGAGATACTATTTACTAGTACAGGCTGACTGAGATACTATTTACTAGTACAGGCTGACTGAGATACTATTTACTAGTACAGGCTGACTGAGATACTATTTACTAGTACAGGCTGACTAAGGTACTATTTACTAGTACAGGCTAACTGAGATACTATTTACTAGTACAGGCTGACTGAGATACTATTTACTAGTACAGGCTGACTGAGATACTATTTACTAGTACAGGCTGACTGAGATACTATTTACTAGTAGTACAGGCTGACTGAGATACTATTTACTAGTACAGGCTGACTGAGATACTATTTACTAGTACAGGCTGACTGAGGTACTATTTACTAGTACAGGCTGACTAAGGTACTATTTACTAGTACAGGCTAACTGAGATACTATTTACTAGTACAGGCTGACTAAGGTACTATTTACTAGTACAGGCTGACTGAGATACTATTTACTAGTACAGGCTGGCTGAGGTACTATTTACTAGTACAGGCTGGCTGAGGTACTATTTACTAGTACAGGCTGACTGAGGTACTATTTACTAGTACAGGCTGACTAAGGTACTATTTACTAGTACAGGCTGACTGAGGTACTATTTACTAGTACAGGCTGACGGAGGTACTATTTACTAGTACAGGATGACTGAGATACTATTTACTAGTACAGGCTGACTAAGGTACTATTTACTAGTACAGGCTGACTGAGATACTATTTACTAGTACAGGCTGGCTGAGGTACTATTTACTAGTACAGGCTGACTGAGGTACTATTTACTAGTACAGGCTGACTGAGATACTATTTACTAGTACAGGCTGACTGAGGTACTATTTACTAGTACAAGCTGACTGAGGTACTATTTACTAGTACAGGCTAACTGAGGTACTATTTACTAGTACAGGCTGACTGAGATACTATTTACTAGTACAGGCTGGCTGAGGTACTATTTACTAGTACAGGCTGACTGAGGTACTATTTACTAGTACAGGCTGACTGAGATACTATTTACTAGTACAGGCTGACTAAGGTACTATTTACTAGTACAGGCTGACTGAGATACTATTTACTAGTACAGGCTGACTGAGGTACTATTTACTAGTACAGGCTGACTGAGGTACTATTTACTAGTACAGGCTGGCTGAGGTACTATTTACTAGTACAGGCTGACTGAGGTACTATTTACTAGTACAGGCTGACTGAGGTACTATTTACTAGTACAGGCTAACTGAGGTACTATTTACTAGTACAGGCTAACTGAGATACTATTTACTAGTACAGGCTAACTGAGATACTATTTACTAGTACAGGCTGACTGAGGTACTATTTACTAGTACAGGCTGACTAAGGTACTATTTACTAGTACAGGCTGACTGAGGTACTATTTACTAGTACAGGCTGACGGAGGTACTATTTACTAGTACAGGATGACTGAGATACTATTTACTAGTACAGGCTGACTAAGGTACTATTTACTAGTACAGGCTGACTGAGATACTATTTACTAGTACAGGCTGGCTGAGGTACTATTTACTAGTACAGGCTGACTGAGGTACTATTTACTAGTACAGGCTGACTGAGATACTATTTACTAGTACAGGCTGACTAAGGTACTATTTACTAGTACAGGCTGACTGAGATACTATTTACTAGTACAGGCTGACTGAGGTACTATTTACTAGTACAGGCTGACTGAGGTACTATTTACTAGTACAGGCTGACTGAGATACTATTTACTAGTACAGGCTGACTGAGGTACTATTTACTAGTACAAGCTGACCGAGGTACTATTTACTAGTACAGGCTAACTGAGGTACTATTTACTAGTACAGGCTGACTGAGATACTATTTACTAGTACAGGCTGACTGAGATACTATTTACTAGTACAGGCTAACTGAGGTACTATTTACTAGTACAGGCTGACTGAGATACTATTTACTAGTACAGGCTGGCTGAGGTACTATTTACTAGTACAGGCTGACTGAGGTACTATTTACTAGTACAGGCTGACTGAGATACTATTTACTAGTACAGGCTGACTGAGGTACTATTTACTAGTACAGGCTGACTGAGGTACTATTTACTAGTACAGGCTGACTGAGGTACTATTTACTAGTACAGGCTGACTGAGGTACTATTTACTAGTACAGGCTAACTGAGGTACTATTTACTAGTACAGGCTAACTGAGATACTATTTACTAGTACAGGCTAACTGAGATACTATTTACTAGTACAGGCTAACTGAGGTACTATTTACTAGTACAGGCTGACTGAGATACTATTTACTAGTACAGGCTGACTGAGATACTATTTACTAGTACAGGCTGACTGAGATACTATTTACTAGTACAGGCTGACTGAGATACTATTTACTAGTACAGGCTGACTGAGGTACTATTTACTAGTACAGGCTGACTGAGGTACTATTTACTAGTACAGGCTGGCTGAGGTACTATTTACTAGTACAGGCTAACTGAGATACTATTTACTAGTACAGGCTGACTGAGATACTATTTACTAGTACAGGCTGGCTGAGGTACTATTTACTAGTACAGGCTGACTGAGATACTATTTACTAGTACAGGCTGACTGAGGTACTATTTACTAGTACAGGCTGACTGAGGTACTATTTACTAGTACAGGCTAACTGAGATACTATTTACTAGTACAGGCTGACTGAGATACTATTTACTAGTACAGGCTAACTGAAGTACTATTTACTAGTACAGGCTGGCTGAGGTACTATTTACTAGTACAGGCTGACTGAGATACTATTTACTAGTACAGGCTAACTGAGGTACTATTTACTAGTACAGGCTGGCTGAGGTACTATTTACTAGTACAGGCTGACTGAGATACTATTTACTAGTACAGGCTGACTGAGGTACTATTTACTAGTACAGGCTGACTGAGGTACTATTTACTAGTACAGGCTAACTGAGATACTATTTACTAGTACAGGCTGACTGAGATACTATTTACTAGTACAGGCTGACTGAGGTACTATTTACTAGTACAGGCTGACTGAGGTACTATTTACTAGTACAGGCTGACTGAGATACTATTTACTAGTACAGGCTGACTGAGATACTATTTACTAGTACAGGCTAACTGAGGTACTATTTACTAGTACAGGCTGACTGAGGTACTATTTACTAGTACAGGCTGACTGAGGTACTATTTACTAGTACAGGCTGACTGAGGTACTATTTACTAGTACAGGCTGACTGAGATACTATTTACTAGTACAGGCTGACTGAGATACTATTTACTAGTACAGGCTGACTGAGATACTATTTACTAGTACAGGCTAACTGAG
>OZ024740.1:341823150-341935650 GCA_964016885.1 Eledone cirrhosa
GTAGTGGTATACTTAGTTCAGAATATTTTAAACTCTATATGTCAAATCTGAAGTGTAAATATTAACTGAAGCTTGAGATAAATCACATTTTAACAAGTAATTAAAGGTTCACTGTTATTAACCTGGACTTGATTAAAATGTTGAGATACTGACAATATAATGCTATATAAAGATCCTTAATGAATATATATATTTCTACATCTGTTGCATCAAATAGGGAATCAGGCAGGTCTTCGGTCTAGTTATGTAAAATTAAGATAGTAGCTATTCTTATAGAAAATCATTGAATTTGTGCATGATGTTTAGTTTGGAATATTTTCTCATATCACATATTACATAGGGCCATGGTAAACTGTTGATATCAGTCCTCCAAAAATAAACATATTTGAAATAAAACTGTTGTTGGTAATTTTTTAATATATGTAAATGTGGTTGGCATTAAGAAGGGCATGCAACAGTAGAAACCAAGCCAGAAACAGTATGAGTATCACATGGTCACCTGATCTGATTTGTCTCACAATGGGACAACTCTTCTAACCCATGCTAGTATGGAAAGTGGACGTTAAACAGTGATGATGATGATTGCAATAGTAATGAAGACATGTTTGATAAAAATGTACTGGATATCAAACTCTATAGATTTAACATATTGACTTGCACTTGTCTATGAAATACAAGATATATAAATAAATGGACCCATAACCGTAATGATGTAGTGTTGCTGTGAAATCAGGTATCTGAGAGCCTTATTGATAACTTGGAAGATGGATCAAACCAATGGGTTTTCGTTGTTATTTAACAATTCACCAAGATTAACTTCCTCCCAAACTGTTGAAGATGGGAGTGGAAAGCTACTTATTAATATACAAACATGTGTGTACCACACCATTGTAGTGTATTGGCTTATAAAACCAATTGTGACATCAGGCCAGTGTGCTATATAGACTATAGCTGGGGTAGGTCATTTTTTGCGACTGGCCTGGTTCTGTTTGACCATTTGAAATTGTGAAACATTTCAGGTAGCCCAAAGGAGCTTGAAAGAACTGAAGAAATGATATCTTCTTATGTATTTAGGAAATGAGGTAAGCCTGTACATATTTTCAATTACAAGCACTAACTCATTTGTATAATGGTACAATGTTGGTGGCATGTAAACACAGATTGCGTAGGACTTACCTCGCCCTCAAACCCCATAATGACCCGGGGGGGGGGGGGGGGGGGGTAGACTAGGGCTATAACACCCCACTTGTCGATTTTGTAATGGGTAACCCCTGCTTGCAAAGGTAGACGTAAGATCTTCTTTTATATCTTTTTATCGCTTCCTCTATATTTCCTTCCTCCCCCATCCCTCCCTAGTCCTTCCACCCCAATCCTCTTTGTTTGTCGTCGTCCTTTTCACTTTCTCGCCCACCCGAGGCAGCCCCTCGGTCCTTTGTAGCCTCAGTACCCCCACCCCCTTCCACTATTCTATGATAGAAATGGCCGACTCCGCTTTTTATAGCAGATGTGTTAGACGCCGGATACTTGCCTTCTTATCCGATGGCTGCCTCTTTTCCGTGCTTTCTATATTTCTTAGTGGTATCTTTGCTTTAATTTCTGGAGGGGGGGGGGGATTCTGAATTAATTTTCCGTATCAAATTTCTCACATACTTCGTACGAGCATTTATGTAGTTTGCACTAGAATTTTTGTATCGTGGCGGCACCCTTAGAGATAGTATTAGTATTCCTTTTCGGGATTCTGAATTATTATTTCGTATTAGTTTTTTTTTTGCACTGGGTGGTTGCTAGCCTTGTGCCTGGGGTAGAAACCTTTATTTCGTACTGGTCTCGGGACTCTGAATTATTATTTTGTGGTAGTTTCTTTAGTATTTTGTCCCCCCACTTGTTGACCCGTCACCGTAAGATATACTCGGTTGATTACTTATACCTCTTAAAAGGGTCTCATTATAATTCCGTCCCACCTAGTAAACCTTTCTTTAGTCTAGCAGTACCAGTGAGAGACTTGATAGCTGTCCTTAGGTTATAGTAACCAGAAATTGTTTTTTCTTTTTACATTTAATTGTTTTTTAACATTCTCGCACGACTGGGTTTCCTCCACCCCCTCTCCCTCTTTCTTCTACTGGCAGGTTCAGCTGCCCCTCCCTCCACAAATTGCCATGATAGAATTATGTGTCTCAACAACAAACTTTTGACCAATCCTTGTGACAATCACTTTTACCATATATGGAATTACCCCCTGAGAAGCTCGGCTATTCATATATACCAGGATAAAAATTTTCATTTAGTCCAGAATTAGCTGTCGAAACGGCTTGAGCTCAGCCGTCGGGGTCCTACTCGTTCCTATATATATATATATATATGTATATATATATTTATATATCTATCATCATCATCGTTTAACGTCCACCTTCCACACTTGCATGGGTTTGGACGGGAGTTTTCCCACTTGAGGCAAGAGTGGTTGTCTTGCTCGCATAGGACTGTCTGGCAGGTTTTCTACGGCTGGATGCCCTTCCTAACACCAACCACGTTTACAGTGTGGACTGGGAGGTTTTTACCGTGTTACCTACACGGCCACATTACAGCATGGACTGTGTGTTTTTTTGTCGTGACAACTACACGATCTCATTTGCTTCGGACTGGATGTTGTGGTACCATCATAACTTTACATTGAAAGGGGTGGTGTGGATGGAGTGGGGGTAGTGGGAAGGGGGTGTATTTTATTAGAAGTGCCTACTAAGTAGGTTTCACTTTGTATTTAGGTAAGGCAGGTCTTCTGTATTACTGTGTAGTGCCAAAGATCTTGGTCCAGTGACATTGTCTTGGAGAGGTGTAAGTGTGTGAGGTCGGAATTTATCAAGTCGTCCCAGGTTTTTCTGAGTCTGCCTACTCCGTGGCTACCGTCTATTTGTATTGCCCTGCACTTTTTTATGCAGCTGTTGTCTTTCTTGCGCATCACGTGACCATACCAACGTAGTCTTCTCTCGAGTAAACAACATCTGATCCCTCTTATTTCTAATTTTTCACTTAGTTCGTTAATGCTTTGCCGTTCACGTATATTACTATTACACATCCAGCGGAGCATGCAAGCTTCGTTCCTCTCCAGTCTGCGTATATCCTCTGCACACAATGCCCAGGTCTCACTGCTATGTAACATTGCTGTTCGTATGCAGGCATCATACAGCCTGCTTTTCATTTTTAGGGAGAACCCTTTAGTGGCTAATAGTGGTATAAGCTCTCTGAACTTTTTCCATCCAGTTCTGACTCTAGCTACTGTACTTTCAGAGCACCCTCCACCACTGCTGATTTTGTTACCCAGGTAACGGAAGCTGTCCACTATTTCTATAGAACCATCTGTGCAATGGAATGAGCTAGTATTCTGTGAGCACTTGCTGCTACTTATTGCACCAGAGCACCGGCCACATATAAAATCTATGTTCTTAGTTAGCTTACCTGTGATCCCACTACATCTTTTATGCACCCATACTTTGTATTTGGGACATAAAATGGAGTTTCTACCTACTCCTTTCCTACACACTGAGCATGGCCATTTCCAGGATGGGACCGGTGCCCTATTTTCCTTCCTACAAACTAGAACTTTAGTCTTAGACAGGTTAATTTTAAGGCCTTTTGATTCTAGGCCATGCTTCCATGTTTGGAATTTCCTCTCTAGTTCGGCCATTGATTCAGCTGTGAGCGTTAGATCATCTGCGTATAGGAGTTCCCATGGGCAGCCAGTCTTGAACTCCACTGTTATAGCCTGAAGGGCAATAATAAATAGTAGGGGGCTAAGAACGGAGCTCTGATGAACACCAACTTTTACGCTAAACTCTTCACTATATTCGTTGTTAATTCTAACCTTGCTGACTGTTTCTTTATACATGGCTTGTATAGCTCTCACAAGCCATTCATCAACACCTAGTTTTCTAAGAGCCCACCAGATAATGGAACGGGGGACTCTCACGAAGGCTTTCTCCAAGTCGACAAAAGCTAAGTATAGGGGTTTACTTTTAGCTAGGTACTTCTCCTGTAGTTGTCGTACAATGAAAAGAGCGTCTGTGGTACTTTTACCTGACACAAACCCGAACTGCATTTCATCTAGATCAATTCTCTCTCTAATTAGTTGCGCTATTACTTTTTCTGTGACCTTCATGACCTAGTCGATTAATTTAATGTCTCTATAGTTACTCCTATCTAGGGCATCTCCTTTACCCTTGTAGCAGTTAATGATGATGCTGCTACGCCAGTCCTTTGGAACAACCCCATTCTGTATGACTTGGTTTACTATCCGGGTGACCATGGTGTGTCCCACCGTTCCAGAAGCTTTCAGCATTTCAGCAACTATTTCCGAAGGCCCAGTCGCCTTACCCGTCTTCATATCTTTGATTGCCTTACTTATTATACTACCTTCGACTAACACTGCTGGTCCCTCTATTGGATCGATGTCTTTCTCCCATTTATTCCCCTCATTTAGTAGTCTTTCGTAGTGACACTTCCAAGCTACCTGCTTATCAGTGTCAGTGATGGCAAGTACACCATCATCATTAAGGACACTCTTCTCCCCGACAATTTCACGGTTTTCCTTGACACATTGCCTAGCAATCCTGAACACCTCACGTTTTTGGTCCTCGCGTTGTAGAACATGCTTGAACTTTCTTTCCTCTGCTTCCCTTCTTGCGAAGTACACTTGTCTCCTAGCTTCCCTCCTGGCCACTTGATAGTCTTCTCTATTTCCCCCATCCCGCCATACTTTCCAAGCCTGCTTTTTGGCCTTAATTGACTCCTCCACCACATTACTCTCCTCCTGCCTATAGGCCTGCTCCAGCCACAGACTTCGTCTGCCGCCATCAGGAGGTTTGCTTTCAGAAATTCCCACTGTTCCTCTATATTGTACGACTCTAAATGCTCTTCCTTACTGTCAAAAGCATCAAGTAATATGCTTTTAAATTTATTACTGGCTGTGGGGTCCTTCAGCTTCCATATTTTTCTCCTGAGGATAGTCCTCTTCTGTTGTCGAGTACGTCTCGTCCTGACTATGAGGTCGCTAATTATCAGTCTTTGTTGGGAGGTGCATTCTTCATGGGGAAGGGATTTAGTGTTTACAACAGACACTCTGTCACGTCTTCTGGTAAGGATATAATCTACCTGGCTGGTATGTTCCCCTGATCTGTAGGTGATCAAGTGATTGTCTCGTTTTTTGAAGTTAGTGTTACAGATAGTTAGGTTATTTGCATCACAGAATTCCAGGATTCTGGAGCCTTCCTCATTTCTAGTACCAAACCCATAGCCTCCGTGGATTCCGTCATAGGCGTCACAATGTTGTCCAACGTGATCATTTAGGTCGCCAGCAATAATTATATAGTCACTGCCGGTTATTTGGGAGGTAGTGAGCATCAGTGTCTCATAGAATCTGTCTTTTATAGCGCCAGGCAGTCTGGATTGGGGTGCGTAAGCAGATATTACTGTCACAGTAGTTCTATTTAGAACAAGTCTTATTTTAATTATTCTGTCATTCACTCTATTTACGTCTATTATCTTATCCACCCATTTTTCTGCTAACATGATTCCTACCCCACCCAGCCCATTGTCATTTCCCACCCAGAAAAGCTTATAGCATCGTTTTTTACCCACAATGAATCTAGCAGACCCGCCCCTCCACCTGGTCTCTTGGATACAGCAAACATTAACCTCCTTACGTTCAAGCATTTCTAATAACAGACATAAATTGAAGTTGTAGCTGCAGTGTAGCAGATACCAATCTAATTGTTTGAGGCAGTCACAAAGCACTCGATGGTGTGAAAAGTTAATATGTTTTCATCCAGAGTAAACACAAAAAGTTAATTAAGTGTGAGACCAATAATACCACAAAATATATATAGTTCATAGAAATATATATATATATAATTCATAGAAAATATAGATCATACATAGTTAATAAAAAATATAGACCATATGTCACAGACAATGTAGTAGATAATTGCAATTTGTAAGATAGCGCTGAATTATTTCCATTAGAACATTAAGACCATCATTCCATACTTAATAGCTTCAAATTGAATAAAGAGATCAAATTTCTTTTTGCAGATTGACAGCAATGAGCTTATCAATGCAGAACTAATATTGCAGAGATTATTTTAACAATTTATTGTTTGTACATACAGTCAGGATAAAAGATAAAATAACTGAAAAAGCTGAAAGAGTAATTTTTCGAAGGGTTTTATCATATTTGGCTAACATCATTAAAGTGACAGGATGATCCAATTGGATGAAATCACTAAGATAAGAAGTAGGAGAGATATTTCTACATGTGATCCAGCTGCTATACGGCACTGTAAAAGATCTAATCTGAAATAAAAACAATAATTTTGACTATTTATATCCATACTGAAGTTTTACAAAACATTAAAAGGGGAAGTTTACATACATTTCATTCACAATTTTAAACACTGTCTATATAGGAATGTAACCCTTTAGCATTTAAACTGGCCATATCCAGTCAGAATTCTCTCACCTCTCTGTTCAAACCAGCTACAACTGACTGCTTATACTGATATTAAGGTATTGTTCTAACCCATGCTAGCGTGGAAGATAGACGTTAAACAATGATGATGATGATGATGTTCTCAAAATAAACAATATAAAAATCTCATAGATTCGGAATTATGTAAGCCTTTATCATGAAAATATAATAGTAAATATAGAGTAATGTAAATGCTAAAGGGCTAAATTCAACATGATTCTTTGTACTTTAATATTATCATAATAATTAACAAATATCAGTCTAAAATATGATAAGGTTGCAAAGTTATAAAACTGTTTAATTAACTATGACTCAATCAATCCCAGTTCTCAGGCCTTTATGTAGTTCTCTGGGCCATACCAGAGTTTATGACAGACAAAGATTTTCCAAATATAGAAGCAAGGTCTAGAACCCTGAGGTCTAAAAGTAAACCTAGTAGAGTCAGTAAGAAAGACTTATAAAACTCTACTGTAATCTGGAAAATGGCAGAGGCTCAATATACATACAAATTATTGGTGTGGACTTTACACTTTGTACCCAATGTAAACTATGAGTACCTTAAGAAGGTGCATGTGTGTGTGTGGGGTGGGGGTCACAGTCAAGCTGGCAAAGAAGAAAGACTATGTAGCAGATACTCAAATGTATTTAGTAATAAGAGCAACAACAACTGCAACAGCAACAACAGCAATAGAACCCATCAATAGTTGTCTGGAATATTACTTTGGTTATCAATGTATGTATGTCTAACAACATAGAAGCATTAATTTACCACTTACTACATATTGACAGCAAATTAACAGTGTTGTTTGACTGTAATATAAAATATCTTGCAGTATTTGTTCTGGCTATCTGTGCTTCAAGCTCAAATCCTGCTGAGGTCAACATTGCCTTTCATCCAAAGTAGTATTCCTAATCTGTCAATTAGTTTAACATCACAGGTTAGCTCTTGGGCACTTTTAGCAGACTCTACTCTGTTGCAAGCATTTATACCAGGTCTCCAGTTTGAGGATACCTCATTCTTTTCCACCAGTCTCAAAGGCTCTGACTAAATAGTTAAAAAGAAAAATCATGCAAGATATTTTATTTATAACTTACCTGTTAGGTTCACCTTGCTTTTTCTTTAACCATTCTAATTCCAGACTGACACCTTCAAACCAAGATTGTTCATCTTCAAAGGGATATTCATAACCTTGTTTACACTTACAGGCATAATTACCAAGACTGAACCCAAACCCTCTCAGTGGGGAACACTGTAAGGGGAAGAAATATTACAAGCATTTCTTATCTAATGACAGTCAACTATAACACTTATCTCATAATGTCAGACATTGTACAACATATTTTGGTGTATATGTGGTAGTGTGCATTAAGAAATCTAATTAGCAGATACAGTAAGGCAGTGATTCCCAACATGGGGTCTGTGGACTTTCGCAGGGTCTGCAAAAGGAAGTATTGAGAATCAGTTAGCTTCCTGAGTTGACAGACCTTTCATGGGAAAATCCACTTAAATAAACAGTGTCCTTGGTTGTGAAAAAGTTGAGAATCATTGCATTAAAGCATCAGATAAAATGTCTTGTGGTCTTTATACTCTTACATTCCAAGCTCAAACCTTGCCAAAGTCAATTTTAGTTTTCATCCTTCCAGAGACAATAAATATAGGAACAGTTTGTAGCGGTGGAGTAATGGAATCATTAGTACATTGAACAGGGTTTTTTGTGGCATTTTGTCTGGCTCATTGTATCCTGAGTTCAAATACTGTTGGGTTCTATTTGAGTAGTAAACTTAATTTTTCAGCAAGTTTACCACCAATACATGGCTCTTGGGTGCTTTTAGGGGAGTCCTCTTGGCTGCAAACATTTGGGTCAGATCTCCAGTTTGAAGATACCTTCCCCCTCCTCCTCTCTCTCCCACTAGTCATAAAAGCCCTGCAAAGGATCATAGGTGCTGCTCTTCCTCTTGACTCAGCAATGCTCATGTCTAAATATATAGTACATAAAGTTAATAGATGTTTAAAATAACCACTTTCTATGTAATGGCCATTTTACTTACATATTCTTTGTTTGGAATTAAGATCTGTTTAAGAAATATGTTGGCTTCTTTTAGTTAATACCAGCAGAATGGCCTGGCGTTGCTCAGGATTCTAAACATAGATTGGCATGTTTATCCTTCCTTTCTGAAACAGTACAGAAGAGAAGTACGGAATACCTCGGCCTGGGGATGGTGCTTATAAAAGATATTTGTCGTAGATTACCAGGGGTTTAACTTAATTGGGTGCCTGAGAGTAAAATATTCAACCCACGAAAGTCAAGACGATAGGGTTAAGTAAAAAGGCATTCGCCAAACCGAACATGTATTTGTTATGCTATGGTACAATGAAAGCAATAGTTACAGAGCAGTAAGGATGTGGGACTGAAGTGGTGGAGAGCATGAAGGAATTTAGTTGGATACTTTTAAGGTTACAGGCCCTAATGCAACCAAAATGCTAAACAGTGCGGTCCCCGGGCCAAAATTTGAAATCTTTTTCAAGAAAATTTGTGAAACATAAGTAATGCATATGCAAAGTTTTTAAAAAATCGGTTGGGTACTTCTCGAGTTACAGGCCCTAATGCAACCAAAATGCTTTAAAAAATCGTTTTTTCGCCTAATGCTGTCCCTGGGGCAAAAAATGAGAAAATCTTTTTTGCTCAAGACACTTTAAACGACATAAGTAATGCAAAATTTGGAGAAATCACCTGGATATTGTTCCGTTATGCCTAAAAAAAAGCCTTTAAAGCCTAAAATATGTGGTTTTTTCGCCTAATGCGGTCCCTAGGGCATAGAAAATTTGAAATATTTTTTTGCTCAAAACACTCACACGACCATTAGTATTACATGTGTAAAGTTTGAAAAAAATCGGTTGGGTGGTTCTTGAGTTTTAGGGAAACAGACAGACAGACATTCTCTGTTTTAGATATATCGATGTATAAAATTACTTTCACTAGATCCCAATCATTACCTTTTGAAATTCTCATTGTGCCAACACTAATTCTCCCCCTCCTACATATTTTGAGAAAAACCTTGATTCTCTCTCTTGGCTACTACCCAATCTTAGAAGTCCCCTCTCTAGCTTTATAAAGTTCACAAATATGTGTTTATGTATGTGTTTGTATGCATATGAACGTTTATTTTATATCAAATATATATATTTTCTGTATGTGCATGAGTGAGTATGTATACATGTACCTGTTTATATTAGTTGGCATATGCATATATGGTATGGGCCTGCATTCTGCACTTGAGTAAGTACATATCCTTACAAATGTTTGATGTTTGGCTGTGTCTTCATACTTGTGTATACATGTATATATATATATATATATATAAATATATATAATATAAAAAACTGCCTGCCAGTACAACCCTTGTAACACAAAAAGTAAATGTAGTGAGTGACTGGAAGCTACCGCAGGGGTGACCAAATGGAGACAGTAAATGGTTTAAGAGCTCCCGTCAATCTGGGTGAACATGTAGCAACCTCTCTAGTGTTTGTGCAATGATAAATTTCACCCAGTACACCTTATAATGTGGCAGTGCATGAAAAACGTACCTATGACTTATCATCCACCCTACCCTACATCATATCCACCACATCATAAGGTAGAAAGGGCCCTTCACTTGAATTTGACCTACATACTCCCTAGTGCTAGTACCACAATAAAACATACCTAGTACGCTGTGTAAGATAGCTGGTGATAGGAAGAACACCCAGTTGAAGAAACCATGTCAAACAAAGAGTAGAGAGGACTTTTCAGTTGTGTCAAGAGTATGATGACCTCTCTAGTGCTAGTGCCATGATAAAATGCACAATGCACTCTGTAGAGTGCTAGCATATATGAAAACGAGCTGAGGTCCTGGCCCATCTGAGAGATGAGTTGCTCTGATTAAGTACTGACTTGGTCTTTGATGACCTCACCCATCCTTTGCTAGTATAATGATATCTTAAAGGCTTAAAGCATTTAGCTAAATAGTAGCAATCTTTAGAATAAATTGTACAGTGTATTGTTTATAATAGACAAAAGAGTAAAGTAAACAACCTAAAGTCTGTAAAATGTATAGCTGTATAATTTTCTTTGTAGAAGACTTACCTTTGTAGAAGCTGGACATAAAGCTGTGTTCTTAAAAGCATTGGCAGTGTAGAATGGCTTTTGGCATTGATTAATGTCCAAGAACTTCAGATCAATATCAACTAGAACAAGACCTCTAGAAATACAAGAAAGAATGAATAAGATGTGCCTATCATTATGACTGTAAATAACATAACGTGTCATGATATTGTTGTTTTTATGTCTGTTTTTTTCATGATAACATGTAAAGTGGTTGTGTAGATATCACAACAAAAAGGACCCAGTACACACTGTAAATTGGGTTGGCGTTATGAAGGGCACCCTACCATAGAAACAAAGCCCAAATCAGTTTTGTATGAGCAAAACATGGTCATCTGATCTGGCATGTTTCACAATGGGACAACTTGTCTAACCCATACTAGCATGGAAAAATGGATGTAAAACGATAGAAAGAAGATATATATTGTGTGGGTACACACATGATGGGCTTCGTGCAGTTTCTGTATACCAATTTACTCAAGGACATTTGCTCAAGGTATCATGCAACGGGATAGATCCTGAAGCTATGGTGCTGTGAAGATATAATATATTTGGGAAAATGGATCTATTGATTGTGCCTGGTTCTTTAACCAACTACCAACTTTGGCTATAACATTGCTGGATTATGGCAGAGTTAGGGATACACAACAACTCCAAATAACCATTTCTCAATTCTTCTTTTCTGCTTGTCTAATTGTGTCCTCATTACCTTCTTTCTTCCTTCCTTCTCCCACTTCTGATTCTTTCTCCCACTTCAGATTCATTTTACTCTTCCTTCTCCTCCCATTATTCTGTTTAGTGACCTTCAACACTCCTACATCCTCTGTGTCAGGCCACCTAAACTGCCCTATATTCTCTGTTAAGTTTACAGTTTTCTTATTCAGATCTGCCCCCCTCCTCCCCATAAAAATAATACTGTCTTAGTTTCTAAGATTTATTTCAATATTTCTATATTGTTAAGGAATTATTCATACAGTTTGGAAACTCTTTCTATTGTTAACTACTTAGCTATGTAGTGAGAGTGGAGCCTGCTGCCAATCAAACAGACTGGAACAGGCAGAGTTATGTATGTATGGTCCCATAACTCCTGATACAGTCATAGAGGCACCGTATATACATACAGGATTTCTCAGGCATTTTAAGCCCCTGCTGGAGCCCATCCGTCTCCAGGCCTGAGTACAGCAGATTTCTTCCAGGGAAAGATAGAAAGTGAGAGAGAGGAAATGAGAAATAGATATAGAGGAAGAATCCACCCCAGTACTAGACTGGTACTTTTTTTATCGACCTCAACAGGATGAAAGGCAAAGTTGACCTCGGCTGGATTTGAACTCAGAGAGCAGAGAGCTGGAATGAATACCATAAAGCATTCTATCCAACTTTCTAATGACTCTACCAATTCTCCGCTTCTAAGCAGAGTTATATGTTTTGTCAGAGGTCTAGCATAATAGGTGTATTGCTGGCAATGAAAGGTTTCTTTCTCTGATTGAATACTGTGAATATGCAAAGGTTTCGAAAAAATGAAGTGAGTATGCTCCACTAGATGTGTGCATAAAAGAAAAGACACATTTGAGCTGAGGGGGAAAACTAGGCATAAAATAAATCAAATGTAGAGTGCCAGAGAGGAGAATGCATTGGGACAGACATGTGATGCATGTGGATGATGATCATTGGGTAAAAAAATGGAAGAAAGATATGGTAGAGATAGGCCAAGGGAGACTTTGGGTGAAGTGGTGAATGTAGATTTCAGGATGCTGTATTTCACAAAGAAGATGGCAAAGAAAAGAAGAAACAATTGGAGAGATGCTGTGCTGGAAAGAATTTGTCTAACTCATGTAAACATGATAACATATATTTAGAAATAATGATGGCGAGGATGAAGATTATGATGATGGTGATGGTGGTGGTGGTGATGATGATGATGGTGGTGGTGGTGGTGGTAATGATGATGGTGGTGGTGGTGGTGGTGGTGGTGGTGGTAATGATGATGGTGGTGGTAGTGATGATGATGATGACGACGATGACGACGATGATGAAGATGATGATGATTATGATGATGGTGGTGGTGGTGATGATGATAATGTTGATGATGACGACAACAATGACGACAATGACGATGACGATGACAATGACGAAGATGATGATGATGGTGGTGATTATGATGATGGTGATGATGATGATGATGATGGTGGTGGTGGTGGTGGTGATGATAATGTTGATGATGACGGCGACAACGATGACAATGATGACAATGATGATGATGATGATGACGATGACGAAGATGATGATGATGCTAAGGCTGTTGATGATGATGGTGATTATGATGATGATGATGAAGTGTTGAACACATTACAATGGTCATGAGAGGTTTTAAAATGTGTCGGATGAATGTAAATTATTGTTGATGTTAAGAATATCAGGACTAAAGAAATACAAATAGATAAATCTGAAGAAAAAACAAGAAAAAAAACAAATGCTGACTTACATAAACTTTACAGTGAGGGAGGAATCATGACTAAAAAATGGAACAGTATAGGTAATGACCCATTTGTCAATTCTTCCATCACAACGGTAAGTTGGTCCACTCCATCGACCAGACTTGAAAGTAGGTGCCTTGTATGGCATATCACTGTATTTAAAACGTGTTCTTCCTGTTCCATTAATATTAGACCGTACAAATGCTTTAATATGGAATTTTTTCAATGCCTTTGTGTTTGATTTAAAACGTTCTTTTTCTGCCATGAACCATGGTGTATGTAAATAACTTTCTTTCAATCCTGCAGCATCTATTGCCCACCAACCATCATCCTTTCTGTAAGCCCAAGGTCCAAACAATGACTTTTGTTTCCCATTAGCTCCAATAAATTGGTAACTGTCAAAAAACACTGCAGAAGAAAGTATTTTGTGATCTGACATAACGTTAGCTAAAACCTCAGCAAATACATGGTCTTCCTGAAGTTGCTGTCCTCCATTCATGGTTCCAAAATTTACACCAACTTCATTGTTTTGTAAAAAACTGCTAAGAAAATGTGCCAGACGCAGAGCTGTTCTGGCTTGTGGTTCAAATTGTGATTCAGCTCCATATATCACAGATCCAGATAATGACAGGCCTGATGGAGGTTCTTTATGACAGTTTGTTTTGTTCATATCACCAATTTGTTTCATAAGAGTTGTCACCTTAATAGCAAGCTTCTCATCATAAGCATTTCGACGCTGGCGAGATGTCCTATGTTTAATATTTCTTTTGATGTTTAATGTTCTCTGATGTTGCATATATAATGTTAGACTTCTATGTTTCTCCAATTGTTGTACTTTACGATCTGAAATATAAAATGTTAAGCACAGTTTTGTAAATAAATATATTATCTCTACATACAGCTTACATTAGCTGACAATGTGAAAATGTTCTGGATGTATGGCTATTAAATAGAGAACTAGCTCTTTGACATCCATAACCAATATGAACTGGATTACACAATTTGAGTGTTGAAGACACCAAACAGTGTCTCAAACACTCTAATTTGTTATTCTTTTACAGGTTTTAGTCATTGGATTGCAACCATGGTCTATGTCAGAGGTTCTCAAACTATCGGGGCCACTACCCCCCCTCAACGCCACGTAATACCCTCAGTGCCCCCACCCCTATTTCTAGAGAGACCTGCCT
This sequence comes from Eledone cirrhosa, assembly GCA_964016885.1. Taxonomy (NCBI): domain Eukaryota; kingdom Metazoa; phylum Mollusca; class Cephalopoda; order Octopoda; family Eledonidae; genus Eledone; species Eledone cirrhosa. Next base: position 341,837,474 of record OZ024740.1, read on the forward strand.
ACATGGAAATTATAAATAACATATAATAAATAAAATTGTTATCATCATCATCATCGTTTAACGTCTACTTTCCACACTATCATAAGTTAGACGAGTTTGCCGCTAATAAATAATATAATATATAATATGTATAAATAGATATTATACATTTTTTATTTTACTATATTTATATATAATATGTATCATTTGATATACTATTATGTCATCTGTACCACAACCCCATCACCTGCTTAGGCCATTGCACCCCACCCCCCTGGACCTTCTCGACGCACCCCCCCAGGGGTGGTGGCGCCCACTTTGAGAACCTCTGGTCTAGGTTTATATAGAGTAAAATTAGGGTTAAGCAATAACATCATCAGCATTTAGGCAATTCATTTAAAGGTCCCTGTGATGCTAATGAAGTTACATGCTACATTTGAATGATGTAGAGGCACTCTATATCCCATAATACCACAAACAACATCATCCTTATCTCATGTTAACTTATGAGAAACATCACCTCTATTTTTTATATCATGCATTTTGTAAACAATAGTATCATTAGTTATAGGTTTTCAAAGGCTCAATGACTTTTAAAAAGTCTTTCTCAAGCCATGAGACTTATCAGGCTGGATCCCAGTTCCATGAGGTGTTAAGCAACTGAAAATACAAGACACCCACTGGGATGGGATGTCAATTGATTGCAAGAGTCAATCACTGGTTCACTGCATTTACAATGGTGAGAGTCTCAAGGGAGTGTCTTGGATAAGATAAATACCTTAAGGTATTTTTATTCAGCACACTATTTTTCTTGCTGGTGTGAATAGCTTTTTACAACACACACACAGACTCTCTCACATTCACACACTCACACACAGACACACACACATGCTCACTCACACACATGTGCACTCACACACAAACACACAACACACTCACCTACACATAAGTACTACTTACGTTGAATGGGAGTACATGTGAAACCATTCTTATATTCCTCCTCAGTAGCTTGTTCTATATTAGTTCCATGGAATGGTGGTTTAATATAGGATGGATATTTATAGCCTCGATTGCAGACACACTTGTAACCTCCTCGCTTAAACCCGAAGCCTGGTACATGTTTACACTGAAAAATTAGAATATTTAATAGCTGTTAGGATATACACAACTGCATTGGCTGTCAGCTGTTGAGACACTGCATCCTACAAAACTTCCATGCTTCCCGAAATTCGTCAACACTACACCTGATATTGCCCCTCCATACACATGTACACATGTGTGTGTGTCTGTGTGTATATCATGACTCATACGCTGTTCACTTTCCTGACATTTGTACATTATTCTATGTACTATATATGTACCTTTGATGAGTTGTAGTGCACCTGAGCATTGTACACAATAATTTTCTTTATTATTATTATATATATAACCTGCTGAGGTTAACTTTGACTTTCATCCTTACGGGGTAGATAAAATAAAGCACCAGTAATACACTGGTATAATTGCTGGCATTGTGCCAAAAGTAGAAACAATTATTATTATACCTAACAGGTATCTTTACAGTTTCCATCAACTAAATTCACTTGCAAAGCACTGATCACTTCAAGGGTAGGTATAGAAAAATACATTTGCCCAAGGTGTCGTGAAGTGGGACTGAACCTGAAATCACAGGATTCTGAAATAAATATCTTAACTACACAACCATGCCTGTAACCATGCCTATATAAAACCATATTTAAAAAGATAGCGTGTTAGTTTTTTGACATGGGAAGACTGGTGTATTTAGGTAGAGTAGTGAGATTTGAGATATAATTTAGTCATGTAAACCCTCATTATATGATATGCCCTGAACATAGTAGTGTATTTTAACCCTTTAGCATTTACATTACTCTATATTTACTGTTATATTTTCACGGTAAAGGCTTTATTTCACATAATATCAAATCTATGAGATTTTGATATTATTTATTTATTTTGAGAACAATACATTAACATCAGTATGAGTGGCCGGTTACAGTCAGTTTGAGCAGAAAGAGGTGAAAGAATTCTGGCCGGATACAGCGGATTTGAATGTTAAAGGGTTAAATACATGAGGGTCAGCTGAAAAGTTCATAGGCTGACTATAAAGGAGTGATACTAGGGCTGTGAAATCTTGCAAGCATTAATTTCAACTTTACTTATTAATAACTGCATTGTTTCTTTCCAGGGACTATGTTGAATAATAAACCTCATTTGGTCATTCGATGAGAGTATCTTGGTCAGCCTATGAACTTTTCAGCCAACCCTCATTATGTGTAATGAAAATCATGAAGACACATGGTTTTGGGGTTAGTGTGTTTGGCTCACAATTGTAAGGATGTAAGTTCAATTTCTAATAGCATTCAGTGTCTTTTAGCAAGACACTTTATTTCATGTTGCTCCAGTTCACTCAGCTGGAAAAAATAAATTGTACCTGTAATTCAAAGGGGCAGATATATCACATTGAATCTTCTAGAGAATTACGTTAACCCTTTAGCATTTAAAACAGCCGTATCTGGCTAGAATTCTCTCACCTTTTTCTGTTCAAACTAACCATAACCGGCCACTCATACTGATGTTAAGGTATTGTTCCCAAAATAAATAATATCAAAATTTCGTAGATTCGATATTATGAGATAATTCTATGAAAATGCAATAGTAAATATAGAGTACTGTAAATGCTAAAGGGTTAAGAGTACATGTGTCTGTAGAATGCTCAGTCACTTGCACGTTAATTTCCTGAGTTAGGCTGTTCTACAGAACATTCATCATGAGAGCCAACAGAAAGATCCAACACATCACACCGTGCTCTTACCTTTGTGGTTGGTTTACACCTGTCAATTCCGGCAAGATAATTGGGAGGTGGATTTCCAATGCTTAAAGGACAGGCATTAAAGTCAATTTTCCGGAAATAGGTATCCATGGTAATCAATGCAACTATTCTAGGGGAAAAAAATGACATAATTGTAATTCTAGTTAGAGTTGATGCAAAGGGTTGATTTCTGGTTGTGTCATTTTAGCTACACTCGGGTCCCAAATATTGGGGGGGGGGGGTTAAGTGGGCAGTGAAATAAGTAGGTGCAGGGTTGGAAAATCAGTAATTTTTATAGGTTGCATCCGTTGATTTTTTTTAAAAACCAGAATTAGTTATTTATTTTACATATTGAAACCCCAACTCAGCTCATCCTATTTATTTTATAATGTATGGGACTTCTAGTAATGTACTTTTTTTTATCATGTATAATGTTTTTTAATGTATAAAGAAAATTAACAGTCGCAAGAATGCTACCACTTAAAATTTTACCAGAGATAGATTAGCAAAATTGAATAAGCGGTGTGGGGGGGGGGTAAGAGCAGGGGAGTGGAAAAAGTCGGAGGGGGGCGATTATTTGAGACCCGAGAGTATGTAAAAACAAATGAGGAAAAGGAAAAGAAATAAACAAAAATAAATGTAAAGTGAATTTAGCAGTTTGATATTTGTAATTGATTTTAGCGGTATGCCCAGCTAACTATTGCAGTATTTAGACAAATGCAATAATTTAGGCATACATAACAATTGTTTCTACTTTTGGCACAAGGCCAGCAATTATCCCGGTACATTACTGGTAAATTTATTTTATCGACTCCCATAAGGATGAAAGGCAAAGTTAACCTTGGTGGGATTTGAACTCAGACCGTAAAGGGTCGTAACTCTATGCTGCAAAGCATGGCGTCCAACCTTCAACTGATACTGCCAATCCACAACAATGCCGACCAAACTAGTTTCTCTGAATCCCAATTATAGGTGTAGATACACAGTTATTATCACAATGATCTCTAACAGGCACAAAGCTACATATCACCACCATCATCATTTTCCATGCAGGCATGGATTAGATGAAATTTTTTGAGGCAATTTTTCTATGGTCAGATGCCTTTCATAACACCAACATACAGGATGTCCCCAAAAGATGTATACGCATTTCAACAGCATTCTAATAAATATGTGTATACATATTTGGGACACCCTGTATACGTTATTTCTAACTATATGGTATATATATTGGACAAAGATGCAAGGACTCCTCCTCTTTATTTCGGCCGCGGATGGCCAACATAACCCCATCTCCCTCACCCCTCCCTGCGCCCCACCGTTCCCACCCACCAAACGCAATCCCAAACTTACCAAAATACACCCCCGTCCCACTACCCCCACCCCATCCACACCACCCCCTTCTGATGTAAAGTTATGTTGGTACCACAACATCCAGTCCTAAATAAATGAGGTCGTGTAGGTGTCACAACAAAAAAACCACACTGTCCACACTGTAATGTGGCCGTGTAGGTAACACAGTAAAAACCTCCCAGTCCACACTGTAAACGTGGTTGGTGTTAGGAAGGGCATCCAGCCGTAGAAAATCCATCAGACAGTCCTATACGAGCAAGACAACCAATCTTGCCCCAAGTGGGAACATTCCCGTCCAAACCCATGCCAGCGTGGAAGATGGACGTTAAACGATGATGATGATGATGATGATGATGATTGCTAATTTTTTTTGTTGAGTCATATTATTTATGCAGGATTTACACACTTTATTTTAATGTTATTGATATGAAGATAAATAGTAAGCTGACATAAAAGGATGATGATATGACAGACTTTGTACAATTTCCATTCAATTTCATCCCCAAAGCATTGCTCAGCCTGAGGCTAGAGTAGAAGACGCTTGCTCCATATGTTACACATCATCATCATCATTAAACGTCCATTTTTCCATGCTAGTATAGGTTAGACAAGTTGTCCTGTTGTGAGACGAGTTAGATCAGATGACAATGTCTTTCTCATACAGAACTGATTTTGGCTTGGTTTCTACAGCTGGATGCCCTTCCTAATGCCAGCCACATTTACAGTGTACATTGGGTGCTTTTTATTGTGACACCTATATGATCAATTTACAGTGGACTGGGTGTTCTTTGTCATTACACCTATATGACCATTTTACAGTGTTGACTGGCCACTTTTTGTTGTGACACCTATATGATCACTTTATAGAGTGGGCTGGGTGCTTTTTGTTGTGTCACCAATTCAACCACTTTACAGCAAAACCAAAAACCATGTAATTGTAAAGCAAACTTCTTAACTACAGTCATATCTGCACCCAATATTTATAATATAATAATAGAATATGAATGGAATAGAAATATGATATGAAAACAGTATAAAACATCCAAAACTTTTACAAAATTTTTCAAGTCAAAAATATTTATCCTTCTTTTACCTTGGTCTTCTCATATGGGTGAATCGCAAGTATCTCGGCATGAAATCTATCACAGGTGAGACTGCAGAAACTATCCATTCATTTGACTTTTTACAGTCAAAATATGGCCGAGTAAATCTAACCGGAAGTTCTTCATCCAAAGAATGCTGACCAGGAAGAGCAGGTCCAAAGAAAACCGAAATATTAAAATGATCACTGATGAACTGTCCTGGTCTGTTTGAATATTTTATGCCCACTGAATACTTATATTTCGTCAAAGAGTCCTTACTCTTATACACATCAGGCATATTCCATAAAGAATACCAAATATTTGTTTTACTCCATCTGCTTGTGTAATTGTCATAACCTAAATAAAAAATAGAAACCACAGTGTAGTATATCAATGAGAAGAATAATACTCGTCCGAAACTATTATTATTGTAGATTGGTAATATCGGTAGAGAGTTGGATGCCATGCTTTGCAGCAAAGAGTTACAGTCCCTTATGGTCCGAGTTCAAATCCCGCCGAAGTTAAATTTGCCTTTCATCTTTATGGGGTTGATAAAATAAAGCACCAGTAATGCACTGGAGTAATTGCTGGCCTTGTGCCAAAAGTAGAAACAATTATTGTAATTGTTATAAAATGTCCTTTTTATAAAGATTAACTCTGTCAGTACCAAAATACCAACTAATATATTGTTTATCTCCCACCATTTTTAAATGCCAAAAATATACCCCTTTAGTATTTAAACCGACCATATCCAGCCAGAATTCTCTCGCCTCTTTCTTTTCAAATCAGCTATAACTGGCTGCTCATACTTATGTTAAGATATTGTTCTCAAAATAAATAATCTCAAAATCTTGTAGATTTGATATTATGTGAAATAATTATGTGAAATAAAGTGTTTACCATGAAAATATAATAGTAAATATAGAGTAATGTAAATGCTAAAGGAGTACTGGTGTGTTTTACTTTAGTTTGTGAAGTGCATGCCAAGATAAAGTAAATAAAGAAAATTTGAAATATCTATTTTATTTTACTTTTTGCAATGCTTTGAAAAATGCAGATATTAACATGTAGTAACTGTTTGGGGCAGTAGAGTACAAAAAAACCAGCACTGGCATTCAAAGAGTTAAAGGTGAGATACAGTTCTTTATTCTACATAGATAATTTCATTGACATTTATTTGCTCATTTTCTTTTGCATTTCTCATTGAATAAATTAGAAGGTATGTAGAGTAGATTACCAAATGTAAATATAATAATTCACGCTACCAAATTAACAATGTACTCACTTCCAAGTTGGTGTCAGAAAGATTATTTATAAATCATTTGCTCTATCTTTGAGGCAAAGTATCTAAATTTGTAGTATATATCAAATGCTGGTGAAAGGAAATGGATGTGGAAAGAAAGGAATCTAATTGAAATAAATTACACATATTAGCACAAAATTAGTATTGATGTATACATGTATATTTGTAGGGGTGTGAAATGCTGCATGTGATTTAACTACAGAACTTTCCCTGGGCTTGTAATTTGCAGCACACCCTAAAACTCACACACACACACACATATATATATATATGCATAGACACACATGCACAAATACACACATATGCATATACATGCACACAGACAGAAAGAGCAGCACATGATTAAGTATATAGGGCAGGTTGGTCTTTAAAGCTAACTGGTGAAATCAATTAATGTTTTGTTTACTCATTACTTGAATAATTTTAGTAGGCTGAATATTTTCAGCTCTCTATGTGACATATGTGAGACCCTACTGTAGAGATGTATGCATATATATTATATAAGGAGGAGAAGGCGCAAAACAAAAATACAATATATTGAAACAGGTTTGAAATTTGTACCAAAAATTAAATAAACAAGAGCAACCTACCAGCAGCGCCTATGAGAGGGGGGGGGGGGGGGGGGGTCCAGCCAATACTTTGTTCTGGGGTCCAAAAGCTAAGAAGGTCCCACAACAACCATTTTGAGAAAAATCTTTGTCGGCTTCAGGCCCCAAATGGGTCTTGTACCACCTTGCAAAATTTCTCTTGGAGGCCCTGCCTACCAGTACACAAGTGAGAAACTGCCACCTAAGTAAGAATAGGGTGCTCCATGAGCCTGACCCCTTCTCACACAGATCACATTCTGCAAACTGGGTCCTCTGTAATTACCAGAGAATTTTTTGACCTTAGCCAGGCTGAGCAGTGATACCTTAGCTGTCGATAGATTGCTGATGGGATCTCTAACCGCCATCTATCCTTTCAGGGATCAGGGTATACCCTATCACATCCTCAGTAAATATAGTATGTAGCTTTTCCTCTTTTAGTTTTATCACCAAATCAAATAATCTGTGGGTACGCCTTCAGATTACTCCAAAATTTAGGTACCCCATTAGAAGTGGGCGTCTTTTAGGGAGCAACTTCCAGTCTCTTAATTGTCTTTTACCTGAGATTTTAATTACTGTTTCCTATGGGTTACCTCACCTTTCTCCAGTCTCTGTCTAAGGGTTCTCAAACTCAAGGACTCAAAAGAGCCATTACATCCTAGGGGAGAAGCACAGCAGGCCAAAAGTAAGCTGAAGGGTGCTAATCTGATCTGCAATACAGCTGATTGACTGGTATTTATTTTTTTTTTATCAAAATGAATACACATATGATAATAAGTGGAATATATGATTAGCATAAAATGTTAGGGTACAAATTATCCATTTCAAAATTTCCTTAATTCCGTTTTTGATTTTGGTAAATTCCTTTTTTTTCGATTTTCATTTTTGATAAATTTTGTTTTATTTTTTCCCATTTTATTATATTTCATGGGTAAATTTCAATAAATTGTGCTATAGATATTATCAAAAGAGGAAGAAATTACCAAGTTTTAAAAATAAATATTAGTCATGAAAATTGTTTTGCTGTGGGCCATACAAAAGTAGTTGGTGGGCTGTGAGTTTGAGACCCTGGCTCTATTGCCAATTTATCGCCTTGTAATGATGAATCGATGAAAGGAGACTGCTGCTTAGAGTATCTGGTGGGGCCTGTGTTGGAGAAGGAAACTATTGCTGCAAGGAGTATCTGGTATGGCCTGTTAATAGCATTAACAGCAGCAATAACAATAGCAACAAAAACCATGGACTTCACCTTAGGGCTTTGCTGTTGCTGCCTCTGCTACTCTTTGTCCTTACCTTTAACCTTTTTTGCCTCCTTTCTCCCTCAAGTGGTTCCTACACCCACAAACATAGCAAATTGATCTTCTGCTCTGCACAGCCAATCTGATTGACTGTCTCTCCACTCCCTTAATGTGGTATAACTCCAGAATAGTCTTGTTGGCTTCAGGGTCATCAGAACTTATATGTCCATGCAGACTGCCACTAAATCACATGTGGGTTTTTTTTTTTATTATTTTTGTTTTTATTGTGCTTCCCAAATTATAACTGTTTATGTTTATTTGACATTTAGCAAGAGGGGGATCTTTTTTTGCAAACTATCTTTGTATCTGAAAGTATTTTTCACACTGAGGATGAAGACATTTTAATTGTTTCCAATCTGGCCAATGCCAACACTTGTGAGAAGTGGTGCTTAGGAAGCAACAATTGTAGTAACCTATGTTTTCACCATGGGATCTACTATTATTATTGCTTCTGCCTCTACAGCATCCTGAAAATGGCCTTACTAAGCACTGCACACATATTACAAAGCATATTCTCAATACAATAGAAATAACAACACTGCACATAACCAAGGCACACAGAGCTGTGCTCAGTAATGCAGTAACCAGATAATAATAATAATAATAATAATAATAATAATAATAATAATAATAATAATAATAATAATTTCTTTATTGGCCACAAGGGCTGACATCAAGAAAAACATTACAAACGGCACAGGATGGTACAGGACGGTACGATGTGGGTTTTGTGCGTGTAAATATTTTTATTATTTATATAAGAAAAGAAAAAAAAAAGACATAGAAACATATATATAAACAATAAAAATGAAAATTGAAACAATGAAAAATTCCCCAATAGGGGGGGAAACCTCCGAGGGTTACTCGTGGCGAAAACCACACAAAAGACCACGGCCACCCTGACCACCAGGGCAAGCGCCCTCTCTCAATTTTTCCATTTCTCAAACTATAGGCGTATATTCAGAGCGGTCCAGTTCACTCGGACCATTCTCGCTACATTCACCCACCTTTCAACAAACTTGCTAGAGGGCAGCATTTGCCTCTCCACCCTGATTTTCCTCTTCAAGTGAAACTTGAAAAAGTTAATTAGGGATTTGCCGAAGAGGAAAGTGTCTGTCTTTAACCCTTTCCACCTTGTCCACCACACAATCTCTTTCGCCATGGCCACCAGGCAAATGAAAACCGCCTGCCCTTCCTCCTCGAAGGAAGACGGCGAGACCATCTGCACAATGGACTCAGTCGATAACCGGATCAGTCCTACACGCGACAGCAACTGTTCGACATAGCTCCACAAGTCAGCAATGCTCGGGCACTGAACGAGTGCGTGCACGACGGTTTCGTCGCTCTGCGCGCATCTCGGACAGGCTCGGCTGACGGCACTTCCGTGCCTGTAGAGCTTATCTCGAACCGGCAGCGCTCCCCGGTAGCACTGCCAGGCCAGGGATTTTTAATAATAATAATAATGCTTTCTTTATTAACCACAAGGGTTTACACAAAGTAGACATTAAGGACAGTACAGGACAATACAGGTACAAATGGGCATTTCTGCAAATAAAAAAAACAAAAAAACAGAGGATGTAATAATGAAAAATTCCCCAATAGGGGGGAGACTTCCGAGGGCCATCGAGGAGAAAACCCATTAAAAAAAGCCACGGTGACCCTGACCACCAGGGCAATTGTCCTCTCCCAGTTTTCCACCTTCAATTTACAGGCATATACTCAGAGTAGGTCCATTCACTTGAGCCATACTTGCCTCTCTCACCCATCTGTCAACAAAAAGCTGGGAAGAGAGCACCTCCCTCTCTACTCTGATTTTCCTTTTCAAATAAAATTGGAAAAAGTTAATCAGGGCATCACCGAAGAGGTAAGTGCTCATCTTCAGCCCTTTCAGACGCGTCCGCCATACTATCTCTTTCGCCATGGCCACCAGACAGATAAAAACTGCATGCCCTTCCCGGTTAAAGGAAGAGGGCAGGGAAATCCTCACGATGGACTCAGCTGATAGTCGGATCCGTTCTACACGTGACAGCAGGTGTTTGACATAAACCCACAAGTCAGCAATGCTCGGACACTGGACGAGTGCATGCAGGACGGTTTCGTCGCCCTGCGCGCATCTCAGACATGCCCGGCTGACGGCACCTCCATGCCTGTAGAGTTGTTTATCCCAAACTGGCAAAGCTCCTCGGTAGCACTGCCAGGCCAGGGATTTCTGGAAGTTGTCCATAGGCCTTGGCATGAAAGTTCTTCCAAAGAGATTGGCTAGTTGATTTTCGTCGATGCCTAGTTTCCCCAAGTATGTCGTCGCTCTTCCCCTCCACTAATCCTCTATAGAATGCCAAGGTGGAATTTTCACCAATCACATTGCCCAATTGGTCGAGGGCTGTGAGCACCTGAAGACATTCCAGTCTCCAAGCGCTCCCTCTCGGTCTTCACTTGATCCAGGACTGCAGCTCCGTCAGGGAGATGAGCTGGGGAAAGACGCATCTAGCAAATGCCGACCACACCTGATCACCGTCGAGGAAGAGGTGGAGATGTCGTAGCCTGAGCGCGTGTCTGCGCATCATAAGCCACAGCATGCCCAGCCCTCCATGTAGCGGGTGTTGACAGCAGATGGACCGCCTGACCACCGGAGCGCATCCCTTCCACAAAAAGCGGAAGAGCAAACACTCCAGCGCAGTCAGGTGAGGCTTAGGACAAGGCACGACGGTCAGGCGGTAGTAGATGACGGACGCGATGTACGCGTTAACCACCTCCGCTTGACCTTTCAGGGATAGCTTACTCTCCGCCCATTTCTGGGTGAGAGAAGCCACCCTGCTCATCACCTCGTCCCAGTTTTTGTCCGTCTGGAGGCCCGGACCGAACCAGACCCCTAGCAATTTAACCGGTCCATCCGTCCAGCGCCTGACGACGCCATTGGATGGCATGGACATGCTTCTCCAGGTGCCGAGCTGCAGGCCCACCGACTTTTCCTGATTGATCATTGCTCCTGTCACAGCGTTGTATTCTCTTAGTGTAGTGCCAATCGCCTCGATGTGTTTGGCGTTCGACACCACTACGGTGACATCGTCCGCATATTCTGACATGGATCTTCCGCATCCTAGTTCACACGCGCCCCCCCCCCCCCCCTCAACGTCTCCAGTTTGTGCAGTAATGGCTCGAGAGTCAATACGTACAAGAGGGACGAGAGGGGACATCCTTGGCGGACCGAGCGCATGATGTTGAATGGTTCCGAAAGGTGACCGTTCACTCTCACCACAGAGCAGATGTCGCTGTGCATAGCAGAGATCCAGCTTCTGAAGACGGGCCCAAAGCCAGACGCCAGATAACGATGGTCGACCCTATCAAAAGCTTTCGACTGATCTAAATTGATCAAGGACCCACCCGTGCCAGGTTCCCTAGCTACCCGCTCCACAATGTATCGCATGAGGTGGAGGTTGTCGTGGATGGATCTGTCGGGAATGGCGCATGTCTGCGCCTCTCCTACCAGACCACCAACGACAAGCGCCAACCTCTTTGCTAGCACCTTGACCAAAATCTTGAACTCTGTGTTTAGAAGAGTTATGGGCCTGAAATTATCTATGTTATCCCCCTTGTTCGGATCCTTTTTCAGCAGCACCACCGTTTCTCGGCTCACAGAGCTGGGAATTCTCCCGTTCTGTTGCCAGTTGCAGTAGACGTCCGCCAAGAGGCCTCCGAACAAGTCTGGCATCTGTACGTAAAGTTCATAGGGCAGACCATCCGATTTACCCTTTGTGCAGCCAGTCATTGCCTCCCATACTTCAGCTGCTGTTATCGGCTTTTCGCAACACTTCGCCTCAGTGGCCGAGAGCCGCGGCAGTCCGTCAAGGTAGACACTAAAGTCCATCCCTCGATCCGGCCCACCGCTGCCCCCCGATAACTGGATCCGTCCTACATGCGACAGCAACTGTTCGACATAGCTCCACAAGTCCGCAATCTTCGGACACTGAATGAGTGTGTGCAGGACAGTTTTGTCACCCTGCGCGCATCTCGGACAGGTTCAGCTGACAGCACTTCCATACCTGTAGAGCTTATCTTGAACTGGCAACGCTCCGCGGTAGCAATGCCAGGCCGGAGATTTCTGGACGTTGTCCATAGGCCCCGGGCTGAAAGTTCTCTTGAAGATAGCGAATAGCTGATCATCTTCGATGCCCATGGTCTCACTCAAAACGTCATCGCTCTTCCCCTCCATTAGTCCTCTATAGAACGCTAAGTTGTAGTTCCACCGATGCTAGTGCCCAGCTGGTAGAAGGCTATGAGCGCTTGGAGACATTCCAGTTTCCAAGCGCTATCCCTCTGTCTTTTCCTGATCCAGGACTGCAGCTCCGTTAATGAGACGAGCTGGGGAAAACACGTCTGGCAAACGGCGACCACACCTGTTCACCATCAAGGAAGCCCCAGAGATGTCGCAGCCTCAGTGCATGTTTGCGTATCATCAGCCACAGTCCTCTGTGCAACGGGTGCTGACAGCAGATGGATCGTCTGACCATGGGAGCACGTCCCTTCTATAAAAAGCAGAAGGGGAGGCGCTCCATTTTTGTCAGAGTTGGGCTGTGGCAAAGCACAACGGTTAGGCAGTAAAGATGACAGATGCAATGAACGCATTCGCCACCTCTGCCCTAACAACAGTAATAATAGTATAATAATAATTGTTTCTACTTTTGGCACAAGGCCAGCAATTACCCAGTGCATTACTGGTACTTTATTTTATCGACCCCCGTAAGGATGAAAGGCAAAGTTAACCTCGACAGGATTTGAACTCAGAATAGCAAGGGCCGTAACTCTATGCGTCAAAGCATGGCATCCGACCCTCTACCAATACTGCCAATCCACCGCCATAATAGTATAATAATAATTGTTTCTACTTTTGGCACATGGCCAGCAATTACCCAGTACATTACTGGTACTTTATTTTATCGACCCCGTAAGCATGAAAGGTAAAGTTAACCTCGGCGGGATTTGAACTCAGAATAGCAAGGGCCGTAACTCTATGCGGCAAAGCATGGCGTCCGACCCTCTACCGATACTGCCAATCCAGGCACAAGGTTAGCAGTTTGAGTGGAGGGAAAGCGAATTAAATTGACCCCAGTACATAACTGCTACTTTATACTATTGACCCACAGTTAATCTCAGAATTTAAAGAGTCAGAACAAATACAAGTCGATAGGGTTTCTAATTTAAGCATAAGGCCAGCAACTACATGTAATAATAATGGTTTCTGATTAAAGCACAAGGCCAAAGGTTTTGGGGGAGGGAAAGTTGATTAAGCCTTAAGCATTTAAACCTGCCATATCCATCCAGAATTCTCTCACCTCTTTCCATTCAAAGCGGCTGTGACCGGCCACTCATACTGATGTTAAGGTATTGTTCTCAAAATAAATATCAAAATCTCATAGATTCGATATGAGATATTATGTGAGATAAAGCCTTTACCATAAAATATAATAGTAAATATAGAGTAACGTAAATGCTAAAGGGTTAAATCAATCCCAGGACATTACTGGTTCTTTACTTTATCGAGCCCATAAGGATGAAAGGCAAAGTTGAACACAGAATGTAAAGGGATGTAGCTCTATGCTGCAAAGCTCTACCAATCCACTGCCTTGCATTTTCTTGAATTACCATAACAATGGTTTCTGCACAAGGCCAACAATTTTTGGGAGGAGAAATCGATTAAATCAACCCCAGTTCATTACTTGTGTTTTATTTTATTGTCCCTATAAGGATGAAAGGCAAAGCTAACCATGGCGGGATTTGAACCCTGAATGTAAAGGGTCGTAACTATATGCCACAAAGCATGTTGTCCGACGCTCTACCGATACTGCCAATCCATAACAATATTAAAAAGTAAAGACCCTTTTCTGTTGTGAATGATCATGGATTTTGCACCTAGAAAGTTTCCCTCCAAGACATAAGCCTAGGTAAGATGTTTTTGTGGACCAGCAGCAGTCTGGGTGTCGAACTCACAACCTCACGATTGTGAATCCAACTCTCTAACCTTGGTAACTCTTGAGGGAGTCGTAGTGGCAGTGTATTGACATATGGCATAATATACAACAGTACTAAAACAACAACAACAATAATAATGGTTTCTGAGTTAGGCACAAGGCCAGCAATTTTGGAGGAGGGGAAAGTTGATTAAATCGACCCCAGTGTATTACTGGCACTTTATTTTATCGACCCCGTAAGGATGAAAGGCAAAGCTAAATAATGTTAATAATGTTGGTCAGTGTAATGAGAAAAAAATAAATATAATAAACAAAAAAAAGCTTATGTTTACCTGTTCCCATGTCAGAAACTTTTGTCGATGTCAATGTTGGTTCATGTAAGAAATTTTCTGAATCTCTTGTGTCATCGTATCTCCAAGCTGATGGTGCAAACAATGGTAGAGTCCTGTTAAATGGGTAAATCCCTATCCAATTTGGATAATGACAGTTGTTGTCAAAATATATGGAACTTCCATTGACAAGGTTAGGGTTAGAGTTAACATTAGCAGTAACACTCATATAAAGATACAACCATCCAGGTAGATTGGGGAAATCCTTTGACTGATTAAACTTTTGTAGAATAAAACTGTGAAAGTAGGCTCTATTTAGTGCTAAGTTGTGTAAATGAAGCAATCCAGTTCTGTTGCGATAAAAAACTTTGCTCAAGAGATTATTGTATTTTGGTATCTGTGAAACAGTTCCAGGCCTCAGGAGAATATCAGACATCGATTTTGAACGACAGTTTTCTGCATTGACATTTTTCATAAAACTATCAATGTAATCAAATTTGTCTTTCTTCTGCCATTCCCACAGTGAACATTGACTAAGTCTTAGTATTCCTATGATGAAAACTAAACTGTACAGAGTCATAGGTGCTGAACCAGAGAATTTATATTTGATCAACATATTTTAGGTAAAATACTCAACACCCTTGTTGGAGAATATCTACAAAAGATCTGTGCTAGTGTGCAAAAAATTTTCTTTCTTGAAAGATCTGGAAGTGTGTAAAATAACTGCTGCCTAAAAGCAAAATGAGGTTATTTTAATCCTTGTATAGATTAGTAAATATCAAAATTAATCACCATCCTTGCTATAAAACCTTTATTACTAATTGGAGGTTTCATTTTTTTTGTACTGAAAATACTAATTAGAAATAATTAGTGAATATCCTTTTAGTGGCAGTTTAGTCATGGTTTCATACTCAACGGAACATATTTCTGGTACTTATCAATTCCATTTGTTTTAACTGCTTGTGATTGAGTAGTACACTATCCCAATGGATAGTTATTTCTTGTGTAGATTTCTAATAAAAAGTATGTTAAACGCCAACATTTTTTGAAACTTTAATAAACTTTAGAAAGGAAATGAGAATAGAAGAATTGATAATATCAACTAGATTGGGTAAAGGGGAAAGGGTAACTATATACATCACATTTATCTTACAGCAGGTTATGATGACATCTAATACCCCTAATCTATTTTAAAAGAATAACTAAAGCCATTCTAGACCTCTAACAACAAATTGGACAATATTAATCCCGCCGAGGTTAACTTTGCCTTTCATCCTTACAGGGGTTGATAAAATAAAGTACCAGTAATACACTGGGATAATTACTGGCCTTGTGCCAATAGTAGAAACAATCTTTTATCTATGGATTGTAAGAGAAAAGACCATAATGTATTAAGTTAGTTTATAACTCTGAAACCAGCAACTCAGATGTCAATACCAAAGAGAAAGAGCTAAGTCATAACTTTTATAGACAGCTTATATGTATATATATATGTGTGTGTGTGTGTGTGTGTGTGTGTGTGTGTGTCGACTTTAATGGGGGTAACCACAGTAAGTAAGGTACTCAATACATAGCAGAGTATAAATATTTAATATAGAAATGGCTTCTACAGGACTAGAACTGTTTCATTTGAAGGAAATCATCAGGAAAGCCGACTGTCAATGTGTTATGGTGGTATTTATAGATTTTCTGGTGGTAGGGGAAAGTGGTGATTGGGATGGGTGGAGGTCATTGGCTGATGGATTTCAAGAATGGGGGTTATTTGAAAAAAACTATACTTAGAGAAAAATACATAGTGAAGGTTCATCTAAGTATAGTTTTTTCCATCAGCCAATAACCTACACCCATCCCAATCACCACCTTCCCCTACCACCAGAAAATGTATAAATACTACCATAACACATTGACAGTCAGCTTTCCTGATGATTTCCTTTGAATGAAATAATTCTAGTCCTGTAGAAGCCATCTCTATATTAAATATATATATGTGTTGTCATCATCATCCTCACCATCATTTTACGTCCGCTCTTCCCTGCTTGTTTATTTATTTATTTTATAAAACAATTGGTGAACAACAGTGGCATTGATTAGACTTTTCCAATGAATAAATCACTGTATCACTGCCTTTCTAATGGTGCGAATAACAGATGGTGTCTGTAATCATCAATATCCTTTTATGTCCACTTTCCATACTGATATAAATTGGGCAGTCATTACAGTATGAGTCTTCCTAGATATGTTCAATTTTTGGCATGACACCAACCACTTTACAGAGTGAACTGGATATCTTTTATCATAGCACCAGCACTAGAGAAGTTGTCATGTCCTTGATATAACTAGTGAGTCCTCTCAGCTCTTTCTTGGTAGGGTTTCTACAGTAGGATATCCTTCCTACCACCTACCACCTTACAGTGTGTAGTGGGTGCCTTTTTCATGGCACCAGCACTAAAGAGGTTGTCTGTCATTGACTACTCTTTCTACCTTACAGGGGATATAGGTTGGGGGGTTTGCAAGAAGGATGGTGAGTATGATGTCATGGATGTATAGGGGTCTGACAGAGTAATGTGCAATAAAGGAGAGGATGGTTTCTGATAGTAGTTACTAAGAAGTTGTGTGTCAAGATTTTAAGGGGGGGGGGGGGGCTGATCCTGGATAGAGCGTGGGTATTATGACTTAAGAGGGGTGGAGGTGATCCTCAATATAGATGGGGTGGGGACCGTCCTGTGAAGGTGAGAGTAGCTACTAAGGAGTGATAGTGAAAGTGGGGATATTTGGGGAGGTCAGGTCAGGTCATATTTTATGCTGGTTTCGGATAGTCTCCAGTATAGCATGTCATCAATTCCCACAGTCTTTTGTCATTTCCATTGTGAGGTTCAGCTTCATAAGGTCAGTTATCACAACCTCATCCTATGTCTTCCTAGGTTTGCCTCTTCCACAAGTCCTAACCATGAAATTTCTCCACGCAGCTGTAATTTTCTATATGCATCACATGTCAATACCAAAGCAGTCTTCTCTCCTGTATACTACTTCTAATTTCCTTATGTCAAGTTTTTCTTTCAGCTCATTTATGATATGTTCTTCATGTATACTAACATTATACATCCATTGGAGTATATTCACTTAATTTCTTTCTAGCAGTTTCATGTCATCTGCAGTCAGGGCGTATATCTTACTGTTATAGAGCTTTGCAGTTTGCCTGCAGCTATCATACAGTCTACCTTTCATTCTAAGAGATAAACCCTTTATTGCCTGCAGCAATAACAGTTCCCTGAATTTCTTCGACATGCCCTCACTCTGACTATAATATATTTGGTTCATCCACCTCCACTACTAATAAGATCTTGATAGCAAAAGCTTTCTACCCCTTCCAGTGAACCTTCTGAATATTTGAGAGAATATCTTGAGTCTCTTGGTTATCCTTACTGTTCACTATTACTACACATCTACCACACATGAAGTCTACCCTTCCTGTTAGTCTATCTGTGATTCTACTACATCTTTTGCCTGCCCAGTCCACATTGAGATACCATATAGAATTCCTCCCTCTCTTTTTCTACACATTGAGCATGGTCATTTCCCTGACAGTAGCAGGATATTATCCATTTTCTTACTTATTAAACTTTAGTCTTTAATAGGTTCTCTTTAAGGCCCTTTGATTTCAGATTTTGCTTCCATGTCTGGTACTTCTCTACTTCTTTGACCATTTCAGCTATGAGGACTAGATCATCAGTATACAAGATCTTCCACAGACATCCAGTATAGAATACTCTGTTATGACATGGTGGTCGGTAATAAACATGAGGGCGCTGATGACTGAGCGTTCGTGAACCTCCACCTGCTCATTAAACTTTTCGCCAACTCTTACTATGTTAGTTATGCCTCTGTATATGGCTTGTACATACTTCACAGACCATTCCTCTATCCCCAACTTCCTAAGTGACCACCAAATTACAGACCATGAGATTCTGTCAAAAGTCTTTTCCAGATTGACAAATGCTAGTTATAGGGGTTTATTCTTAGCTTAATCCTTTCTCTTGCAGCTATCTAACCAGGAAGATGGCATCCATAGTGGTTCTCCTGGGGATAAAGCTGAACTATATCTCATTAAGATTAATTCTGTCCCTAATTAGTTGTACAACAAGTGTGCCTGTGACCTCCATGACCTGATCCAACAGTTTAATGCCTCAATAATTTCCTCTCTCTTGTGCATCACCTTTGCCTTTGTAGCAGTAGACAATGATGTTACTATGCCAATCATTGGGTATGACACCTTCCTACACTACCTCATTATTTATGCTTTTTCTACCAAAGAGGCAACTAAAAGGGGTGGTATCAGGAAGGGATTCCAGCTATAAAACAATATCTCAAACCATCCTGTCCAACTTATACCAGCATTGAAGAATGGACATTAAAACAATAATGATGATGATGATGATACGTGTGTGTATGTACACTAAGGTTAGTATTCTCTGGGATTAAGGTTTGCATTCAGATTCGTTAGAGTGAGGTTTCCTCGTTGGCTCTCAGATGTGCACATGTGTGTATATATATACATGGTTAGAGAAACTTTTGTTCATTCTCTTGGTCACACATCTTCATGTACAATAAATCCAGTGAATCCATCAAGGTATTTTCATTTTCTTATTGTGAATTGTAAATGTAAGGATATCTAAAAATAGTATTGATCTTAATTACATTGAAAAAACAAGTATTTCAAACAATTAGTTTACAAAATGCAATTTTAAATGATAATATTAGCATCAATTTCTACATCAGCTTCAGGCTCTTTAACCTTTTCATGCAATATTTCTAATGTAAGATACTGCCAATAATTTTCAAATAATTTTGAAAATTTGGAGGAATTTAGTAATATAACTCTCTTTTTATCAAATTAATGTTTGGAACATAACTTAACCATTTTTAAAAATAACATTACAAATTGTTCACAATTTTCTCAGAATGAAAATATAAACTCAAATATAAACACCAATATAAACTCTCACTCTGATCGTATATTTTGGTGCGTTATATATTTGTGAGGTTCCTAGCAATAGTTAATTGTATTTATTATATGTGTTTATATTTTCATTCTGGAAGAATTATGAACAATTTGTAATGTTATTTATACAACTGTAAATAAAACTTATCCATTTTGTAATAATATTTCAAATGAAATACATTCTATTTCATTTAATTAAAGAAGAATTTTCAAGAATTTACTAGAATTATTAATTATTTTGAAATCTAAGATAGTAATTTAACATGTTTCTTATACTCTGATTTAAATAGTAACTATTTAAAATGGGTGGTTTTGTTTCATAGAATCAGAGCTGGTTTTGGCAGGGTTGATGTTAAAATGGTTAACAAAGGTTCTTACATAAAATTATGATGGAGTGTTTTTAGATAAATATAAACATTTTATAATAAACAGTTTTATATCATTGAATCAGAGATGGTTTCAGGCAGTTAATCAAAGAAAAAATGCATTTTCTAAATGATATTTTATAGAATGTAAAAATTAACTTTTAAATAACAAAGTCACAGATTCTATAACTGAATATGCTAAGGACTATGATTTAACATGAAATACTGCACAAGAATGTTTAAAATGATAACCACGTACTGAAGTTTAGTTACAAGGAACTTACCTCATCTCAGTATTGATTTGTGGCAAAATCTTTGTTAAAATTCCAGTCAGTTTTTAAACTTCCCCAATAACACACACACCATAAAGATATTTGATGCCAAAATTATGCAAAATACCTTATTCAACGACAAATAGGCCAATCATATAAAAGATACTTGCTTAAATATGTTAACTAAATGTGTACTTTTGATTTTTAAATTTAATTGCATTGGGAGAGAACAATCTATTTCTCTGTTTTCTTTTAAATAATGGAACCACCTGAATGACTACAGTTTTATAATGTTTATGTCTGTCTGCTTCTCTCTCTCTCTCTCTCTATCTATCTATCTCTATATATCTGTCTCTATCTATCTACCTATCTCTCTCTCTATCTATATTTATCTATCTATCTCCTCCTCTCTCTCCATCTCAGTCTATCTGTGTTATCCTCTCAACTCCACCAAGCCTACTGCTAATGATTACAACTGTCTTTTACTTAAACTCTGAGTTAATCCATGTTTTGTCTAAGTATGGAAGTTGCTCTGTCTCTGAACGTCCTGTCACGTACAGGATGTGTAGACAATGAGAATGGCCAGGTCAACCATTGTCAGGAGACATTTGTATAACTTATTTGGTATTTACACAGACCCATGTTTATATGAGATTATGTATATATATATATATATGTGTGTGTGTGTGCTAGTGTGGAAAAATGGACATTAAACGATGATGATGATGTAGCCATAATCGAAGCTATAATCGAAATCTAATGGAACAAGTTTAAGTGTTGTTTACAAACCTGAGCTACAGAACAATACTGAAAACAATCACAATCTTTAACATAATGAAACAATGTTATGAAGATCTGCAAAAATGTAGGCATTAAAGTAGAAGTAATGGTTTATAATAATAATAATAATGAAATTATTGTGTACAGTGCTCAGGTGCACTACAACTCATCAAAGGTGCATGTATAGTACATAGAATAATGTACAAATGTCAGGAAAATGAACAGTGTATGAGTCATGATATAATAATAACAACAATAATGAAATATTGTGTACAGTGCCCAGGTACACCACAACTCATCAAAAAAAGTGCATGTACAGTACATAGGGCAATGTACAAACATCAGTAAAATGAACAGTGCACGAGTCATGATACACACGTGTGCATGTGTATGGAAGGGGTACATCAGGTGTAGTTTTGGCGTATTTCGGGAAGCATGAGTGTCTTAAAGGATGCAGTGTCTCGGCAGCTAACAACTGATGCAGGCAGTTTGTTCCATGCTTCAGCAACTCTGAGCGTGAAAAAATGTCTATGAAAGTCATGGGAGCTGTGCTTAATTTATAATACATGACCAGCAATTTGGGGGGAGGGGGAAGTCAATTAAATCGACCTCAGTGCATTACTGGTACTTTGATTTATCGACCCTGTAAGGATGAAAGGCAAAGCTAACCTCTGTTGGATTTGAACTCAGAACATAAAGGGGTGTAACTACGTCGTGAAGCATGGTGTCTGACGTTCTACTAATCCATGAAATAATGATTTCTAATTTAGGCAAAAGGCCAACAATTGTATGGGTTGGACAGGTCCATTTTCAGCACAGCATCTCTCCACTCACCATGTTTCTTCATCATCTTCTCTGTGAGTCTCAGTGATTTGAGATCAGCTCTCAACAACTCTGCCCAGGTCTTCTTTGGTCTACTTCTACTGCAGCTTACCATTGGGATTTTCTGGCATTTCTTCATCCGTGTGCATCACATGTCCAAACCAACACAATCTTCTCTCTTGCACACCACTTCTGATTCCTTTTAAACCCAGTTTATCCCTCAATTCATCCAAGCTCTGCCATTCTCTTACATATACATTGCACATCCTATGAAGCATGGTTGCTTAATTTCTCTCCAGCCTATGCATGTCCTCTGCAGTCACAGCCCATGTTTCACTACCAGCATTGCACTTTGCACGCAGGCATCATACAGTCATTCTTTTTTATGCAAGGAAAAACCTTTTGTTGTTATTCTAACTATTATGCTCTCAGAGCACCCTCCTCTGCTGATAATTGGGTCACCGAGATAGCAGAAGCTATCAACCACTTTTATGGATTTTTCATGTGATTGAAAGAGGTTTATATCACTGATGCCCTTATTGTTTTTATTTCTATTATCTCTTAACTGCCCAGAATTGATGTAAACATCTATCTATACCCTTAACTACCTTGAATTCCTTTCCCTTTTCACTGGTCTATGAACATTGTTTCTAAGGAGCAAGATCTACTAAAAATCTGATTTCCCACATGTTACATGTCAAGGGTCTTTTAACCTTGATAACCTCAGTGAAAGCAATATTTACTACACATCCAAGTACAAACCAGGCTCAGTTTGCTTGACTTCAGTGAAAGAATGAGAACTGCTGTTTACAATGATATAGCCATAAACATGCCAACATGACAAGCAGACGTGAAATGATGATGATGACCCAAATAATGTTTCATATTTTTAGGCTATGTAATGTCTCTCTACACAATGAAATTTTATTGCGCTATTTCTTCAAGACATAGCCTAAAAATATTAAACATTATTTGGGTCATCATCATCATTTCACTGGTTAGGTGACCATGTCTTGTCCATATATTCCATTTGGGGCTTGGCTAAATGCCTTTCCTAATGCCAACCACTTTGCAGTCTTGACTGGGAGCATTTTTCAGGGCACCAGCACTACCAATTTACAGGATGGACTGGGTGCTTTTTGGCAAGGCAGCAGCACAATCACCTTAAATAAGGTGAAAAAACCTTTTAATGTTAATAAATGCTGTCAGCTTGGTGAACAAAATTATTTTTTAACATTCCTCTATTTTATTTCATTTTTCTTCTAGATTTATATCTTTAAAAAAACTTATCTTTGACTTAAGTTCACTGTGATATAAAGATACTGAAATCTGTGTCTACAGATATTAGGAAAAATATTTAAACTTTAATCTATGCTTTAAGTTGAAGGTTAATACAGATTGAAAAAGTATATATTTTCATAAATACAATACATAATACTAAACAATATTCATCTTATATGTTTAATTATGAAAATATACTGAACAAAAATGATTGATAACATTCTTTTCTAAATATAAAATTGTTTCAACTAATCGGCAGGCTTGGTTACACTATATGATGTTGAATTCTAATACACTGAAGCATGTCCATAGTTAACCTTTGTTGACAAACAAAGATCCTCAAAACATACAAGTAAAGTATGAACAATTAATTTACAGAAATAATCTGCCCATCCTATTTTCTGGGAGTTGTTAACAACTGCCGCTAAATTTTTATTTTATTTCTCCAAAATAAAAGGAAATTTTCAGTTAAGAACTTTTTGCATACAGCATTCAAGTACAATCACCTTTTAACTTATGAGGTAAATTAATTACTTTAATTCTGAAAAGATAAAAACAGTAAACAGTTCTATTAGACAAAAACAGTAAACAATTACATTAAACAAAAATGGTAAAATCAAGAAAATGATATGTCATTGGAATGATACAGAAAAAATAATGCTATATTACTAACATAATGATGATGATGGTGGTGATGGTGTTGACGACAATAACGATGATGATGAAACCATTACTCAGGGATTAAAAGTACAAACACATTCACTTCCATTTCTGCTTAAAAGCAGCATATGGCTATTGGTTAGTGGTGGCTACATAGCACAGTAATTTTACAACACATCCGATACAGGCTTCATCTTAACCAAACTAAACTTTATGAGTTTGAATGAACTTCTCTGGTAAAAAAAAACATTTGTTGCTTAGTTTCTCATTAACAAATCAAAGTTAATAAGAAAGCATAAGGCTTCAAATTTTGATTGGAATGTATTTGATCATGAGTCAGCTGGATCATAGCTGACTTGAAGGTAAACAATATATGTTAATATTTCTTTTTAGAGGTGCTAATGATAGATATATTGGTGATAGATGTATACATATTGATAATAAATGTATATATATATTGGTGGCAGGGATAGGTATTTTGGTGATAAGAATGGATATATTATTTACAAGAGTAGATATTTTTGGTGAAAGGAATAGATATAAAGAATAGAGTTGTATCTGTTTTCAGCATTAAACCAGTTTTTTCTTTTCGTGGTGGCATGAGCTGGGTGAGCATTTTACTAGCACCAGTTTTTCTATAAGAAGAGTTAACCTCTACATTTCTGGAAAAAGGGATGCTGCGAGTGATCTCCCATGACACTTCTCACAGCTCAACATGGCCAACTCAGAGAGAGAGAGACTTGACATGTTCTTTATGTACTTTATTTATTAACCGCAAATGAGTGCAATGCAAAGTTGACCTCAGTGGCATTTCCCCCCAGAACATGGAAAATCAGAACAAATGCAGCAAGGCATTCTATTCAACAACCTAATGATTCTGCTAATTTGCCACCTTTGTATTTAGATATAAAATAAAAGACAGAAGAGATTTACTTACTCTCTTCAAGGTAAACCTGAATCCCTTTTTTTAAAAAGTGTTTTATTTACACTTGTCAAACTGAATCGCTTTTAGTCTTGCATTCAATTTTGTCCGAATATAATTCCTTCCTCCATGTAACCTTTGTTCAAGCATCAAACTGAAAGGATATCACAAAATACATTCATAAAGAAACATAAATTTAGGAAATAGTTTTGAATATTTGAGTATACAAGTTGGATATCTTACCATGGTCTGATATATTTTGAGCCTCCCTTGTACTATCAGTTCTGGTTTTAGACTTTATATCATATTAAACATTAAAAACCTTATTTGGAAGCACTGGCAGTATCGGTAGAGAGTTGGACACTATGCTTTGCAGCATAGAGTTACAGTCCTTTATCGTCTGAGTTCAAATCCCGCCGAGGTTAACTTTGCCTTTCATCCTTACGGGGTCGATAAAATAAAGTACAAGTAATGCACTTGGTAATTGCTGGCCTTGTGCCAAAAGTAGAAACAATTATTAATTGTCTTATTTACTGCTTTAAGCTTTGTTCTACATTTAATAAGACATCAATATATATGTAGAACAAGATGGTAAGACTGTTTTCATATTTGTTTATGGTTGGGCAATGGCCAAGTCTCAAGGTTGCTGAATTTAAAAGACCCAACCTGCAATAACATTTTATCTTTTGATTTATTACAAGAATATATTAGAATATGTGGTTAGGATTGTTTTGAAAAAGCCAGTACAATACATGTTAGGAACAAAGAAGTGAAAACTACAGTACAGTAAGACAAACAAAACAAGTTTACACTGTTATCTTATATTTCATGATATTTCAGGGTTAGGATGTTTTTTTCTGCAGGAAAGCTTTGGTCATAATCTCCATCACACTCTATTTCCATTCTTTTGAAAAAGGAATCATAACTCTGAAATATCATGCAATATAAGGTAAAAGTGTAAACTGCAATTTTGTTTTGTTTATTATATTTTACTCAATTTTTCACTCATGTGGTGTACTGGCTTTCTCAAAATAATCCTAAATTAAAATGCAAATGTTATTGTATTGAAGTTGCTCAAAATATTCAAGATATAACATATATTACATGACCAATTTCCTGGCACCATTAATCTGCTGCATTAATCGTTTTGTTGGACTAACAGTTTTGCAATAATTAGGGATAAATGTAAGCAAAGTAGGCTAGGAGTTTTCCCAAATCACTGGTAATAACTTTGAAGGTTCTTGTTATGTGTTATTCATAACTAGAGAGGGTGGTGCACGGAACTGCTCGCTTGTTATGTCTAGTGATTGTGTTTTTGTACTAGTGAAAGAGACTAAGTTGTCATGTGCTCCATGTCGTGTGAGGTATTTAAGTTGTTTGTGGATGACACTTATCTTCAGAAGGTTAAAGAAAAGTAAAGGAGCATGTGTTGTGATAGAAAACAGCAGATAGGTCATTAATGTACAAAAGGGAGGATGAGGGATAGAACCAAACAATGTAGGTGGGAGAGCTCTGTCAGTACATGCTGTGATGGTGCAATCTAACAAGAAACTTCTGATAGTATATTTTACTAGATGGTTCTCATACCAGACATGGTCAAATGCTTTGTTGATACAACAGTGTTTTCATTGAGGTTATTAAGAGTGAAGAACTATTGGTGATTGACATAGAAAAACAAGTTCCCAGTAGATTTGACTCAAAACAAGCTACACTGGAAGTTGTTGAGGATGGAGAGAGATACTATGTCGAAGTTTACAACTTTTTTCCTTTACCCTTGAGACGTTGAATGTTTGTTAATTAGCAGGGTCAGAGAAGTTGACTCATTAAAAGAAAATTGTTCATGGCTGAGATCAATTCCTTGGGTGGTGGACTTAATGTAGGTGGTAGAATTAATCCATTGCCAAGTTTAACACCCCCACTTGACTCTTGGCTACCTTTAGCAGAGTCCAGTCTGTTGCAAGTATTCATACCAGGTCTTTCTGAGGATGCCTTCATTCCTCCAACTCATCTTGGAGGCTCTGAAAACTGTCATGGGTCTTTTTTTTTCTTGACTAAACAGTAAAAAATATATAAATTCTAAAGCCAAACTACATACCACTAAGCTAATGGATACCAGCCTACTTATTTAAGTCCTCCTTATCACATCTGCTTTTCCCATACTTGCATAGACCAGACATGCATAGGCTGAGTGCCACTAACAAAGTATATATAACCTCACAGTAACTTACTAAAGAGATAGTGAATATCTCACCAAGTGGTTAAGAGGTTTGCTGCACAACTACATGGTTGTAGGTTTGATACAACTTACTGGATTGTCTTCAGCAAAACATAGCTTCACAGTAACTTAGTAAAGAGAGAGTGAATGTATCACTTAGTAAGTATTCAAGAATATAATATATAACATGTAGAAAATTGAATTGGTGCAAATCATCTAATTTCTAAACAATTCCATTTTACTTTGTCAAAAGTTATATATTTCTGCATATTTACATAGTGTGTGTGTACGCGAGTGTGTGTAAGTGTGCAGGTTTGTGTGAAAGTGTTGGGAATAAAGAAGGAAACTTACATGCTCCAAACTTTATAAACTGCTGGAAAGATGTCAATCGTTATATTATGAAATAATCCACTTGAAATACCTTCCCTCTTAAACTTCATTAATGTTTCTGTCAGTAAAGTTGATGAGATGTTTAACTGCTGGAAAATATAGAAAGAACATTTAGGTTCATTAGAAACCATCGTGGTATATAATTACCACAACGACTTCTTGGTGGCATCCACCATAATATGATCACTACTACATCAAGCACAGACACTTATTAATAGGTAATAGCCACAGTTATAGATACCACTTATACAACCACTATCACCAGATTCAGCACTTGGGTATTTAGTGCCCTTGGCTAGCTTTATAATGTGTACCCCTTTCTCCCAAATAAAAGTATTTTAACTTGCAATTTGATAAGCTGACAAACCTAGTTTTTGACACTTCTTGATCTGACCACACTAAGAAAATTATTAAACCTGCATTTTCCACTACACGGTCCATACCAAATCATGTTACAGACCATAACACCATACAATCATCCTCTTCACTGCTTTGGATATTTCTACAACATTGCTATGTGGCAATGATGTTAGTGATTTATTTACTGATGGCAGGAAAATATTATATATCTAATTTAATTACACAGATTTGTATAAAACTGTCATCTTGTAATGCACCTCTGTGAGGTCTGCACACCAGGTGGCTGCCTAGTTAGCCTTAACGCTTTAGTATTTAAACCAGCTGTATCTGGCCAGAATTCTCTCACCTCTTTCTGTTCAAACCAGTTGTAACTGGCTGCTCATACCAATGTTAAGGTATTATTCTCAAAATCAATAATATCAAAATCTCATAGATTCGATATTATGTGAAATAATTATGTGAGATAAAGCCTTTTCTGTGAAAATATAATAGTAAATATAGAGTAATCAAAATGCTAAAGGGTTAATGATAGTGCTGGCCCTGACTATCCCCACTACCTCAATCACAACTACAATATAACTACTACCACATTTTATTTATCCATGTTTCCAACTATCCACCTTACCAGTTATGCCATCTTGGGAAGGGATCGGATGCAACTGCATGTGTTCATGGATGAGGTTTTCTCATGGATGACAAAATGTATAACTAAACCAAACATGGTGTCTGTTAAAGAAAATCAATTTGTTTGACAGGGTTTTGAGTTTGACACAAAATCCAAAATTTACTCATAGCAGAATTAGAGAATAAATTCCAGACATGGAAGCAAAACTTGAAATCAAAAGGTCTTAAAGTCAACTTGGCAAAGACAAAAGTCCTAGTAAGTACAAAGGAAAACATGGCCCTGACCCCTTAAGGGAAATGACCTTGCTCAGTGTGCAGGAAAGGTGTGGGTAGAAATTCCATTCTATGTTCCAAATGCAAATTATGGGTAGACAAGAAATACATCAGGACTTCAGGCAGGTTAGAAAAGAACATTGGCTTTATACATGGTTGATGCATAAGAGCAGTAAGCAGCAAGAGCTCACATGAAACAAGCTCTATCAAATATTCTGAGAACTCAGTAGAAGTATTTGACAGCTTCTGTGACCTGGGTGACCTAATTAGCAGTGGGGGTGGGTATTCCTGAAAGTACAGTAGCCAGAGTGAGAAGAGCATGGAGAAAATGCAGGGAGCTACTACTGCTGCTAGCTACAAAAGTTTTTTTCCTCAAAATGAAAGGTAGGTTGTATGATGCTTGTGGACGAACAGTAATACTGCATGGAAGTGAGACCTGAGTGCTAAGTGCAGAGGACCTATGAAGAGTGGAAAGAAATGAAGCTTGCATGCTCTGATAGATGTGTAATAGTTAGCGTACATGATGAATGTACACTAATGGTTAGGGATCAGATGCAGTATGCAGAAGAGATTGCAGTGGTATGGACATGTGATGCATATGGAGGATAACAGCTGCATAAAAGTAGAAGACACTTTCCCAAGTTGCTGCATATTGCAATGAAACCTGGAAGTATGTTGCAAAGTAAATTTCTTAACCACAGTGTCATGCCTGTATGTATGTATGTATATATATATATAATAATAATACTATTTATAGTTATGTATATAGTATAAACAACTATAAACAGGCAGGTCAGTAATTTCTTACTACCTTATTACCAGTAAGAGAAATAGCTCAATGTAAGAACATCAGTTGTTTTACAGAGCAGGAAAATACTGTTGGAAAACCTACCTGTTGAACAACTATAGTCCATGAATATGAATACAATAAGACTAATTTACAATCCATTGCTTTAACTAACTTAAACATTCAATATAAACATTAACTAAAATATAATTCAACATATGTAATGAAAGAGACTGCAGTAACTTTATTCTCCTCAACACACACAAATTCAAACACTATCAACATACTATGTCCTTAGATTTTAATACATTACATTTTTGCTTAAAATACAGTATTTATTTATCTATATATGCATAATAACTTTGCTTATTTCCTTCTCATATATATGACTAACGCATGTGCACTTTCTACATGCTTGTATATGTATTACTAATGAACTCTTTCTTTCTCAAAGCTCCTTTCACAATGGCTCTTTAATTATTAGACTATTCTCATGTATTATCTGTTGCATGTATTCCACTCTGCTTTTAATTTGAATTTGAATTTTTGTACAATTCTCGTAAAATATATGTCACATCCATTCCACCCTGTAAATACGAAACTGTTGCTCACAACATCAATATATATGTATCTATATTACTGTTCAGTTGAATAGGAGGTTAATTACATGTACAAACATTGATAATGCTCCGATGACTCCAAATGAGAGTTTGGAAGAAACGATTGTCAGCTATTAAATGATTTGAACACAACTTTGATAATTGTCTAATTTATTTATTATGTATATATATATATATTATCATCATTTAATGCACATTTTTCCATGCTAGCAAGGATTGGACACAGACACACATACCATACATACATATAAAATTATATTTTGTTCCAGTAGATAATTTTAAGAAGTCTAAGAATAGATTCCCACTATATTAATATAGCAATTAAATTCCAGGCATGGCTGAATATTTTAATGGTTGGTTTAGAGTGGAGTTAATTCATTTGATACCAGATTGCCTGAAACTTCCTTTAGTACTATGACACAAAGCAGCTCATTTTTAAAGTGTACATACTTATTTTCAAACTTTCCATCATAATTAAAGTTAGTTATAATACTAAATTCTTCCAAATTTCCGGATATTTTAAAAACTAATTTGAATCCAATTGGCAGTGTATTTCGTTAAAAATGTAATAACAAAAGGGTTAAATAAGGTATTTTGAACAGCAATAAGTTAACAGATGCAAGAAAAATATAAGCAGTCTGAAAATAGATTAACTTTTTTGATACTAACCCACCAAAAATGGCTTTGTTTCTAAAAAACAAAACCAACCATTTTGAAGGATTCCTACTTATATTAAAACCTTACAACATAATTTTAGAACCATTTGTTAAGTTGCATTACAAATACAATCTTAATTATTAATATTTTTAGTAAATCCCTCAAAATTCTTCAGTAATTAATTCAAATATAATGATGTATTTTATTAGAAATATGATCATAAAAGGGTTAATATTCTATAAAAAAAAACCCCACTAAACTAAACATAGCTGTTTCTCAGAGCTGGCTGATCTTAAGTCACCTCCAAACTCAGTCATCTCTCCTCTTGTTACAGATATCCCCTACTCACAAGTCTGCAATAACTTCTTTTACACCTCTTCCTTCCAAGAATGCCCACCCCATAAAATTATCTCCCTACCACAGCCAGTTAAGATCAACTAGGCAGCCACAGAGGATGCAAACCTCATAGAGAAGCAAGCAACTCAATCTTAACCCTTTAGCATTTACATTACTCTATATTTACTATTATATTTTCACAGTAAAGGCTTTATTTCACATGATATTGAATCTATGAGATTTTGATATTTATTTTGAGAACAATACCTTAACATTAGTATGAGTGGCCAGTTACATCCAGTTTGAACAGAAAGAGATGAGAGAATTCTGGCCACATATGCCCGGTTTAAACACTAAAGTGTTAAAGGATCAGTTTTATACAAATTTTTATAATTAAACTAAAATATATAATAATTTCCTGTAATCAATAAATAAATTACTAAACATTTTTGCCATGTAGTAACATTAGGGAAATATCCAAAGAAGTGGACAGGGTCATATGGTGTTTTGACTTGCCACATGATATGATATGGTTGAGCGTGGACTGTGTAGTCGAAAATGCAAAGTTTAGTCATTTTCTCAGAGTGGTCAAAAACTAGGTTCATCAGCTTACCAAACTGTAAGTTGAAATTATTTTATTTGGGAAAATAGGACATATAACTGGAAGAATGGGGTGCCAGCTTTGCTTCCTGCTTATATTTTTCCTACACCTGTTAAATTACAGCCATTCAATCGCAATTGCTCAACCAGTCTCAGTACTTTAACCTTTTTAATACTAAACCCATTCCCTGGTTCCATGATACAAAGCTGTTTACTTTAAAGAGTTTTTATTTATCTAAAAACCTTCCATCAAATGTTTATGTAAGAACATTTGTTAGGTTATGTTCCAATCAGCTTGATAATGAAAAAGTTAGTTACTTTCCTAAATCCTTCCAAATTCTTGATTATTTTGAAAATCATTTGAAAACCATAGGCAATATCTTTTATTAGAAATATAGTATTGAAACAGTTAATGAAGCTTGTTGCTTTCTCCCTCTTATTCTAATATAGTTTCAAGATGAATATGAGTGATGTTTATGTTTCATATTTAGAGGATGGTCCCTACAAATATGTTGCAACCAATATTAACAAGAAATTAAAAGATAGATACCGATGAACTCGGAGAATTTTTCTCTGTCTGGAGGTACTCCATAATTATATATCGGGCTTTCCTCTTAAGTAACTGCTTTTCCTTATGTAACCGACCAGACACTTTGAACATTTGAAACAGCTCTTTATATCTGTGAAGGCAATATTGTAAAGATTTTTTTTTTTCAATATGCGATAGTTAAACAAAATTAAGTACCACTTCCCCTGCCAAACATCATATAATACTTGCAACATGCAACTAAAGAAATTAGTTAAAATCTGCCCTAAGCCCAGAGGCTCATTTAGGAAGAGTTTACT
Source organism: Eledone cirrhosa (assembly GCA_964016885.1). Taxonomy (NCBI): domain Eukaryota; kingdom Metazoa; phylum Mollusca; class Cephalopoda; order Octopoda; family Eledonidae; genus Eledone; species Eledone cirrhosa. The sequence goes on from OZ024740.1 coordinate 341,870,007, forward strand.
TCAGTTTCATTGGTGTTAAGCTACTGAGAGTACAAGACAAAACACCTTGACAAGACATTAGTCTTCTCCAAGGTTAAACCCCCCCCCCAACTGATGCTGGTATTCATTTTCTGAAGTGGAGTAAAACACTGTGAAATAAAGTGTCTTGCTCAAGGACACAATATGCTGTCTGGTCAAAGAATCAAACCCAAAACCTAGCGATTGTGAGCCTAATGTTCTAACCCAGAAATGGGGAACCTACAGCCCTTTATGTCATTCTGTGCAGCCTTTTAAAAGAATCAAAAATTTCCAACAAATTTTTAATTTTTATTAGTATGTTTTTGTCTATCTCTTATTATTTTAATTTAAATCATAAGATGAATGTATTTTAAATACCAAAGAGTAAAAGAAAATTCAATGAAATAATCCACACTGACAGACAGCCAAATCATAAGGGCCATTACAATTCTAGAATGTACATTAAATTCCTACTTGACTGGAGCCACTATCACCCAAGGTTGTTTGGTGAGAACCCGCTAGGATTTAGTACGCCAGTGATTATCAAAGTTTGACAATTATCTATGTGGATTTCCATCTGAAGTAGAATTTTTAAAATATTGCACAACTGGACCAAATATTCGTATTTGTTTTGTTTTTGTCAGCTCTAACGCAAGGGCAACTTGAAAAAGGTGGGGGCGTCAAATTTGTGTATTCTTCCCCTGAATTTGAGAAATAAGATATTTTGAAAATATAAAGTCATTAAAAGATTAAAAAATTTTTTTTCCGTTTTTCAGATAATCATTTCTATCGGTTATCTTGCCATGCTGCATTCACTTCTATAGGTTATTTTGATGACATGACTGGCTGCCTACCTCACAATTTCCCTCCCACCACCATAGCCTATTCGACCAATCAAACCTCAGCATGCCATTTCTTCTACTACTACTACTACTACTACTACTACTACCTAACTCTCTCCTCTCCCGTCCCAGCCCAACACACCCTGCCATTATTACCACCACCACTGTTCTTCTAGCCCTGAATTTTCCTACCATTATGTATGGATGAGCTGAGAATAAATCGGAGCAACTCTGAATTAATAGATGAAATGAATATGAATCCGCAAGCTACCAAGCACCCATGTGAAGCCCCAATCCAGAGAGAGGAAGCACACACACACCCCTGCAAAAATCGACCCTTCCCTACGAGTGTCGACAAATGCCCAAAACTCTGAGTTGGTACCATCAATGTAAGCATAATGAAAGGAAGAGCAGGAGAAATCATAGAAATGCTAGAGCGAAAGGAAATTGGTGTATGCTGTGTGCAAGAAACTAGATGGAGAGGAGAGTCTGCTAGAGTCCTTGTAGGAAAAAGTCAGTGTTACAAATTTTTCTGGGTGGGAAATGACGATGGGATGGGTGGTGTAGGTATACTACTAGCTGACAAGTGGGTAGATAAAGTAATCTCAGTGTACAGGGTAAATGCAAGAATCATTAAACTCAGACTAGTCCTGAATAAAACCAATTACCACAACAATATCAGCTTACGCACCCCAATCGGGGTTGCCAGACGAACTTAAGGATAGATTTTACGAGTCCCTAATGCACACTACAGCTCTAACAAACGACAATGACCTTCTAATCATCGCAGGAGATTTTAACGGACACGTAGGTAAACACTGTGATGGCTTCAATAGAGTCCATGGAGGCCATGGGGTTGGCACAAGAAATGAAGTAGAATTCAGACTTCTAGAATTCTGCGACGCCAATGACATGTCGATATGTAACACAAACTTCAAAAAACCCGACAACCACCTGATCACCTATAGATTAGGGGAGCATTCTAGTCAAATAGATTTTATCATCATCAGAGGACGTGACAGATGGACGGTCGTAAACACAAAAGCCTTCTCTAGTGAGGAATGTACCTCCCAACATAGCTTAGTTGCCAGCGACCTCACGGTCAGAACTAGACGAACCTGGAAACAGAGGCCAACCTGGAGAAGAAAGATCTGGAAGCTGAAAGACCCCTCAGCCAGTAACAGATTTAAAGATATTTTACTCAACGCCTACGACAGTAGAGAAGACCAGATAGAGACATTCAATGTAGAAGAGCACAGGGAGTTCCTAAAAAATAACTTACTAGAGGTGACAGATGAGGTCTGCGGCTGGAGTAAGACCACAAGCAGGAGGAGAGTGACTTGGTGGTGGAACAATAAAGTAGATGAGGCAGTTAAGGCCAAGAGACAGGCATGGAAAGAATGGAAGAATGGGGAGAGCAGGGTACATTACATAGAGACCAAGAGGGAAGTTAGGCGACAAGTATACTTAGCTAGGAGGGAAGCAGAGGATAGAAAATTCAAGCATGTTTTGCAACGTGAGGACCAGAAACAGGAGGTGTTCAAGATTGCGAGGCAGTGTGTCAGAGAGAATTGTGATGTCATTGGAGAGAAGTGTATACGGAATGATAAAGGTGAGCTTGCCTTCACAAGTGCTGAGAAGAAAGATGCATGGAAGAGTCATTATGATAGATTACTAAATGAGGAGAATGCATGGGAAGAAGAGACCCTACCCCAAGTAGACCCTATAGAGGGTCAAGTCAGCAGCAGCGTAGTAAGTAAGGCAATCAAAGATATGAAGATGGGGAAGGCAACCGGCCCATCGGGTATAGCTGCTGAGATGCTGAAGGCATCTGGGTCTGTAGGTCACACTATAACCACACGTATTGTTAACCAGGTAATACTAGAAGGTGTCATACCAAAAGATTGGTGCAGTAGCATCATTGTCAACTGCTACAAAGGTAAAGGTGATGCACTCGATAGAGGAAACTATAGAGGTATAAAGCTGATGGACCAGGTCATGAAAGTAACAGAAAGAGTTATAGCACAGTTGATTAGGGACCGGGTGAAACTAGATGAGATGCAATTTGGGTTTGTACCAGGAAGAGGCACCACTGATGACCTCTTCCTTGTGAGGCAGTTACAGGAAAAGTACCTAGCTAAAAGTAAGCCACTCTACCTGGCATTCGTCGAGCTCGAGAAAGCCTTTGACAGAGTTCCACGTGCTGTAATCTGGTGGGCTCTTAGAAAACTAGGAGTAGATCAATGGCTCGTGAAAGCTGTACAAGCCATGTATAGGGGAGCAGTCAGCAAAGTTAGGATTAGCAATGAGTATAGCGAGGAATTTAGCGTACAGGTTGGTGTCCACCAGGGCTCTGTTCTTAGCCCTCTCCTGTTCATCATAGTCCTGCAGGCAATAACGGAGGAGTTTAAGACCGGATGCCCATGGGAACTCCTGTATGCTGATGACCTCGCACTTATAGCTGAATCTATGGTAGAACTAGAGAAGAAATTCCAAACTTGGAAGCAGGGACTGGAAAGAAAGGGTCTCAAAGTCAACATGTCAATGACTAAGGTCCTTGTAAGTAGATGAGAAAACAGAACCCAGATCCCCTCAGGGAAATGGCCTTGCTCAGTATGTAGGAAAGGTGTAGGTAGGAACTCCATTTTCTGCCCCAAATGCAAACAACGGGTACACAAGAGATGTAGCGGGATCTCAGGAAGCTTAATTAAGAATGTAGGCTTCACATGCAGCAGCTGTACTGGGACAGCAAGCAGCAAACAGCCACAGGAAACAAGTACCACCAATCTCTGGGAGGGCTCTGTAGAGACAGTAGACAGCTTCTGCTACCTAGGTGACCGAATTAGCAGCGGAGGTGGGTGTTCAGAAAGTACAATAACTAGGGTAAGAACGGGATGGAAGAAGTTCAGGGAACTACTGCCACTGCTAGCTACAAAGGGCTTCTCCCTCAAAATGAAAGGCAGACTGTATGATGCGTGTATCCGAACAGCAATGTTACATGGTAGTGAGACCTGGGCGCTGAAGGTGGAAGACTTATGTAGATTAGAGAGAAACGAAGCTTGCATGCTCCGATGGATGTGTAATAGTAATATACGCGAACGACAAAGCATAAATGAATTGGGAGAGAAACTGAGCATAAGAGGAATCAAATGCTGTGTGCAGGAGAGGCGGTTGCGTTGGTATGGACATGTGATGCGTATGAAGGATGACAGCTGCATAAAAAGGTGCAGAGCACTAGAAGTCGATGGAAACCGCAGAGTGGGGAGACCCAAGATGACCTGGGATGAGGTGATAAAAGCCGACCTTACCCAATTACACCTCTCAAAGGCGATGACACACGACCGTGACCTCTGGCGTCACGCAGTAATAGAGAGAACCCGACCTCCCATGGGTACAAGCTGAAGCATATAGACAATATGCCCCCACACCCCCCACCGCAAGGTGGTCGTGGAGGTGCCACGGCAAAAAAGCACCCAGCCCACACTGAAAAGTGAACGTGTAGGCGCCACGAAAAAGCACCCAGCACTCACTGTAAATGAGGTTGGTGTTAGGAAGGGCATCCAGCTGTAGAAATCAAGCCAAATCAGTTCCTGTATGAGCAAGGCATGGTCAGCCGACCAGACACTGCCCACAACAGGACAACCCGTCTAACCCATGCTAGCGTGGAAGAACGGACGTAAAACGGTGATGATGAAGATGATGATGACATTGTAATTAGATTTTTACAGAATAATTTAGATTTTAAGAATATATAATTATGATTTCTTGAATGCGGCCTTATTATATTCCAAGTAACTTAATGTGGCCTTTCAACATGAAACGGTTCACCACCTTGGCTCTAACCACTAAATTGCAAGCCTTCACAACAAAGAAAGAGGATTAAAACAGAGAAAGTTAGACATTGAGCGACTGGAGGTAAACTTGTCTTGGGCCCTTAACCCTTCATTGAATTGTAGACACTGTAGTGACATACAGTGTATGCTGGGGATTTAAACCTGTGTGTATTATCATCATCATCACCATTTAACGTCAATTTTTCCATGCTAGCATGGGTTAGATGGGTTGTCCCATTGTGAGACAAGCTAGATCAGATGATCGCGTCTTGCTCATACAGAACTGTTTCTGGCTTGGTTTCTACGGCTGGATGCCCTTTCTAAGGTCAACCATATTTACAGTATGAAATGGGTGCTTTTTCGTGGCACCTACACGACCACTTTATAGTGTGGGCTGGGCACTTTTTGTTGTGACATCTACATGACCAGTTTACAGTGTGAACTGGCTGCTGGGGAGGTATGTGGGGATTAGAGAGATAGATCTAGGGTGGGGCTCTTATCTGGTGAAGGTGGGACTGTAGAAAAATGAATGAGAGGAGGAGGTGTTAGGGCATGGGAGGTGTATGGAAGAGGGGGAAGTGGTGCATACTAGATGTATGCTTCAACCTGACCACATGGGAAGGTGGGTCTTCTGTATTACTGCATAATGCCAGAGATCTCGATCTTGTGTCATCGCCTTCAAGAGGTGCAATTGTGTAAAGTCAACTTTTATCACCTTATCCCAAGTCTTCCTACTCCATAGCTTCCAACTTTGAGTGCCCTGCACATTTTTATGCAGCTGTCATCCTTCATATACATCATATGTCCATACCAATGTATTCTCCTTTCCTAAAAACTACATCTGATCCCTCTTATGCCCAGTTTCTCTCTCTGTTCATTTATACTTTGTCATTCATGTATATTACTATTACATATCCATCGAAGCATGCCAGCTTCATTTCTTTCCAATCTTCTTAGGTCCTCTGCACACAGCGCCCAGGCCTCACTACCATGCAACATTGTTATTCATATACACCCGTCATAGAATCTCTCTTTCATTTTGTAGCTAGCAGTGATAGTAGCTCCCAGAACTTTCTCAATCCTGTCCTCACTCTAGCTACTATACATACAGAACACCCACCTCTACACTGTTAATTTGGTTACCCAGGTAACAAAAACTATCAACTACTTCTACTGAGCCCTCTAGCCACTTACTGCACTTTTGCAACGACCATATATAAAACCTGCATTTTTTTGCTAGCCTCCCTGAAATCCCACTACATCTCTTGAGTACCTGTAGTTTACATTTGGGACATAGGATGGAATTTCTACCTACTCCTTTCCTACACACTGAGCAAGGCCATTTCCCTGAGGAAATCTGGGCCCTGTTTTCCTTTCTGCATACTAGGACTTTGGTCTTTGCTAAGTAGTCTTTAAGACGTAAGATTCTAGGCCTTGCTTCCAGATTTGGAATATCTTCTCTAGTCTGCCATAGATTCAGCTAAAAGAGTTAGGTCATCTGTATACAGAAGTTCCCATGGGCAGCCAGTCTTAAACTCTTCTGTTATAGCCTGCAGGACAATGATAAACAGGAGAGGGTTAAGAATGAAGCCCTGATGGACTCCTACGTGCATGCTAAATTCTTCACTATAGTCATTATTAATTCTAATCTTGCTGACTATTCCTCTATATATGACTTGTACTGCCCTCACAAGCCACTCATTTATGCCAAGAGTATAATAGCTAGAATAAGGAGAGGATGGAAGAAGTTTAGAGAACTACCCCCACTGTTGACAGAAAACAAAAGGTTTCTCCCTACATACAAAAGGAAGGCTGATGCCTGTGTGCAGATTTCAATGCTGGATGGTAGTGAAACATGGGCTGTGACTGCAGAGGACATGCGTAGACTGGAGAAAAATGAAGCAACCATGCTTCGTTTGATGTGCGTTGTGAGAGAAAGGCAGAGGTTGGACGAGCTGAGGGGGAAGCTGGGTTTAAGAGGAATCCGAGGTTGTGTGCAGGAGAGAAGACTGTGTTGGTGTGGAAATGTGATGCACATGGACAATAACCGATGGGTGAAGAAATGCCAGGAAATTCCAGTGGAAGGAAGCCACAGTAGAGGTCGACCAAGAAAGACCTGGGCAGAGAAAATGATGTAGGAATGCAACAAGTGGAGAGATGCCGTGCTGAGAAGGACTCATTCAACCCATGCAAGCCTGGAAAAGAGACCATAAAACGATGATGATGATGATATATATATATATCATTGATATATATCTACACCCACATAAATTAAATGGTCGAGTTCAAAACTTCTAAGTAACTTCATAATGACTAATGTTTTTGTTTGTTTTCGTAGTTGTTTTTTTTTTGTTTTTTTTTTTGTTTGTTTCTTGGGGGTTTTTTTTCAAGAAAATTTATAGGTCTATCTTATAGGTGCACTATTTAATGATAATATTAAAATTTAATTATGTAATGACTATAAATTTATGTGATTACACATAAAATTACCTCCCTTGCCTGTGGAAAGTTCAAAACTTAATTCAATAGATAGAGATTCTAATAATTAACTTTTAACAATGGTGATGACTTATAATGTTACAAGAAAATGTTAATTCAAAAGTTTACAGTATCTTTACCAATGGACAGTTCATTGTGAACTTTTGCATTGTTAGACTAAAGACATAAATTGTTAATGTGATACTGTTTTGTACTTCTAAAAGACTATATTTCTAATGCGGGTTCTTCTGGTACAGGATGTTATTAGTTAAAGTCCAACCTTATTGAGTCACGCAGGAATTTTGTTTTGCTTATTAATATTCCATATTCAGACAACATTAAATAGTCTAGTCTGGGGCACATATGGCTAGATTTTTTTCTGTTCATCTTTTCTGAAAACAAACAAATAAATCAACAATAACTTCATTTCTATATATTAGGGCAGTGTCTTCTAATGTTAACATCATAACATTATAGACAACATAAGGGTAACCGTGAGGGTCACTGTATCTGTAACCAAATAGAATAGAATTCTAAAACACTAGGATTTATCTACAAACTATTTTTTTCAGTCTGTAGTTTTTGAGACAATTGGAGGAATTGAACCATTCTTAATGACGTTCTAGTCATTGTTGGTGGCTCACCTTACTGAAATATCAAGTGATGCTCATAAGGGGGCTTGGATATTACAGTGCCTTAGCATGTCTTCTCCTTTTAATTCTTTTGATTGTTGCTTTCTTTCTCTTTTTTATTCTTTTCTCTAATTACTTTTTCACTGCAAATTGATCATCTTGTTTTAATTGATGTAAATAATTGTTTCTACTTTTTGCACAAGGCCAGCAATTTCCCAGTGCATTACTGGTACTTTATTTTATCGACCCCGTAAGGATGAAAGGCAAAGTTAACCTCGGCGGGATTTGAACTTTGATGTAAATAATATCTCTGATTTAACAACGGAAACCAACCAATAAAAAAGTCAAATAGGATATTACTTGAAACAAATCAATACCAATGTGTTCTCATCTTATATAAAACTTATATCAGCATTCCTCATTCATTTGTGGTACAACCTGTGTACTTGCATGAAGTCAATGTCCTACTAAGACTTGTATGGTCAGCCATACAGACCAGGGATGGGGAATCTGCAGACTTAAAGTTGCATGTTGCTCATAAGATTGGATTTTGTATAAAATACATAGTATTTTATTTACTAGCAGAAAAACCACCCTTTGTGTGGTTTTCTGCTAGCATGTGTAGTGTGCATATTGATATTATACACAAATATATATGCATGTAGATATGATACATCAAATAAAATCGTAATTGACAATATGCACCGAAATTGAAAAGAGACTGTGTTACACTATCTTCTGTAATCAGTAAAGTAATCCATGATACGTTTAAAAAAGACAATATTATATATAAACTGCATTACGGTGAAATGTAATGAAAACGAAAAAAGAGAAAATTAGGGACGGAAATATAAATGTTATGATATATGAACGTTTATATAAGCGATGTGATATAGCGTACGTTATATCATAACCGGAAGTATTGACATTTGAAAACTTTTAAAAAAGTGAATCTTAGAATAAGCAATCATTATATATAAGAATATTTATGTTTAATCACCAGCTACGAAATTTAGTACATAAATTATGTCATATTCATTATTTATTCAAAGTAATCCAACTTATTTTATTAATGAGATAAAAAAATATATTCAGGACACAGTCCCGCACTCCTCCCTTTATTATATTGCGATTCATTGTGGATGCAGTGTAGTCAAATGGTTCAGAAGTATTCTCCACAACCATGAATTTCTGGGGTTGATCCCATGTGTAGCAACTTGGTCTAAATCTATCTTGAACCCAGAAGTTCATCAAACCAGTGTTTATTCCAGTTTCTGTGGCATGAAACAAATGAGAGTACAAGACTTTCCCCTGGACAGGATGCCAGTCCATTGCAGGGCTAAATCCCCAGCTATTGCTGGTACTCGTTTTCAACTGAGTATACTGGAGCAATGTGAAATGAAGTGTTTTTCTCAAGAACACAACCCATAACCCAGTCCAGGAATTGAACCCACAACATTATCATTGTAAGTGTTTTACTATTCTGTCAATACAGAAACTTTGACAATTGACAATGTGTAATTGCATATTAGTTATGAAATGATTTTACTGACATAAATCTTTTAATCTTTTACTAGTTTTGGTCATTAGACAACAGCCATACTGGGGCACTGCCTTGATTTAGTTGATCATATTAACCTCAGTACAAATTTTTTGAAGTCTGGTATTTATTTTATTAATCTCTGTTTTGTTAAACTGCTATGTTATGGGAAATAAACCCAGACACAAACATAGACATGGACACTCACACAGTCATCATCACCGTTTAACATCTATTTTCCATGCTTGCATGAATAGACACATGGATAGACCCAAGAAGACCTGGGATGAGGTGATAAAAGCTGATCTTGTCCAATTGCACCTCTCAAAGGCAATGACACAGGACCAAGACCTCTGGCACTATGCAGCAATGCAGAAAACCCAACTTTGCATGGGCACATAGACAGTATGTACATATAGGGGCTCCCACAAGACCACTGAGAGCAGTGTAAACTCTGAATGTCAGTGAGCATGTCCAGCTAACCTCAGTCTCCTCTTTGTCACTTTCAGTACAGTGTGTGACAAGGTGGCCCTTTAAATTACAGATAGATCTCATTTTTGGCAACTGAGTGGACTGGAACAACATGAAATAAAGTGTTTTGCTCAAAGACAAATGCACTGTCAGGAATCAAATTCACAAACCTTACAATCATGAACCAAATATCTTAACCACTAAGCCACATGCTTTCATATCCTTAGTATAAATATACATAGAAGAGCCAAATATCAGGACTGTAGAAAAAAAAATCCCATTGTATGTAGTTGTCATAGAACTGTTTACATTGAGCAACTTAACCCTTTTGTTGCCAATCCAGCCAAAACTGGCTCTGGTTGTATGAAATAAAATCACCCATTTTAAAAGTTTCCAGTTTATAAAGATCCTTACATAAAGTTACAATTTTAGTAATGAAATAATTGATAATTTTAGTAAATCTGTCAAAATTCTTCATTAATTAATTGAAATAGAGTGTATTTCATTAGGAATATGGTCTTGAAAGGGTTAAATTATAACAAATTATTAAAATGTTAATATAGAATTTACTAACCTTCTTTTATTTCTGCAATATCTAATAATTGCTCCTCATATAAACAAGTTATATAACTGACAAGTAAATTAGTCACTTTAAATATTCTGATGTCAGCAACAAACAAGAATATTTTCCAAAGAACTTTATAGACATTGCTTCCTAGGAAATAAAATAAAGGTTGGGTATTGAAATAGAAAATTAGTAAGATAAAAGAGAAATTAGGATAATTAAGTGATTAACACTGAAAGATAAATACTTTGAAATATCAAAAAAATGACAGGAAATGTATTTAACCCTTTAGCATTTAAACTGGCCATATCTGGCTCGAATTGTCTCACCTTTTTCGGTTCAAACCGGCTGTAACTGGCCACTCATACTAATATTAAGGTATTGTTCTCAAAATAAATAACATCAAAATCTCATAGATTCGATATTATCTCATAGATACAATAGTATGTATTGAGTAATGTAAATGCCAAAGGGTTAAATCTGTTATGTAATACAATCATAAACATTAGGTTGGATCATATGAGCAAGAGGTGGTCCCCCAACTAATCTGGAAGGGGAGTAACTCTGATTAAGTATTGACTTAGGTATTGTTGACCCATCCAACTCCACTCCCAACTCCACCCAAAGTATCTAATAGGTTAAGGCAAGATATGAAAGGAAGGCCACCACGTCAGGTAATAGGCCTAGGTTAGATGTGAAATATAGCTCCTATTTCAAACAGTGTTTAATACATATGGCCTATATGGGTTTCAGATATGTAGCGTACAAGATATATTTACACATGTAATGTGTAATATATAATTACAAGAGAACAATAAAAGAACTAATACTTGAGCAGAGTAACCTTCCTTGGTGCCAGGGTCAGCAGGCCAGAACACCTAACCCTGACACCCAATCTAATATAAATACTAAAATCTAATTGTAACATTTTAATTTATCCTAATTCAATTATAATACCCCATGCTTTAATATCAACATCATGTGTGGTAATGACACTGATGTCTACGCAGTCCATCATCATCAGTTTTACATCCATTTGTCTTTTACTATGCTGGTATGGGTTAGATGAAAGTTTTTGAGGCAGAATTTTACAGTCAGATGGCCTTTCTGACACCTAAATTTACTTTTCTTTCTAGATTTAAGGTGTGGATCTTCGTACATTGAACTGCTATATATATATATAAATACATATAATATATATATACATATGCATACACATATATATATATATATCAGCAGTGGTGGAGGGTGTTCTGAAAGTACAGTAGCCAGAGTCAGAACGGGATGGAAAAAGGTTCAGAGAGCTTATACCGCTGTTGGCCACAAGAGGTTTCTCTCTAAAAATGAAAGGCAGATTGTATGATGCCTGTATACGAACAGCAATACTATATAGCAATGAGACATGGGCATTACGTGCAGAGGACCTGCGCAGACCGGAAAGGAACGAAGCATGCATGCTTCGTTGGATGTGTAATAGTAATATACGTGAACGGCAAAGCATAAATGAACTAAGTGAGAAATTAGGAATAAGAGGGATCAGATGCTGTTTACTTGAAAGAAGACTACGTTGGTATGGCCATGTGATGCGCATGAAAGACAACAGCTGTATAAAAAAGTGCAGGGCGATCAAAATTGATGGTAGTTACAGAGTAGGTAGACCCAGAAAAATCTGGGACGATCTGATAAATTCCGACCTTACACACTTGCACCTCTCTAAGACAATGTCATGGACCGAGATCTTTGGCGCTATGCAGTAATACAGAAGACCCGCTTTGCCTATGTACAAAGCAAAACCTACAGTCAGTAGGTACCTCTTAACCAAATATACACACCAATCCACTACCCCTACCCTATCCTCCCACTCCCACCAACACCACCCTCTCTCTGTAACGTTGGTACCACAACATCCAGTCCAAATAAATGAGATAATGAGATCGAGATCGTGTAGGTGTCACGACAAAAAAAACACCGTCCACGCTGTAATGTGGCCGTGTAGGTAACACGGTAAAAAGTTCCCAGTTCCACACTGTAAATGTGGTTGGTGTTAGGAAGGGCATCCAGCCGTAGAAAACCTGCGAGATAGTCCTACATGAGCGAGACACGGTCATCCGACCAACCTTGCCTCAAGTGGGACAACTCCCATCTAACCCATGCTAGCGTGGAAGTTGGACGTTAAACGAAGATGATGAGGATGATGATGGTTAGGGTATTTGGCTTACAATCATAAGGTTGTGAGTTCGATTCCCAGCGGCCCGTTGTGTCCTTGAGCAAGACACTTTATTTCATGTCGCTCCAGTTCACTGAGCTGGCAAAAATGAGTTGTGCCTGTAGTTTGAATGGCCAGCCTTGTCACATTATGTGTCACACTGAATCTCCCAGAGAACTACATTAGGGGTACGCATGTCTGTGAAATGCTCAGCTACTTGCACGTTCATTTCACAAGCAGGCTGTTCTGTTGAATGGATCAACTGGAACACTCATCGTCGTAACTGACGGAGTGCCTCAACAGCATATATATATATATAAGCTGGGTTAGCACTACCATTAGGCCAACTAGGCAGCCCCCTATAGCATACATCTCAGCATCCAACCCATGCAATCATGAAATAATGGCTGTAAGAATGATGATATATATATATATATGCCATTTCTCTAAAATGGGTGATAAACACACATGCTTTCTTCCTATGAAAACATTTTATTCCATTTCTTCCTTTTCTTACTCTTATCTATACTTCCATTTCTTCTTCCCATATTTATCTTGTACTGTATTGTTCTCCTGTGTTGTTTTTCCTTGTTGATTTTTCACATACGTATACTAAGGAAAAAGGGGACAACAAAATGGTCAAAATGAAACTCAACAACACAACACACTGAAAATCCCAAATTACTGAAAGTCATAATGCTGGTAAAAACTGATATTACTTGCTGACAACCAAAACAACAAAACCACTTTCTTTCTCTTCCTTACTTTCAGATGATGGACAAGGTCCCAAAATGTTAAATGATTTACTCCTTTCAGCAACTGAACTCATGAAACACTTCTATAAACTAATCGCTGCCAACACAGACTGTTACCAGTTTCCTCAAAAGTAGGATTTTACTGATATACTAAAGGTCAATGATTTTTCTCCATTAGTTTTTACATCCATTTTTCAATGCTGGCACAGGTTGGACAGAGTCACCAAGAGTCCATTACAAGATTAACCGCAACTGTCGCTGGTATTCATTTTGAGCTGTGTGCATGAGAGCAGCATTGAAATGCCTCGCTCAATGACACAATACAGTCCTTAGTCTGAGGATCAAACCCACAAACTTATGATCATGAACCCTAGCCACAAAACTGCACACCTTCAATCTAATACAAAGGTCAATAAATCCTTTATGACAAATCTTAATTTACAAACTTTTCTGCCTTTCCTTATGGTGGCTACATCTGAATTGCATTACTTGTGTCTTCATATAATATTCTGATTCAGAGTAAAAACTTTCTTCATATATCTTGAACCTGATCAAACAGAAATGAATACTATAATTAGAGTTTCAGAAATTTAGAAACAATATTGATAGTAAATTAAATTCTTATAAAAATAATTCTGTACTGAAACCTATCAATTTAATTAAAACTAAACATAAATCAAATTTAATCACACAACTAACTGTAGTAGAGCAACATACTTCAACATAGATTCACTAATCTTACCAGTTTTCTTCTAGGGATTCAGAAACTACAGGACAGGCTGCTGCCAAGAATTCTGGAGTCACACATTCACTTGCAGTCAATAGGATGATTATTTTGGCTGAACACTGCAAAAGGTTCTCTGTAAAATAATAACAAAAAAGATGTTAAATGATTTTGCATCACCCTTAACCTTTTTAATACCAAATTGCCTGAAACTGCTCGATACAAAATTGTTTATTTTTAAGTGTTGATTTTGCTTTTCATCCTTCCGGGGTCAATGAATAAAGTAGCCATCAAATATACACCAAAGTTGATTTAATCAACTTTGCCCTTCCCCAAAATTTGCTAGCCTTGTGCCAAAGTTAGAAATCAATATTTATCTAAAAATCTTGTGTCATAATTACATTCTAGTACTCTTCTACAATTTTATCATGGCACCAGCACTTGGGAGTTTGCTATATTTTTGACACAACTGAAGAGACTTCTTGACTCTTTTTTGGCATGATTTCTACAGCAGGATTTCCTTCCTATCACCAACCACTTTACAAAGTGCACTGGGTGTGTTTTATCATGGCACAGCACTAGGGAGGTTACCATTCGATCACAAAATATTAGTTGGTAAGGCTATAGTAAAAGGCACTTGTTCAAAATATTTCACAATAGAATGGAACCCAAAGCCATGTAGTTGCAAACCAAATTACTTAATTATACAACTATGTCAATATATTTTAAAATTTTCATGGCCGGATTACTAGAGAATAAAACCTTAACACTGAGTAGTGCCATCTAACAAGCAAGGTGAAGGATAGAGAACCTTTTTAGGCTGGAAGGCCACATAGAAATTAACTAACCTCACTAAACCTGTTATTTTACAAAATACAATTACAAATGTATGTAAAGAAATATAAGTTGGTTTTTCTACAAGTCATAATTTGTTGAATAGATGGACAACTAGCGGCTTCACAGCTTCTGCCCCACAATCAAAGACATCATTGATTATTCAACCTGAATACATTTCTTTGATGACTGTATCTTCTGCTACCAGACACCTTATATCTATGATAATGACAAAAATTAATGACATGATAGTAAGAATTGTCATGCATATCAACTTATCTGAAAATATCATCAGTCAAAAATTAATATATCCCACAAAAGGTACTGTTTTTGTAGCTAATTCTGAACTCCCAAGACTAATTAATGGATTCTGTTTTACTGAAATATCTATAAAAGATATATTATATATATATATATATATATCCTCATCATCATTGATTAACGCCTATCTTCCATGCTAGCATGGGTTTTATATATATATATATATATATATATATATATGTGTGTATGTGTTTGTGTGTGTGTGTGTGTGTGTATAGAACTGTTTCTGGCAGGTTTTCTACAGCTGGATGCCCTTCCTAACGCCAACCACATTTACAGTGGAGACTCAGAGCCTTTTTACCGTGTCTCCTACACGACCACTTTATAGTGTGGACTGGGTGCTTTTTGTCGTGTCACCTACACAACCACTTTACAGTGTGTATTATATGTTTTTGTGGAACCAACATAACTCTACAGATAAAGGGTGGTGTGGATCGAAGTGGGAGGACGGAGTAGGGTGTGTGGAGTGGGGTGTATATTGGGTTAAGAGGTGCTTATTGACTGTAGGTTTAAGTTCGTATGTAAGGGAAGGTGGGTCTTCTGCATAGCGCCAAAGATCTCAATCCAGTGACATTGTCTTAGAGAGGTGTAAGTGAGCAAGGTCAGTTTTTATCACCTCGTCTCACGTTTTTCTGGGTCTACCCACTCTGTAGCTTCACCTGACCAATCTTGCCTCAAGTGGGACAAACCCGTCCAACCCATACTAGTGTGGAAGATGGACGTTAAACGATGATGATGATGATGATGATGATGATGATATGTATGTGTATATATATATATATATATATATATATGTATGCAAAAGGCAAACAGAAATAATAAAGCAAACGACACAGTACAATGAAGAAATATAGTATAGTTTTACACTTGATATAGTAGGAAAAGAGTCCTATATATATATATATATATATATATATATATATATGTAGATATTGTTAAAACTGAAAAAAAAAAAAATTGTTATCATATTAGATTCTTCTAGAATCTAACTAATCTTTTCTTTCTCGGGAACTTTGTTCTGTCCATACCTTTTGGTGTTATTATTTACTATCTCCTGGCGGTGAATTGGCAGTATCGGTAGAGGGTCAGACATACTTTCCAGCATAGTTACGTCCCTTTACGATCTGAGTTCAAATCCCGCCGAAGTTAACTTTGCCTTTCATCCTTACGGGGGTTGATAAAATAAAGTACCAGTAATGTACTGAGTAATTGCTGGCCTTGTGCCAAAAAATAGAAACAATTATTTACTATCTCCAACATGCTTTAATATGCTCCCCCACCCCCTTCTCTCCGCAAATATAAAATAAACTTAACTTTACTGCCGAATTGTTGTTGAATCAGATATGTAAGCTCTTCAATTTTCTCATCTCTCCTTTCGTAGTCCATCTGGCTATCAATGTTTAAACTGGTCTATTGTCTCTCGGAATTATGTATTGTAGACATTGTTAGAATTTAAAACGAAAAAAAAAAATTTATCATATTAGTTAGACCCTTCTAGAATCTAATCTAATTTCTCTCTCGGGACTTTGTTCTGTCCATACCTACCTTTTTGTGTTATTATTTACTATCTCTCACACATTTCAATATGTTTAAATCTGATGGAACCTTCTAGAATCTAATCTTTTCTCTCTCGGAACTTCGTTCTGTCCATACCTTTTTCTGTTATTATTTACTATCTCCCACACGCTTTAATATGCTTACATCTCCTAAAGTTACCCATTTCACTGCCACCCACCCCCACACACCACCATTGTTATTTGGTCCAATCAAAACTCAGCAGTTTATAGTAAAGTTTCTAGCATAAATCTCTATTGCAAAGCCACTGCCTCAGCTACTACTCCTTAAGTCTAGACCTGGTTGTTTTTTGGTATGCCAAATGGACTACAGAGTTGGAGAGTCTGAGCATTCAATGACAATGTCAAAGATAAAGGTAAATTCACCTCCTGCTGCCGGACGAGAATGCAAGCACTCCTCTTTATTTCAGACATGTTTGTTGTGTTCAAGAGACTAGGTGGGGGGTGGGTCTGCTAGATTCAGTGTGGTAAAAAATAACTTTTCTGGATGGGAAATGACAATGGGCTGGGTGGAGTAGGAATTATGTTAGCAGAAAAATGGGTAGATAAGGTAATTGCTGTAAACAGACTCAGTTCTAAATAGAATGACTGTGTCAATAATATCTACTTATGCACCCTAATCTGGCCTACCTGACGTTATAAAAGACAGGTTCTATGAGTTGCTAATGCTCATTACCTCCCAAATAACTGACAGCGACTACACAATTATTGCTGGCGACCTTAATGGTCATGTTGGACAACATTGTGATGGCTATGACGGAATCCATGGAGGCTATGGGTTTGGTACTAGTCATGAGGAAGGCTTCAGGATCCTGGAATTCTGTGATGCTAATAACCTAACTATCTGTAACACAAACTTCAAAAAGTGAGACAATCACTTGATCACCTATAGATCAGGGGAACACACCAGCCAGATAGATTACATCCTTACTAGAAGATGTGACTGAGTGACTGTTGCAAACACTAAGTCCCTCCCTCGAGAAGAATGCACCTCCCAACATAGCCTAATAGTTAGTGACCTCATAGTCAGGACTAGACGTACTTGACAACAGAGGACTATCTTGAGGAGAAGAATATGGACATTGAAAGACCCCAAAACCAATAACAAATTTAAGAGCATATTACTTGATGCTTTTGACAGTAAGGAAGAGCAATTAGAAACATACAATATAGAGAAACAGTGGGAATTCTTGAAAGTTAACCTGCTGAAGGTGACGGATGAAATCTTTAGCTGGAGCAGACCTTTAGGCAGGAGGAGAATAACTTGGTGGTGGAACAGTAAGGTGGAGGAGACAATCAAGGTCAAAAAGCAGGCTTGGAAAGTATGGCATGATGGGGGAAGTAGAGAACACTATTAGGTGGCTAGGAGAGAAGCTAGGTGACAAGTGTACTTTGCAAGAAGGTAAGCAGAGGATACAAAGTTCAAGCATGTTCTACAAAACAAGGACCAAACACGTGAAGTGTTCAGGATTGCAAGACAATGTGTCTAGGAAAACTGTGATATTGTCAAGGAGAAGTGTGTCCATAATGATGAGGTGTACTTGCCCTCACTGATACTGATAAGAAGGTAGCTTGGAAGCGTCACTACGAGAGACTACTAAATGAGGAGAATAAATGGGAAAAAGATAGTCTGCACCAAATGGATCCAATAGAGGGATCAGCTGTGCAAGTTAATGGTAGTATAATAAGTAAGGCAATCAAAGATATGAAGACAGGCAAGGCAGCTGGGCCTTCGGAGATAGTTGCTGAGATGTTGAAAGCATCTGGAATGGTGGGGACATACTATGGTCACCCGGATAGTAAACCAAGTAATACAGAATGGGGTCATACCAAATGACTGGCATAGCAGCATCATCGTTAACTGCTACAAGGGCAAGGAAGACACTCTACATAGAGGAAACTATTGAGGCATTAAGTTCGTTGACCAGGTCATGAAGGTCACAGAAAGAGTTATTGCACAACTAATTAGAGGCCAAATTGATCTAGATGAAATGCAGTTTGGGTTTGTGCCAGGTAAAAGTACCACAGATGCTCTTTTCCTTGTACGGCAACTACAGGAGAAGTAATTAGCTAAAAGTAAATCCCTCTACTTAGCTTTTGTTGACTTGAAGAAAGCCTTTGACAGAGTACCCCGCTCAATTATCTGGTGGACTCTTAGAAAACTAGGAGTAGATGAATGGTTTGTGAGAGCTATACAAGCCATGTATAGAGAAACAGTCAGCAAGGTTAGAATTAACAATGAATATAGTGAAGAATTTAGAATAAAAGTAGGTGTTCATCAAGGCTCCATCCTTAGTCCCGTCCTGTTTATTATTGCCCTTCAGGCTATAGCAGAGGAGTTTAAGACTGGCTGCTCATGGGAACTTCTATATGCAGATGATGTAACTCTTATAGCTGAATCTATGGCTGAACTAGAAAAGAAATTCCAAACAAGGAAGCATGGCCTAGAATCAAAAGGCCTTAAAGTTAACTTGTCTAAGACTAAAGTTCTAGTATGTAGAAAGGAAAATGACCATGTTCAGTATGTAGGAAAGGAGTAGGTAGAAATTCCATTCTATACCCCAAATGCAAACTATGGGTACATAAAAGATGTAGTGGGATCACAGGCAAGCTATCTACGAATGTAGATTATGTATGTGGCAGATGCTCAGATGCAATAAGTAACAAGTGCCCACAGGATACTAGCTCCTTCTACTGCCCTGATGGTTCTATAGAAATAGTGGACACTCTCCGTTACCTGGGTGACAAAATCAGCAGGGGTGGAGAGTGCTCTTAAAGTACAGTAGCCAGAGTTAGAACGGGATGGAAAAAGTTCAGAGAGCTTATACCGCTGTTGGCCACAAAAGATTTCTCTCTAAAAATGAAAGGTAGATTGTATGATGCTTGTATATGAACAGCAATGTTACATGGCAATGAGACATGGGCTTTGTGTGCAGAGGAACTGCGCAGATTGGAAAGGAACGAAGCATGCATGCTCTGTTGCATGTATAATAGTAATATACATGAACAGCAAAACATAAACGGACTAAGTGAGAAATTAGGAATAAGAGGTATCAGATGCTGTTTACTTGAGAGAAGACTACGTTGGTATGGTCACGTGATGCGCATGAAAGATGAAAGCTGTATAAAAAAGTGCAGGGCAATCAAAATTGATGGAAGTTACGGAGTAGGTAGACCCAGAAAAACCTGGAACGACATGATAAAATCCAACCTTGCATACTTACACCTCTCTAAGACAATGTCATTGGATTGAGATCTTTGGCGCTACGCAGTAAAACAGAAGTCCCAACTTCTATATTTACAAATTTAACCTACAGTCAGTAGGCAAATATACACCCCAACCCACTAACCCTACTCCATCCTCCCACTCCCACCAAGACCATTCTTTCTCTGTAAAGTTATATTGGTACCACAGGATATCCAGTCCAAACTAAAGAGGTCGTGTAGGTGTCATGACAAAAGAAACACCCAGTCCTCGCTGTAAAGTGGTCGTGTAGGAAACACAGTAAAAAGGCTCCCAGTCCACACTGTAAATGTGGTTGGTGTCAGGAAGGGCATCAACCATAGAAAACCTGCCAGATACAGTCCTATACGAGCGAGACTCAGTCACCCGATCAATCTTGCCTCAAGTAGGACAATTCCCATCTAACCCATGCTAGCATGGAAGATAGACGTTAAACGATGATGATGATGATATATATATTAAAAAAACAGAACTTTCTATTCTTCTACAAATTTGGCTGATATGATTTTCATTGAACATCTGCTTTTCCGTGTTGGCATTGGTTGGAATGGATGGTTATAGACCAAGTCAGTACTTAATTGGAGCTATTGTCCTCACAGATGGCTTAGGATCTACATCTCACTTATATATGTTCCACTTTTCACATGACCTCTATATGAACATCCTATGAACAACCAGATTACGGAGTGTAGTACTGGATGCATTTTATCATAGCATCAGCACTAGTGAGGTTGTCATGTCCTTGACACAAATACAAAGTTCACTCAACCCTTTGTTAGGCATGGTTCTGTAGCTGGATGCCTTTCCTTACATTATGTACTGTGTGCATTCTATACTGACATACCTGTTTTGAAATTATATAAAGAATTTAGAGTTCCTTATTATGGTGGAGTAGAACCTTTTACTTTCATTAATTTTGAGTTTACTCATCTACTAATGGCTAATGTTTTTGTTTTTTTTAAATCTCACTCCATATTGTAAATTCCACCAAAATAATACGGAAAATAAAGAATTCCAAAACGTTTAAGAGAAGGTACCATAGAACCAAGTAAATAATTATGATAAACAGGTTTTTGTTCCTACTGTCAATTCTGGAAAAAAAGACATCTAGAGGTTTTTTCTCAAAACATCAACTAAGTATTTTGCAAAGCTTGAGACTTATCCAGTTTCTCATATGGATGACCTGGTTAATGATATATCCAAACACAAATATTATAGCAACATTTGTTAAACTGTTATGAGAAAGAAAGTTCTATGTATTATCCTTTAATCAATTTAAAAGACATAGATTGTTAGAAGTCTAGATATAAGGGACATAACTGCTTTTATAGATAAACAGCTCTTACCCTCACAAAAGGTATACCGTATTCCTGACAAAGCTATATATGGCAAAATATATAAGATATCCATTTTATGGATATTTTATCATCTAGGTATATGGCATCAACAGTTTTATTATCTGTATATAATATGGTATCAACAGTTTTATCATCTATATATAGTATAGTATGGACAATTTCATCACATATATATGGTATAGACAATGATGGAAATAGTGGAGGCTATGCAGTGGGATGGCATTCCTCTACTTTCCACTTTCGGAAGAATGGAGCTTATAGCATCTGCCCCTCCTTTCCAACTTCAACTTCACAAACTTTAGTGTAGTCTTAGTTCCTAAAACCCATTTCTGTGACTAGGTATATAGATTGGATAAATCACTTAAACAACATATCACTACTCAGTTCACTCCTTTGTCAACTCATCTGTGAAGCTTAGCACACTAACATTTGTCATTCTTTGTTGTGGGTGTCTTCTTAACTCTTAACATTCTCTTTTTTTTACCCAGCATCCATAGTCTATTCACATTGCATGTACATACTTGTACACTCATCTCTTTTGTTTATATTGGTTGATGCCTTTAATACATAGCTACTCTTAGATAAAGTGTATTCTTTTGTGTAAGTTAATATTGCACATCTAATGGATTGTGTTCAAATCATTTATCCCCAACATCCAATGGTCGTATCTCATTACCGTGTATCATCATCTTATATATGCTTCATCTGGCTTTTTACACAGAAAGGGAAGCCTTTTATTACAAAAAATAACTGCACTTTAAGCTTCTTCAACCTTTCCTTTCCCTAACTACTACACTTTCATTACAATCACATAAATAATCCAGTACTAATTAAATCACCTAGATCACATAAATTATTAATTACTTCTAACAAACCATCTGAGTAGTTTATGAACTTCATTTCATTCCTGGCTCTACTACCAACTACTTGAATGTATCTAATTAGTGCATTTGAAATCCTAGTTATTTGTCTATCAGAAATTCCACTGCATCTTCTGTATACCTATTGTTTACACATTAGTATAGAATACTGAGTTCCAACTAACCCTCTTCACACATATTGAGCTATACAAATTCCACATGAATGTAGGCATAGCAGTGTGATTAAGAAGTTTACTTTTCAATTATATTTTTACAGGTCTGATCCCATTGTGCGGCACATTGGGTAAGTGTCTTCTACCACTGCCTCAGGTCGACAAAAGACTTGTGAGAGAAGTTTGGTAGGTGGAAAATGAATGGAAGCTCATTGGGGAAACCATTCTTGTTCTTGAATGATAGACTGAATACATTGCCCAGTTTAATATCACTAACTGGCCATTGGGTGTCTTTAGCACACTGTTGCAAGCATTTAGGCCATGTCTCCAATTTGAGTATAACTCCCTCGCACTAATCTAAACAGTCTTCAATAAGTTCATGGGTGTTATCTTTCCTTTTCTGACTGAGGACTAGGATCTTGTGTTCCTTACTACCTAGCACTTTGCTCTTTGACATGTTGATATTTTATTTTTTTAACATTTGATATGTTGTGTGTGGCCCTTTGGGATATTCTGATACCAATAAAAATGTTGGTGATGAACAATTACAAAATCTTACCATTTTTATTTCTAAAAAATTTTTTCCAAATGTATTCAGCTTTGCGTCTCTGAACCTCCGCATCCTTTATCTTCATCATTTCAGAAACCATTTCAATAAACTGCAGGGGTTGAACAGATTTTTGTTTCAAGAGAAATCTTCGAAAATCAACTCGGTATTTGGGACTCAGGGCCTCTTCAAAGTATCTGAAAATAACAATAAGTATTATTATTCTTGTGGATTGGCAGTATCGGTAGAGGGTCGGACGCCATGCTTTGACGCATAGAGTTACGTCCCTTTCTATTCTGAGTTCAAATCTCGCCGAGGTTAACTTTGCCTTTCATCCTTACGGGTCGATAAAATAAGGTACCAGTAATGCACTGGGTAATTGCTGGCCTTGTACCAAAAGTAGAAACAATTATTATTCTTTTTTAGATATCTCATCTCCATACACATATACACATGTATCTGTGTCTATATCATGACTCATTCACTGTTCACTTTCCTGACATTTGTACATTATTCTATGTACTATACATGCACCTTTGATGAGTTGTAGTGTACCTGAGCACTGTACACAATAATTTTAACTTTGCCTTTCATCCTTACGGGGTCGATAAAGTACCAGTAAAGTACTGGGATAATTGCTGGCCTTGTGCCAAAAAGTAGAACAATTATTATTATTTTAAGGCTTTAATCATGGAATAGCTCTAACTATTATGAAATCATCATTACCATTTAACATCTATTTTCTATGCTTGCATAGGTTAGATAGGTTGTCATGTTCTGAGGCCAGACAGATCAGATGAACACACCCTGCCCATACATTCCACTTTGGTTTGATTTCTATGGCCAGATGCTCTCCCAAACACTAACCACTTTACCGGGTGGACTGGGTGCTTTTTGTCATAGCACCTACACTATCAACTTACAAGGTAGACTGAGTGCTTTTGTTATGGCATCAGTACTACCACTTTACAGGGTTAAATGAGTTGTCACCTTCCAAGAGTAGACTGGTCAGGTGACCACGTCTAGCTCATACATTTTATTTTGCTAAGATTTCTATGGCTAGATGCCTTTCCTAACTTCAACTGAGCATTTGTACTACCACCGTACAGTGTATATTATCATGGTAGGGCATCGCTGGCTTTCCATACTGACACGGGTTAGATGAAGAAAGGAGGGGGTGCACCTTTGTCTGTATGCTGGAGGGATGAAAGGTGTGAGCCGGAGAGGACCAAGGTAGGAGAGGGGGACATAGTAAGGGAATGGAAAGTGGCCTACACAAGCAGGAATTGACATGTCATTACACTTCTGTTCCATCACTATTGTCCTCTCCATGCTCATTTCATCCTGCTCATGTGTGAAGGCAGGTCTTCTGTAGTACAATCAACTCGATGTGTCATCTCTTTCATGAAGTTTAGCTTCTCGAGGTTAAACTTCACCATATCATCTCACATTTTCCTAGGTCTTCTTCTTCCACATGTTTCATCACTTTTAAGCACTCTGCATTTCTTTATGCAAATGTCATTCTCCATATGCATCACATGTTCATGCCATCACATTCTCAAATTGCATCTGTCACCTCTTGTGCCTAAGTTAACTGATGCTTTGTCATTCATGAATACTATCATAAATCCATCAGAACAGGCTCACCTCATTTCTTTCCAATCCTCATGAGTCCTGTGCACACAAAGCCAAAGTCTCACTTCTATGTAGCATTGCCATTCACAAGCAACATACAGTTTGCCTTTCACTGTGAGGGAGAAACCTTTGTATCTAGAAGTGTAGTTGCTCCCAGAACGTTTTCCACCTAGTTCTCATTCTGGTAACTGTACTACAAGTTTTTTTTCAGATTTTCACTGATAATTTTTGAGGACTTGTATCTCCATTTTATATCATTAATTTGATATAACTTGTCCAATCATTGCTGAATTGTTTCTTCTTTATTTTCATATATAACATATAAATTGTTTATTTTTATTTTACAGCTTTGATAATGAGTAGTGAAAAAAATTCCAATAAGACACATTTTGCCAGTGGAAAAAAGGACTGAGTATAAGGCCAGCGACAAAATAAATTAATGATGTGGAAGGCCCAGGAACTTCCAATGAATGTGGGGTACAAAACTGGTTCAGACGTTTCAAGGAAGGTGGCACAAGCCTCGAAGATAAACCAAGATCGTGGAGACCTTCTTTTGTGGAAGATGATGCCTTACTTGAAATGGTGGAACCACAGCCAAGCACAAGTACTTGTACATTGTCAGTAGAACTTGGTCCTTCACAAAGCACCATCAATCAACACCTACATAAGCTCATGCTTGTGAACAGACATTGTCAAGAAGTTCCTCATGAACTGACCAATGACCAGGCTCAATAACTTGTGAACATTTGCAAACAACAGCTAGCAAATCCTCAAGATGCCCATTTTGGGCATTGAGTTGTAACAGGGGATGAAAAATGAATTTATTTTAATGAAAAAACGCTTTTCAAAAGTAATTTGTTTGAAATACGAAAAAACTTTTACCCACCCCCAGTGCTGAATTTGGTTGCCTAGATAATAGAACCTGTCAACTACTTTTAAGAAGCCATCAGAGCATTTGATAGACCTTGTTTCATGTGAGTCCTTGCTACTTACTTCTCCTACATATCTGCCACACACACTGCTACATCTCTTGTGTATCCATAGTTTACATATAGTACACAGGATAGAATTTCTACCAACTCCTTTCCTACATACTGAGCATGACTTAAAGGCCTTTCAATTCTAGATTTTGCTTCAAAGTCTGGAATGTGTCCCACCATACCAGCAACTATCCAGTTGCTTTGCTCTTTTTCATATCCCTGATTGCCTTACTTACCATACTGCTGCTAATTGGGATGGCTGGTCCCTGTTGGATCTACTTGAAGCAGACCATTTCCTTCCATGCATTCAACAGTTTCTCCTAATGGCACTTCCACACTTTTTTCTTTCAGCATCAGTGAGGGCAAGAGTACCACAATTATTTCAGATGCACTTCTACCTCACACACAGACTTGCAATCCTGAACACCTCATGCCTTTCATCTGTACAATGTAAAACATATGCAAACTTTCTATTTTTCTCCTTGCTAAGTGAACCAGATGCATAGCTTCACTTCTATCTTCTTGATACTGTTCTTTGCTTCCTGCATTTTGCATGCTTCTTAGTTTTGATTGTCTCATCTACCCAACTATTCCACCACCATGTCACTATTCACCTCCCTGAGGCCTTGCACTAGCCATAGAACTTGTCTGTAGCCTTCAGCAAGTTATCACAATGGAACCTCCACTGCTCTTCTATATTGCCAGTCTCTAACTCCTCTTCCTTAGTGTTATAAGCATCAATCAAGCAAGGCATACCTGAATTTGTCACCTGTTGAGGGCTCCCTTGGTTTCCATTTCCTTGTATCCATCTAGCTCTAACTCTAAAGTTGCTGACTACTAAGTTATGTTGAGTGATACACTCCTCCCCAGGAAGAGACCATGTTTACAGCCTTCAGTCTATCTTGGTTTATAGATTACATTTAAAGCAATATACAAGGAATTTTAGGTCAGCAAATTGGTAAAGTTGGTAGAGCATAGGACAAAGTACCTTGTGGTATTTATTCTGAATTTCTGCATTTTGAGTTCAAATCCTGCTTAGATCAATTTTGCCTTTCATCTTTTCATGGTCAATAAAATATAGTACCACTCCAAGCACAATATGTAGAATTGTTAAGGTATCAAACAAGGTGCCATGTAATATTTGTTTCAGGTCTTTGTGTTCTGAATTCAAATCATTTTGTTGCAAGCATTTTGATTAAGTTTTTCTCCTACCAATCTTGAGATTCTAAAATAAGAGACATGCACTACTCTTCCTTCCTTGACTAAACAGTGGGAAAAAAATTCTTCAGTGAGTTTTCATACTAGTTAAAAATTAAAATAAAAAAAATTAAAAAAAACACTTACAGAGGTGGTAAATTTGGCCTCTTAGATCGCATATTTGTGAGGCCATATTTAGATGCTTTCAGATCAGATACGGACATATCTTTCCTTTTAAATTCATGTTTTTATACGTCAGTAAACATTAATGGAAAAACCAATTCTATTATGGTGAAAATGCACTGAAACAAATTGTTAAATAAAATCAATTTCATCACAGGAATATTGTTAAGTGAATAAAGTTTTTTGGCAAAGAAATTTCTGGTAACAGAAGAAAAAAGTCGTACACTATAATACAAATACTAATTATTATTTACGGCCCTTGCCATTCTGAGTTCAAATCTCGCCGAGGTTAACTTTGCCTTTCATCCTTACGGGGTCGATAAAATAAAGTACCAGTAATGCACTAGTTAATTTGCTGGCCTTGTGCCAAAAGTAGAAACAATTATTATTAGGCATGATGTGGATTGACAGCACCGGTAGAGGGTCGGACGCCATGCTTGGAAGCACAGTTACATCCCTTTACGGACTGAGTTCAAATCCCGTCGAGGTTAACTTTGCCTTTCATCCTTACGGGGTTGATAAAATAAAGTACCAATAATGCACTGGGTAATTGCTGGCCTTGTGTCAAAAGTAGAAACAATTATTATCAGGGCCTATGAGAGGAGTCCAGCTGGTACTTTGTTCCGGACCCCCAAGAGCTAAGAAGGCCCCACGGCATCCACGCAACAGCCATTTTAAGAGAAATCTTTGCCTGTTTCGGGCCCCAAAAGGGTCTTGTACTGCCTTGCAAAATTTCTCTTGGAAGACCTGATTATTATTATCATCGTCACATTTAACATCAGTTTTTCCATGCTGGCAAAGGTTGTTCATAGGCTAGAGGAAGATGCCTCATCTATGACGCCACTGTCAATGACTCTTTCGCTCGTGCTCACACCCTAGATGTGGAGATCACGACACACCGTGCTGAACGGAATACACTTTTGAAATACTGTGATTTATCAGTAAAACGCTTTGTTTTTTGTTGTTTTGTTTTTTTTTGCTGTGGCAATGAAGTCGTTCAATTGGCTGCTGACCACAAGGTTCTTGTCATTGTTGCAGACCTGTTCACTCTCCCCGTTCGACGGGGAGACCTCCCATCCACTTTGAGGTGGGTGAGAGAAAATGGGTATAGCTTTCATGGGGGATTGGCAGTATCGGTAGAGAGTCGGACGCCATGCTTTCCAGCATAGTTACGTCCCTTTACAGTCTGAGTTCAAATCCCGTCAAGGTTAACTTTGCCTTTCATCCTTACGGGGTCGGTAAAATAAAGTACCAGTAATGCACTGGGTGATTGCTGGCCTTGTGCCTAAATTAGAAACAATTATGTAAAATCTTCCCATTTTGCCTAATTTCTCTCCGTTTGGGGGCACCTTTTTCATGGTCCTCCCCGTTATGGGTTTTTAGCGGTTGGCGGCTTGCCTTATTGAAGTACCAAGTGAAGCTTGTGAGGTTGGCTTGGCTATTTGAGCGCTTTTGCCTTGCTATCACCTGTGGCAATTCCGTGCCTTTGTTTGTCTTAGCATTCCCTGTTGTAGTGTGTAATTAAGTGTGCACATCTTTTTTTTTTTCTTCCTCTAATTTTTATTGATTTATTTCTTTTGTAAATCATATTTATTACATAAATTGTCAAACATGCCATATTGTTGTTTTACTTGCCTTGAGCTCATCAAGTTTTCATATATGAAAAGGTGTATACTAAAATGTATTCATTAGTCTTGTAATGTTGTATAAATTTACAGTAGAATAACGTTGCAAATATGTTTTAAATATATACATAAATAACATAACAATGCGTAAATAACATTATTAATTGCTCGCAATTCGTTTAGAAGGACAAATATAATGTCTAAAACATCTTGTTTTCATAAATCAAAACAAATTATTAAAACGAATGCAAGGACTGTTTTGTCATAAACCTCGTATTTCAAATTGAAACAAACATTATCTAACTCTAACCATTAACTTTACCTCTACTACTAAACACCAACTTTAATTTATATAATTGTTTCACCAATTTGAAAAGCTGGATAATAACTAAGCGCCATTTTAATAGAGAAAACTTGTATTGTTCGAACCTGTAGACTCCCCAGCACCACTACCATCTCTGACTACATCTATGTAAGAATGTGTAAGTTATTGCGATTATCTACGTTATCAAAGCCAACTTTACATTAGCTATATAGGTGGTGTGTATTAAATTACATAATGGTTATTATTTACAAAAATTACAAATAACATTTTTTTGTTTTAAAGAGAAGACATACAACAGGGAATGCTGGTGTTATCAGACTTACCTATAAACAACCTATTCAATGAACTCAATAGCGACAATGAGCTTACTGAATTGACAAATTATAAGATTCTTAGTCACTGTATCCATCGCGAATTCTATCTATCAATGAAACTGGTTGTTTTGTTGTGTAGTAAAGGCTGATGTTAAGGTTCAATCATGAGTCAAACGTTTACAATAACGGACCAAAAAAAAGGATATTTTAAACTAACTCGAAATTTAGAAAATGTACTTCAATAAGATTTTCATGTTTAAGAATGTTCCATGTTCAGGCGGATTAAGTTTCAGAATTTTTAATTAAAACAATTACTGTAGCCTGTCAACACGATATACATTGGTTAAATTCTATCGTGATGGGTAAAAGATATTTTGAATGAGTATTTTATATTGACAAACGCTGGCATTAAAACGGCAATATGATGACTGCAGTTCGTTTCAAAAAAAGAGCAAAAGTCTCGGACAACATTGTGACCATTGAGGTGTTTCAGCTCCGCCATCCAGTTCTACAGCAGAACTTGACTGAATGCCATGCCCTCGCAATCAAACGATACTCAACAAAACAGCAACTGTCTCCGTATTGGAGTTTCCTTTAGGTTCGGTCTCCTAATTAATATACGAGAAACACAGGTTACCAATCAATGCAGACGCTTTTGGTCTATTTGCTGTACCTTTTCCCACGACACGCTGCTCTATCAGATTGTAATACATGGCTTGGACGCGATCAGCTTTCCATCGCAGCTGGAACCGATAGGGTTGAACTGAGGGCGTAGCAAAAAAACTCAGCAGCATCACAAACTTCCCGTTCCAAGGTGCCCAGCCCTTAACTGGGATGCGACTTACTTTCTCCAATGGAAACCTAGTGAGTTCAGTGTCAGATCAAGTCTCCATTTCCCGTAATGTTCTGAAGGAATTGCGAGCAATTTATGTTATTTACGCATTTGTTACGTTATTTTAATTCAATACCTGTACAGTTATTTTTATCTTGCATATTCGTATTTTTATTTTATGAAGTTTTAAAATTTCGATATTTAAACAGTTTTAAGTAGCGTTTTTTTTGTTTTGTTTTTAAACTCCCTTAAAAATGAAAGTGTGCTGGCTTGCCTCAAAAATCATTCCCAGTACTCGCGACGTTGCTGTCTTTTGCTCTAGTGTTGGCTCCGTTGTTCACCCCTTCTTTTACATTTTCTTTAATATTGTAGCATTGAAAGAATATATCTTTCATTATATCATCCTTTGTAGTGTTACAGAGGCATTTGTAATGTTATTTATGTATATATTTAAAACATATTTGTTATGCTATTCTACTGTAAATTTATTTATATGCTCTGTTTATATTTTCATTCTGAAAATGAAAATAAAACGAAAGAAAATTTGTTTAAAGGTAACAATTTTTAAAATTGATGTCACGAAATAATTCATCAAAGTTACTATTAAATGATTCTGATTATTAAAAAAATAAAGAAGATACAAACAAGACATCGATAAACCAATTCTTTCAGCCAGTGGCATTCGAGGCGCCTGGGAGAGCTGGACCGCTGACAGCGAAGTTTTTGTCATCGTTAGCACTTCGCTTTACTGAAGTGTCAGGGGGTACCCGTGAGGATACCTGGTTGTTTCAGCGCCTTAGCCTTAACAACAACCTGCCTTACCGAGGTGTCAGGTGATGCCCGTGAGGGTGCTTGGTTGTTTCAGTGCCTTAGTCTCGCTATCACCCGCAGTAATGCGACGAGTGTGTTGGCTTGCTTCAAAAATTTCCGTTGACTCTTGTGATGAGACCGATTGACGCACTTAGTGTTGAATTGATGTTTTTTTTCTCTCGCTTTGATTATATATATTTTTTATATTATATTTATAAGATTCTTAGCAATAATTAATTGATTATTTGTATGTACTTTTATTTAATCTTATATATTTGTTATATACAGAAAAAAAGAAACCAGAATACGACAAAGGTGAACATCTCTAAATTTCCAAAAGAAACAAATAATAATTGTTTCAACTTTTGGCACAAGGCCAGCAATTACCCAGTACATTACTGGTGCTTTATTTTATCGACCCCGTAAGGATGAAAGGCAAAGTTAACCTCGGCGGGATTTGAACTCAGATCGTAAAGGGACATAACTCTTTGCGTCAAAGCATGGCGTCCGACCCTCTACTGATACTGCCAATCCACCGCCCTTTGAATAAATCCACTTTGAATAAATAATTGTTTCTACTTTAGGCACAAGGCCAGCAATTATCCAGTGCATTACTGGTACTTTATTTTATCGACCCCGTAAGGATGAAAGGCAAAGTCAACCTCGGCGGGATTTGAACTCAGATCGTAAAGGGACGTAACTATGCTGGAAAGCATGGCGTCCGACCCTCTACCGATACTGCCAATCCACCGCCCTTTGAATAAATAATTGTTTCTACTTTTGGCACAAGGCCAGCAATTTCCCAGTGTATTACTGGTACTTTATTTTATCGACCCCCGTAAGGATGAAAGGCAAAGTTAACCTCGGCGGGATTTGAACTCAGAATGGCAAGGGCCGTATATCTATGCGTCAAAGCATGGCGTCCGACCCTCTACCGATACTGCCAATTCACCGCCCTTTGAATAAATAATGAATGAATATTACATAATTTATGTAGTAAATTTCGAAAAAATAAATAATTTAAAATTGACTTCTTTTCAAAGTTGCACTTTCGGTATATCGTCGCCACCACCACCACCACTACCATATATATAGAAAGAGTGAGTGTGTGATGAGAGAGATAGAGAGATTATGATTTTCTACACGCTGACGCGTATGAGTGTGCACATACATATATCTATATGTATGAGTATATAACTATAATCGCGCAAACACAAACTTATAAAAATACACCCTCACGGACATACATTAACACAAATACACATACATTCACGCAAACATACATACATTCACACATATACATTTACACAGACACACACATAGTCATGATAGCAGCGTTCGGTGAATTGGAAATGGGAGGGTAAAACAAGTATAACGTTTTATTTATTTATTAACTTTTTTTTTTAAATTCATTTAATATAATGGTTACAGAACGAAAACACTAACAAATATAATATATACAAAGGGAAAGGAAAAAAAGAAAGAAAAAATACACAAGCATTTAATGCATACATCTTAGACCACCGAACGATATACAGGCGAAAGAGTGAAAAAAACGAGTCGCTACCAGAGCAAAAGATAGAAATATAGCGAGGAGCACTGGGAAACCTCTCTAATAATTTTTGAGGCAGGCCAGCACGCTTGCAGCGTTACCGGGGGTGATGGCGAGGCTGAGATGCTGGAACAACCAAGTGTCCTCACAATCACCAGTTACCTCTGTTTGGCGAGCCGCCAGTGAAGATAAGAATCTCGCTGTCAGTAGCCCGACTCCCCAAAACGTCTCAAACGCCACAGGCTGGATAATGTAGTTAGCTGACAGAACACAGTATTTTAGGATTCCGTTCAGCTGCAGATGCTGTAGCTCTCGCCCTTACCACTGCATCCAGAATGTGGGAAGAAGCAAAAGAGTCACTAACTGTGACGTCCCAGGTAAGGCACCTGCCTCTTGACCAGGAGCACAGAGTAAGACCGTCAAGTCTTTTCCCATCAATTCAGGACAACCCAGATGGTTCCAAAATTGAGGGGATGTTTGCCCAGGCCAAAGCTCTTAAGTGGTAATAGGACAGCACGCGAGTTTGTCGGCGTTCTTAAATTAGAGACACGTGTGTGTGTCACTGTCTTTAAGTGAGACATATATGTGTGTATCCCTTTCCTTCCTTTTACACACACATACATTCACACAAATACACATACACATTGCGTGATGGACGGGTGGACAGAAGTCCCTCAAATTTATATACATGTAAATGCTGTTCTACTGAAGCATTTCAAGTATCTTGGAGCCTTGTTCATGAGTGATGGAATGCAGGAGTCTGAATTAAGTGCAACAATTTCAAAAGCTGATGCAGTAATGCGCCAGCCTCAGCATTCAGCAATCAGATGAAGGGGTGTTGATGTAAAAGCCAAACTTGCTGTCTTCCTGGTATTCCTGCCAACTCTTACCGAGGATCATGAATATTGAGTAATGTCCAAAAGAATACAATTGCAAATAAAAGTGGCAGAAATGGGATTCCTCTGAAGGGTCTTTGGAGTAATGTTACTTGATAAAGTGCATAGCTCAGAGACCAGAGAGTCACTCCTGGTAGAGCCGTTACTTCTCTGAATTGAGAGATCACAACTCTGATATTATGAGTATGTGGTTAGAATATCTCAGTAAAGAATCGCTAGACACATTTTACAGACAAAACCAACTGGCAAGAGACCCAGAGGTAGACCCTGAGCAAGATAGTTGGATAACATCCATCAGCTTGGCTGGTCACGCTTTGGGATCCAGCTGGATCAGTTAAAGATGTTTGCTACTGACAGACTCGCTGGACGGAGTGTTTGAGAAGGACTCTGCCTCCACAACCCTCTCAGAAATAAGTGGGTGAAGAAGATACTGTCAATTTACATATATTTATATGAATATATATTTGCATATAATACCAATATGCACACTACATACACTAGCAGAAAAACCGCCCAAAGGGCGCTTTTTCTGGTAGTGTATATAATGTAAAATGAAATTGGAGTGCCCATATATATGTGTGTGTGTATGCGGGTGTATGTGACCTATATACACTGGTCACAGACAGGCATATATATATATATATATGCACACATACACACATATATAATGTATGTATATACACATAATGTATGTATACACACACACAATGTATGTATATACACACATATATATATATAACAAAGGAAGTGTGGTAAGGAACCAGGTGGACCATAACGTCCCAGAGTACTCGATACTATGCCTAGTAGAGTGGGTAATAGGACCCCAACGGCTGAGCTCCGGTCGTTTTGACAGCTATTTCTGAACACAGTATTGTTAGCACAGCAGTAGCCTGGCTGAACTTATCAAGGGGTAATTCCATATATGGGCATGCACTCGTGTCAAGGAGATCTGAAAGTTGTTGCTATCAGGGGAGTGGTCAAAGTTTTTGTAAGCACAGTTAAGTTCCTAATATGTTGCAAAGGATTTTCTTCTTGGAAAAGAGAGGGGGGAACTCGACTCCACCCCCTCCGAGTTTTCTTTACCATGTTTCGTATTTTTTTTTAAATTTTATTTATTTGTTTTTTTTCCTGTGCTACCACCTAATCTTACTTCCGAACATGCTACGAAGGACATTTTTTTTCCCACGGAAAACGAAATGAGAGGGGAAGGGCTTGAATTTTTTAACGGACCCGGGATTAGGATTGGGGTCAGGTTAGGGTTAAAGCAAACTTCCACAATGAATCTTACTAGAATTATGTTAAGAGTACATGTATCTGTGGATGAACAGGCTGCTCTGTTGACTGAACAACTGGAACATTCAACTGTCAAAACCAACATAGGTGCATCGGTCATTGTAGCTGAAAATAATACTTTAGTTTTCAACAAGCATGGCTCGGATAACCCTCATTGTCTTGGTACTGCCTTGGTGTTCTTTAGCTTCTTTAAAAGCAATACAGCCAATGACTGTGTATGTGACATTATTTAAACATTTTTTCATTGTTTTAATATAACCTGCCAACGGAATGATACATCATCAGTATGTGACCTCAGTTCCAGAAATTTACTTTCACTTTCTTTAGTCCCACCCTTGCAAGCAAGGAAAAGCGGACGTAAAATGATGATGATTTCTTTCTCAACCTAAAATAATATTTAACATGCGCTCTGTTCATGCTGTAAAGTGTTCATTTTGGTGCCACGATAAAAGGCACCCAGTCCACACTGTAAATGTGGTTGGTGTTAGAAAGGGCATTCACCTGTAGAAACCAAGCCAGAAACAGTTCTGTATGACAAGATATGGTCATTTGATCTCACTTGTCTCACAAGGCAACCCGTCTATCCCATGCTAGCATGGAAAATGGATGTTAAACGGTGATGATGATAATCATTGATGCATAGCTCTAAATGTGTATCACAAGAAAGAAGGTAATAGTGTTAATCTTCTGTTATAATTCCATTTACATCTAGGAATATTTTATATAAATATCAGATCCATCCCCAGTAATTGACTAGTACTTTATTTTATTGAAAGACAAAGTTGACCTCAGTAGAATTTAAATTCAAAACATAATGGGCCGTAACTAAATGCTGCAGGCATTTTGTTCAATGCTCTAAAGATTCTGCCAATCCACATCTGACTTCTGCCGGCAGAGAGGGTACTGTAATTGATAAATGTTTTGTTAGTTTCCATTGTTAGGTTCAAATCTTCTCAAGTGGGCCATCAAGAGACTTACATAGTCGTTTGGCTTGTAAGAAATAATTATTTCTACTTTTGGCACAAGACCAGCAATTACTCCAGTGCATTACTGGTGCTTTATTTTATCAACCCCATAAGGATGAAAGGCAAAGAGAAATAATTGTTTCTACATTAGGCACAAGGCCAGCAATTACCCAGTGCATTACTGGTACTTTATTTTATCGACCCCGTAAGGATGAAAGGCAAAGTTAACCTTGGCAGGATTTGAACTCAGAATGGCAAGGGCCGTAACTCTATACGTCAAAGCATGGCGTCTGACCCTCTACCAATACTGCCAATCCAAATAGCCTCAAATCATACATCTCCTTAAAAACAGAGAAAACACATTGATTAATGTAGTCCTATATACAGAAGTTGTGCTCATCACAATTGAAATACCATTTTTGATCATAGGTTTTCTCAGATCTGAAGAAAGTAATAGATAATTCTGAGATTGTTTAAAATGTGAAAACTGTTTTGTTTTTTTTTCTACTATTAAACATACCTATTAAAAATTAAAATCTTTCCTTTCATATTATCTGACTTAATGTCAAATTTCTTCACTTTTATTGCCACCCCACCTTTCCTAAAAAAGAAGAATTATTAGTTTCTATGAGACATTATGCAGCTGCTAGGAGGGAGACCTTCCACTTTTGGAATGTGAAAAATTCTACAATTTTAGCCATAATTGTTAGAAACAAACATTTTTCCATTTTAATCTAACTTAAAATGTCAACCATGTTGAGAATTAATCACTTTACTACATGTCACCCATGGTCAGATATGTCATGAAATATATTCTACATTTGTTAAAATAGATAATTTTGATATTTTTCAATGTAAAACTCTCCATTTTCACTATTAAACATATTTGTTAGAAATTTAAAATGTTGCCTCATTCCATCTAACTTCACGATTATTGATCTTTTTTGCTCCAAAAAATATTACTTGTTTATATAAGACATTCTGCAGCTGGTAGGATGAAAAGAATCAGTAATCATTTTTTTTTTTTTCATGTTTGATTGATAAATATAATTTTTTTTCAGGGATTTTCATGTAGATATTCAGCGTTCAGGACTGCACACAAGGGAGGGGTGGATGGGGGTCAAAGCTCAAAGGGTTAACAGCAATTGATGTTCAATCAGAGCTGACCTGGTACTAAACTGAACTGAACACCCTTTTATAGTATCATTTCAATGCCTCTTTATTTTTCGTTCAACAAAATAATAATTAAAGAACATTCAATTTAATAAAATGTATCATTTAGAACAACAATTAACTGAAATAATAGAAATGAACTTAACATTTCTGTGAACAAAAAAATATTTTATATTAACCAGCAGCAGTAAAAATTTCAACTGGCTCCAGTGACTGCCATGATGTGTCATGTGGTATAACATTTGATATACTGCACCCAATAACAAACATATATATATATGGTATATCACATTCTGTAATAACCCCCAGCAAGTCATAATATAATAGTTTCCAGAACCAACACTATACAGCAGCCAACTTTATTCAATAGTGATTTTGAAAGAGTTTTTACAAAGAATATAAGTGGCATTCTACTGAATTAGAATAACTGTTGTTATTACTCTTGGGAGTTGTGTTTCTTTTTAGACAAACAGGATGATGACCTTTCATTTACACAATGTCTTTCTTTATTTGTTTCTTTAAATTCACATTGAATGGTGGTTCAAAAGATGATTGATATTAAAAGTATTGATGGTCATTTTTAAGAGTTAGGAGACAGATTCATGGCAGCTCCAAAGCCATTCAACTGAGAAAAAATTTATTTTATGGAAGAATTACATATGATTAGCAAGTTTTGATACACAGGACAAAACAATTGATTTTAATCATACAAGGGATTGCTAATCTCAGTACTGAAAAGTTTTTCAACTGAAATGCTAATCTATATCACAATTTTCAATTTTCAATTTTCTTTAAATTCCAGTTTATATATGGTTTTGTCATAGTGCAAGACAATGTTTTTGTCAGTTGATTCATATGATTACTCATTCAAAACAATGTATATAACAACCCAAATTAACAGACTAGGAAACGATTCCTGATGGCCAATTTCTGATTAGCATACAGTAAATTAATAGACCAACATAATGTTATTTTTTAGACTATATATATATATGGCAGTGCTACAGCATGACCTCAGCCTGTACGTTGGAACACATAATAGAATAGAATATAGCAGGGAAAGTGGACATTAAGACAATGATGAAGATTATGATATATATATGTGTTTGTGTTGATAGTGTGTGTTTGTAGATATATGTATATGTAGCAAGCATATCTTTTAGCAAAAGAAACAGAAATGCATGCTACACATACTTATATGTACAAACACTTATATCTGCCTTTTACATACCTTTACACACACATACACACCTATCTTTTAACTCATTCCAATTCTCCAATATCTATCTCATGGACCAATTACTCAAGAATCATGTTGTGTTTGATATGAAGGGGAGCAATATAATTAAGGATATGTACCTGAAAAGAAATGGGTGGATAAACTATAAAATAATTGTTTCTACTTTTGGCACAAGGCCAGCAATTACCCAGTGCATTACTGGTAAAATAATAATATGTACCAACATACAAAAAACAGTAGAGAATTGATGTTATCAATAAGAGAAGTTTTACCAAATCCTTGTATAATTTTATGGAATAATGGTATGAATTAGACAAGTATGAAGTTTAATTTTTTAATGTCTTTGAAAACTGTTTAGTCAGGGAGGCAAGAGCAATGCCTGTGGCCATTTTTAATGCTTCAAAGACTAGTGCTAAGGAGCGCTAGTCTTCCAAGATCCATGGAGTGGTGTTAAACCAGTGAGGGATTAAGTCTACCATAGACCAAATTAAGCCCTTTTGAGATCCTAAAAACTTAAAAGATTGTAGTACCTCCTCTTCATATATAAAGTTAGCAAAAAAAAACTTTTGGTAGGGAATGACAAATGCATTTCATTTGAATAAAATGATTCCTTTCTTCCCTTGATACCTGCACATATGCTTATTTCTCTTAATCATTAACCCAGCCCCAGGTCTACCACTCCATACATCTCATTTCTTGCAATTCTAGTGCACAGCTCTTCATTTAACATGTCTTCTCTCCAGACTACATAATCAGATCAAGTCAATTACCTCATTTTCATACAGTCAATGACATAGTCATATTATCTATTTCTTTAGTTCACACAGAAATCATAATCAACTTGTCTCCACTATACAATCTACATATCAACCATTTCTGAAATAGGACTATGGCATTTATCACTCATTGCTTAATACCACAGAAATTGGAATAAGTCTTCCTGCTGAATTAGACTGTACAATTAATTACACAAATATTTGATGGGTTAATTTTAGGGATGGAATTTAGCCATTATTGACTTATTTACCAATATTTCATTGTTAATAAAATAATTACTTTGGAAATAATTAATACTTTGTTAATTGGTGAGAAATTGATGACATATGTCTCGTTTGATATGAAATAAAATCTGTAAATGTATAAATGTAAAAAAAAACTAACTTCACATTTGTGCTGTCTGTGATTAGTGTTAGTGTTAACATATAATGCACAATTTTTATACAAAAAAAATCTGAGCAACCATTTTAAAAATAAAATGAGCAAGAATTTTAAGAAAATGATATGATTCTTAAAATGATCAAAGATAATCTTGTTATTCTTTTCATCAATTGTAAAGTTTCACTGTTTAATTGGGGTGTGTTGAAAGCAGACCAGTTCTTTCTGAAGGCAGCGGACCTAAAACTAAAAGATGAAATGTTATTATAATTTACTTAAACAGTTATGTACTTGACATGGAAATTATCTTTTTAATTTGATGAATTTTAAAGGAAATGACAATATAGATTGAAGAAATAAGTGTCAGGAAAAGGTGTTTAGGAGAATTAAATAGCAATTTATAGGATTTGCCTGGATTTGCAACCGGTAGTTAGTATTAGCAATTGGAAAGACCAATGGAAACATTGTTTCCTTGGTCCGATTTGACGAGCTCCACTCCACTCATTAAGCGAATGAGGTCTGGGATCTTGTCAATCGACATATATTATATGAAAAACATCTGGGGTTTTGGGCTCACGATTGTAAAGTCATTGTTTTGATGCTCTAACCAGGTGGTACATTGTGACCTTGAGCAAGGCACTTCATTTCATGTTGCTCTAGTTCATTCATCTAAAAAAATGACTATCAACTCATCCAAAAGGCAGTTTTATATTCTCAGTAGTTTAACACCCTAAGTTCTGAGGCTCAAGATAGACCTTTTTTTTTAATAGGAATTTTTAGTTCAATAAAATGAGATAATTTTGTGGAATAGTTCTGTTGGCACTGTTTGATCAGTTATTTCCTGTGTTAATGGAATTTCATTTTTCCAAAAGTTGAATATTGTTGCATGATTATTAAAGTATATATATAAGAGTATATTTGTAAAATGATGATGAACTTGATACTATAATTGTAATTTCTCCTCAGATCTTCCAAACTACATGTTGTATATACTATGCAGAGAATAAACTTTTTTTGACAGTAGAAATAATTACTTGAACTTCTTCCACCACCTCTATTCATACATTGATCTCTGTACTATTGCTTGATCTGATCTAAATCTGCCGTTAATTATATCAGCTAAAAAATAATGAAAATTTAAGGAGACTGGTGTTGAGCTGTGTCAGCAGCAGTTAGCCCTTAAGAGTGTTCCTAGAGATTACTAACACTAAATTCTTCACTCCTCATGACAACTGAGCTTATCAAACTCTTCTCAGAACTCTCTAACAAAACTTGCCTATATGACTGATCAAGGTGTTGGCTACTTCACTGTAACTGCTCAACTAAAGTTCTGATCCCTACATATACTTACTCACTAGTTATACTGTCTATACAATATTAAGTTTAAGCTTATTCCTGCATACCAACAAAGTCACTTCTCTGCTAGAAACTAGTACATTAGTTTATTTTACTTAAGTGCTGAAACCCATTCTTCAAGTCTTAACCATCTGTTTTCAGTTCTTTGACAGTAATTTTTATGTGTATTTTGTTCTTTGTGAATGTTTTAAGATAAATATAAAGAGAAGAGGGTTGATGACAGAGTCTCGATGGATATCTACCTACATTTATTTCTGCATTATATATCATCATATATATATATATATATATCTTATCAAATGATTCTATGGACATAATTTATAGTATATATATATATATATATATATATATACATATACACATATATATATATATATACATAATTAACATAATTAAATTAGTTTGTAATACTTCATGCTGGATCGGCAACTGGTATGTAGATTTTCATGATAAATGTCCCTAAATTGAAGAATGCTTCCCTGATAAATTCGTGAATTCTTCAAATATTGGTCTTTTCCAATACTTGCTCCTTCCACGAATGAAACGATGGGAGGGAGATCGATATATAAGTGAGATAGACTAAAAATTGTTTTCGGTCTGTGTGGCTTATACTCCCATAAATAGAGTTTTTTCTCTTAAATTTAAGATATATGTATATTTAAATTTAAGGTATATATATATTGTTCAAATTACATGTCTTTAAGGTTTAGTCAGAGCAGGAATGACACTGCCCATGACCTTTGCAGGGCATCAAGACTGGTGGTAGTGGGGACCAAAACTCATGGGTTATTTTTTTATCAAAAGCTGGTTCATATGCTTGCATAAGAATAAGTGCAGCTAAATGCACCTAAGAGCCAGGTAGTGGTTTTAAACTGAACAAAGGACTAAGTGTGCTATATACTGTGAAAATTGCATAACAAAAAATATGTAAATAATTACAATCTATCTCACAGCCTATGGCAGTAGATTGTTAGAATTGTTAAAGCATCAGACAAGAGGCTTTGCTGCATTTGTTCTGACTCTTTATATTCTAAATTTAAATCCTGCCTTGGCTTACTTGGGTGGTAGATTTCATTTGTCAACCAGAATAACACCACTGCCTGGAACTTGGGTACTTGGCTGCCTTTAGCAGAATCTGCTCTGTTGCAGGTCTCCTATTTGAGACTACCTTTCTTCCTCTCATCAATTTTGGAAGTCCTGAAAAAGGTGGTTGGCACTGTTTTTTCCCTCCTGCTTAACTAAACAGTCAAACACGCACACACATGCATTCATATGGCACATACACACCTATATGTGGCTCTCTAGTAATAAAGTATTTAAACGAACAAAAAAGAGAATAACTTCACAACTTTGTAAAGAGAGTAAAATATCTAGAAACCTGATAAGTTTAAGTAAGCAGGGTTACAGAAATAAAGAAAGTCTATATTGACTCTTTCTTTATTTTATTGATTTGTTCTTTTTGCAAGCCATAAACATTATACGAGGGTAGGCTAAAAAGTTCATTGGCTGACTATGAAGGAGTGATGTTAGAGCTATGAAATCTTGCATGCATAAATTTCAACTCTTCTTATTAATAACTGCATTTTTTTTTTCCAGGGATTACCTCATTTGGTCATTCCCTGAGAGTATCTTGATCAGCCTATAAACTTTTCAGCTGACCTTCAATTTGAAATTTGCTTCTTAGTTGGAGAAAGAAAATATGGCCTATAGTAGTAATTCCCCATCTCACAGCCATACAGTTTACAACCTTGTGATGACGAAAACACAAGATTTTGTTTGCTCACTGTAGTCAAGTAACATTTGGCCAAGTCTGTACTAAGATAAGTGAGTGATTATGTAATCTAGGTGCTATAAACAATTTTAACAAGCCAATAATGGAGACTCTATACCAGGCATGGGCAACCTTTTTAGAGAAGTGGGCCGCATGAGATATGGTTCATCATCAGGCGGGCTGCAAGCGCTAATTTTTACATTCATGCCCACATTAAAAAAAAGGGGGCGGTAACTCAGGTTGTTTTGATTTGTTTCTTCTGAATTCGTACACATTGTTTTCCTCGATCGTAAAAATGATAGAAAGATCAATTACTACCGAAAAGTTGGGGTAATAAAATCAGAAAGATTTCACTTAGATGACTTAGGCGAGACACTCAGAAAGATTCGCGGGCCGCAGGTTGCCCATGACTGCTCTATACTGTCACTTGAACTGCTAAAAATAGCAGCCATATCTTCCTTAAATTACACCATGCCATTTTTTTTAGAGCAAATTAATTTAATCTAAAGGTGTTGAATATTATATGCATAATTATAATTTATAATTGATTTTAATTATATCTTTGAAACCACGTGGCTTAGTGGTTAGAGAGTTGGATTAGCAATCGTGAGGTTTCAATTCTCAAACCGGGTGATGCATTGTGTCCTTGAGCAAGACACTCTATTTCATAGTCCGACCAGTAGATAGTATCAGCAATGGAAACATTGTTTCCTTGGTCCAATTTGATGAGGTCCATCCCACTCTGCAGGTGAATGAGGTCTGGGATCTTGTCAATCGATTAAAAAAATATATATCTTTAAAAAAATAGTTTCAATGAATATTTCACCTTTTATTTGACTATGTTTTCACACAGTTTGTCTCTCAACCAATTTGTTCTTCTACAAATATTGTATATACTCATGTATAAGTTGCATCTTCCCATTTCCACGAAAATACATGAAAATCATGTAACTTTTCTACTACTGAACCTACAAAACTTCAATTCAAGAAGTATGTTTTTCATGAATGTCTTTTGACCCATGTATATTTCGACTAATAAGTTTTCAGTGAATGTTTCTAGACCCTTTTTATATATCGTTACCTGTAAATTTCCCCTTTCATTGAGTTGAAATAAGTATACTTACATCTGTCTGGTGTGACATTGAGC
The DNA here is from genome assembly GCA_964016885.1 of Eledone cirrhosa. Lineage (NCBI taxonomy): Eukaryota > Metazoa > Mollusca > Cephalopoda > Octopoda > Eledonidae > Eledone > Eledone cirrhosa. The sequence goes on from OZ024740.1 coordinate 341,913,410, forward strand.
AATGACAATATACAAAAATGTCAGTATAAACTTCAACAAATGAGATGTTTTAAAGATATCTTGTCAACTTAAGATGATTAAGATGTTCATTTATAAAATGATTAGCTTTGTTAATTAAATGTGGCATCTAGAAATGCTGTGCTGTCATCATGTATCTTATGTATTTTATGTCCTTCTAGAAGGGCCTGCTTCAGGTGCATCAAGACTTTTACGCTTGTATTTATTAGCATCATTAGTATAAACTGAAATTATAGAAATCAAAATATATTAAACTAAGATTTAAGAAAAGCAACATTTAAATGTTGTGTAAATGCTTAGTAGATAGCAGTTTAAAGTATTTAAATATTTTTCTCTTCTCTGAAATACATACATTGAATACAATTATATTAATCCACATGCTTGAATCAATATATACATACTTAAGAAAAATGTAAATACTATAGGTAATCATTTCTGTTGGCAAAAAAGTTTTAACATTAAATTATCCCCAGAATGCTTAGTTTGTCATTGATAAAACAATTTGTAAAATTTTGTTCTTTTATTAAACTCCTCCAAATATTTGGTTATTTTCAAAATTAATTGAAACCTATGGGCAGCATATTTCAATACAAGTATGGTAATAAAAGGGTCAATGAACTGTCTTTGTCCAAAGACATAAAAGAACATTTTCAGTTAATTTAAACTCACCAGCCATCACCAATGATCTGCTAAACACATACACTCTTTTTCTTTTCACATAAACATATATTACACATTGATATACAAACATACTCTCATATATATATTACGTTGTCATAATTCACACATTTTACATAAATTTACTTCAATATTAAAAAGGAAATCATGTTAAAGATTAAATGAAATAAAAATAAGAGTTAATGAGTTTTGAAAACAGAATCAGTAAGAAATATAGTGTTCCACTTATCTCTGATATGATTTAATTATTTCCAATTTTGATAATTTTTCGCCACCTATCTTGACAACAGATTTATGTATTAATCTTTAGCACGCTAATAATTTTTATGAGTTGTTTCCCATTATCTATTATGGGGAAATTACTTTTATGGCACCCTCTGTCGCCCACAGCGCGTTGAAGGTTAAAAAAGGTGTTGATAAGAAGTTGTTAATCCTCCATTTGTTAGCAACCAAATACTCTCTTTAACTCCCCATGGAAATACTACTTATAAATCCACTATTATTAAGGCTTTAGTAAATTTATTAATCAAACTAGCTGCCAAGAATACATTATATAATCAAAGCCTCAATAATAGTGGATTTATAAGCAGTATATTAATTTTATTTTCCTTACAGGTTCAAATCTTTAATTGAAGAAGATAAAAGTTTACTATCAGAGAAAGAGATCACAAATGTTTAATAAATGAGTAGTCAGAAATTATTAGAATTCTAATTGAAAAGTGTTAGAGATAAGTGAAACACTTTGTGTGATGTAAGTTGAAGATTATTAGAATAGTTAATATCGTGTAAAAGAACCATATTTAAAAAAAAATATCAATGTTACTAATGTATTACTTGATTTGTATCAGTGCTATTATACTGTACTACAAAATATATCTATTGACTTTTAGTTAATGCTATATGTATAGACTTCCTAAGTATCTTCTTGTCTTTATATACAATGTCTTTGTGAACAGATAAAGAGGGATCAGTAACTGTTTTAATTCTATGTTAGGATTTCATTAGTGACTGAATACCCTTCTTCACTGTCCATGGAAATGCTATTTATGTAGATTTGGGGGACTTGCCAGAAGCAGAAGTAGGACAGGGGTTGCTCTCTGTCACTTTTGGACTGTCAAACACAGAGGGCGTGTTCTTGCCAGAGGTTTAGGTGGGTAGGGCACTCACGGATATACTCCATCTAGACAAGATCAACCAAGGAGACTCCCATGAGGTAGGTGAGCTATGCTTTTCCTTCCTTTACATCAAGCTATTTCAGCATCATGTGGGGGTTTTTTCATCTATCTTCTCTTATTCCTGGCCTGCAGACAATATGTCGACAAAGTTAAAAATTGATAGCAATACCATCAGACACTTCTTTGTCAAAGGAGATGTAATTGCCTGGATTTGAAAGATCAAAATGGTGGCTAGGTTGCAAGGCATTGAAGATGTAGCAGGCCTCAGGGTACAATACTTGGAGGGAAATGCGTTGGTGTTGTACCTTGAGATGAACAAAGCAAACCAACTAGACATGGAGAAGATTGAACAGCACCTAAGGGAAGAGTTCATGGAAGGGTTGTTTGCTGCATTTGCCAAACAAGGAAAAGTGAGGTGGATGGGAAAGCAGATGGATGTGTATGTGGCAGAAATACGGATATTGGCCACACTCTTTGGATTTACAGGCAGCCTAGAAAAGGCAGTGCAGTTGGTGTGAGTGAATGGCTTCCCTGATGAGATATCAGTGAAACTGCAACAACTGTCAGACAATGAAACGATGTTCATGTGTCAATTAATCACTCAAGCCTGTGTGTTGATGTAGATTAATATAGGACAATCCAACTGACTAGAGAGTTGGTAGTGTTTTTTTTTAAAACTTAGGTCAGGGGATGGAAGGGCAGTACCCATGATTCTTTTTAGGGACTTCCAAGTCTGCTGGGAGTGATGAAAAGAAGGATTCTCAAACTGGAGACTTAATCTGAATACTTACAACAGAGTGTCCTCTGCTAAAGGCACCCTAGGACCAGGTAGCGGTTTTAAACTAGGGGGTGATTTTAGTCTACCACCCAAGCAGACTACAGCAAGATTTGAACTTTAACTGCAAAGGGCCAGAGCAAAAACCCCAAATCATCTTGTCCAATGTTCTAATAAATCCACATATCTACTGCCCTGGACTGGTACTTTATTTTATTAATCCATAAGGTATAAAAGGCCAAGCTGACCATGGCAGGATTTGAACTCAGAGAACACAGATCTGGAACAAATATTGCAAAGAATTTTTTTCTATGCTCTAAGAACCTTGCCAATTCTCTGTGCTGTATTGTGTACACCAGAAAGAAACAAAACTTTTGCTAACCCATCTATCTGGTTGCAATTAGATAGCATAGGAGTTGGGAGGTTTCACTGCTATAAGAAATAGAGATAATGTCAACTGTTAATATTTGCAAAGATAAGCTGACACTCCTCAATTTCACAGGCACCACCTAAATAGAGAATGTACAGTCTTTTAAAAACTTAACATCTTGAAATTTAGGTTAAACATCAGGAATTTTCAACTGCTTCAGATAAATGGGTAAAGTATAGAAAAAATGGTTGTAAAGATTTGTAGATAGTTAACTAAAAATTTAAATTTTTACTGTAACTTTTGTTTCTATAGAGACCATATTTTTGTGGCCTCTGAGTCAAAATTCTCTTCACATGTTCTTAGTGTGCGTGATATCCAATTTCTATCAGCACCTTGCCAATATTTTGAGAAATCGTTGACAACTGATGCTGTCTTATTTAATTCTTACATCCTGTAATGCTGTAGCAGAAAATATAAAATCATGGGTTTGTTAATTCTAATGTTTATAATATTGTTATTACTGGACAGATTGTCGTGAAAATTTGCAATATTAGAGTTTATAAACTTTAATATTTAATATGGTGCTGTTTTGTACTATTCTAGAATATCTTACTAATATGGTTTCTTGCAGTATAGGACATCAATAGCTAAAAGCCATAAAATGAGATGAATTCAGTTAAATTCAAATGAGCTGGGTACACCACATCATGGAAAACACTGACTTTTGATTGGTTCATCCACAAAGTTCAGGAGAGGAGGATAGATTTTTTTGTAGTAGTAATTGCAGTGAAATAACAAGAATCTTTCCTCCTCTCCTGAAATTTATGGATGACCCAATCAAAAACTATCCATCCCTAAACTCCTGATCGAGGTCTGAAAACAGCTGTTTTCCTCCAGAGAAAGAAAGTGAGACCAAGTGAAAAAGAGGAATAGAGGAAGAATTTACCTTAGTACTAGACTGATACCTTACTGATAACCTCAAAAGAATGAAAGACAAAGTTGAACTCAGAGCACAGAAAACCAGATTGAATACCGCAAAGTATTCTATCTGATTTCCTAACAACTCTGACAATGTGCTGTCTATTCAGTGATAATACTTCTTTTTACAAATGTATTTAGTCATTAATGATATATTATATTGCAAACTTTATCCTGTAGAAATGGAAATGTATGAAAGATAGTTATAAAAGGTAAAAAAATAAATATAGAAATAAATGGTGAGTGTACATGCAAAACAATGTTCGGAGAAAAAATGTTTTGTTTAGTAATCTTAAATTTTAATTATTTCAGTAAATTTCTTAACACTTTAACATTTACATTAGTCTATATATACTATTGTATTTTCGCGGTAAATCTTTATCTCACTTGATATTGAATCGATGAGATTTTGATATTATTTATTTTGTGAACAATACCTTAGCATCAGTATGAGTGGCCAGTTACAGACGGTCAGAAAGTTGTGGGAGAATTCTGGTCAGATACAGCCGGTTTAAATGCTAATGGGTTAACCAATTTAGTTCTGTTTTCATTTTGCTGATCTCTTCCACACACATACTAGCAACAAGTAATAATGAACATTATTGTGTATTGTGTTCAAGTACACTACAACTCATCAAAGTAGCCTTGATTCAAATGGAAAGTAATTAATACTAATTAATGACATAGTTGTAATGAAATGTAATTATTTTTGTTATTTATCTTCATTACTGTGTACACATACACACACATTCCAATATCATTATTAATATTTTAAACTCTATTTTTCTATGCGGGTATGGGTTGGACAGGTCTGCTATACTACTTATCCTCGCTTATCTGTCTCTCGTCAACTCCCTCGATAAGTCCCAGTATTCTGATCTCAACAATGTTTTCTTCTTCCACAGTTAACCTCCATATCAGCACATCATCCTAGTTCACCCTGGACTAGTCATATATTCCCATCAAATGTTCACATCAGTGAATCAGCTTTCCAACATACCTCATCAATTTATGTGTTTAATGCTTCAATGCTTTAGCTTTACTGTGGGTTACCAAAACACATCCAACAGTTCAAACTTATATCTTTTTTGTTTAGTATTCACAGATCTTCCACATTTAACCCTTTAGTATTTACATTACTGTATATTTACTATTGTATTTTCATGGTAAAGGCTTTATCTAACAATTATCTCACATAATATCAAATCTATGAGATTTTGATATTATTTATTTTGAGAACAATACCTTAAAGTCAGTATGAGGGGCAGTTACAGCCGGTTTGAACAGAAAGAGGTGAGAGATTCTGCCCAGGTTTAAATGCTAAAGGGTTAATGTCCATGCTACACTACCACAAAGGCCAGGTCCCTAGATTTTCATGTATTTCAGGTCTCCTTTGGCATTTTTCAATCTTTCACCCCACTACAGCAAAAAAAAAAAAAAAATTAAAAAGTGATGTGCTACTGCAAGGAATTTAGGCTTTAGTTTGGTCAGCCTTATGAATAATATGGCTCTGATCACTCTTTGTAATATACTTCATTTAGTCTGCCTTTTTACATGAAGAGAGAAACCAACACATTCACTAGCATAGAGAACACACATAGAATACTTAGATACAGACTCCAGATCATATACTTCTGTCCTCACCAGTTTGATCAAAGTTATTTATAACCTAACAAAATTACCCAATTAGAGAATGTTATAAATGAAAATGAGTTCTGTTGTTCATACAAGCAATGTGTTGTTGAGGAAAAATATGTGAATGTAGAGAGGTTGATCAAAGTCTGAACAATTAGCAATATTGAAATTTGTTAGTTCTGTGATGATTTTAGGAATTATATTGAAAGTATATATTAAAAAAAAAGATGGAAATATTTCAGGCAGAATCAACCAGGAAGATGTTTTGCAAGATAATAAACTGTCATTATAAATACTGAAATGTTCAGATTAAACATATATTGAAACCTAGTGTGCTGAAGTCAAATGTTAAAATAAAAAGGATATTATATAAAATAATTTAAATGTGGCCTCTCATCGGGCACCAGGATAAAATTTTGTCCTGGCACCCGATGAGAGGCCAGTATTGAAATGGCTCCTCCACTATACAATGGTGGTTATAATTGGACCCCGAAACTAAAGGTCGCGCATATATGTTAAGTGTATGAAATATTGATTATACTAAATAAGCTCTCTTGCAATAGATTCAGCATTGTTTTCTTTGGCCTTTTATCTATGGATATCCTGCATATATATACATATATATATAAGTAGATCCCGAGTTGAATTGTGGGTAGCCACAGTAAATAAGGTATTCAATACATGTATAGAGTGAAGACAGAAGTTCATATAGAAAGGGCTTCTTCAGGACTAGAACTTTCATTTGCGATGATTTCATACAAATGAAACAGTTCTAATCCTGTGGAAGCCTTTTCTATATAAACTTATACCTATATATACATATATATATTTTGGGGAGGGTTTTATTGTTATAATATTGCCAGAAATAATAACAGAACACACTCACTGTTTGGTTGGTTTTCGCTTCTGTATCTTTTATATCTCCCTAGTTAATTTATTTGGCAATCAATGTTTATCATTGATTGACCAGCAGTTAAAAATATAGATATAAATATATAGTCTATCAAAGTTCTTTCGTCACACATCTGCAACATCATCAGTGGTACTATTATGTTTTCTCCTATTGTATTGTAATTAATGTCTACGCCATTTTCTATGGAGATATAAAAGATACAGAAGCAAAACCCAACCAAACAGTGAGTGTGTCTGTTATTATTTCTGGCAATATTATAACAACTAGCAGAAAACCACCCGGAGGGTTCATGCATTGGCCTTCCACCATTAATTAAATCATCACTGTGATGTCTGAGGTAAATTATTCTCTGAAGGTAGTAACTTAACTAGACACAACTAGATTCATACAGTCTATATTTCATCTCATCTATCAGAGGAATGGGAGATGGTATCAATTCTGTAGGAACGTGTAATAAAAAAAATAACAGCCTACAAGTAGATGTAGCTAAAAACATAGGTTTTACATGTAGCCATTGCACCAGGACAGTAAGCAGGAAATGACCAGAGGAAACATGCACTATCAAATTTTTCTCAGAATAATGGAATAAAACTGAAGTATGGCTCTCTTCTTAGTGATACTTTCATCTTTACATTTTTATTAAACCTGTTTCTTATATCTTATAAGCATGTTTATTAAACTACCGAATATTTATTTTATCTACTCCCAAGCTAGAGTTCCTCTCCTTAAATAAGCTGGTTCACAGAGAGCCATACTTCAGTTTTATTCCATTATTCTGAGAAAAGTTCTTCTCTTTAAGTTCTTAGTGTATAGCTTTAACTCACCAATCACTAACCCATGGTGGAGCACATTTTTCACAGAAAAGCCTTTGTGAATACTATCATGTGTGTGTTTGTTTTCCTACTCAGGACAAAGTAAATTTTGACTTTCCAATCCAAGTAACTGAACAGGCCAGATGATTGTCTGGAGTTTTACTGTTTGTATTACAAATAGCAAATTCATTCTCATTACACAGATCCAGGAGAATGGTTCCTGCTTCAATTTTTATATCCTGTTCATAACTAGTTTATTTTCTTGCAAAAGGAAGCAGTGTGAAGTTAGGTAGTACAGAATATTTGTGTGAGCATACAAACACATACACTTTCATATATACAGGTAGATAAATTGATAGAGAGAGAGAGAGAGGAGGGTATAATGGGAGAATAATACAAACATAGATGTGTATATATCAATGAAATTTGATATCAAACATAGGATATCAGACCAGATTTGTTTAAACTGTATACAGAACTCCTTCTTAGTGTTGCTTTCACTGAAACATAGGAAAAATAATGAAAAACAAAACTGTGTTCCCATCTACATATATTCTCTGATCTGATGTCTCAGTATTAGAAGAGATATGTCATAGTCTACCTGGTCTCTAAGCAGAGACATATTACAGCCTTCCAGCTATATCTATAAACATGCCATATACAGATCAGTAGCTGTTTATATAGTGACAAATCCAGGTCATCTTTCTTCATAGCTTTATTGGTCATACAGACAAACAAACTTTAAGTTTCCCATTAACTAGTATGATTTATGATAAGTACAGGTATGATTCTGTGATTAAGAAGTTTGCTTTACAGCTACATGGCTTCGGTTTTGATCCCACTGCATGGCAGTTTGGGTAAGTGTTTTCTACTGTAGCCTTGTGTCAACAAAAGTCTTGAAAGTGAAGTTTGGTAGACAGAGACTATGTGGAAAGTGTTGGATGGACTGTTTCTGTTCTAGGGTAGTGGACTTAATTCATGGCCTGATTTAACACAATCAGCTGGGCCTTTGTTGCTCTTAGTGGAATTTATTCTGTTGCAAGCATTTGAGCTAAGTCATCAACCTGAGAATAACTTCTACCCACCAGTCTCAGAAGCCCAATACAGGGTTCATGCATTGGCGTTCCACCATTAATTAAATCATCACTGTGATGCCTGAGGTAAATTATTCTCTGAAGGTAGTAACTTAACTAGACACAACTAGATTCATACAGTCTATATTTCATCTCATCTATCAGAGGAATGAGAGATGGTATCAATTCTGTAGGAACGTGTAATAAAAAAAATAACAGCCTACAAGTAGATGTAGCTAAAAACATAGGTTTTACATGTAGCCATTGCACCAGGACAGTAAGCAGGAAATGACCACAGGAAACATGCACTATCAAATTCTGGGAAGGTTCAGTAGAAGCAGGAGACAGCTTCTGCTACCTGGATGATCAAATTAACAGCAGAGGTGGGTGTTCCGAAAGAACAGTAGCGAGAGTGAGAACAGGATAGAAGAAGTTCAGGGAGCTACTACCACTGCTGGCTATGAAAGGCAGATTGCATGGTGTATGCATACGAACAGCAATGTTGCATGGTAGTGAGGTCTGGGCACAGTCGATTTGTGAAGATTGGAAAGAAATGAAGCTTGCATGTTCCAATGGATGTATAATAATAATATACAAGAACAGCAAAGCATAAATGAACTGAGAGAGAAACTAAGCATAAGAGGAATTAGATGCTGTTTGCAGGAGCAGAGATTTCATTGGTAAAGACATGTGATGCATATGAAGGATAACAGCTGTATAAAAAGGTACAGAGCGTTCAAAGTTGATGGAAGCCATGGAGTGTGAAGACTTGAGATGAGGTGATAAAAGCTGACCTTGCATAATTGCACCTCTCAAAGTCAATGACACAGGACTGAGATCGCTGGAGTTATGCAGTAATACAGAAGACACGCCTTCCCATGAGAACAGGCTGAAGCATACATCTGGAATGCACCACCTTCACCTACACCCCATCCCCCGTCCATACACCTCCCATGAGCACAGGCTGAAGCATATATCTAGTGTGCTTTACCTCCACCCCCAACTTCCAGTCACCTCCCACTGTAAATGTGGTTGGCATTAGGAAGGGTATCCAACTCTAGAAACCAAGCCAAAATCAATTCTGTATGAGCAAGACATAGTCACCTGAGCTGGCCTATCTCACAACGTGACAACTCATCTAACCCATACTAGCATGGAAAAATGGATGTGATGATGAAGTCATTAATATGTGAAAGAAAGAGTAGAAGACACATAATTGAACTTTAAGGTACACCAGAGTTAATAGGATTGTGTCAGAAAAAGAACTCACCCAGTAGGTGATGAAACAGTACTGTCTGACAAATTTCTGATTACCGAGATCACCTTAGAGAGACAAAGATTTAGGTAATTATAAAGGTAGTCATCTCTGACTGACTCAATTACCTCCATTATCTATGAATTGTTGGATAATTATCTTCTTAGGAAGGAGAGTGCATTCTAACATGTATCCATAAACTAATATAGATCCCTGCAGAAAGAGAAAGATCGAAGATCTTAGTGAGGGTAGGAGCTAGCTTTAGATCTCATCGTCTTAGGATAATGAAACATTGTCAAAACCAGTCACCTTACTGGAGTGAACAGTCAAAGAAGGTTTTTCACATGGAGACTTAGTGTATGTGGTGATACGATATATTGACAGGAGAAACAGTTTAAAACAAGAGATAATTGTAGTGGCTATAGTGTGTTTGTAAGTGAGTATTTGAATGTGCTTGTATATGGAAAGGTTACAAATATATCAGAAAAAATTATTCAGTTAAAATCCTGTACTGCAAGTCTTCAAACTAATTTTCTACCTTTTGCAACGTTGAATATACAGATGTTGTAAGCCAAACTGGAAGATATTCATAACTTTTCATAAGTTAGAAATTCTATTTTCTATATGGGAATATTTTGTTTTCAGTGGCACAAATGTTAGAAATCAAGTGATGGTCAATGGTGGCACTTTGAGACAAGGCATATTTAAGATGAACAGTAATCTGTATTCAGAGGAGTTCTTACTAGTTACTTAAATTACTGATGCAAACTAAAATAAACAAGAATGGATCTAATTTTTACTGATGAAGGAGCTGATTATATTTCTCCTCAAAATACACCAACAGATTGCATTTTCTAAAATTATTTTTTTACCAAGAATGTAAACCAAAGGAACTAACTATATAAAGGTAACACCAAGACCTCACAAATTTAAATAAATAAACAAAATAACAACTTTGGAGTTGTATCTGTTTAGCAAGAGACTGTATGCTGAAAGTGAAGCAATTACATCATGGAAGAGGCATTTTAGCCATTAAAATAAAAAAAAAACATAAAAATTGTTATACAGTGGAACCTCAGTTCACGAATACCTCTCATCACAAACAAATTGGTTCACAAACAATTTTTCTGAACATAAAACGTCTCAGGTGATGAATGGTGTCTCAAGTAACAAACACACAAGTTGGCAATAACAGTTGACAACAAGCTGGGAGTACTGGCAGGAAGTGTCACTTGCTGTGTAAGATATTATGATGCTATCTATCTGTCTTTCAGACACAGTATCTCTCTCTCTCACTGTATTTCTCTCTTAACATTATGTATGGAGAAAAATAGTTTCTGTTTACGAACATTTCAGGTGACGAACGGCCTTGAGGAATGAAGTTCATGAACCGAGATTCCACTGTATTCACTGTTTATTTATTTCATGGTGTCAAACTTTTCATCACAATTTTTGCAACCTAGCCACTGATGCAATTTTACTGAAGTAGTTAGTGGCCAAGTTACAAAGACTGGGATGAAAATTTCGACACCATGAAATAAATGAAAAATGAATATAATAGCTTCTGTTTGTTTGTTTGTTTTTAATAAAGTGACTTTTCAATGATATAACTAGAAAAAAATTAACCCTAAGAATAAAAAAAAAATTCAGAAAGTGAAGACTATTTAAGATGCAAGTAAAAAGAAAGATAATAAACTATCATATATTTTACTTGTTAAATCCTGAACAATGAAAACATTTGTTGAATACTGCTTTTAGTACAATTAAAAACAAAAACATTATTTAAATAGTTTTCATAGCAAACAATAACCAAATTAATAAATAGAAACATACCTCTTTCTTTAAGACCTTTGTTAAAGTTGCGTTGTATGAAAAATAGTTCAATCATTATAAAAGCCCAGACAACCAATGCTATAACAACTGAAAATGGATAACATTTCTTTTATCAGAAATGATATTAACATCATAATATATCAAATAAATATAACATATTCTATTACTATTCTGTCGCTAAATAGATTGAGTCATTGTTAAAGTATTTATACAACATTATGGTGGGTTGGCAGTATCGGTAGAGGATCGGACACCATGCTTGCCATTCTGAGTTCAAATCTCGCCGAGGTTAACTTTGCCTTTCGTCCTTACGGGGTCGATAAAATAAAGTACCAGTAATGCGCTGGAATAATTGCTGGCCTTGTGCCAAAAGTGGAAACAATTATTTATCAGCCTTCACTTAGAATCATAGGTGCACTTTCAAGCCTTGTATCTTAAAAACATTCTCATTTTCCGCCTTATCAGGTCCATAAAACTGTCACTTAACTTTACAAATAGAAGTAATGAGAAGAGCAATGAAAATACTACTGTAGTCCCTATAGTAATAGGAATAGTGAAGATATTAGTGTAGTGACTATAGGCGCATGGCTTAGTGGTTAGAGCATTGGGCTTGCAATCAGGAGATTATGAGTTCAATTCTCGGACTGGATAATGCATTGTGTCTGTGAGCAAGACAATTTCACGTTGCTCCAGTTTACTCAGCTGTAGAAATGAGTTGTAAAATCACTCGTGCCAAGCTGTATTGGCCATTGCCTTTCTCTTGGACAACAATGGTGGCATGGAGTGGGGAGACTGATATGCATGGGCGACTGCCTCAGAGGGCAACTTTCTGGGTGCAAATCCCATGGTCATTTTTGACTGAAGGGGGTCTTTACCCCTATATTTATATATTACTGTAATAGTAATAGTAATAGGAACTTTTAAAATATTATAATAGTCTTTATACTTATAAGAGTAATAAAGATATTAATGTGGTTACTATAGCTATAGGAGTACTGGGTGCAGTGAAGATATTACTGTAATAGAGTGATGTCCCTATAGAAATAGGAGCTATGCAAATATTACAATAGTCATTGTACTTATAACAGAAATAAAGATATTAATGCGGTTACTATAGATTTAAAAGTAATGAAAGGAGTGAAGAAACAGCTATAGTTATAGGAGCATTGAAAAGAAGGCACACATCTAGCCATTCTCAAATCGAAATCATTAAAACCTCTCTTTATAGTAGAAATGCAAATATAAAGAAATAGTAAAACAATTATACCAGGAAACAGTACTAAATATCTAAGATGAGGTGTTATTGATATATCAGCAGGATATATCTATGTTAATATACCTGAGGTCATTATACAGTAAACCATAAAACTTTCAGTAGAATTCTTGACATCGGGACTGCTTTGTGTAAAAATGGTATAGAGCTGAAAAATAAGAAAATAAAAAACAAACAAAACAAAACTTAAGGAAAATAAAAAAAAATAAAAATAAATTATACAAATGTATTTCTGGATAAATTGGAAAGACTTCAGTTAATTATTCTAGATTGAAGCAAGGGAAAGAAATGATAAGGTTGTTGTGCATGATTAACCCTTTAGCATTTACATTACTCTATATTTACTATTATATTTTCATGGTAAAGGCTTTACCTCACATAATTGTGTTAACATCTGATGATATCACACTGGTTGCTGTTGTAATGATTTCATAACAGCTCCATATTGGTGTCACTGAAATATGTATTATCCAATAAATACAATTATGTAACAGCTGTCTTAACAGTTATTTCATATATATATATATATATATATATATATATATATATATATATATACAGGGTGTGGACGATATTTGTTTGCAATTTTCAACTGCTAATTTTATGCAAATTTTTTTTACTGCCGTTGTCACTCTTGTCTTCATAAAAACAGTGACTATATTTCCATTATTTATTTTCAAAATAATTGATTATGAATAATTTTGAACCTCCAAATTTGTGGAAGAGACACAGAGTTCTTCTTGGAATCCACGCCGGAAGGACAAATAAGACCAGAAGATCAACTCCCAGAACAACAGGTGGCTCGCTGTCTCATCCAAAGACGTGCCCAGAGTCATGCAGACAAAGTTTCCAGCGACAACATTGGTCTTAGGTGTCGTCAGCAGTCAAGGTGACGTCATGCCACCTTACTTCTTCCCTGAGGGCCTCAAATTGAACACTGATGGTTACATCCGCATTCTGAATGAGGTAGTAAAGCCCTGGATTGACCAGGTAGCTGTAGGTAGGCCGTACGTGTGGCAGCAAGACTCAGCGCCCTGCCATACCACCCAAAAGACCCAAGCCTGGCTGTCAGAGAAGTTCATCGACCACACTTCACCTGACATCTGGCCTCCCAGCTCGCCTGACTGCAACCCCCTTGACTTCTTTGTGTGGGGTGCAGTGGAACGAGACACCAACAGATCTAGCTGCAATACGAAAGATGATCTGAAGGCCAGGATCACAAGTGCCTTTAGGGGCCTAAGTCGGGGGACAGTGACAAAGGCATGTAGCCAATTCCGAGGCCGCCTTGAGGCTGTCATCAAAGCCAATGGCAGGTTTATCGAGTGAGATCGAAAGAACAAGTCATGAAGACAAACTGACCCAAGTTTGATAAATATATCTTAAAAAATAAAACTACTATGTTACTTTTTCCTAGACAGTAATCTTGCGAACAAATATCGTCCGTACCCTGTATATTATTGTTTAGTCTGGGAATTTTGTCCGACACTAATAATTCTGCCAATCCACTATAATAATTGTTTCTACTTTTGGCACAAGGCCATCAATTACCCAATGCATTACTGGTACTTTATTTTATCGACCCCGTAAGGATTAAGGATGAAAGGCAAAGTTAACTTCAGCGGGATTTGAACTCAGAATAGCTAGGGCCGTAATTCTATGCGCCAAAGCATGGCGTCTGACCCTCTACTGATACTGCCAAATAATAATTGTTTCTACTTTAGGCACAAGGCCAGCAATTACCCAGTGCATTACTGGTACTTTATTTTATCGACCCCGTAAGGATGAAAGGCAAAGTCAACCTCGGTGGGATTTGAACTCAGATCGTAAAGGGACGTAACTATGCTGGAAAGCATGGTGTCCGACCCTCTACCGATACTGCCAATAGTTGACCTCAATGAGATTTGAACCACCATAACAAGAATAACTGATTGGCATAATCTCAACATGATATTGTTATAAACTCATCTTGAGAATCCATATATACTGGTAATGTTTCTTTGTAAGCCATTTCTACTCTGCAGCCGGAAGTTAACAAGAAATATTTGAAAGATGCCCTAATCATGGAAATACTTCGATTTTCTTAGCAAGATTATTCAGTCAAACTAGTGAGCGATATACTATGTTACTAAGGAAGCTCAATCTTCAAGGATTCTAATCCTAAACATGCTCTAGAAGCAAAGTTGAGATTGATTCTGAGGCCCATTCAGTTGATGTACGGGGTCCCAAAACAATGCAAAAAGGTTGGTAAATTCATGCAAATTATTACTCATATAGATGGCATCTATTTTCCTTCATTTGATAAGAATGATATGCATTATATTTCTTTATGTGAAGGTATGTTAGGGTGCTTAGCTCATTATCATGATGTTATGACTTTGAATCCTAGTGGCACATGGTGTCCTTGAGTAAGACATTTTATTTCACATTGCTCATAATGTTCATTCCATTAGAAAAAAATGAATTGAACCTGTAACTAAATAGGCCAGGCTTGTCCTACACTGTCATCCTGAATCTCTCTGAGAATTACATTAAGGGTTCACGTGACTGTGGAATGCTCAGTCACTTGCATGTAAATGTTATGAGCATGCTGTACCATTGATCAAACAACTGGAATTCTTATCGTCTGAACTGAGGGAGATTCAACACATGCAGGGTTGGATTAAGACCTTAGGGGCCCAGGGCACATCAGGTTTAGGGGAGCCCTCATACACAAAAAATTAGAATACACAGCAAACCCTCCAATTTTTCATATTAAAGTTAGCTTGGCGCAAGTAATTAGAATTGAAAAGTTATACACACAGGTATTAAATTAAAAAATTCTAACCATTCTAAAACCAGCTGAGGGCACAAATAAATTGCTACGGCTGTCGCTGGTGGAGCCCCACACTATAAGGGGCCCAGGGTAATTACCACCTTTGCCCCCCCCCATTAAATCCAGCCCTGAACACATGTAGTTTGTTATAATTCTGTCAACATTGATAATTTACAGTGGATTTTACTAATTTATCATATCTTTACAAGAGCTTCATAAAAAAAAAATAGTAAAATAAGTAAAATTAAATAAAATGAAAAGAATAAAAATTGAAAACTAAAAAATAAATAAAGAAATACAAAATTAAAGAAATCATCATCATCGTTTAATGTCTATCTTCTATGCTAGCATGGGTTAGATGGGTTTGTCCCATTGAGAAAAAACATCAAAATTTAAAAGAACTTAATGGTTAATTTCAAATAATGGTGGTTGTGATAATATGCCATGAGAACCTCTACAGCACCAGCTCTCTCACAGATGGACTTCAATTCAAAACTACCCTCAAATGTAAAGAAATATTTACTTACACGTATTGTTTTAAATATGTAGTAGCCTGGTTTTAGGAATCCAATTATAATGAATATTACAACGCCTGTCTTGCTTTCTTTCTTCATCTGTCGAATAAAGAGAAAATTGTTTGTAAAGTACACTGTGTGTACAGGAAGTTAAACTGAGGAGGTCTGATAAGATAGAAACATGTCCTGAGTGTCACCATAACTACTAAAAATCAAACTCACTCTCTACTGCATGTTCTTATTTAATTTTTAATCAACTAGGATTTTTTTCAACATGCTGACTCGTATGTGTGTGTGTGCATATGCGTACATTTATATGTATGAGTATATAAATATAAATGCAGAAACACAGGCACACTTACAAAAATACACACTCACAGACATATATTCACACAAACACACACACATACATTTACGCAAACACATACATACACATACACTCACACACAGCGTAGCAAGTGGAACGCCAGCTGCCATTTTGCTATAGTTTTTTCACCATCGCTTTCCTTCCTTTTGCACACATTCACACAAACACACACACAGTGTGACAGACAGACAGAGGTCACTCAAATTTATATATAGATTTGAATTTCAGAGTTTTCTCACTTGCCTTTCTTATCAAATATTGTAATTATTGCTAATGAGGTTTCTTCTCTAAATCAGGTGAAATTTTTACCCAACCATACCAACATTCAAGAACAGATGTAAAAACAATGACTCTCTTTCTCTCTATCTCCTTTAAATAAAACAATTTACTTCTGTTTCTGATTTTGTTTGTAATTTTTGTTGTTGGGGTGGGTGGGGGTGGGGGTGGGGACCATGTTCTAAATAAAAATCAAACTATTTCTTGTAGACTCACAGAATATCTTTGCTTTATTCCTGTAAAATATTTAACTGGTGTAAGAATATTTATCTTGTTAATAAATGTTTTTTTTCTCTAACATTCACCTTGCTAATTACCAACTTGAAGAATTGATACTTGTTGGAATTTTAATACTCCTTTATAAACTTCAAAATTTGTCTGAATTAAATGAAACTTAAAGAACTTACCAACATGTATCCAAGAAAATCCCATGTTAATGAAAATGGAATACCTATAGACAGAATGACAATCTCCATAGTGTTTAGAGTTAACATGGTAAAGTTCTGATACCGCATACTAAGAGTAAGTATCACGAAGCTGACCTATAGGGAAATATTAAAAGAATTGGACTTTAAAAATATATTTCAACTTGACATTTAAAAAAACTGGGTTTTATAAATGAAATATATCTGAAGAAAATATGAATAATTTAGTCATCCAACACGGTAAATAAGATCAGTTTAGCACAAATACTGCACATAATTTTATATGTGGAGATAAGTGTGTGTGTGTAATGATTTATAGGTATGAGACATGGATGATGAACTTGACACAACAGAATAGGCTGGAAAGAACACAAATGAGAATAGTTCAGTGGATGAGTGGAGTATTGCTGAAAGAGAGGACAACAAACAATAAATGGCAGAGGATAATGAGAATAGAACCAAAGATGAATAGAGAGTTGTAAAGAGAAATGCAACGAGATAGTTGGGTCATGTGTTGAAAAAGAATGAAAATGACTGGAGGAAGAAGAAAACCAAGAAAGGCATGGCTAAAGATGGTCTTCTTCGGTCTTAGGTTCTTCTGTGCCTTTTGGTGCATCGAGCAGTAGGTAGTTACCAACGATCACAATCAGCAGCGGCTTTTTCCCGTCCATGCCAAGTGATGTTGGCTGCCACCAGGCCTTTTTAGAACTTTTGTCACCAGGTGATCCTGGGCCAACCCCGCCTCCATTTACCGCCAGATGGAGTCCAGTTCATCACCGTTTTCGAGCGTCGTTCATTGGGCAGGGGCAGAATATGACCAGCCAAGCAGCACCAGTGCTCTGTGACCACCCTCTGCAGCATCCATGACTTGGCTCTCCACAGGATTTCCTCATTTTGCACTCGGTCGCACCAGGACACATAAAGGATCCTTCACAGGCACCGCTGGTGGAATACGTTCAGCGGTCTCTCTATCTTTGCCATGTTCTTCCAGGTTTCGCTCGCATAAAGCACTGTTGGTAGCATGATGCTCTTGTACAGGTGCAGCTTGATCCTGGCTAAAGATGATGGTGGAGAAAATGAAAGCCAGGTAATTGGTGAGAGGAGATGCAGATGGTAGGGGGAAATGGAGAAGCTTGTTATGGGGCCTACAAAATTAATAATTGCTTTAGTAGAGATGGTCTTAATACATTTGTTGTATAAATGTGTGTAATAATGTGTTTTGTTATTGTATTGACAGGTGACAATGTAGAATGTAAGTTCTGTTATTGTATTGAGAGATATGTGAGTTTTGTTGTAGTAGTGGAAGATGGTTATATATAATGTATTGAGTAAATTATGTTGTAGTATTGGGAAGTAGCTGTGTAGAATGTGTTGTGTAAGTTGTGTTTTAGTATTGGATGGAATCTGTGTAGAATGTATGTTGTATAAAAATGACTACAATTAAAACAGATTTCTAGAAGCAAATAAAAACAACTTACAGTGGTTTGAAGATCAAATTTTAATAATGTTGAAAACAATATGACCTGTTTGTACATACCTGAAAGAAAGATAATGATACTTGATTTTTACAGAGTTAAGATGTAGGAAAAAATGATTTGGATTATTTGTTTCAGTTTTCTGCACTTTTACCTTTTATCCTTTCTGGACCAATAAATAAAGTACCAGTCCAGGGAAGTCGATTGATGGTATTGATAGTGTGTCAGACAAGATATAGTGTGTCAAACAAGATATTTGTATTATTTGCTCTGGCTCTTTGCATTCTGATTTCAAATCCTGCTGAAGACTACTTGGGTGGTAGAATTAACCTTTTGCCCAATTTAACACTTCCACCTGGCTCTTGGGTGCCTTTAGTGAAGTCCATTCTATAGCAAGCATTTGAGCCTGGTTAAAGGTAACCTTCTTCCCTTTCTCCTTATAGGCTTGGAGACCCCGAAAAGGATCATGGGCACTACATTTCTTCCCCTGACTAAACAGTGAAAGAAATGATATTATATAGTCTTTTGAATTTAGGGGTTAAGCACAGACAGATCTAATTGTAATACGGAAATGTAAGAAAATAATGTAGTATAGTTTATATGAAGCATTGTGAAATGTGTGGTTAAGATTGTTTGGGGGAAATCTAGAACTAAAGGAGTGAAAACATGAGTAAAATAAGACATTTTTGCTTTATATAACCCCAAAATATCACAAAATATAAGGTAAAAGTATAAACTGTTACTTTACTCCTGTTTTCATTCCTTTATTTCTAACGTGTATTGTACTGGATTTCATAAAGCAATCCTAACAAAATAACAGTTTTTGCTAATAGTAAGATAAATAATCTCTTTTCTTTTCAATAATGGTTTCTGATTTAGGCACACTTATTCTTCTTTGCTCACTTATTCCTGAGAGGGGCAAAATCCTCAAACACTCCTATCAGTGGGTCCTGTCAGAAGCAACTGTCTCCAACTGACACAGCTGGATCCCCAAGCGTAACCAGCCAAGTTCATGAATATTATCCAACGATCTTGCCCTGGGTCTCTTGCCGGTTGGTTTTGCCTGTAAAATCTGTCCAGCGATTCTTTCCTGAGACATTATAACCATGTGACCATAGTATAGGAGCTGTGATCTCTCAATTATAAAAAGTAGCAGCTCTACCTGCAATGAGTCTGATCTCCAAGCTTCGCACTTACCCCATAAGGATGAAAGTTAAAATTGACCTTGGTGGGACTTCACTACAGAATGTGAAGAGCCAGAAGAAATACCATCAGGTGTATTTTTCCAATTCTCTAACAATTCTGTCTTTTCTTTTCAATAATAAAAATATAACTATTGGAATGTATAAGAAGATTCAGTAAATATTTTATCTCATTCAGACAAAGGGTTCCACCTAAACTGTTAAACCTTTCTTCCTCACAGCAAATTAATTTAATCTACCTCGTGAATTTTGGTACTTACTATTTGTGGATATTTGTGGATTGACTTCTACATTTTCAACTTAGGTAGATTAGTCATGTGAAAAAGCTAAAATACACATTTGCAATCTCCAATGGGTGAAAAAGTATTATGATGGGCTAAATATGCAATATGAATTTAAGATAGTTAAAGGAAACTGATGCACATAAGTTGTATGACATGTCTGGATGATAGTTAAAATTAAAGCCTGGACATTTATTAGGCTGGAACTTATTCTAGTTTCATATGGCAAAATCCCCTCTCTCAGTGAAACACTAGTTTGTTGCAAGCTTAACTCCCCAGCTACTGCTGGTACTCATTTTTTAGCTGAGTGAAATGGAGCAACATGAAATAAAGTACTTTACTCAAAGATACAACACTACTTGGTCTGAGAATCGAACCCACATATTTATGATTAGTAGCCCCGCATGTGAATCACTAGACCACACAACTTCTCTGGAAGACAGTAGGTGCGGTCAAACTAAAATGAAAAATCAACATGTCAATTAATGCAAGATTTGAAATAAAAATGTAAGCTGATATAGCTAAATACTCTAAGACATTTTGTCTGGCACTGTATCAATTCTGCCATCCACACCAGCTTAACTCTCAACATCCTGTACCATATGAAGTCACACTAGCAAGACATTCTTGAAAAGTATAAAATAATACTATGACTGCATCATATTAAAAATTGAAGTTTTTTTACTTTAATACTGCAACATTTCACAATGAACTGTCCACTAATAAATATACTATAAACATTTGAACTAACAAACTCGTTTTTAGATATTTTCTGCAATATCACTACAAGATGTTAATTTACAACCTTGCATATGCAACATTTAGAAAAGATTGATTGCATCACATTAAAAATTGAAGTCAACTTTGATACTGTAAATTTTCACAATGATCTATTCACTAGTAAAGACATATGCATTTTAATTAACAAACACATTTTTAGATATTTTCTGCTAAATTATTACAGGATATTAAGAATTAAGTAATAACAATAAAATGGTTTAAGCAATAACAAGAAATATAATTAATGTTTAAGGTAGCAAGGAAAATATAATCATACATACTCTGAAGAGCTTCTGAAGCACCAACTATCTTGAATTCAAGCCAGCCAAACCTCCGTACAACAAGGGTAGCCAAGCAGATATTTAATGGAACAAGTATTGAGGCTACTATGAGACGGACCTAAAGGATTATAATATATATATAACAAAATTAGAATTTGATTTTTCGCTCTCACATAGCCGATTAGATAAATGTATTTATTGATAATAATATTTAATTTGTTTGCAAGCAAACAGCATCATTATGCTATGTTTTGTTTTTGATGACCATCATCATCCGTTCGTTCAACATTAGCATCGAAGAACAGCTATGCACAGTGGAATAAATATTTTAATTAAAACTAACTGATCCCAGTAAGCATAACTGATATTTGTTTCAATAGCACACACACACAAATATATATATATATATATATATATATATATATATATATATATATATATATATATAAACAATATAAAAACTGGAAAGAGGTAGGTGGAAAAGTTAAAACAGCTCAAAATACAGTAATTTATTATAATAAACAGTACAAAAGTTATGTTTCATACTTCTTTGAAAGATTTTTGAAACAAGCATGTGTACAAAATCCTATTGTGTTAAAAATAATAATCACGCATCAAGCAAATTATTCATTAAAGTAATTATCAAGTACGGTTTTACATTAAATATTGATTTACGATCGTTTCGTCCCTTATTGGGACTTATCAAAATCAATCATTCATAAGCAAATACCTCATCATATTGTCTCACCAAAAGATCAACAATTCACAGTCAGAGTGTTTGTTTACATTTAAAAAGACGCTATAATGTTATAAACAGAGAGGCTTAAAAAATATATGTTATCCAACTACAGAGGTATAGCATCAAATCACTCTAGAGCGTTACTAGAAAAAATTATCAAATAAATAACTGAGTAATAGATAAAAAAAAATACAGAACTTCGTATATATATTTTTTCTCATATATGTTTTCTCTCTCATTTTGCATCTATGTACTTTTTGTTTTGATTCATGTGATAGAAGAAAATATTAACTAATTATT
>OZ024740.1:341940650-341948150 GCA_964016885.1 Eledone cirrhosa
ATGCAAGCTTCGTTCCTCTCTAGTCTGCGTATATCCTCTGCACACAATGCCCAGGTCTCACTGCCATGCAACATTGCTGTTCGTATGCAGGCATCATACAACCTGCCTTTCACTTTTAGGGAGAACCCTTTAGCGGCTAATAGTGGTATAAGCTCTCTGAACTTTTTCCATCCAGTTCTGACTCTAGCTACTGTACTTTCGGAGCACCCTCCCCCACTGCTGATTTTGTCACCCAGGTAACGGAAGCTGTCCACTATTTCTATAGAACCCTCTGCGCAGTTGAAAGAGCTAGTATTTTGTGGGCACTTGCTGCTACTTATTGCACCAGAGCACCGGCCACATGTAAAATCTGTGTTCTTAGTTAGCTTACCTGTGATCCCACTACATCTTTTATGCACCCATACATATATATATATACATATATATATATATATACATATATATATATAGATATACATCATCATCATCATTTTACGTCAGCTTTTCCCTTCTCGCAAGGGTGGGACGGGTCTTATTCAGCACAGCATCTCTCCACTCGTCACGGTCCCTCGTCATCTCCACCGTGAGCTTCAATGATCTGAGGTCTGTTCTCACCACCTCCGCCCATGTTTTTTGTGGTCCACCTCTACCACGTCTTCCTTCAACTGGCAATTCCTGGCACTTCTTCACCCATCGGTCATCCTCCATGCGCATCACATGTCCATACCACCCGAGTCTCCTCTCCCGTACACTACATTCTATCCCTCTCAGACACAGTTTCTCTCTCAACACATTTATGCTGGGTCGTTCACGCACATTTACACTGCACATCCAACGGAGCATGCTTGCCTCATTTCTCTCCAGCCGTCGCATATCCTCTGCAGTTGCTGCCCATGTCTCACTATCATGCAGCATCGCGCTCCTCACACAGGCATCATACAACCGGCCTTTTGTACGCAGGGAGAAACCCTTCTTCGTCAACAGAGGAAGCAGCTCCCTAAACTTCTTCCAACCCGTCCTTATTCTAGATACTATGGCCTCGGAACACCCTCCTCCCATGCTAATCTGATCTCCTAGGTACCGGAAGCTATCCACCACTTTTATAGCGCCCTCTTGCATTTGAAAAATGTGTCTATCAGTGCGACTTCTACTGTCTAATTTCCCTGTACATCTACTGCATACATATTTCTTCCTACCTGTTAGTTTGCCTGCTATCCCGCTACATCTCTTGTGTACCCAGGATCTGCATTGTGTGCATTTTATAGAATGTATGCCAGTTCCTTTTCTGCATATCGAACATGGCCATTTCCCTGACGGAATCAGGGTTTTGTCCTCTTTTCTACTCATCAACACTTTTGTCTTAGCTAGATTCACTCTCAGTCCTCTTGCTTCCAACTGCTGTTTCCATAGCCAGATTTCTCTAGCTCCTCTACTGATTCTGCTATAAGAACCAGATCGTCAGCGTAGAGAAGTTCCCATGGACAGCCAGTCTTAAACTCCTCTGTTATGGCTTGGAGGACTATAATGAACAAGAGCGGGCTGAGGACCGAACCCTGATGTACTCCTACTTGTATCTGGAATTCCTCACTAAACTCCATTCCTACCCTGACTTTACAGAGTACCTCTGTACAAAGTTTGCACTGTCCTCACAAGCCATTCCTCAACACCCAGCTTCCTTAGGGACCACCAGATGACAGATCGGGGTACCCTATCAAAGGCCTCCTCTATGTCAACAAAGGCTAAGTATAGTGGCTTATTCTTCTCTAAGAACCTCTCTTGCAATTGTCTCACCAAGAAGAGGGCATCTGTTGTACTCTTCCCAGGCACAAAACCAAACTGCATCTCATCTAGTTTGACCCTTTCTCTAATTAGTTGTGCTAAAATCTTTTCTGCCACTTTCATAACCTGATCTATCAGTTTTATACCCCTATAATTGCTCCTCTCCAAAGTATCCCCTTTACCTTTGTAGCAATTTATGAGAATACTGCTGCACCAGTCTTTGGGTATGACACCACCATATATAGCCTGATTGATGATGCGTGCAACCAGTTTAGTGCCTACGTCCCCTGATGCCTTCAGCATCTCAGCAACTATTCCCGATGGTCCGGCAGCCTTACCATTTTTCATTTCCCTAATCGCCTCTTGAACCCTATATTCGTCAATCTCAATAGTTGGTCTCTCTGTCGGATCCACCAAGGGTAATTTCTCTCTCTCCCATTCGTTCTCCACATTCATCAGTCTCTAATAATGACATTTCCAGGCCTCCTTTTTCTGATCATTCGTGACACTAAGTACACCGGTATCATCCCGGACACATTTATCTCGAACAACATCCTGATTTGCATTGACACACTGCCTTGCAATGTGGAACACCGCACGCCTCTGATCTTCCCGTCGCAGAACATTGGCAAACCCCCTACTCTCTGCCTCCCTGCGTGCTAAGTACACCTGACGTCTAGCTTCTCTCTTAGTGGCTGTATATTCTTCCCTACTCCCACCCTTTTTCCAAGCCTTCCATGCTAGTCTTTTGTCTCTAATAGCCTTATCTACTGTGCTGTTCCACCACCAGGTCACTCTCTGTCTGGTTGGAGCTCTGCTCCAGCCACAGGTTTCATCAGTAGCCTGCAGCAAGTTGTCACGTAAGAAATTCCAGTTATTATCTATGTCATACGTCTCTAAATCGCCTTCTTTTTCGTCATATACATCTTGAAGGGCTTTCCTAAATTTGTATTTTAGTGAAAGGTCTTTTAGCTTCCAGACCTTTCTTCTCCACACCTTCCTATATGTCTCATTCCATCTCTTGCTTACTGAGATATCACTAACAACTAACCTATGCTGTGGGGTACATTCTTCCCCAGGGTATGCCTTGGTATTAGACACTATCTGCCTGTCCCGCTGCCTAACTAGCAGGAAGTCAATCTGGCTTATGTGCTCACCAGATTTGTAGGTTATTAGGTGATTGGCAGGTTTCTGGAAGTTTGTGTTGCAAATAGTCAATGTACCCTCATCACAAAATTCAAGAAGTCTCACTCCTTCTTCATTTCTTGAACCGTAACCGTGCCCACCATGTACCCCAGTGTAACTATCCTGGAGCTGTCCAACATGACCATTGAAGTCTCCTGCTAGCATAACAATGTCTCCGTCCTCTGTCATTGCGGTTGTTTGCAAAAGTTGCTCATAAAAGCAGTCTTTCTCATCTTTGCCTAGGCCTGCTTGGGGAGCATAGGCCGAGATGATTGTCAGTAGTCTCCTACCTACAACTAATCTAAGCTTAATTATTCGATTACTAACTCGAACTACCTCTATTGTCTTATTGATCCATTTCTCAGCCAGGAAAATGCCTACTCCCCCTAGCCCATCATCCTTACCTACCCAGAATAGCTTATAGCTAAGACGCTTGCCTACGACTAGTCTCGCAGAGGCACCTCTCCATCTCACCTCTTGCACACAGCACACATCCACCTGCCTTCTCTCCAGCATCTCCGCTATTTCAGCAGATCTACCTCTGAGAGTGCCAACATTAAGTGTTGCAACTCTGAGATGCGACGTCTTCATATTTTGTTGATGTTCCTATTTGTTGCTGTGCTGATAAGAGTTTTGGCATTGATACACTGGTTGGATGCCCTTCCTAACACCAGCGCCACTTTACAGCATGGACTGGGTGCTTTTATTTGTGCCACCAGCACTAGAGAGGATGTCTTACTAGACTCAAGGGCCCTCTCTACCCCTCCATTTTACAGCATGGTCATAAAAAAAAAAAAAAAACATTGACACGACGCACACACAAACACACCAACACTCATGCATACAAACCACAACCACACACACGCCACTCACATACCAACACTCATTCATGCATACAATCACACACACCACTCACAAACACACATATATATACATATATTACCGACAGTACTGATACAAATACAAAATCAAAATCAATATTATGTCAACTGTTGACCTTTCCCAGTCCAGTTCAGCTTGTATATAATAACAATAATAATAATTGTTTGCTTTACACTGGTAATGGCGTTGGTGGTGGTGAATGGTCGTGGATGGTGCCAGTGTGGTGGTGGTGGATGGTGTCAGTGTATATGTATATCTATATATATGTATATCTATATAACGTTGAATAACTTAGAAATGTTTTGGCCAGTATTGGCCCAGGCCATGTCTAACTTAATAGCACCACCTGGCGAAGTCTTTCAACTCAGGATTTGGGCACCATGCCCCATTCGAGAAAAGAATTACTGTTTGCGGAGACATATCCGGGTGTGGCTAGTTTGTCCGGGATTACTTGGAGGAATTTGTCCAAAGACTTCTTGAATTTTGTGTGGTCAGTTTCTGTTTTGACGTGTCCTGGTGTGATGTTGAAGAGAGCAGGGCCAATTGAGGTGAAATAATTGTGCCGTATTGTTGTTATGTGTTGCGATTTAGATTTTTGTTTGGGACGGATAGCACGGGGCCCAAGCCTTGGGTGTATTTTGAAGGTGATGCCAACATCATTTGGGCAGTGCTGATGAAACATTTTCCACATCATGCAGATAATATAACGCTCACAGCGACGTTGAAGTGAGTAAAGTTTCAGCTTTTCTAGTCGACCCCAGTAGTCAAGGTCTGACATGCCATCTATCTTTTTCGTGATTGCTCTTTGGGGAGCTTCAAGTTTCATGATACTTTGTTTCATGTGGGGAGACCACAGTGGACAACAGTATTCAAGGTGTGGTCGGGCAAAAGTGGAGAAGAGAAGGATAATGGTGTGGGAATCTCTCGACTGGAAGGTTCTGAGGATCCAGGAACACATTCTGCGGGCCATGTCAACTTTGCTGCTTATATGTGTGGCCCAGCTTATGTTGCTGTCCACGGTTACTCCCAAGTCTCTGATGTTGTTAGATGCCACGAGAGTTTCACCGGAGGGAAGGGAGTACGGGAGTTTCAGAGCATCCTCTTTTCCAAAGTGGATCAGTTCGAATTTGTCTTCGTTCAGTAACATGTTGTTCTTTTCCGCACATTGGGTAACAGCCAGTAGGCCTGACTGAAGGCTTATCCGGTCATCCACGCCATTGATGACCTTTTGGAGCTTGGAATCATCAGCGAAAATTCTAATGTTGCTGTGTTTGATGATGTCAGTGATGTCATTAATATAGATGATGAAGAGAAGTGGGCCCAACACAGTGCCTTGTGGGACCCCAATACTGATTTTGGCTGGGCTGGATTTGACTCCTTCGACTACAACATGTTGGGTTCTGTTTGACAGGAAGCTCTTGATCCACTGCAGCAGCTTTCCAGTGACACCAATATTGGACAGCTTTCTCAGTAGAATGTTGTGATTAACCCTGTCAAAGGCCTTGCTGAAATCAAGGTAGATAATATCAGTGTTGGAACCCTCTCCCAAGGCTCTCAAAATGTCATCAAAGTGATGCAGTAGCTGCATCAGGCAATCCCTTCCATTACGGAATCCATGCTGGTTGGAGTTCAGCATATTGTTACTCAGAAGGAAGTGAGTCATTCGCGATCTCACCACTCTCTCAAATACCTTAATGATGTGAGAGGTGAGTGAGATTGGACGGTAATTCACGGCAAGGGATTTGTTTCCTTTTTTGAAAACTGGGAATACAGACTGGGATAGAAGGTTTTCTGGCACATATCCAGCATCCAGTGAGTTCCGCCACAGATTGGCAAGAGGCGATGCAAGTTGGTGTTGATACGCCTTCAAGACACAAGCAGGGAACCTATCGGGACCTACTGCTGAATTATGCTTGATTTCCTTTATTGCCGCTAAGACATCAGGGGCGCCAAACGTTCTGTCCGATGTATATCTATATATATATATATCTATATATATATATGTATATCTATATATATATATATATATATACATATATAGATATACATATATATATATATATATATACATATATATATATACATGGAGTAGGAATCATGGTAGCAGAAAAGTGGGCAGATAAGATAATAGACGTAAATAGAGTGAACGACAGAATAATTAAAATACGACTTGTCCTCAATAGAACTACGGTGACAGTAATATCTGCGTACGCACCCCAATCCGGACTGCCCGGCACTATAAAAGACAGATTCTATGAGACACTGTTGCTAACTACCTCCCAAATATCTGACAGTGACTATATAATTATTGCAGGCGACCTAAATGGTCACGTTGGACAACATTGTGACGGCTATGACGAAATCCATGAAGGCTATGGGTTTGGTACTAGAAATGAGGAAGGCTCCAGAATCCTGGAATTCTGTGATGCAAATAACCTAACTATCTGTAACACTAACTTCAAAAAACGTGACAATCACCTGATCACCTATAGATCCAGGGAACACACAAGCCAGGTAGATTATATCCTTACCAGAAGACGTGACAGAGTGTCTGTTGTAAACACTAAATCCCTCCCCCATGAAGAATGCACCTCCCAACATAGACTGATAATTAGCGACCTCATAGTCAGGACGAGACGTACTCGACAGCAGAAGAGGACTATCCTCAGGAGAAAAATATGGAAGCTAAAGGACCCCACAGCCAGAAATAAATTTCAAAGCATATTACTTGATGCTTTCGACAGTAAGGAAGAACATTTAGAATCGGACAATATAGAGGGACAGTGGGAATTTCTGAAAGCAAACCTGCTGTTGGCGACAGACGAAGTCTGTGGCTGGAGCAGGCCTGTAGGCAGGAGGAGAGTAACATGGTGGTGGAACAGTAAGGTGGAGGGGTCAATTAAGGCCAAAAAGCAGGCTTGGAAAGTATGGCGGGATGGGGGAAGTAGAGTAGACTATCAAGTGGCCAGGAGGGAAGCTAGGAGAGAAGTGTACTTAGCAAGAAGGGAAGCTGAGGAAAGAAAGTTCAAGCATGTTCTACAACGCGATGACCAAAAACGTGAGGTGTTCAGGATTGCTAGGCAATGCGTCAAGGAAAACCGTGAAATTGTCGGGGAGAAGTGTATACTTAACGATGATGGCATACTTGCCATCACCGACACTGATAAGAAGGTAGCTTGGAAGTGTCACTATGAAAGGCTACTAAATGAGGAGAATAAATGGGAGAAAGACAGTCTCCCCCATATCGACCCAATAGAGGGACCAGCAGTGTTAGCCGAGGGGAGTATAATAAGTAAGGCAATCAAGGATATGAAGACGGGTAAGGCGGCTGGGCCTTCGGAAATAGTTGCTGAGATGCTGAAGGCATCTGGCACGGTGGGACACACCATGGTCACCCGCATAGTTAACCAAGTCGTACAGAATGGGGTTGTTCCGAAGGACTGGCATAGCAGCATCATCGTTAACTGTTATAAGGGTAAAGGAGACGCTCTAGATAGGAGTAACTATAGAGGCATTAAATTAATCGACCAGGTCATGAAGGTCACGGAAAAAGTAATAGAGCAACTAATCAGAGAGAGAATTGACCTAAATGAAATGCAGTTCGGGTTTGTGTCAGGAAAAAGTACCACAGACGCTCTTTTCATAGTACGACAACTACAGGAGAAGTACCTAGCT
>OZ024740.1:341955650-341958150 GCA_964016885.1 Eledone cirrhosa
TCATCAGCACCGTTTACCCATCTGCCAGATAGTTGAACGTTCGAAAGTATATACTTTCCTTATGAAAATTAACGGCTGGGCAGCCTAATTTGCATATTGAGTGAGTTAAATCGGTCAGGCATACCGAAAACGATAAATTGAAACAAAATGAAAACGAAATTTCATTTCTCACTCTTAGTATGGCACTTACTTAAATGTAAGTATGCATGTATACGTACATACATATATGTATACAGACGTACAGTAGCATGCACATATATATATATATATATACATATATATATACATATGCATACAGGTACACATACATATATGCACGTATCAGTTTAGCGGCGCTAACGTCGCTTTGTTCGTTTGTAAACAAACTGAACAGCCTGAATTTATGCCATACGGTGTTAAGGCAACCACGTCACCTTTTTGTTCAACACTGACACAGGAACGATGTACTAGTTTCAAGCTTGTTAGCTATCATCAGCACCGTTTACCCATCTGCCAGATAGTTGAACGTTCGAAAGTATATACTTTCCTTATGAAAATTAACGGCTGGGCAGCCTAATTTGCATATTGAGTGAGTTAAATCGGTCAGGCATACCGAAAACGATAAATTGAAACAAAATGAAAACGAAATTTCATTTCTCACTCTTAGTATGGCACTTACTTAAATGTAAGTATGCATGTATACGTACATACATATATGTATACAGACGTACAGTAGCATGCACATATATATATATATATATACATATATATATACATATGCATACAGGTACACATACATATATGCACGTATCAGTTTAGCGGCGCTAACGTCGCTTTGTTCGTTTGTAAACAAACTGAACAGCCTGAATTTATGCCATACGGTGTTAAGGCAACCACGTCACCTTTTTGTTCAACACTGACACAGGAACGATGTACTAGTTTCAAGCTTGTTAGCTATCATCAGCACCGTTTACCCATCTGCCAGATAGTTGAACGTTCGAAAGTATATACTTTCCTTATGAAAATTAACGGCTGGGCAGCCTAATTTGCATATTGAGTGAGTTAAATCGGTCAGGCATACCGAAAACGATAAATTGAAACAAAATGAAAACGAAATTTCATTTCTCACTCTTAGTATGGCACTTACTTAAATGTAAGTATGCATGTATACGTACATACATATATGTATACAGACGTACAGTAGCATGCACATATATATATATATATATACATATATATATACATATGCATACAGGTACACATACATATATGCACGTATCAGTTTAGCGGCGCTAACGTCGCTTTGTTCGTTTGTAAACAAACTGAACAGCCTGAATTTATGCCATACGGTGTTAAGGCAACCACGTCACCTTTTTGTTCAACACTGACACAGGAACGATGTACTAGTTTCAAGCTTGTTAGCTATCATCAGCACCGTTTACCCATCTGCCAGATAGTTGAACGTTCGAAAGTATATACTTTCCTTATGAAAATTAACGGCTGGGCAGCCTAATTTGCATATTGAGTGAGTTAAATCGGTCAGGCATACCGAAAACGATAAATTGAAACAAAATGAAAACGAAATTTCATTTCTCACTCTTAGTATGGCACTTACTTAAATGTAAGTATGCATGTATACGTACATACATATATGTATACAGACGTACAGTAGCATGCACATATATATATATATATATACATATATATATACATATGCATACAGGTACACATACATATATGCACGTATCAGTTTAGCGGCGCTAACGTCGCTTTGTTCGTTTGTAAACAAACTGAACAGCCTGAATTTATGCCATACGGTGTTAAGGCAACCACGTCACCTTTTTGTTCAACACTGACACAGGAACGATGTACTAGTTTCAAGCTTGTTAGCTATCATCAGCACCGTTTACCCATCTGCCAGATAGTTGAACGTTCGAAAGTATATACTTTCCTTATGAAAATTAACGGCTGGGCAGCCTAATTTGCATATTGAGTGAGTTAAATCGGTCAGGCATACCGAAAACGATAAATTGAAACAAAATGAAAACGAAATTTCATTTCTCACTCTTAGTATGGCACTTACTTAAATGTAAGTATGCATGTATACGTACATACATATATGTATACAGACGTACAGTAGCATGCACATATATATATATATATACATATATATATACATATGCATACAGGTACACATACATATATGCACGTATCAGTTTAGCGGCGCTAACGTCGCTTTGTTCGTTTGTAAACAAACTGAACAGCCTGAATTTATGCCATACGGTGTTAAGGCAACCACGTCACCTTTTTGTTCAACACTGACACAGGAACGATGTACTAGTTTCAAGCTTGTTAGCTATCATCAGCACCGTTTACCCATCTGCCAGATAGTTGAACGTTCGAAAGTATATACTTTCCTTATGAAAATTAACGGCTGGGCAGCCTAATTTGCATATTGAGTGAGTTAAATCGGTCAGGCATACCGAAAACGATAAATTGAAACAAAATGAAAACGAAATTT
>OZ024740.1:341972113-341977113 GCA_964016885.1 Eledone cirrhosa
CTCCTCTTCCTTTCACCTTTCCCTCTTTTCACCTCTCTCTTCTCTCCTCCTCTCCCTATCGGCTGCTACTCTCACCTCTCCCTTCTCTCCTCCGCCCTTCTTCTACTCCCACCACCCTCCAATTCCTCACCCTATCGTCTGCTACTACCTTTTCTCTCCCTCCACCCCCTTCGCCAATCTTCTGCCACTCCCACCTTCCTCTTCTCTCCTTTTCCTCAGTCCCCTATCGTCTGCTACTCCCAGTATCATCCCAACAATATATATATATATATATATATATATATTAAATTTCTACAGTTGGTAATTAATCTCCAGGGCATTCCATTTATTTTTTTATTTCAATACTTTGTTTTATTTTTGTTTTATTTTCATTTTTCATCGTTTATTTATTTATTTATTCTTTTATTTTATTGGCTCTATTTATAAAAATGTTATTACCATCTTCCTCCTTTCCACTTGTTCTTATCCCTTGGCTTCTTCTCTCGACCACACGCGCGTGTGTGAATGTATGTGTGTATGTGTGTGTGTATGTATAGACATATGTCTGTATGTATATATATATATATATATATATATATATATATAAACGTTTGTATTTGTAAAGCCAAAACAATGCAGGTATGGACATAGAATATAAATGCAAATGCACAAGATATTGTTGACAATTAGTCTTTTACCTTAAATTTATTTAAATGTCCTTCATTTTCGAGATAATATTTCTTCTTCGGAGGGAATTAAAGCGATTAAACCAGTGTTCTAAATTGCTTGCCAAGTGATTTGGCAAGCAATTTAGAACATATATATATATATATATATATATATTTCTAATATATATATATATATATTATATATATATATATATATATCTAATATATATATATATATATATATATATATATATATATATATATATTTCTAATATATATATATATATATATATATTTCTAATATATATATATATATATATATATATATATATATATATATATATATATATATATATATTTCTAATATATATATATATATATATATATATATATATATATATATATATATATATATATATATATATTTCTAATATATATATATATATATATTTCTAATATATATATTTCTAATATATATATATATATATATATATATATATATATTTCTAATATATATATATATATATATATATATATATATATTTCTAATATATATATATATATATATATAATATATATATATATATATATATATATAATATATATATATATATATATATATATATAATATATATATATATATATATATATATATATATATATAATATATATATATATATATATATATATATAATATATATATATATATATATATAATATATATATATATATATATATATATATATATATATATATATATATATATATATATATAATATATATATATATATATATATATATATAATATATATATATATATATATATATATATAATATATATATATATATATATATATATATATATATATAATATATATATATATATATATATATTATATATATAATATATATATATATATATATATATATAATATATATATATATATATATATATATATATATATATATAATATATATATATATATATATAATATATATATATATATATATATATATATATATATATATATATATATATATATATATATATATATATATATATATATATATATATATATATATATATATATATATATATATATATATATATATAACTTTGAATAACTTTGAAATGTTTTGGCCAGTATTGGCCCAGGCCATGTCTAACTTAATAGCACCACCTGGCGAAGACTTTCAATTCAGGATTTGGGCACCATGGCCCATTCGAGAAGAGAATTACTGTTTGCGGAGACATATCCGGGTGTGGGTGGTTTGTCCGGGATTACTTGGAGGAATTTGTCCAAAGACTTCTTGAATTTTGTGTGGTCAGTTTCTGTTTTGACGTGTCCTGGTGTGATGTTGAAGAGAGCAGGGCCGATTGAGGTGAAATAATTGTGCCGTATTGTTGTTATGAGTTGCGATTTAGATTTTTGAATGGGACGGATAGCACGGGGCCCAAGCCTTGGGTGTATCTTGAAGGCGATGCCAACATCATTTGGGCAGTGATGATGGAACATTTTCCACATCATGCAGATAATATAACGCTCACGGCGACGTTGGAGTGAGTAAAGTTTCAGGTTTTCCAATCGACCCCAGTAGTCAAGGTCTGACATGCCATCTATCTTTTTCGTGATTGCCCTTTGAGGAGCTTCAAGTTTCATGATACTTTGTTTCGTGTGGGGAGACCACAGTGGACAACAGTATTCAAGGTGTGGTCGGGCGAAAGTAGAGAAGAGAAGGATAATGGTGCGGGAATCTCTCGACTGGAAGGTTCTGAGGATCCAGGAACACATTCTGCGGGCCATGTCAACTTTGCTGCTTATATGCGTGGTCCAGCTTATGTTGCTGTCCACGGTTACTCCCAAGTCTCTGATGTTGTTAGATGCCACGAGAGTTTCCCCGGAGGGAAGGGAGTACGGGAGTTTCAGAGCATCCTCTTTTCCAAAGTGGATCAGTTCGAATTTGTCTTCGTTCAGTAACATGTTGTTCTTTTCTGCCCATTGGGTAACAGCCAGTAGGTCTGACTGAAGGCTTATCCGGTCATCCACGCCATTGATGACCTTTTGGAGCTTGGAATCATCAGCGAAAATTTTAATGTTGCTGTGTTTGATGATGTCAGTGATGTCATTAATATAGATGATGAAGAGAAGTGGGCCCAACACAGTGCCTTGTGGGACTCCACTACTGACTTTGGCTGGGCTTGATTTGACTCCCTCAACTACAACATGTTGGGTTCTGTTTGACAGGAAGCTCTTGATCCACTGCAGCAGCTTTCCAGTGACACCAATATTGGACAGCTTTCTCAGTAGAATGTTATGATCAACCCTGTCAAAGGCCTTGCTGAAATCAAGGTAGATAACATCAGTGTTGGAACCCTCTCCCAAGGCTCTCAAAATGTCATCAAAGTGATGCAGTAGTTGCGTCAGGCAATCCCTTCCATTACGGAATCCATGCTGGTTGGAGTTCAGCATATTGTTACTCTCAAGGAAGTGGGTCATTCGCGATCTCACCACTCGCTCAAATACCTTAATGATATGAGAGGTGAGTGAGATTGGACGGTAATTCACGGCAAGGGATTTGTTTCCCTTTTTGAAAACTGGGACAACAGACTGGGATAGAAGGTTTTCTGGCACATATCCAGCATCCAGTGAGTTCCGCCACAGATTGGCAAGAGGAGAAGCAAGTTGGTGTTGACACGCCTTCAAGACACAAGCAGGGAACCTATCGGGACCTACTGCTGAATTATGCTTGATTTCCTTTATTGCCGCCAAGACATCAGGGGCGCCAAACGTTATGTCCGATAAGGTGTAATGGGGAGTAACATCGCCGATACAGCCCAGATCGGCCATATCAGGATTGCTGAAAACAGAGCAGTATTGTTTCTGCAGTATCTCACCCATGGTTTTAGCATTGTCTTGAAGAGTGCCATTTTCATCAATTAGAGGGCCAACAGTAGAGCCAGTGATTTTGTGTTTTTTTGCAAATGAAAAGAACACTTTGGGATTGAGTTTGATCTTCTCAATGGCCCAGGCCTCTTCAGCTCTTCTCTGATTGTTGATGAGGGACATTATGTTGTTTTGGAGGTTATGTTTTTTAATCTCTAGTGATGAAATGGCAGTCAAGTTGATGTGTTGCTGCTGACAGTATTTCAGATTGTTGATTTTTTTGTTCGTTCTCTTAATTTTTCTGATGAGCGTTTTTCTATTTCTAGGGATTCTGCTCTTAGATTTGTTTATAGTTCTTAATGGGGTGTGTTTAGCACATATGTTTGTAACAGTGTCCACAAATGTCTGCCAGGACTTTTTGATGTTAGTGGGTGTATGAGTGTGCGTGAAGGACCAGTCGACATGTGCAAGATCATGACTGATCGCTTCCCAGTTTGCATTGTGGAAATCCATAGCGTCAAACGGATGGACAGGAGAAATGACATTGGGTTTGTATATTGGACGGTGGAATCTCAGATCACAGAGAACCATGTCATGATCAGAGAGTAGAGTTTTCTCCACTGCAATATTGTGGATATTGTCAGTGTGATTGCTGAAAATTAAGTCTAGGACGTTTTTGTGGCACCTCGTTGGTTCGAGCACTAGTTGGGATAGGAAGAAATCATCCATGAAGTCAAGAAGCGATTCCACAGCTTCCCTGTCAGAGGTTGAGGCAGAAGAACCTGGTGGCAGGGTGTTTGTGGACCAGTCAACTCCGGGGAGGTTGAAGTCCCCCATCATTAAGATGTTGTCAGGGTGACACTCTTGGATGAAACACTTTATGCTGTTGAGGCATTCCTTGAAGCATGGTACAGGCGTTTGGGGTGGCCTATAGAGCCCAACTACTAATAGGTTGTTGGTTTGACTGAATACAGTGACTGCCTCACAGTATCCATTAGTGAATATGTTCATAGCCTCTGTTGAGAAAGAATTATGGACATAAATGGCAGTTCCGCCCTTTCTTCTGCCAGCGCGATCAGCACGGATGGCTTTGAAATTTTTCACTTTCACCTCGGCTTCCAAGTGGAGGTTACTGAGATGGGTTTCAGTGAGGACGAAGAAAGGGATGTGGTTTGGATGGACATCAATCCAGTCCTCCAGGAATTTGATCTTCCATTTTTGAGTATTGGTGGAAGGGTTGATGCCTTGGGCGTTAAGCAAAAATGTAGAGGCGAGAGTGGATGGTTTTAATTGTTTTGGTGTGTTGTTAATTTGTTTGTTTGTTAATGGCAGCAATGGGAGTTTGTGCAGTGGGGTGATAGTGGAGGGTGGTGCTGGGTGATAGCTCGAATGTTTTTTTCCAGTTCTTTTGCCAGATTCATTATGGCTAAAAAAGAGGAAGAAGTTTCCTGTTTAGAAGACTGTTGGT
>OZ024740.1:341984613-342024613 GCA_964016885.1 Eledone cirrhosa
GCCTTGATCGTTCATTTCTCTCACTAAGTTCATAGCCTCCATGTACACCATGAAATCCATCCTGGTGTTGTCCAATGTATCCATTAAAGTTATCTACCACAATATCAATGTCATTCATCACCGAGGTAGTCTGCAAAAGAGCCTCATAGAAGTGGTCATTCTGTTTATCTGTAAGTCCAGCTTGTGGTGCATATACAGAAGAATAGTAGTTATTGTATTATACAGGACTAATCAAACTTCATTATCATATCACATCACATACTGACTACCTGGATTACTTTATCTACCCATTTCTCTACTAATAGTATGATTACCCCACCTATACCATAATTTCAACCTACCTAGAAGAGCTTCTACTTATTTTACTTGCCCATGAGGAGCTTGGCTGAGGCACCTCTCCATCTTACTTCTTGTACACAGCATACATCTACACACCTCCATTCAAGCATCTCTACACTTTCTTCAAACCTACCTTTCATTGTACTGATGTTGATTGTTGCAGCTCTGAAGTTTCAAATCTTATGTAAGGAGGAGGAGGTCTGGACTGGTTTGGTGGCTTGGTGTATGTTGTCTGTACCCTGAAATAAATAGAGTTAGTGTAATTGTTTGATTATAGGTAGTAGCTTCTTACGCATGCATCAAATGACCATGTCTTGCTTATATGATCCATTTCGGCATGGTTTATGTAGCTGGATGCCTTTCTTAATGCCAACTACTTTACAGTGTGTTCTAGGTGCATTCTATTGCAGAACCAGCACTACCACCTTGCATGGTGGTCTGGTTGCTTTCTATCATGGCACCAACACTAACACTTTACAGAGTTGGCTGGGTTCATTTTACCATGCACCAGCACTACTACTTTACAGAGTGGGCTGGATGCAATTGTCAGGTCCCCAACACTACCTCTTTACAACAGCTAATTATACTATATCTAGTTGTCTAGAAATATTTGATAAATTATGATGTGGAACTGACCTGGGACTAAACAACACCATGGCAGTGTGTTTTATACTGATTTGATGTACGACAGGGTTGTATCACAATGTTTAGCTGTTGTTTTTCATGTTGTAGTTGTTCTCACATTAAGCTCTCCAACTTTCTAAATAACAAGTAACAAATCTAAGATAGATTTAATACCAAACTGTTTAAACTCCACCTCTCTTCTCTTGTTCTACAATACTAAGCTGTTTATTTCAAAGTGTTTATACTTACCTAAAAACCTAATTTTAAGTAAGAACCTTCTTGTGTTCCAATCACTAACTCGATAGCAATAAATTTAATTACTAAATACTTCGAAATTCTTAATTATTTTCAAAATTATTTGACAATGATAGGTAGTGTCTTTCATTAGAAATATAGTAATGAAAGGATTAATGTAGGTATAACTATAGTTTATAAGTCTTGCTGTGAAAATTTAAGCAAATGTGAGAACTTCTATGATACATTCCTTAGGTTGGAAAAGGGTTACTTTCTCTGCTACTCCTACTATATGCTATTCCTGTGCATTTGCTACATGCTAAGTCTATCTTTTCTATTAGTCTGCCTAAAATCCCATTACACTTTACTAGTTACCAAAACTTTGGTCTTTACTAGGTTTGCTGTCAGCCCTTTTTATTCTAAGTTCTGTTTCCACAAGCTCTTCCACAGTTCAGTTATAAGAATAATGTCATCAGCATACAGAAGTTCCCATGGACAACCAGACTTACAATCCACTGTTATGGTCCAGAGAACTATAATAAACATAAGGGAACTGTTGACTGAGCCTTGTTGAACACTTGCACATTGAATTCCTTTCTAAACTCATCATTTACTCTCACTTTACTGTTAGTACCTTTGTACATAGCTTGCACTGTTCTCACAAGCTATTCATCTACAACAAGTTTCCCTAAGGCCCACTAGATAAAAGATTATGGTACTCTGTCAAAGGATTTTTTTTCCAGACCTAAAAGAGCTAGACATATTGGCTTGTACTTAGCTAGGAACTTCTCTTGTAGTTGTCTCACTAAAAAAAGACACCTGTGGTGCTCCTGGCACAAAACAAACTGCCTCATCTAATTTGACTCTTTCCCTAATTAGTTGTGCTAAAACTCTATCACTTTCATAACTTGACCCATCAGTTTAATGCCTCTGGAGTTGCTCCTTTCTAGAGCATTTTCTTTTCTCGTGTAACAATTGATGATTAAATGGCTGCTAAACCAGCCATTTATTTTTTATTTGCTGTTATTCAGTCATCATGTAACTAATACTACATCGTCTCTTAGCGACTTTTTTAACAGTAGGTCATTATTTAAGGAAAATTTGGGTTCTATTTCTAGTAGGCCAAACAACTTTTCAAAATATCCCTTGCTAGATCATCATTATTTGTGTCTTTTGCATTTTGTCTCTCACTCTCTGTGTCATACTATTTCAAATTTGTGCCAGTTAAATACTATTTCACATTATTCTTATAAACAAAATCTTTGAGTACACGGAAGCTACGAAAAGATTCAACAAGAGAAACTTTTAGCTGTT
Organism: Eledone cirrhosa; assembly: GCA_964016885.1. Taxonomy (NCBI): domain Eukaryota; kingdom Metazoa; phylum Mollusca; class Cephalopoda; order Octopoda; family Eledonidae; genus Eledone; species Eledone cirrhosa. Next base: position 341,987,125 of record OZ024740.1, read on the forward strand.
TTACAGATTCCCTTGTTTCCTATTTTCCTTTTCTTTTTCATATGCATAATTTGCCTCCCATTGGTCTTCAATATTTGAAATTTTATTTTCTGCCCCCCCCCCCCCCCTTTTTTTAAAATTATTTGTCTCACTAGCTCTTTTTGATTACCAACTGTAAGGAATACTCAATACTTCCCCTAGTCTGCCATGGTTTACTAGCTCTATACGGACGTTTAAATTGATTAACTAAATAAATAGTATCATATTGTTTATTATCTTTTCATGTTAAAATGGAGAGTTACAACTAGGATGAGTCATTTTAGCTACATAAAAATACAAAAACTGTCACTTTATTTCTTTAATTTATGTGTGAAAGGGTTGTCTCATTTGTGAGATATGTTCACTGACGCAACAGTATCTCTGTGATGTCATTGACTAAATTGCAGATGCGCAATAAAAAAAAAATTTGAGATATACAATATTATTAAGAAATAAATGAAAGCAGATTTTGTGTATTCTAAAATGACTTAAATTACTCTTCCAATATGTAGTTTCAAATAGCTATCTCATATGTTTAAAGTCAATAGTCTAATAGGATAGTTATCACAATCACTGAGATTCATATTTATGTAAAGAAAGCCTATATATAGTCATTGATAATGCCTATATTACAAATGTTATTACTGAATTAACTTAAGAATCCCTATAAAACTGCCTTTTATTGTAGTTTTAAATGAATGTTCAATGCCGAATTGTCTTAGATCCAATATTGAAGGTATGTTTTCTGTTGCTTTTAGAATTTGCTTTCCATTTTCACTGAATCTCCCTTCCATTGACATTTCCCCACCTCTTTACACCCTGTTTACATCTCCTGCTCAAATACTGTTAAAAATATATAACAGATTGATTTTTTTTCCTTTGTTGTATTTGTCCTTTTCATTTCAATTGGTGCTGTTTCTCTGTGTTTGCTATTTGTTCAATATTTATTTCAGTATTTGTTATTTGTTCAGTGTCTATTTTATGTTTGCATTTGGAACTAATTCATTCAACTATTTTGATTTAACATTCTAACATTTCTCTATAAATGAAGCTGGGTGCATGCCTTGCTTGAGCGGGTATATTAATCAGTCGACCATGAAAGTATAGGCATATTTGTTTATAGTTCATTTGATGTAATCAAGCATTGTGGCTTGCTTTCAAATATCTTTACTAAAATTATATACGAAAACTAAATATTTTCAAGTTAATTTCCTTGATCATCGCATGGAAAACTAACATTAGAAGATTAAATATTTGCATGAATTTAAAACAAGTGAAGATGGTGGCTATATATATATATATATATATATATAAATTTGAGTATGTGTTGGTTGATTACCGACACTTCAGTATGCAGGGTAGAACACTCAACAAAGTGCACAGGTGGGTCTGTTTACTCTGGAGTAATTTAAAAACAAGTAGTGTAAGTCAACAGGTTAAAATTAACTTCATTTATTCATAGTCGCTGTTATATATATTTCGGTGATAACCATTATTCAACAACTATGATCTCATCAGACAGCTAGAACTTAAACAGAAAAACATAATGATGGAACAAAGTTTACCTGTTATGTTTTTCTGTTTTTTCAAGTCTGATGAGGTCATAGCTGTTGAATAATAGTTATCACCGAAATATATATAACAGCGAATATGAATAAACAAAGTTAATTTTAACCTGTTCACTTACACTTTTTGTTTATATATATATATATATATATATATATGTATATACCATTTAAGTAGTTTGATTACTAATGAGTAGAACTGGTGGTTCTGATTGGTAAACTATGATGCAACAAATTAATTAAAGCATTCAATGTTATGCAAGTCATCGATCATAGAAGTGATGACCAGTGGTTGGTGCAGGAATGGAGTAAAGTATTTATTAAACAACAACAGAAGGCCAGACTGGAAAGTTTGCTTTAGAATTTTCATTCCACGAAATCACTATGGCCTAGCTCCATCATCCAATTATGATGCAAGACAGGACGATCTCATTAGGCGTCATCCACAGAATTACTTAACCCAAACATATAGTGGAAGATAGGGAAAAGAAAATTGAAAATTTAATTCGGGGGAATGAGGCAGCCCCTGAATTTTTTCTTTTCTTTTCCTTATCTTCCAATACATGTTTGGGTTTAACGTTGTTGTTTAATAAATATAAATAGATACTCTTTTACTCTTTTTCCTGTTCCAGCCATCCAGGAGCACAAATAGGAGTTTGAAACATTATTTTGGAGTTACATTACATTCTGCAGATACTTCATTACTAACCATTGGTTGAGCTGAGGCTATAGTAGGAGACACTTGCCTAAGGTATCATGCAGTGAAACTGAACCGGAAAACACTTGATTCCAAAGTGAACTTCTTCACTACATAGCCATGTCTGTATCTATCTATCTCTCTCTCTCTCTCTCTTATATATATATATATATGTATATAAACAGAAATAACAAAACAAACAGCATAGTACGTGGAAGAAATATATTAGTTTAACACTTGAAATAGCAGGAAGAGAGTCTTAACATTTCAGACACTAGTCCTTCATTAGAAGATAGAGTTAGAAATAGAAGATAACTAGAAAGTAAAGATGAGAGGAAGGAACGGAAAATGAGAAAAAAAATTTGGGAGGAAAAGAAACACGTGTGTATTCAGTCGGCCATCTTGTTTTATATATATATATATATTATATATATATATATAACAGTGTAGTAGTTTGATTGCAGCATTGTGAGATAATAAAAATGGTTATATTTAGGAAACCACTACAATGCAAATGAGGTTGTAAATATGGTAACAAAATTGGAAGAAGAGAAATATACCATCCTTTATTAATGGACCCCTTGATAATAGATGGCACATCCGAAATATTAGGACTAATAAATATTTCCAAGGTTATCTCTGATTCTTGTTTTTCTTCCTCTTCTCCTGATTTTGTTATTTTAATATTTACAACTCCACTTACATTGTAGTGGCTTCCTAGACACAGCCATTATATATATATCATCATCATCGTTTAACGTCCATTTTCCACGCTCGCATGGGTCTGGAAGATATATATATATATATATTAAATAAAGTACAAGTCTGCACATATATAATAAGAATAAAGATCCCATAACTCCTTGTGGAGTCATAGAGGCACCGTCTAACTTTTTTATCGACCTCGAAAGGATGAAAGGCAAAGTTGACCCCAGCGGGATTTGAACTCAGTGTGTAATGAGGTGGGACGACTACCGTAAAGCATTCTATCCGACGTCTTAATGACTCTGCCAATTCGCCGCTTATATACAGTGTTCATTTAGATGTGTTAGTCAAGAATGACACTCCAAACAATTTGAGGGGAATGGAAAGCTGATTATACCAACCCCAGTACTTAACAGTTACTTCATTTTATCGACCTTCCAAGAATGAAGGACAATGTTGACTTTGGTGGGATTTGAACTTAGAACATAAACCGACGTAACTGAATGCTGCAAAGCCTTTTGTCCAACACTTTAACGATTCTCCCAATTCACTGCTCTCCTTCATTGTGAATTAATAAATACATATATGAAAACAGCTATACTTAATTTCACTGGTGAATGATAAGCACTTTGTTTTCTTGTAGTAATTTGACCATGTATAATCACAGTATAATCTGAAGAGCACCCCAGACGTTGTTTGAAACTAACATTTTTCAAAACAAATAGTAGACTGTCCGATTCGTTTTGGTTTTTAAACATGTGCTAAAAATATAAGTCCCGTACATCTGCAAAGAAATTTCAACACAACTACAGCTTTCCAGTCATGACTGTCCTGTCTTTTAAACCTTTGTTCTAAACCCTAACTCCTAAATCTAAAACAAACTCAAACTCTGACCTAAACCCAACCTGACCCTAAACTCTAATCCCAATTTTATTCTGAAACTCTAATCCTAAACCTAAATTCCAACCTGTATTCTAATCCTAAACTCAACCTGAAACCCAGATCATAACCCAACCAATAATGCATATAAATTATGATCAATACCCACAAAACCAAAATGAATTTGATTGCTTGCTATTTGTTTCTAAAAATTTCTTAAAGTCTGAGATTTCCAAAATTGAATAATTTTTTAGTGAAACAGGTTGAATATGTGTCAATGAAAATGTCATTTAAATCAGTATTTTATTCAGCAGTACTTATCCCATTCATTGTGATGTTTTGGACAAATAACTCACAGAGACTGACAGAAACAATAATAATAAATCAGAGAGGGAAGGGCAATACCCAGGACCCTTTTTAGGGCCTCTGAGACTGATGGATGAAAGAAAGAGAGGTAGATATCCTCGAACCAGAGACTTAATTCGATTACTTGCAACAGAGTGGACTCCACTAAAATCACAGAAGGACCATGTGGCAGTTTTAAAGTACACCACAGCAAGATTTGAGCTCCAACCACTAAGAGCCTGAACAAATACTGCAAAGCATCTCATCTGATGCTTTACCAATTCCACCAGTTTGCCACCCTGGACTGGTACTCTATTTTATCAACCCTAAAAAGATGAAAAGCAAAGTTGGCCCCAGCAGGAATTGAACTAAGAATGCATAGAGCTGGCACATATACTATAATGTATTTTGTCCTACACTTTAATTTCCATTAACCTTGCAGTTCATAATATCTATTTTGGAAACAAATTCTGTGCGTTTCATTAATATACCTAGTGGACCTGTCATCAATTATGACGGCAATAGCATTAAACATATTTAAATTTTGGAGTCCAGGATTGGTATGCCATATATACTAGTATTACTGGATATATGAAGACTCATACAAACTGTGAAATTTATGTTTTGATAAATGATAGGCTTGCATAAGAGAAACCCTCTAGTCCATGTTGGTTATTGACATGTGGAAGCGATTAAAGATAAAATTGATATATTAAAATAGTAATATAGTTAATATGAACCATTGTGTATTTCTAGGATATTGCATAAAAATGTTCAGCATATATGTACAAATGACATACAAGATTAAATATACAAGTAACTTTGGAGAAATAACTATTTACAGACCAAATGTAGAGTTATAATTCAGGACTTTGTGCTTGAAAAGCGAATTTCTTATTTCAGCAATATGAGTGAGATAGGATATGCATTTTATGAGTGTGTATGTTTGTAAATCTAAATTTAAAGAGTTACATCTTTGACTTATTTCCCTTTGTTATACCATGTTTTCATAAAGAAGTGTTTAACTTGCTATATTTCAACTTCAACTAGGCCACAAATTTGATAACTCTTACAATCTGGAGAGATGGTCAAAACTGGGCCTGGAAATCTTACGAAGCGCTTTTGTTCCATGTATAAATATAAATGAATAATATATATATATATATAATTTGAGTCTGTGTTGGTTAATCATCGACACTTCAGTATGCAGGATAGAGCACTCGATGAAGTGCGCAGGTGTGTCTGTTTACTCCAAAGTATATTTATAAACAAGAAGTGTAGGTCAACAGGTTAAAACAAGGTTAATTTTAACCTGTTGACTTACACTTCTTTTTATACACACACACACATGCGTGTGTATGTACCAACACTCATGGTGTATTATTAAAGTTGATAGTTTTTAATGCAGCTTTTGTTGTGATTTTTTGTGGGGGGTTTTCTTCCTACTTGAAAATACATTTATATTCCGGGCTCATGGACCCTCACCCCCTAAACATGATAAAATAGAAATAAAAGTGATTGAGAAAAAATAAGATTTGAACCTATGGTGTCAAACTTTGATCTTGCAGGGATAGCTGTTTGTTAAATTCATATTTGATAGTTGACAAAGTTGTCCAATACTGACAAGAGACAAAGTACTTAAGTGAAATAAAGATTCTACTAAAATATGTCTTTTTGACCTATTAGCAGTAGAAGTTGATCAGCACAAGTGAATTTTTCTATCCCTTTGAAAGTTAATTTAACTTTGTTTTGGTGTTGTTATGGTGTATAAAATTAAAGTTGTTTTTTCTTCACACTATATAATGCCTAGTTCTTGTATTTAATTGTTTTGAGGAAACTTTTTAGGAGTATTGTGTGAATAAATATTTATGGATTTAGATATTATTAGCAATGCAGATTTTCTTTTTCTTTTAAATCTGTATTATTGATGTCTTCTAAACTCAATAAATTATATTTACAGTGCTTCTAAAAGGTTTCTTTAAAATCAATCAAATATATCAATTGTTGTTATTTGGCTGAAAATCAATAATATAATAGTAAAATGGAGAGATCCTAGCTAGGGTTGTTACAGAAATGTTTTTGATCAGAGACTAGGTTAGGAATGAACGTGCAGTCAATAACAAATTGAAATCTCTGGTATGTGTCTTCAGTAGTAAAATTCAGTGTTTTATGTAATAGTATAATTTCTGTGAACAATAGAATCTTAAAAGTTATAACCATTTGCTATCTTCAAATGTTTATGGTATTTCCTATTTCACAAATCACTTCAAATTATGTCTAAATCTCTCATTATTTTCTCTGAGTTCAGGGATTCCCAACTTTTTTTTATTTTGTTTAGCACATAGTACCCTTTAGAAAATAAATTTACACCCCCCTATTTTGTTTAGTAATTTGAACTTCCGTCTCTACCATAATAACAATAATAGCACAAAACAACCTTATTTCACTTATGAACAACTAATAATAAACAGATACTGGTACTAAAGCCAAATACAGTCAGTTAATATATATATACATGGATGAGATTCATCCTGATAATCAAACCTAAAACCATAGAAAGAAAAGAAATTAGTATCTTAATAAACAAAATAGGCCTACTTCAGATTTTCTTATCAACTTCAAATTGATTTTAATTATTACTGTTAAAATAATGTAGCCCTGACTTACAATATTTGTTTTTATTTTGAAATTTGAAACCATTATGTTTTTGCGATATGTTTTCACTTGTCTTTGATTTGGCTACATTGACTATGTGGGCAGACATTTGATATTGTAGCCCCACCCCCTATTCTCACTGCTTTTCTCAATGATCCTTTGTTGTGCTATTTATCTATTTTGTCAGTCAAACCAGACCAATGAGTCAACACCATAGATTTCAAGTTTCCTGTCTATTTCAATATACTTCTTAGAAATAGCTTTAAAAAATGAATAGAACAACAGCACCCAAACAAACAATACTGACCTAAGAGAAATATAAATAAATAAATAAATACACTAGCACAATAACAACAAACACATAAACACACACTAGTAAACTAAGATAGAATGCAATAACCAAAACACAGTCACCAAAACGCGAACACACATTATACACATATGCAAATGCATGTGCAGAGAAGTTGACAAAAATAAATAAATAAATAAACAGATTAAATAAAGGTGGCGTAAATATACAATACAACAGGAGAAAACATAATAGCACCACTGACGATGTTGCAGATGTGCAACGAAAGAACTTTGTTAGACTATATATATGTGTTTGTGACTATATTATATCTGTATTTTTGACCATTGGTCAGTCAATGGTAAACATTGAGGACCGAATAAATTAACTGATATAAAAGATACAGAAGCGAAAACCAACCAAACAGTGAGTGTGTTCTGTTATTAATTCTGGCAATATTATTACAACAATATGACCCTCTCCAAGTATAACAATATTTGTTACGACACGATTTCATATCAAAAACCTTGCAAAACAAATTCATCGCTTTTTATTTTTTTTTATTTTGAAACTCTTCAGACCTTTCATAAAATGACTAATGGTTTTGAAAAAATATGTTTGCTATCATTACATTAGAATAATATATTGTTGTTTAGCTGGTAAAGGATTGAATTTAGAAACAAGAGAATCAAATTTGATCTCAGCAGAGAGAGTAGCTCGGTTTAGAGGTCAACTATAGACTAATAGTTAACTCTTCTCATACCAAAACCTCTGAAACCACCTTTGGTTCTATGATTCAAAACTTTGTTATATTAATGTGAAAACCTATCGCAATTTTATGTAAGAACCTTTAAGTAACTTACCCTCCACCTCTTAGTCCCAGCTGACAGGATGGAGAATACATTACCCCAGAGGATGGTGAGAGAGACACTCTAGAACAGCCAGTCCACCTTGTGGGGCTTGCACCTGCAGGCAGTCACTTAGTAAAATAATTAACTTTATCATTATCAAGTTGAAGTCTAACACCTACAGGCAGCCAATACTGCTCCGATAGCAGTGAGTAGAGATGTGGTCCAGGAGCCAAAAATGCTAGAGGTCTCCACTGCTACAGGCTGTACCACAAACTTATCAGAGAACAGCTGGCTCTTTGTTAGGTTTGTGGTAGAGCAGTGGAGATTTCTGGCATTCTTGGCCCCTGGACCACATCCCTGCTCACTGCTATCAGAGCAGTATTGGCTGCCTGTAGGTGTTAGACTTCAACTTGATAATGATAAAGTTAATTATTTTACTAAATCCCTCCAAATTCTTGATTATTTTCAAATTTATTTGAAAATAATAGATAGTATTTTACATTAGAAATATGGTAATGAAAGGGTTGAATTCATCATAGATTTGCACACCTTCATAAAATTACGCGTATATAAAATGATTAATACATTTTTTTCTTTTTCTTTCAGACTGACTTATAATGTTTCCTCTAAACAGCTTCTTCCTTTGAGAACTTTTTTCTTTCTCAGTGTTATTAATGATATTCTTTTACTGGTTTCAGTCATTAGACTGCAGCCATGTTAGGGCACTGTCTTAAAAAATATCGATGCATTGGCTGGGGATACTTTTGCTTTTTTTTTTCTTTATATATGTATCGTATGTACAATTTGAAGCTGTTCAAATTTGATATATCTTTGTTTCTCAAATTTTCATTCTTCAGAAAATTATTTTCATCAGTTGTTGTTTACCTGTTTTTAATTAGAATTTAAAAAAAAGAAAGTAATTTTGTTCTATTTTCAGATATTTGCTATTTAGTTTTCTGAAAGTTTTTCAAAACCAGAAAGATATTCATTTGAATTTTCATGTTTAGCAAAGTTATACGTTCACTATAATGTCTTTAAAGTAATGTTCTTATTAGTTGTGACTCATATCTGTTATTGTTTGTGCTCTAAAGTATATCAATCCTACAAAATATCTGATACTGCCACAGAAAGCAGAAACATAACTCCCTCATGAATCCGTTATATAGATATATATGTTTAGTCATATACCTACTGCTGACAGTACACATGCGGCATACACTTTCACCTTGGTCTATATATATATGTGTGTGTGTGTGTGTCAGGATTTTACAGGTTTAAACTAGTAAGAGTACTCTATACTTGGAATAGTGGAGAGTCGGGGCCCAACGGCTGAGCTCTAGCCATTTTAACAGCAAATTCCAGCCTGGAGATTTATCTCTCTGCTGTGAATAAGCATTCTCATCAGGGGTGTGGCCTGAGATGATTGAGGTGTAGAGTAAGAGGAGCTATGGTTGGTAGCCTTTTCAAGGCCATTGTATTTATTTTTGAACTTCCGGGAATTAGCTGTGTATGTGTGTATGTTTTATTGTCTAAGCATTGGAGTGGTGAATGATTGTAAAGACCAAGAAGAATGTATGTTTTTGCTGAGTTCCTTCAAATTATTTGTGTGTTTATGTGTGGCTGTCACTGTCTACCTGTACTGGTGCATTAGAGAGGTCAGAAGTTTTAACATGTCCACATGCATAGGCACCTGCACACATCCAGTTGCACGCTCCCACACATATCTTGTTTGCACGTTGGTTTTTACCGTATTCCGCTTATAATGTCTATAAATTTATCTATTTTCTCTTTGCCATCCATAGACTTCGAGACTTTTCTACTTGCCTCGAACATGAGGCTACCTCACTCCCCATTCTCTCTCTCTCTCTCTCTCCCTCATTCTACATATCTCTTGCATTATATTTCCCCACTTATTTTTCTCGCATTCATTCTGCAAACTACGAGACAAGCACATTGGTTTTTACTATATTCCGCCTATAATGTCTGTATAAATTCATCAATTTTTCTTTGCCGCCCCATCTAGACTTACTCATCTATCACATTTTCTCTCCCCCACCCCCACACACACCACCATAGACTTACTGACCAATCAAACCACAACATACCTCCATCCATCACCCGCGGCAACAAATGCTACTACTAGTTATCTTTCTTAACCATTCTCCTCTCGAGAAATCTGTCTATCGTTGTCTATGGATGAGCTGAAGATGATGAACAACTTGGGATGAATATGAACCCACGTTTCCAGGCAACCATGCGAATCCTTAATTCAGATACAGAAAACATACACCCACCTCCTACTCCGCAAAAACCCACCCTCCCCTATTGATGTCAACTCCCAAAATTCTAAATAGGGACCATCAATGTGAGCACAATGAAAGGAAGAACGGGAGAAATTATAGAGATGTTAGAGCGAAAGGAAATTGATGTATGTTGTGTACAAGAGACTAGATGGAGAAGAGGGTCTGCTAGGCTCCTCGTTGCTCAAAAACTGCTACAAATTTTTCTGGGAGGGAATGGCAACAGGTTGGGTGGTGCAGGTATACTACTAGCTGACAAATGGGTAGATAAGGTAATCTCAGTGAACAGAGTAAACGCGAGAATCATTAAACTCAGACTAGTCCTAAATAAAACAATAGCTACAATTATATCCGCTTACGCACCCCAATCTGGGTTGCCAGACGAACTCAAGGATAGGTTTTTCAAGTCCTAATGCACACTACCACTCTAACAAATGACAATGACTCCCTACTTATTGCAGGGGACTTTAATGGACACGTTGGGAAACATAGTGATGGCTTCTACAGAGTCCATAGAGGCTACGGGTTTGGCGTAAGAAATGAAGGTTACAGGCTTCTAGAATTCTGCGACATCGATGACCTGTTGATATGTAACACAAACTTCAAAAAGCCCAACAACCACCTGATCGCCTATAGATCCGGGGAGCTTACTAGCCAGATAGATGTTATCCTAACCAGAGGACGAGATAGATGGATGGTTGTAAACATGAAAGCCTTCCCGGGTGAGGAATATACTTCCCAACACAGCCTAGTAGTCAGCGACCTCACTGTCAGAGCTAGACGAACTTTGAAATAAAAGGCAACCTGGAGAAGAAAGATCTGGAAGCTGAAAGATCCCTCAGCCAGTAACAAATTCAGAGATATTTTACTTGATGCCTATGACAGTAAAGAACAGATAGAGACATTCAATGTAGAAGAGCACTGAGAGTTCCTAAAAAATAACATACTAAAATTGGCAAACGAGATCTGTGGTTGGGGAAAACTACAGGGAGAAAGAGAATGACTTGGTGGTGGAACAGTAAGATAGATGAAGCAATTAAGGCCAAGAGACAGGAATGGAAACAATGGAAGAATGAGGGAAGCAGGATACATTACATAGAGACCAGGAGGGAAGCTAGGCGACAAGTATACTTAGCTAGAAGGGAAACGGAGGATAAATAATTCAAGCATGTTTTGCAGCGTGAGGACCAGAAACAGGTGTTAAGGATTATGAGACAGTGTGTTTAGTGAAAATTGCGATGTCATCGGTGAGAAGTGTGTCCAGGATGATAAAGGTGCACTTACCCTCACAGATGCTGAAAAGAAAGAAGCATGGAAGAGCCATTATGAAAGATTACTGAATGAAGAGAATGCATGGGAGAAAGAGACCCTACCCCAAGCAGACCCTAAAGAGGGCCCAGCAGTACAAGTCAATAGCAGTGTAGTTAGTAAGGCAATTAAGGATATGAAAACTGGGAAAGCAGTCGGTCCATCGGGAATAGTTGCTGAAAGCATCTGGGTCAGTAGGACACACCATAACCGCACGTATTGTAAACCAAGTAATACTAGATGGCATCATACCATATGAGTAGTGCAGCAGCATCATTGTCAATTGCTATAAGGGTAAAGGGGATGTGCTAGATAGAGGTAACTATAGAGGTATAAACTGATGGACCAGCTAATCAAAGTAACAGAAAGAGTCATTGCACAGTTGATTGGGGACAGGATAAATCTAGATGAGATGCAGTTTGGATTTGTGCCAGGCAAAAGCACCACTGGGGCCCTCTTTCTTGTGAAACAGTTACAGGAAAAGTACCTAGTTAAAAGTAAGCCTCTCTACTTAGCATTTGTTGATCTGGAGAAAGCTTTTGACAGAGTACCCTATGACAAAATTTGGTTGGGCTCTTAGAAAACTAGGAATAGATGAGTGGCTTGTGAAGGCTGTACAAGCCATGTATAGAGGAACAGCCAGCAAAGTTGGGATTAACAATGACTATAGCGAGGAATGTACCAGGCTCTGTCCTTAGCCCGCTCCTGTTTATTATCGTTTCACAGGCTATAACAGAGGAGTTTAAGACCGGCTGTCCATGGGAACTTTTGTACGCGGATGATCTTACGCTCATAGCTGAATCCATGGTGGAACTAGAGAAGAAATTCCAAACTTGGAAGCAGGGCCTAGAAAGAAGGGGTCTTAAAGTCAAACCTGACAAAGACTAAGGTTCTAGTAAGTAGAAGAGAAAACAGAATCCAGATCCCCTCAGGGACCTACTACCACTGCTGATTACAAAAGGCTTCTCCCTTAGAATGAAAGGCAGACTTTATGATGCGTGCGTATATACAGCTATGTTGCATGGTAGGGAGAATTGGGCGCTGTGTGCAGAGGACTTGAGTAGATTGGAAAGAAATGAAGCCTGCATGCTCCGATGGCTGTGTAATAGTAATATACGAGAACAGCGAAGCATAAATGAACTGAGAGAGAAACTAGGCATAAGAGGAATGAAATGCTGTGTGCAGGAGAGGAGATTGCGTTGGTATGGACATATGTTGTATTTGAAGGATGACAGCTGCATAAACAAGTGCAGAGTGCTTAAAGTCATTGGAAGCCTTGGGATGAGGTGATAAAAGCCGACCTTACCTAATTGCACCTCTCAAAGGCGATGACGCATGACCGGGATCTCTGGCGATATGCAGTAATAGAGAAGACCTAACTTCCCACGAGCACAAGCTGAAGCATATGTACACTATGCCCCCCAGCCCACACTGTTAAGTGGACATGTAAAAGACACGGCAAATAGCACCCAATCCACACTATAAAGTGGACATGTAAAAGACACTGCAAAAAGCCCACACTGTCAATGTGGTTGGCGTTAGGAAGGGCATGCAGCCGTAGAAAACCAGCCAGAAACACCCCTATATGAGCAAGACACAGTGACCCGACCCAACTTGCCTCTAAATGAGACCCGTCTAACCCATGCAAGCGTGGGAGATAGACATTAATCGATGATGATGATGATGATGATACTTACATACTCTGACACATGTCGACTGAGTCACTGATGTATTATTTATTTGTTTTATCAATTGTTCACAAGCCTGTTTGTCAATATTATTATTGTTTTTTGTTGGTATGTGTGTGTGATGGTTGTTATGTTGCAGGTGTGTAGGAATGATAATATTGTGCTGATAGACATTTGTGTTTTTGTTTTTCTGGTGTAGTGTGTATTCCTCAACATATAGCCAGTTCCTCAGGCAGGTCAAAATAACTGAATGTGTGTGTGTGTTGAAGAAGATAATGTATATTAAACAAAATTTGGACCTTGTTATTTTCAGATGCTACAGCAGTTGAATTGGATTTTTCACCTATTGTAGTAGACTAGACCATGATTTGGACAAACATATCTGATAAATTTTATGTAAAGAGAAAATATTTTTTACAATTGCAATTCTATTTAATTATATTATTAAATCTCGATATTTGGTTTTCACAATGAATTAATCTTCCTGTATTTGAATTTGTTGATAATGTAAGAGTTTTACAATACCATGCCAGCTCCCTCTACCTTGAATTGTTTTACCTAATCTGGTGGCCTTCTTAATCTTGTTTTATTCTCAATTAAACCATTTCTACCTTCTGTTACAGTGGACTTTTTTTTTGTTTTATCTTGGAAAACGGCTTCTATTTCTGGTTTGATGTTTTGATCAACACAAGTTTTAATTTGATGTATATTAATCTTTACAAAGGTCTATGATATTGGATACTGCAGATATTAACCTAATTCTGCTTTTAATTGCCCTGATTGATTGCTCTTTATCAAACTATCAATGACCACTTGGGTTTGTTTTTATTTTAACATCCATTGTATTGTCATATCTATTGCTGAGGTTGTTCTTATGTTTTTTATTTCTTCTACCAAAATATTCCTCCATCTTACAACACGCATGTATATATATATATATATATATATATATATTGTGTGTATATAAATATATATATTATATTATATATTTTATATATATATGTATATATATTACAGACTTGCACCCCCCCCCGGGTTTGAACTCCCCACCCCTCTTCCTTTAGCCTTCAACTGACTCCCCCTACCCATCCTCCTTTCCCCCTAACAAACACCACCAACCTCTACCCACACCTCACCACTCTACTAATACTTCTACTACTACACCACCCTTTCCTTCAACATTACCAATCTTCACAAAAACACACGCACTTAAACCCTGAACACACACATACACCAATATATACACCCATTCACACCAACTTTACCTCTTCACATGTCCACCACACCTTCTGCATACACATACATGCATACATACACACATGCCACTTTCACCCACACACACGGGGCGGACGGAAGCCCCGTAAGCCATAGTGTAGGCAACCTGTCTAGGAGAGCTACCACTCCGAATAAATTGGTGCTGGGTAGAGAAGTCCCCTAAGTCCAGTAAGACAACTTCCCTAGTGCTGGTGGCACGAATAAAAGCACCCGGTCCATGCTGTAAAGTGGTGCTGGTGTTAGGAAGGGCATCCAACCAGTATATATACTACTGCCAAAAACTATGAGCACAACAAATGAGAATTGCAACAACTGCGTAAACAGCAATAACACTAACCATGTTAGGGCTGCACATGGTAGTGGGGTGGCTAGTGTGGCCATGTGCGACAACCCCCCCCCCCCCCCCCGACTGTCGTCAAGCAATTGCACAACAAGAATATGAACCGTCCTACCTTTGCAAGCAGGAAAAAGCGGACATAAAATGATGATGATGCCACCTGCCTGTCTACACAGCTACTAACCTCACACACACACACACACACACTCAGCAATACTACTAGCCTTTCACTCACCAGTCCTGTTCTGCAGGCTCCACCTCCTCCCCTCCCTCTCATACATTGCCCTGCCATCATCACCCTCACTACCCTCTCCTCCCACTCCTTTGACTTGACCATCTTGACCTCTTCCTGCTGCGCGCACCACGATAACATTCCACTTCCTCATCGCCATATTTCAACTCAAGAAGAATGAATTTACCACATGGATATCCACGCGATTTTACATCCGGATCTTTACCATCCACATACATACACACCAACATCCATTCAGAAACTTAGACACACACAAACACTGGCACCATTTTCACACATAGGCATCTACACATTTCACATGAACCCACATCACCTACAGACACACCACGCATTCCCCTCTCTTAACCACACAAACACACACACATACACATCTACACATACACCCACACCTCACCCCACACCGCCTCCGGATTTGACATGATCTCATCTCACCCCATCCAACCTTTTCCATCCACAAACACACACCCACACCTACTCATACAGGGACTATACATGCACAGAGATACACTCCTCTCCAACACACACTATGGTTTTTCATAACCCACAATCACATACACTCACTTCTTCCCAGACTCTCACACTTACATCTACACACACCTTACCTTCCACCATTCCCGTTCGGACTCCAATTCTCTTGTTCCTATATTTATATATATGTTATATATATATTATATATATTATATATGCAAATAACTATGTTGAGTGGAGAGAAGTTATGTCAATGCAAATTTGATGATTTTTTCTCTTTTAATTCAGTGACTTTATTATTGTTTTCTGTCTAAAACTATCAGTAACATACTTTGACATATATGTATATATATATATATATATATATATATATATATATATATACACATCCATTCATACACACACACACGCGCACACAGACACACACTTCAATTTTGAACTTTTTCAATATCAAAGATGGGTTTTGTTTTATGATTTCTCTGTCCTTTTTCTTCTTCAGTACAGTCCATATCATACAGTTACTTCTGCTACAAATCTCTTGAAGGGCGGGGCACCCAGTAAGTGCCATAAAGTAATAGTAATAGTAATATTAGTGATGGCATTACTACTACTTTGAAACAAAACAAAATTATCATTGTTTTAAAGTAAATGTGAACACAGCTGTTGTTGTTGTCAGTAGAAATAGTAGTAGTAGTAGTTATAATAATATTGCTACTACTTTATGTCTTGCATGAAAAAACAGTGTTGTCTGTCTCTTGTTTTAGATATTTTGCTTTTTAATAAGTTTCATACTTAATAAGCTTGTGTTTGCCTACCTACCTCAGATATAACAATTTTTGTATGTCAACCTCAACATGTGTTTGACACCACCTTTTATTTCCTTCACAGTAGTTATGTTTAACTTCATTTGCATGCTTAGTAAAATCTATATGTAATTTATTTTTACATGTACAAACACCTTCGGCAACATATTTACTGTTATTGATGTGTTCCTTTCTTTTATGGAATGATTATTAAATTTTGTCTGAATTTCTGAGATATGGAATTATCAGTATTATAAATGAATTTATTCAAACTAATGTCCTTATCTTGATTGTTATTGACTCAGCCTTAGATGTGTTAGTGTATCTTTATATACTCAAGTTTAACCCTTTAGCATTTACCTTACTCTATATTTACTATTGTATTTTTGAAGTAAAAGCTTTACCTCACTTATTATCTCACATAATATCGAATGTATGATATTTTGATATTATTTATTTTGAGAACAATACCTTAACATCAGTATGAGTAGCAAGTTATGGCCGGTTTGAACAGAAAGAGGTGATAGAATTCTGGTTGGATACAGCCGGTTTAAATGCTAATGGGTTAAGTGGAATAAGTAATTGACGTTACAGGTAATTAATTAACTAATACAAGGATATTATCCATTGTAATTTGATATTCCAGAATGAGAACAATCTGCCCTTCATACTTGGAATAAAGTTTTTGAAATTCTAAAAACATTACTGAATATGATAGACAGCTGAAGAAGGCTGGAAAATACAAACAGATGGTTAAAACATGATTATAACAACCACGATAAAGACATTAGTCTGACTAAATCAGTGTATAACCATGGTTATTAGTTTAAAGATACAACCTCCTATATTAAACAAAAGTGTAACTTTTGTACTAACCAGCAGAATTGCACAGTTTGGTTGAAGAAATTAGGTAAATGTAAATTTGTTAGATGGTGTTTGTTGAGATGTCTGAACAGAATCAACATATATAACACACAAATGTTAATTTTTAACATAAGTTCAACATTTATGATTTTCTTCCCATGATGAACTTAAGAGAATTCATCAGCATCCTTTTACTTAATAAATATGAAATTAATTGTTAAGCTGTATCAAATCTAAATCCTTAACCTGTATTCAGTATTCTACTTTAAAATATTACATTAGTCAATTCCTTCATTTTACAATCTCTTTGTCAAAGTTTGATTAAACAAATCTTCTCCATCTTGACTGAGCTTGCCACTCACCACAATCCCACATAGTGTTTGAAAGATTAGCAGAGCAACATCTTGTGTCCGCACAGAGTTGGTCAATAAAGGGTTTTGCTGGATTGATGACCCATGAATATCTGTCATGGTATTTATAGGACTGTATCACTAAGTTCTTGCTTAGTCCTCTAGCAATATTCTACGAAGGATATGCATCATTAATGGCATCAGTGATTTCAAAAAGATTGCCATAGTGTTATTGTTTGGTCAGAGGCTCTTTCCTAGAGATATTCAGAATGACCCATAACATGCTGGTATAAGCACCAGAATAATTGACTTATCTGAATACAACAAAGTAAATCTAGAATTGTTTGGTTCCTCATTGCATTCAACTCCCTAATTGATCTACAAGATGATGATAAGTCCACACCACCATGATTATAACATTTGAAATTTCTTTAGCTCACCATTATAGTCAGTAATATCTGATCTGTTATAGTATGGAGTTAGTAGTTTTGTTCAATAATATTGTACTAACTATAACTTTGTAGTTTTAACGTATCATAATACCAATCTAATATACTTCGCTTTAACTGTAGTTATTTAACACACCATAATACTGTTTAGATAGCCAATCTAACTTAGATCGTTTAGCTGTTCTAATCCTATCTTCTCAAAATATTGTTATTAATTAAAATAACTGTGATTTTATTATGCCTTGATGATATTTTCTATCTTACTATGATTAATGTGAAGGCACATTGCTTTGTAGTCAGGGTATTCGGCTTACAGTCATAAGGTTGTGAGTTTGATACCTGGCAGTGTGTTGTGTCCTTGAGCAAGACACTTTATTTCATGTTGCTCCAGTCCACTCAGCTGGCAAAAATGAGTTGTACCTATGGTTCGAATGGCCTACCTTGTCACATTCTGTGTCACACTAAATCTCTTTGAGAACTACATTATGGGTGCAGGTGTCTGCGAAATGCTCAGCCACTTGCATGTTAATTTCATGAGCAGGCTGTTCTGTTGATCGGATCAACTGGAACACTCATCGTCGTAAGCGACAGAGTACCCCAGTCAGTCAGAACTATGGTTATTATAATCAATCATCTTCATCAATGTTTTCACACCCATGCTGTTAGGGTTGGATGGATAACTATACCATACAGTATATCACTGTTCATGTTTTTTGTAACTCAAAGTATCTTCAGATCTGATCACACCATTTCTTCCCATATTTCCATATCTCTTTTGTGATCTTCTTCTCAAATGGTGGTATGACCAGATGTGTTATTAAATACCGACCAACTGTTGTCAACAGTTTCGTTAGATATTTCATCATTTATTTATATCATAAATAATATACAGAATAAATAACATATAGTGAGATTTGAATCAGTGCAGCATATATATGATTCAATGTATTAGTGGTACTTACTTTCTCAGATACTAATATGGGTGAAGAAATAAAATCAATGTTGGCTGTAACTTAAATCTCTATTTTAGATGCTTTACTTTTAACTATATAACATTGAATTGAATATTTCAAAATTAATTATTTTGAGAGTTTAACTATTGCTACAATAACTATTTGGACTTAATGCTAGCTTCATAGCTATATTAATATACACTAGTCATTTTATTGAGCATCATTATTTCAAGCTACTAGTATCAGTAGAGGGTCGGACGCCATGCTTTCCAGCATAGTTATATCCCTTTACGATCTGAGTTTAAATCCCGCTGAGGTTGACTTTGCCTTTCATCCTTACGGGGTCGATAAAATAAAGTATCAGTAATGCACTGGGTAATTATTGGCCTTGTACCTAAAGTAGAGACAATTATTTCAAGCTACTTCAGATATGTTTCAATGTTATCTTGCTTTTATTAATACGGAGGTTCTCGACCTGTTTTTGTCCCATTTACTCTATAGCAATTATTATTATTCTCCTCAGGGCCTATGAGAGAGGGGGGGGTCCAACCGGTACTTTGTTCCAAGGACCAAGAGCTAAGAAGACCCCCCCCCACATCAACCATGCAGCATCTATTTTGAGAAAAATCTTTGCTTGCTTCGGGGTCCAAAGAGGTCTTGCACTGCCTTGCAAAATTTCTCTTGGAGGCCCTGATTCTCCGCTCAATTAGACCACTATATTGGCAATACAATAATTAAGAAGTATAAAATACTGATTGTTTAATTCAAAACAGTAGAAAGAAAACAAATGGGTATTTTGATAAACAGAATAAGCTTATCAAGAAGGTTATATGGCCTAGTGGTCAGGGTGCTGCACTCACAATCATAATGATGTGAGGCCGATTCCTGGGCTAGGTAGTGTGTTGTGTTTTTCATGATAGGACTGGTGATTAAAACACCTGAGAAACCTTTCATGAGATACAACCTAGTAGGAAGCCAGATAAACCTGCATAGGTAGGAACTGTAAATTGCCAAGTAGTATACGTCAAATTTTCTTCTTAACTTCAGATTGTTTTTAATTATAATTGAAAAGAATATTTACAAACCAAGAATCAGCAAATTTACTACCTGAGTAGGTGAAATTTTCCCCAAGTGGGAAACCCTGCTTTAATTAATCAATAAAAGGTGATGCTCATTTTCTCTTATCTGCCATTAGTTACCCTATTGATGCTACTGATATATATCTGAAATCTCAACAGTACTTACTGTTCTTTCAACACTCTCAAAGTTTCTGCAAGGGGCCTCCACTCAATTTCATTTATCTATTTTTGTTCCTCATTAACATTGAAAGCTATACTTAAGATATAAATATAGCTTCTGTCAATATAAAAACTCATAGATAAGCTTATGGCATAAACTACTCACTTTTATACCATAGGAAGCTATCCTAACTTTAAAGAATCCCTCATATGCAATAAGAAGTGGTCTAGGTTTTAATGAATCACTCCTGTATAACAGCAAGCCTTCTTGACCTTAAAGTCTTCCTTTTGTATAATACAGGACTTCCCATCCTTTTTTTGTTCTTTTTATCCCAGGGTATCTCCACTTTGTTTTGTTCAGTAATTTGTGTTTATATCCCTACTATAATAGAACAACTAACAAAGGGGATATTTTAAAATACTGTTTTTAACATT
This sequence comes from Eledone cirrhosa, assembly GCA_964016885.1. Lineage (NCBI taxonomy): Eukaryota > Metazoa > Mollusca > Cephalopoda > Octopoda > Eledonidae > Eledone > Eledone cirrhosa. Next base: position 342,007,850 of record OZ024740.1, read on the forward strand.
ATTACTTTAGGTTCAAATAACAATAACAACACAAAACAATTTTATCTTTTTTATGACCAGTTAATGAAGAGCATGTACTGGTACTGGGCCAAATGTAGTCAGTGTGGACCAAATAAAGTCAGTCAATATAAATACATCTGTTAATGAGACTCGTACTGACTGTTAAGTCTAAATCTGTAGAAAGAAATGAAATGAGTATTTTAATCAACAAAATAGGCTTACTTAAAATTTTCTTCTCAACTTCAGATTTTTAAAGATTATAATTGATAAAATATGTACAAATCCAGAATCAGCAAATTTCCCTCTTCAGTAGATGAAATTTATCCCTGGTTGAGGACTCCTCTTATAAGAGGAAGTATAGAAATCTTGCTTACTTTCATACCTCACTGAAAATGGCTTTTGCTTTTCAAATTTCATCTAACAAACAATATAATCTTGTATCTATATATTCTTGTGTATATGTCTCTCTGTGTGTAGGTGTAGTTCTTTAGCCTGATTTAAGAGCTTGTTCCACTGGAGTTTCCCTGACATGTTGTCGGTTCCTCAGAAAGGAAAAGATCCGTCCAGTCATGAGTTTGATATTTAAAGAAACATTAATAGAAATGTAGACATTTTAAAGCATCTGAAAGAAAATAATCAGTCTCAAGTTTATAGTGAAGATTATTTTTAGATCAAATTTTTAAAAAAATGCAGATTATTGCATGTAGTGCAAACTCTTGCATATACATATATATAGCACCAACTACAGTGTAACTAGTTGCATGTATATAACAGCAAGTGTAGTGGAAACTTGCATGTACAAAACATTAATTGTAATGCAACCAGTTGAACGTACATAGCACAAACTATAGTGTAGATGGTTGCATACACATAACACCAAGTGTAGTGCACACTGTTGCATGGACCCAATATTTCTTCAGTCCCTTCCCTTTCATCTAGATCATGTTTTCTTTTCACTTTACGTGTTGTTGATTTTCTCTCTCTCTCTCTCTCCCTCTTCCTCTATATATTTATATATTTGTGTGTGTAAACAATGAGACCCACTGGTATATTATGTAAAGCTTCACATATTTACACAGAAAAAGCATCAGTGATCTCTTAAGTGAGTGTTTTTTTTCTCTTCTTTCATTTGTTCACATAAACATACACTCACCTGAAAGATCACAGATGGTTTGTGTGTTTAAATGTGTGAAACTTTACATAATGTCTTAGTGGGTCATTGTTTACACACACACATATATGTATATGTATGTGTGTATATATATATATATATATATGTATATATCATCATCATCACCGTTTAATGCCCATTATTCCATATATATATATATATTTGGTAATCTGTGGTACTGGGACCGGGAAAACCACAAATCAAGGAAGTACTCAATACATGGTATGATGCAGAGTGGGTAGATTAGAAAATGTATAGGGTCGACCGTGAGTTTGGCGGTTGATCCTCTACTTTTACTAATGTATGTGTGTGTGTATATATATATATATATATATGTGTGTGTCTGTGTGTCTATTTTACATTATTTTTTCAGTCTGGTATGGGCTATATGTCTTGCTCATAGGTTCCATATTCTGGCATGATTTCTGACTGGATGCCCTTTCTAATACACAGACTGTACTGAGTGCACCAACACCACAGAAGTTCTCTTGTCCACTGCAGGCTAAAAGGAAACACTTTACTTTGGGCAGTCTTCAATTTTTCATTACATTTACTTTTAGTGTTGCTCTAATTCTATTGGTGGTGGGTGGGTCATTTTTAGATGGAGAGTTACCAATCTACATGATGCTGTGTCATCTCCTTCATGAGGTTCAGATTATATAAAGATATATATTTGTATTCTTTCTCTGTTTTGAACATATATATATGTGTGTATGTATATGTATATGTATATATATATATATATATGTATGTATATATATATATATATATATATGTATGTGTATATACAGGGTGCGGACGATATTTGTTTCAAAGATTACTGTCTAGGAAAAAAAACACATTAGTTTTATTTTTTAAGATATATTTATCAAACTTGGGTCAGTTTGTCTTCATGACTTGTTCTTTCGATCTCACTCGATAAACCCACCATTGGCTTTGATGACGGCCTCAAGGCGGCCTCGGAACCGGCTACAGGCCTTCGTCACTGTCCCCCGACTGTTCCCCTAAAGGCACTTGTGATCCCGCCCTTCAGATCGTCTTTCGTATTGCAGCTAGATCTGTTGGTGTCTCATTCTACTGCGTCCCACACAAAGAAGTCGAGAAGGTTGCAGTCAGGCGAGCTGGGAGGCCAGATGTCAGGTGAAGTGTGGTCGATGAACTTCTCTGACAGCCAGGCTTGGGTCTTTCGGCTGGTATGGCAGGGCGCTGAGTCTTGCTGCCATATGTACGGCCTACCTGCAGCTACCTGGTCGATCCAGGGCTTTACTACCTCGCTCAGAACGCGGATGTAGCCATCAGTGTTCAGCTTGAGGCCCTGAGGGAAGAAATGAGGTGGCATGACGTCACCTTGACTGCTGACAACACCTAAGACCAATGTTGTCGCTGGAAACTTTGTCTGCATGACTCTGGGCATGTCTTTGGATGAGACAGCGAGCCACCTGTTGTTCTGGGAGTTGATCTTCTGATCCTTATTTGTCCTCCCGGCGCGGATTCCAAGAAGAACTCCGTGTCTCTTCCACAAATTTGGAGGTTCAAAATTATTCATAATCAATTATTCTGAAAATAAATAATAGAAATATAGTCACTGTTTTTATGAAGACAAGAGTGACAACGGAAGTAAAAAAATTTGCATGAAATTAGCAGTTGAAAATTGAAAACAAATATCGTCCACACCCTGTATATATATATATGCGTGTGTGTGTATATATGTGTATATATATATATATACGAGGTGGTATCAAAAAATTCCTGGACTAGTTATGTTTGAAAAAATTAAAATATTTACCTAACTTTTAACATCATCTCCTTCGAAATAGTAACCTTGCATAGTAATACACTGGTCCCAGTGTTCCTGCTACTCTTGGAATCCGGCCTGAAAGTCATTTTCCGTGAACGAGTTGAGGACCTTCTGCGATTCATTCTGGATCTCAGCAGCAGTGTTAAAGCAGCGACCTTTGAGCTGCATTTCCTGCTTGGAAAAGAGATGGATGTCCGTGGTTGCGAAGTCTGGTAAATAGGGTGGGTGCGGAAACGATACAATGTTGTTTTTGATTTCGGTGACGGTGCATTGTCGTCGTGAAGAATCCAATTCTTTGCAGTCAACAGATCTGGTCACTTTCTCCAAACATCCTCCCTCAAATGCTTCAAATCGTTGCAGTAGAACTCTCAATTGACGGTGTAACAGGAGAATAGTGTATTAATATATTTGTATGTATATATATATACATATATATACACATACATACATACACACTAGTGTTAATATAATTTCTAGTCACCAATATGACCAACTCTCTCTCTATATATATATGTATGTATATGCATGTGTATGTGTGTGTTTACCTCCCTCAATTTATACCAGTGATATTATGGCAACTAGTTGCATCTATGTGTTAGTAGATTATTATCTGTCAGCAAACGTATCCAGGATCTCCCATTTTTCTATCTACACACAATATTATTTGTCATATAATATATATCTCATTGTGGTTATTGTGGCATGTTTAATATATATCAACATTTTCTTTTAATGCATCACTATATCTTTATGCTTTTTATGTGGAAAAGTGTGTATTTTTGCCTCAAAATTCACAATTTGCTCTCAATGGAAAATTTTGAATCTTGAATTTAAGTATCTTAAAATGTAATTTTATTTCAGAAATAATTCAGACCAAAATGTATTTTGAGAAATGAAGGTAGTATTGGCCATAAGTTGTTGGTAGAAAGTCTCATTTTGATTGGTTGTCTTTCAAATAGGCTGAACTTGACTTTTCAATCCTTAATATGCATCATATAACTAATAGCAGTTTTTAATCTTTTCTTTTTTTTTAATATTAAACAAGCAATCACAAAATATATGAAAACTTTATATTTAGATTTCATATAAATCATATAACCCAATGTCCTTAAAGGGGGACTATGTAATATAAAATGTATTATGATCCATTGGCACTAAAAAGGAGCTATGATATATGTGCTGAAGGTGTCATGAGATGCTTTATTGGTACATGAAATATATATTTTCTTTATGATTTTCTAAATTAAAAAAAACAAACAAAACCTGGCAACTTTTAATTTATCACCTCTGGAGTGTCTATAAGGGCTTAGTGATACCCTGCTAAATAAAAAGGGGCAAATGTTTTAGATGATTATTGCTAATGAAGATACACACCCTGAAAAAGGTTTACCAACCCTTGACTATGCTATGTAAAGGACATACTGTATATACTCATATATAAGCCAAGAAATACGTAACAGAAAAAAAATTGATGGTAAAATGGGGGTTGGCTTATATTCCAGGTCAATATTTTACCAATTTTCATTAACTTTAAAATCCTATGTAAATGAAGTACTAAAATATTTTTGCTTTGGAGGTGATTATTACATGGGTTTAACATTCAGCCAGAAATTTGTATTTATTGTTTTTGATACGTTTTGAATGGTTATGGCCTTCAAAACTGCCAGAAAGCGGTAAAAAAATCACTACATAAGTTGTGAAACAAAAATGATACACTAAATGGCACTTAGAACATTTTATACATCAAAATATTGAAACTTCAGGAATATATTCTCTACTTATGAGAATTTCAAAACCACACCATTTAAACATAATGTGTTGATTACCTAATATATTTTAGATCAGATATAAATATTTGTAGATCTTGATTGTCATTCTAATACTGAAGACGACACATATATATATATATATATATATATATCAGCTTCTACTACAACGTAATATAATATCTGTATACAACAACTACAACGGTACGCGATGGGGCGCATCCACAGCCCGGCGGACAGAATGGAGAAGGCGTTTCCCTGGAGGACGGCAAGGGAGATGCGCTGGAAAATCCACTCCAACTTGCGGGGCTCACACCTGCGGCTGGCCAGCTCAGCGCCTATGGTGGTGAGTAGGGAGGTAGCCCTGGGACCGAGGACACCAGAAGTCTCCAGTGTCTTGGCTTATAAATGGGGTTTGGATTTTTGCCTCGGATATAAAATAGAGGGTTATCATGTATTTGAGTATATATCTTTATTTATTGTCACTAATGGGATCTATGTTACATAAACAATTTATTGTCACTAAAGATGGCTATGCTATATAAAGGACATTATAATCTATTTTAACTTACTAAAATTATAATTATTTTATCCTGATCATAAACATTTTATTTTATTTCAAATACAAGCAATATGAAGTAGAAAATGGTTTTTGTTTAATTATGCATTAAAAACCTAATAAGAGTTTTAGATTGCAACTAGTTTTAATGGGGGGACAACTATTTCACCCAATTTTTAGGATTCTCTCTCTACTAAATGCAGAAAATTATCATCTTCTTTTTACATTCACATCTCCATGCTGGTATGGGTAGGACATGTCATTTGTTAGGTAATTATTTCTACAGACAGATGACTTGTGAAGGCACATAACTTAGTGATTATGGTATTCAGTTCATGATCGTCAGATCATGAGTTCAATTCCCAGTGGTGCATTGTGTTCTTGAGAAAGGCATTTTATTTCATGTTGCTGCAATCCACTCAACTGGAAAAAATGGGTTGTATCTGTAATCCAAAGAGCCAGCCTTGTCACACACAGTGTCACACTGAATCCCCTTTAGAACTATGTTAAGGGTGCCCATGTGTGTGTGGAATGCTCAGACACTTGTATGTCCCAACTTATGACTTCCATCAAACTGTAAGCTGTGGGATGTATTGTTTTACGCCCAACATAAATGATGTTAACAGTCACTTTAAACAATGTCAGATTGAGACAGATATATAAACACACACGCGTGCATGTATGGCAGGCTTCCATGCAGTACACATCTACCAAATTTTCTCAGAAGCCATTTGATGACCTGTGGCTGAAGTAGGTGTTGTGTTGTGGAATCAATCCTAAAATCATGTGGCTGCAAACTGAACTTCTTAACCACACAGCCATGCCTGTAAATACCATATGCTTTCAATTTATTCCTCAAGATTTCAGGAAATACTAGTATGTTTTTTTGTTAGTATAACATTTTATATATTTACACAAACCCCTTATCCAATGTATTTGTCAGCAAGATGTCTTCTAGTTTTCTTGCAATTTTTCAGTTTCTATTGCCTTAGCTAATTTAACCCTTTTGAAACTAATTTGCTTGAAACTGCCTCTGTTTGTATGACACATAGTAAATATATATAGAATAATGTAAATGCTAAAGTGTTAAAGTGTTTATATTTATCTAAAAAAAAATCATAATAATTTTATGTAAGAACCTTTAAGTTGTGTTTCAAACACCAAGTTAATAACGATAAAGTTAGTCATATTACTGTCTCCAAATTTTTAATTATTTTCAAAAGAATTTGAAAATTATAAGCAGGTCTTTCATTAGAAATAAGGTAACAAAAGAGTTAAATATATAATCTACTTCAAAACACAAAATAGAACACAGTCATGCTTTCTACAATGACATTTTAAGAAGGGAAGAAACTAGAGATAGAAAACTATTTTAAAATAGTATCTTACATTCTTATATAACTTGTCTCTCTGGTAATCTCAATATTTTCATGAGTCAGAGACAGAGTCCCTTTGTCACAGCACCTTTAGTGATATTTATGACTTAATGGTTAGGATCCTGAGCTCACAATAGTAAGTTTGTGAGTTTAATTCCTGGACTGGGCAGCACATTGTGTTCTTTAACGAGACATTTTATTTCACATGGCTTCAGTCCACTTAACTAGAGAAAATGAGTTGGAATGATACTGGGGCCAAGCTGTATTGGCCTTGGCCTTAGCACAACAACAGAGGGTAGAGTTGTATGTCTGGGTGACTGTTGGCCTTCCACAAAACATCTGACCCAGGCTTTTATTAAACTATAATAGAATATAAAAATATAAAAATCAATATTTTTTTTAATAATCAGTTAATTTTCACAGGTTGATTGAAAACACATTTTCTTCGTGTATATTTCTCTCAGATGCTTATAATAGTTTTCTTTCTTCTTTATGTTGCTCATTCCATACAAGAATGCAAAACCTTCACTGTGCCTTTTCTGTGCAACTGTTCTGCTGAAGTCCAGGAAAATATTCAATATATATAGTATCATAATATGTATTGAATTCGTCTCCATTGCCAGTTTCTACAGATTGATCCAGTTTATGATGACACCATTATTTTTTTCATTCAGAGATGTCTTTATAAAATCAAAAAGAGATTAATGTGTTGGACATGTTTACCAGCTAAAATATAATGGTTATGTGTGTTAATTTGTATAATATATATATATATATATATATATATATAGTCGAACCAATGCCAACACAAAACAGGCATTGAAATTATGCCAATGGTCATGATATATATATATATGTGAGTGTGTGTGTGTGTGTATATATATATATCTATAAACAAAAATAAATGGAGGAGAAGGCAATACATTTAAAAACAAAATTTACTCTTCACACAGTATATATATATACATACACATATATACAGGGTGTCTCAAAAAATATATACACACTTCAACAGCATTCTAATCAAAGTGTGTATACATTTTTTTGGGACACCCTGTATATATTCAGTTTATGTTGGATGGTCTAATTAATGAGTAGATCTAATCATTTCAATTAGTAGACTGTGATGCAATAAACAAAAGCACTTGATGTTATGCCTATCTTCCATCAAAGTTGTGGTATCTTGTGGTTGGTGCAGAAATGGAATTAAATACTTCAATGAAAACAGAAGGCCGGAGTTCAATAAATTCCTAAAATGTTGCACACACAATACATATTTCTATGGCCAGCTTACACCATCAAGTGTAATGAACATAAAAGATTTAGTTCAGTAATCCCTACTGAGTTACAGCGGCAGCCTGGCCAGTGATACGATCACTACAACAGATGTTTACATTTTGCTGTAACCCATGTTCATTACACCTGATGATGTCACTGATTGTCTTGCATCATGGTCTAATGATGTAAGCCAACTATAGATATATGTATTGCATTATTGTGAAACAAAGGAATTTATTGAACTCCAACCTTCTGTTTTCATTGAAGTATGTATATATATATATATATATATATATAAAGAGAGAGAGAGTTAGTTCCACAACAAAATAGCAAACCATATTTGAGGATGCGCGTTTCACTTAATTTTCAACCCCACTCAGTTAAAAATCCACTAGATGAAACACACGTTCTCGAATATGGTTTGCTATTTGGTTGTAGAACTAACTCTATACTGAACTCATCCTCTGGACTGAGTGCTCTACTTACTACAGGTATAACCTCCTGGCTTTTTACCACTATATATGTATAAACTGAAAGGTGTTCTTTGTGAAAATGTACATAGAATATTCAATCATTAACTGCTCTGGAGTACTCAATATATGTGAGCAGAATATAAGATTCATTTATCAGAAAAAAGAAATATATGTGTATGTTAAAGAGTATTTTTTGTTTGCATGTGGGAATAACAAGGGACCTACACCTAGAGGAATGTATGACGTTTTTCACTGGAAAGCTTTATTCTATTCAACAGTTGGCACTTGATCAGTTTCACTTTGCTCAGTGACATTTAGATGATAAGAAGTGGCTATTCCACATAACAACAGTATCATACATTTACTGTTATGTTTTATCCCACATAATATCGAATCTATGAGATTTTGATATTTATTTTGAGAACAATACCTTAACATCAGTATGAGTGCCTAGTTACAGCCAGTTTGAACAGAAAGAGGTAAGAGAATTTTGGCTAGATACAGCTGGTTTAAATGCTAAAAGGTTAAATACTCAGAAGGCTCTCTAAAAGTAACTGATACCTTCCATTACCTAGGTGACCTAATTAGCAGTGGAGCAAGGTGTTCCTAAAGGATAGTATTCAGAGTTAAGTATGGTGTTTGAAAATGTTCAGAGAGCTATTACTTCTACTGACAACAACAGGATTATCTCTCTGGGTGAAAAGTAGATTGTATGAAGTGTGATATTGCATGGTAGCAAAACAAGCAGTGAATGCAGAGGTCACATGCCAACTGAAAATAATTGAGGTGAGCATGCTCTGTTGGATATGTATTGTTAATGTATATGAAGAACAGAGTACAAATGAGTTGAAAGAAAAACATTTGTATAAGAAGAATCAGATATAGACATTGCTGGTATGGAGGATGATAGTTAAGTAAAGAATTGCCTGGCAATCTAAGTTGAATGGATCTGTGAAAGAGTTGATCAATAAAGACAAAGGAAGAAGTAGTGAAAACTGATCTTAAGAGGCTGGACCTCACAAAAGAAATACAAAGGGCTGCAAGAGAAGTCATTTCCAACTCATGCAAGCATGGAAAAACATGTAAAAATGATGATGATATGTTTTGAGTATTATTTATAACAGCAGTCACTAACCAGTGGTCCGTGGACTACTGGTGGCATTTATAATTTTGTTATATTTAATAGGTGCATTTCATATTAATTAAATGGAAGTTCTCTGATCATTATTTTACAAATATATTTATCTTTTTAAAAAAATTCATATTAGTGGTCCGTGGGATTTAAAATTATGAACTTAGTGGTCTGAAAGGTTGGCGACCGCTGATTTATAACACCTTTTGTGACAGCAAAATATTCCCATTATGTCAACCTACAAAAAGACCTTAGAAACAATTATTTCATGGAGATATCTGTATATAATACTTTATTAATGATCTAATAAGTATCCTTGAAAATTAGTTGAAACCCTGTTGTTGTTTCATAAGATCCATAGAGAGTTAGTATTGTCTAGATACACTCTTATTGTCTTCACTTTCATTAATGTTTATTGAACCTTATTTTCCCTGACAGATGAGTGGCCTTCCCTCACTCCATCCGTAACATTTCCTTGCACTGCTCTTAAGGAAACCTGTTCCCAATTTAACATCACTGCTTTAGTTCATACAGGTATGTGACCACCAGCAGACTTTTACTTTAGTAAAATTACAGCATCTGCAAGCATTATTTACTATTGGCTTTTTTCCTTGTTTTCACTTTTTGTTTTGTGTCAGATGTGTCTATTAAATGCAACTCAAATCTTTGTTTTATTTCAACATTTTGTTCTCTCTGTGTTTATCTAAACCAGTGGCTCTCAACCTTTTCTCAACAAGCTAACAGAACCTCAAGGGTTTGTGGACCACAGGTTGGGAACCACTGATGTAAACCTAAAACTGTGTTGTTTTAGTAATTCTTTAGTTTAGATTCCATTTATTGTGGCCAGATCTTTTATTTTTTGTTGTCCAATGTCAGTTTTCAATGTTGTCTCAATAGAGTTTAAAACATTGTGTTGTCTGTCTTTCACTATTGTCTTCACTTTCACATTATTGTTTCTACTCATTTCATATTGTAAAAAAAAAAAAAGAAAGACAATTAAGATTGTCAATTAATTAAAGTTCTTTCTAATGAACTAAAATAGAGAAAGCAGCAGGAAACAGCTTCTTCGTTAAAATAGAACTTTACCTATCAACATTCCTAAACTACGTATTATAAAATATATCATTCTATAAAGTGGCATGTAAACAAAATGTTTTATATCCAATATATACAACCTCATTTAATTATGTACAGTTGCTTTATCATAATCCTTACTATTGTAAACGTACAGTAAACTTTAGCTCATGAATATTAATGATATACCATTTACATGTCACATTATATATAATAACTATTTTGTTTCTTTTATCTATCATGACTCGTTATTTTACATCCACCTTTTCCATGCTCACATGTTTCTTGATATAGTAATTATGGTTGGATGTCTTTTCTGGTATCAATTCTTTTAGTTGACTCCTATCCTATGACTCACACATATTTTATCTTCAGAATTGTACTGTTTTTTTGTTGTTTTTTACTTTATCAATAGAAACCCAACACGTTCATAGCATTATCATACATTGAAAAATGTAATTTATCAGCAACAGTAAATGGTATTCTATTTACATGTTTTAAATACACAATCATCATACCACTTAATACTAAACTGTCCCCATACAATCCATATCACTGCTACTCTTCTTGATGCTACTGTAAGATACTCCTTTCATTCTGTTTCTGTTACCATATTTCTTCCACACAAAATACTCTTACTTTGTACTCAATATATATATATACAATAGTTCTAATTCAAGGGTTTACCCTCTGGTAACATTGTTTTGTTCAGTAATTTAAGTTTACATCTTTACCATAATACAGCATCTAACAAAGGGGATATTTTTAAATTATTATTTTAGTTTCAAATAACAATAATAGCACAAAACAATACTAATTTATTTACCTATGAACAACTAATGATGAATAAGTACCTGTACTAGGACCAAATACAATTAGTCTGAATTACACTTCTACATTGGTAACATGGTTATTAACCCTTTATCAATTACATTACTTTATATTTTCTATTGTATTTTTGTGGTAAAGGCTTTAGCTAACATTATATCACACTTAATATTGAATCTATGAGATTTTGATATTATTTATTTTGAGAACAATATCTTAACATAAGTATGTGTTGCCAGTTTGAACTGAAAGATGTGAGAGAATTATGGCCAAATATGGCCAGTTTAAATGCTAAAGGGTTAAGAACTATAACATACAGATTGTTATGTCCAAAACTGTAGGAAGAACTAATCAGTGTTTTGATAAATGAAATAGGTCCACTTAAAATTTTCTTCTCAACTGCAAACTATTTTTAAATATAATTGAAAAAAATGTACAAATCCAGAATCAGCAAATTGGCTCCCTGAGTAGACAAACTTTACCCAGATAGACAGATAGTCTAGAGAAAACCAAACTGAATGTATAACAAATTTAGTTTCATTCCTTTATGTTCTAAGTTTGTCTGGAATCATTTTGTGTACAAAGGTGCAACTCTTCCAGACTAAAAAAAATGTCAAAATATATTAAAAATATGTTAAGTAATCAATAAGCTTACTTCTCGTAAAAACCTATCATTTTTAGTAACATAAAAAAAAATTTCAAAATTTGTAAATAAAATAAAAAATGATTTTGCATTAAGTGCTCCTTTTACAAGCCATCATGAAAAGGTTGATAGTTTTTTGTACTATAATCCTTTTCAATGGCCTCAATAGCTTGATTAATACATTCTCAATAATGAACTACTTATTCTCTTCTTTGTAAATAGTGTATTATACTTTTTTTTTTATGCACCATTTTTATATTTCAAATTTATACATGGCTAGTGAAATAAATGATAGGATTAAAAAAAAGTCACCTTTGCCTGTAATTCATAACTCAGGGGCTCAATAAAACATATACCAATAATATACTAGAGTTGACCCATTTGACTGTCTTCCCTGTGAATTTGTGGCCACAATGTTAATTTTAGTCATATTACTATTATTCTTATTTAGGATGTTAGGCTCACAAAAATAAGGTTGTGGTTTTGATTCGTGGCAGCATATGGTGTCCTTGAGCAAGATACTTTCTTTTACATTGCTCCAATCCACTTAACGGGCAAAAATGAGTTGTACCTGTAAATCAAAGCACCAGCCTTGTTACCCTCTGTGTCGTGCTGACTCTCTCTCTTTGAACTATATTAACCCTTTAGCATTTACATTATTCTATATTTACTATGTATTTTCATGGTAAAGGCTTTATCTCACATAATATCAAAGCTATAAGATTTTGATGTTATTTATTTTGAGAACAACACCTTAACATCAGTATGAGCAGCCAGTTATGGCCGGTTTGACCAGAAAGAGGTGAGAGGATTCTGGCCGGATATGGCCAGTTTAAATGCTAAAGGGTTATGGGTATACATGTCTGTGGAATACTCAGCCACTTGCACATTAATTTCACAGGCAGATTATTCTGTTAATCAAATCACCTGAAACACTCATTGTTTAAAGCAACAGAGGTCCAACAACACTATTCATAATAAATATCAACTCTTAATGTTCTGTACAACATGAAACAACATTAGCAAGACAATAATATTCTAGAGTTGATTCAATTGGCTATAACTTCCTCTGTAAATCTGTGGTCTTGTGCTAATTTTAGAAATGACTCAATGTTCTGAGTTTAAATTCTACCATGTCAACTTTCCGGGATCAATAAAATAAAGTACCAGTAACACACTCAGATCGATTTAATATACTTCCCCCTCCCCCAACAAAATTGTTGGCCTTGTGCCTTAATCAGAAATCATTATCATTATCATTATTATTATTATTATTAGTAAAATCATTGGGGCATTGAAGAAATGTTTTGCAGTATTTATTCTAGATCTATGTTCTGAGTTCAAATCCCACTGAGGTCAACTTTGCCTTTCAGCCTTCGGGATGGGGGGAGGGGGGCATAAAATAAAATCCCAGTCAAGTAGTACTTGGGTCAGTTTAATCATATCCCTCTTCTTTAAATTGCTAGCATTGTGCCTAAATTAGAAGTCATTATTATTAATAAAAATCTGATCAACATGGCCATGAAAGGCTAGTAAAACTGTTGATTACAATGCTATACAAAAAATGGTATCACTTGAGTATGATGTCATAGAGAAAATGGTATATTTGTTTCAAACGTTGCCCTAAATTATCAATATGGTTTATTTGCAATTTTGATATTTAAAAAAAAAAAACATGTATTTTATCATTGTTTCAAACAGCTAATGTTGTTTTTAACAGTGCATATATAAATAAATACACATACACATGACGCTGCCCCAACATGGCTTCAGCCTATCGGCTGGAACACATTATTAAGTAATATATATATCATTATCATCATCGTCATTTAACGTCCATCTTTCACGCTAGCATGGGTTTGACGGATTTGTCCCATTTAGAGACAAGTTGGGTCGGGTGACTGTATCTCGCTCATATAGGACTGTTTCTGACTGGTTTTTTACAACAGGATGCCCTTCTTAGTGCCAACCACATTTACACAGTGTATACTGGGTGCTTTTTACTGTCTTTCACACAAACACTTTACAGTGTGGGTCGGGTGCTTTTTGTCGTGACACCTACACGACCACTTTACAGTGTTGACTGGATGTTTTGTGGTACCAACATAACATACACACGCATATATATATATATATATATATATCAGAAAGGGTGTGCTAAAATACCAAGTGGACCATAACCCACCAGAGTACTCGATACTTGGCGTAGTAGAGTGGGTAATTTGAAAAGATTCAGGACACCAACAGCTGAGCTCCGGCCATTTCGACAGCTATATCTGAACTCAGATCTAGCTGTTGAAACAGCCGGAGCTCAGCCGTCAAAGTCTTCAATATTTTCATATAAATATATATATATATTTTTAATGTTCTGCTTAGTTTTATGTTATATTATTTTTGTAAGATATTAAAGATGTTGTATTCATAACTTCATCATTATGAAGGGGTGCTGTTGTGGTACTTCCGTGCCAAATTTACATTGAGCGGTTATGGTGCAATGAGTCGATATATATATATAAATGAAGTATTTCCGTCAGAAAAGTACAGGAAAAAAGAGTGCTCTATGTAGGCTACAGAGCTTATTAGTTATGTAATAAACAACATAAGATAATTATTTCATTTACCAGTGGTTTCTTGAAGACAGATGTTGTGTCTGTCTTCAGTCGTCAGAATGAATAAAAAACATGGTGTATTTATTAAATATGGATTTGAAAACAAAATTTAGGAAATATGAAAGTGAGGCTGAAAAAACGGGTGAAAAGGAAAAAGGGGAAATATATATATATATCAAACCTTATCATAAACCTAATGAAAATAAAAAATATATATATTTTAAAAAAAACCAGTTTCTCATACCACCAACGGCCATAACCTTGAGAAATTCTGTAAAGACTTAATCAATACCTTTGCTAACCTAAACCTTAAAATTACTATAGATGCGAATCTTACTAATACTAACTTTCTTGATATCAATCTTGACCTACTTACCGCCTCTTTTAAACCTTATCATAAACCTAATGAAAATTTAAGATATATACACAAAGAGTCTTGCCATCCCCCTATAGTCTTTAAAAATCTTATAACCGTTAAAACTAACATAGGAAGAAAATTCCTCGACCTCCTTGACAAACATTTTCCCCCTAATCATAGATATAATAAGATATTCAATAGTAATGTAGTTAAAATCAGTTACTCTTGCTTCCCATCAATGAAAACTAAAATTACCAACTCTAATGGTACTAGAGTAAATCCAGGATGCAGTTGCAGGAAGCCAGAAGAATGCCCATTACAGGGTAAATGTAATACCAAATCTATTGTGTATGAGGCCAAATTGACACAAATGATTAATAACGAGCCAGCCAGGAGTGAACGATATGTTGGCATGACTCAGGGCAGATTTAAAACCAGGTATTATGCACATGTCGCTTCTTTCAAACACCCTGAAAAAAGAACAGCAACGGCGCTGGCAAATAAAGTGTGGGAGTTCAAAGACAAAAACATTCCGTACACTATTGATTGGTCTATTTTAGACCATTCATGAGAATACCAAAGGGGCGCAAAGAAATGTTCTTTGTGTACTACGGAAAAATTTAGAATTCTCTAAAACTTGAAAACTCCTACCACTTGTCTCAACTCTAAGACCGAGATATTTAGATGTTGTCCGCACCTAAAATCGCATCTACTTTGTAACTGGATTAACATACCAACGATTACTCAACCACCTTGAGCTTCTTCTTTACTTATCACACCTTCCACTCACTACCAATTTCATTACCTTATGAACACATACTTTTTCTCCCTCATCTCTTTCTATATATCATTTGACTTATATCCCTCCCCCCTTACTATCTACCATACCTTAATACATACACACCCACCACCTTTATCCTTTATGCAGATCACTTTTTAACTATATACCCTTATCCAGATCTCTTCACAAACACTTACTCTCTACTACAATTTTTACAATCTTTTTCCCCCCTTTTACCTGTTCTTAATAATTGTTTTTATTATTTTATTTCAGTTTCACTCCCCTTTGTCCTTGCTTACCCACTAGGTTTTTAAGCGTACTTACATAAGGTTATATGTCGGCGCATATGCAGACAAAAGGCTTATGTGTACTTACATATATACGTGTTTTTATTTATATGTATGTGTGTGTATATATATATATATATATATATATATATACACGTATATATGTGTTTGTATATATATATATATATATGTGCAGTATGTATGTATGTATTTGTATATATGTTTGCTTGTGCTTGTATATATGTTTTTGTGTATATGAGTATATATGTGTGTATAGATTTACGTATATGTTTATTTGTATGCGTGTGTTGATTTCTTATTGCGTGCGTGTGTGCATACGCATATGTGTACGTGTGTACGTGGGTTGTGTACCTTTGAGATTCATTTGTTCTAATTTATTGTAGTGTTGTTTTGTATGTGTGTATATATATATATATATATATGTGTGTGTGTATGTATGTATATGTGTGTGTATGTGTATTTATTTTATATATATATACACATATGCGTGTGTGTTTTTGCATGTATGTATAGGTATGTATGCATGTATGTGTATATATACATATATATGTATATGCATATCTTGTGTATTTGTTTATATTTAAGTTGTTTTTATTTATCTCCCACCCCC
>OZ024740.1:342029613-342084613 GCA_964016885.1 Eledone cirrhosa
ATCTCTGAAATTCTTCCCACCGAAGTTAACAAAGAACTTACTGGATCTACCAACTCATAATATTATAACATTAAATCAAAAATGTTTAACACTACAAGGGAAGTCATTCTTTTCCTTTTTTCAAATATATATATATATATCTCCACCTACAACAAGGGTATATAATGGTAATTATATGCTCTTGTTATTACCCTTTATGGTAATAAACTGCGTAGGTCAGTGTCGAAATGAAGCATGAAATTGAGTTTTTATACAATACTAACATTCTAATCTTTCGATTTTTTTTTTCACTTTGCATGTTCAAACATGTTTTTACGTTTTGAGTTATGTAACAGGATTATGTGTCTATTCTCTGTGTAATTTAGTTTGTAGGTGTGTGTTTATTTGTAAATATATATATATATATATATATATATATTTACAAATAAACATTTTGAAAGCCTTCAGCTATGAATTTGGAAACTAATTGTATCTCCTGCAGGAATCTGCTCTGCTAGATGGCCCTACATAATCAGTTTCCAAATTCATAGCTAAATGCTTTCAAAATGTTTATTTCTTAACATACTGTATATCGCTAGATATACAAAATACACATACTTATATGTATACACCTATGTTAGAGTGAATACCTTAATATATATATATATATATACACATACACATATACATATGTTAATAAATATGAAGACACAATTCTACATTTCCATACTTCAATTTATTTAAACAAATATATATATATATATTAGGAAAAAAGATGAAATCGAAAATGCAACTGGAGTCTTTTTAAGAATATTTATTTGGTTCCTTTACCGGTTTCGCAGTTCTTATGCTTTTCAAAAGTAGAATTGAGATGGAGGGTTTGTGATTTTTCTCGCATTTGGTTGGTGTTCGAATGTTACTTCTGTTTTATGTGGAAAAAAGTGGCTCAAAATGTTAGGTTTTTTTAGAAAAGTAATTTGGTTGGTTGATGACTGTCACGTGAATAAGTATAATAAATTTCGCGCCAGTTCGCGTTACAAAGTTCGTATTATATTTGCCTTTTAAAATAAAAAGGTGGAGGTGCTCAGATTGATTTTTCATATATGAGTGAAATTTGGTTGGTTGATGTCACATGAATAAGCACATCAACTTTCGCGCCAGTTCGTGTTTCAGTTTCTTTTCACTTAAAAAAGTTGCTCAAAACAGTTTTTTTATAAATGTAATTTGATTGGTTATGACTGTCACGTGAATAAGTACAGTAAATTTCTTGCTGTATTTGGGAATTTTTTTTGTAGACATTTAGAGAATTTTGTGCCAAACAAAAGATAATGGTCAAGAAAGAAAAAAACCAGAGCTAAATAAACCTTAACATACGTTAACTCTAACACCTTAACATGCTAACCATACCCCACGCACACACATAACTCCCTCCCCCATTTCTACTAACGGAATCATTTTCCTACATACACACACAAATATATATATTCTCTCCATCTTAACATGCTAACCATACTCCCACACACACATAACTCCCTCCCCTATTTCTACTAATAGAACCATTATCTTTTGTTTGGCACAAAATTCTCTAAATGTCTACAAAAAAAATTCCCAAATACAGCGAGAAATTTACTGTACTTATTCACGTGACAGTCATAACCAATCAAATTACATTTATAAAAAAACTGTTTTGAGCAACTTTTTTAAGTGAAAAGAAACTCAAACACAAACTGGCGTGAAAGTTGATGTGCTTATTCATGTGACTACATCAACCAACCAAATTTCACTCATATATGAAAAAAAAATCTGAGCCCCCTCCACCTTTTTTTTAAGGCAAATATAATAAGAACTTTGAAACGCAAACTGGCGCGAAATTTCTTATACTTATTCACATGACAGTCATCAACCAACCAAATTACTTTTCTAAAAAAACCTAACATTTCGAGCCACTTTTTTCCACATAAAACATTCGAACACCAACCAAATGCGAGAAAAACCACAAACCCTCCATCTCAATTCTACTTTTGAAAAGATTAAGAACTGTGAAACCAGTAAAGGAACCAAATAAATTTTCTTAAAAAGACTCCAGTTGCATTTTCGATTTCATCTTTTTTCCTTATACCTTCACTCGTGTAGGACATCTCGTTTTTATTTTTCATTTTGGAAAAAAAAACTCATTTTCTAATATATATATATATATTACTATGTTTCTTTTAATGTTGCATGAAAACCGATATATTTGTATTGTATGAGATACATTACAACATTGTATGTATGGTACATAATGTTTAATAAAATATTGAATGTACTTAACAGGATAGTTGATGTGTTGAACCAAAGTGTGAATATTTACTAGGGATGGGAGTGTTTAAGCAGAGAATGTGTTTGACTCTTAACATCCTGTACCACATGAAACCACATTAGCAAAACACCACTATGACTGCATCACGTTAGAAATTAAAATTTTTACTTTAGTTTACTGCAAATTTTCTAAATGATTTGTCTTGTCCACTAGTAAAAAATATTATAAATATTTGAATTAATAGTCTAGGTTTTTTATTCTTTCTGATAATCATCACAAGATGTTAAGAGTTAATAAGAGTGAATGTGTTTAATAGGAGAGAAGATGTGTGTAATCAAAGAGAGGTTGTTTAAATATGATGAATGTGTTTAACTCTTAACATCCTGTACCACATGAATCCACATTGGCAAGACATTCTTGAAAAGTACAAAGCAGCACTGTGGTTGCATCACATTAAAAATTGATGTCTTTACTCTAATACTGCAAATTTTCACAACAATCCCATTTTAAAATATTTTGTACTAAATCATTACAGAATATTAAGAAGTAATAGAAGCAGCATATTTTAATGTAGCATGAAGTCATTTAAACTGTATCAGTTATTTTGCTTTGTCGTATTACTCTTCTCAACACTTTAATAAAATAAAATAAAATTAGTATCTCTTTGACATTGATATTTATCTTACAAATATGTATCTGGTCTAGATTTTGTGTCTTCAGCCAAATTTAATTTGAATCAGCACTCTAACTCGTCACATTAACCCTTTTTATACCAACCTGCTTGAAACCACCCTTGGTTCTGTGATGAAAACCATTTGTTTTAAAGTGTTCATGTTTAATGTTAAACCTTCCATTATAATTTTTTGTAAGAACCTTTTCTTAAGTAATATTTTAGACACCAATTTATCAAGAAAGTTTTTTATATTCAAAATCCCTACAAATTAATTGAATATCAGAGACAGAAATTTTCATTAGAAATGTGGTAACAAAAGGGTTAAATTTGATTTGTAGCCAAATTTAGTATGAATTTCACTGATTAACAAGCATTTTATTTTGTAAATTATTTCAAATTCTAGAAACATACTGTTAAAGATTTTCGTTAAGTTGTTGAGAAGATGTTTGTAAACAGGTAAATATTTACATGTATATATGTATGGGTATATATGTGTGATGTTTTAAATTCTTCATCTTTTGCTCCTGTCTCTGTGAAGCCTTCAATTTAAGACGATCCAATAGTTGGTCTGATTCTTATGAGGGATTCAGATTTACTGAAAGTGGTAAAGATCAAAAAGAATCTGAGACAGAACAACACTCAAAAAACTGTTGGTAAGTCTTTGAAGATATTTTGTATGTTTTATTATATCAAATATTTAATGTATCAGTTTGTTTTGTACTAAGCTATGCTCTCAAGAGAAATTTTGCAAGACACAGAGCAAGATTGTATTTGAGCCCCAATGCTTTGCAAATTAACCAAATTTAGTTTATATATATATATATATATATACATACACACAAGGTGTCCCCCCAAAATGTATACACACTTTGATTACCTGTACAGGCAATACTTATTAGAATGCGGTTGAAGTATGTATACATTTTTTGGGACACCCTATCTATATATATAAAGTTGTAGTTCCTGTCTGTTTGTTTGTTCACGAACTCCTCCTATCGTTTTGGAGATAGACCCCCATAACCGTATATATTTTGAAACTACATGCCCAGTATATTTCATTTTAATCAAAGGGTTCCCCGAGGCACAAACCCCTGCTGAAAACTTTTTCCCTTCGATTTATATGAAATTTAAACCATAGGTAAATGACAAGATATGATGCCTATTCAGAAAAGTTTTGAATTGATATTTTAAAAAAAATTATTTACAAGAAACAAAATAAGAATAAGATTTAATAATGTAATTTTGATTTGATATATTTCAAAAAATAATGTTTTCCAATTTTTCATGCATTACATTTTACATTGAGTAATATTGAAATGCAGAGTTTTTCTCCATAAATTATATCACTGATTTAAAATCAATCATCATTTTCTTACAAAAAAATGTGTGAAATGCAGCAAGGCATGGGTAATTCAGCTAGTATATATATATCGAATGTAGAAAAGTAAAATATTTTAATCTCGGGAATTTTACCCGCCCTAGATAGATAGATATATATTAGGAAAATAAGAAAGAAAGTAGAAAATACTAATAGGATTTTCTCATAGAAAAACAGAAAAACAATTTTTTTAAAACAATTATAGTACCAGTTTCAGTCGATAAAAATGTTGACTTCTTCATGTTACTGGAAATATGGTTAAAAGTATATAATAAAGTTAAGGTGTACATTAATTAGAAGAGGATATTAGAAAACATAGTTTACATATATATAAAAATTCACATTTTCATTTATCTCTTTCTCTCTCTCTCTTTTCCTTGGTGGTTTGGTGGTAGTAGCAGCTAAAATAGCAGTTAGCTTGTTCCCTGTTACTATTGTATTGTTATTTTTAGGCTTAAGTTGTTAAAGGAAAAGTGGAAGTTCTTTCTAAACCTATTGGTGTTTTAAGAAAAGCCTGTTATCCCATTATAGGCTGTGAACAATGTTTTTAATTTGTTCAGTATGAATAGGCCCACCAAGTCACTTGTCTCTGTTGACTCACTTATGCCTATGCTAACATCTATGGCAGCCTATATCAGGATGATGGGCTTTTCTTACTGCATGAATGAACCCCTTGAACCATCATCTGGCTTAGGAAGAACCTCCACTCTTTCTTTAACATAAACTAGCATAACACAAGTACACTTTGATGTTACCTTAGACTTAACAACTTCTCTTTACTAGTTCTATATAAATGTGTGTGTTTGTATACAAATACACACAAACACACACACACACATATATATATATATATATATTTATATATATATATATATATATATTTATATATATTTATATATATATATATATATTTATATATATATATATATATATATATATATATATATATAAATGTAAGTATGCATGTATACGTACATACATATATGTATACAGACGTACAGTAGTATGCATATATACATATATATATATATATACATATGCATACAGGTACACATACATATATGCACGTATCAGTTTAGCGGACGCTTATTATAACGCCGTTTTGTTCGTTTGTAAACAAACTGAACAGCCTGAATTTATGCCATATGGTGTTAAGGCAACCACGTCACCTTTTTGTTCAACACTGACACAGGAACGATGTACTAGTTTCAAGCTTGTTAGCTATCATCAGCACCGTTTACCCATCTGCCAGATAGTTGAACGTTCGAAAGTATATACTTTCCTTATGAAAATTAACGGCTGAGCAGCCTAATTTGCATATTGAGTGAGTTAAATCGGTCAGGCATACCGAAAACGATAAATTGAAATAAAATGAAAACGAAATTTCATTTCTCACTCTTAGTATGGCACTTACTTAAATGTAAGTATGGCATGTATACGTACATACATATATGTATACAGACGTACAGTAGCATGCATATATACATATATATATATACATACGCATACAGGTACACATACATATATGCACGTATCAGTTTAGCAGACGCTTATTATAACGCCGCTTTGTTCGTTTGTAAACAAACTGAACAGCCTGAATTTATGCCATACGGTGTTAAGGCAACCACGTCACCTTTTTGTTCAACACTGACACAGGAACGATGTACTAGTTTCAAGCTTGTTAGCTATCATCAGCACCGTTTACCCATCTGCCAGGCTGTTCAGTTTGTTTACAAACGAACAAAGCGGCGTTATAATAAGCGTCCGCTAAACTGATACGTGCATATATGTATGTGTACCTGTATGCATATGTATATATATATATATATATATATGTATATATGCATGCTACTGTACGTCTGTATACATATATGTATGTACGTATACATGCATACTTACATTTAAGTAAGTGCCATACTAAGAGTGAGAAATGAAATTTCGTTTTCATTTTATTTCAATTTATATATATATATATATATATATATACCCTTGCAAGCAGGGAAAAGCGGACGTAAAATGATGATGATGATGATGATATATATATATATAATATCCGCTTATGGACCCCAATCTGGCCTACCTGATGTTATAAAAGACAGGTTCTATGAATCGCTAATCCTCACAACCGCCCAAATAACCGACAGTGACTGCATAATTATTGTTAGTGACCTAAATGGTCATGTTAGACAACATTGTGACGGCCATGATGGAGGCTGTGGGTTTGGTACTAGAAATGAGGAAGGCTTCAGAATCCTGGAATTCTGTGACGTTAATATCTGTAACACAAACTTCAAAAAACGAGACAATCATTTGATCACCTATAGATCGGGTGAACACGCCAGCCAGATAGATTATATCCTTACTAGAAGACATGACAGAGTGTCTGTTGTAAACACTAATCCCGCCCCTGTGAAGAATGCATCTCCCAACATAGCCTCATAGTTAGTGAGCTCATATTCAGGACTAGACGTACTCGACGACAGAGGAGGACTACCCTGAGGAGAAGAATATGGAAGTTGAAGGACCCCACAGCCAGTAACAAATTTAAAAGCATATTGCTTGATGCTTTTGACAGTAAGGAAGAACAATTAGAGACATACAATATAGAGGAACAGTGGGAATTCTTGAAAGTTAACCTGCTGAAGGCAACAGATGAAGGGAAGCAGAGGATAGAAAGTTCGAGCATGTTCTACGTGAGGTGTTCAGGATTGCAAGACAATGTGTCAAGGAAAACTGTGATATTGTTGGGGAGATGTGTGTCCGTAATGATGATGGTTTACTTGCCCTCACTGATACTGATAAGAAGATAGCTTGGAAGTGTCACTACGAGAGACTACTAAGTGAGGAGAATAATTGGGGAAAAGATAGTTTGCCCCAGATCAATCCAATAGAGGGACCAGCGGTGCAAGTTAAAGGTAGTATAATAAGTAAGGCAATCAAAGATATGAAGACAGGCAAGATAGCTGGGCCTTCGGAGATAGTTGCTCAGATGTTGAAAGCATCTGGAATGGTGGGACATACTATGGTCACTCGGATAGTAAACCAAGTAATACAGAATGGGGTCATACCAAATGACTGGCATAGCAGCAACATCATTAACTGCTACAAGGGTAAAGGAGATGCTCTAGATAGGGGAAACTATAGAGGCATTAAGTTAGTTGACCAGGTCATGAGGGTCACAGAAAGAGTTATAACGCAACTAATCAGAGATCAAATTGATCTATATGAAATATAGTTTGGGTTTGTGTCAGGTAAAAGTACCACAGACGCTCTTTTCCTTGTACAACAACTACAGGAGAAGTACCTAGCTAAAAGTAAACCCCTCTACTTAGCTTTTATTGACTTGGAGAAAGCCTTTGACAGAGTCCCCCACTCCATTATCTGGTGGGCTCTTGGAAAACTAGGTGTAGATGAATGGCTTGTGAAAGCTATACAAGCCATGTATAAAGAGACAGTCAGCAAGGTTAGAATTAACAATGAATATAGTGAAGAAGTTAGCGTAAAAGTAGGTGTTCATCAAGGCTGTGTCGTTAGCCCCCTCCTATTTATTATTGCCCTTCAGGCTATAACAGAGGCATTTAAGACTGGCTGCCCATGGGAACTTCTATACACAGATGATCTAACTCTCATAGCTGAATCTATGGCTGAACTAGAGAAGAAATTGCAAACATGGAAGCATGGCCTAGAATCAAAAGGCCTTAAAGTTAATTTATCTAAGACTAAAGTTCTAGTATGTAGAAAGAAAAATAGGGCACAGGTGCCCTCTGCGAAATGGCCATGCTCAGTGTATAGGAAAGGAGTAGGTAGAAATTCCATTTTATGTCCCAAATGCAAACTATAGGTACATAAATGATGTAGTGGGATCACAGGTAAGCTATCTAAGAACGTAGATTTTATATGTGGCCGATGCTCAGGTGCAATAAGTAGCAAGTGCCCACATGATACTGCCCAGATGGTTCTATAGAAATAGTGGACACTTTCCGTTACCTGGGTGACAAAATCAGCAGTGGTGGAGGGTGCTCTGAAAGTACAGTAGCCAGAGTCAGAACAGGATGGAAAAAGTTCAGAGAGCTTATACCGCTGTTGGCCACAAAAGGTTTCTCTCTTAAATGAAAGTCAGATTGTATGATGCCTGTATACGAACAGCAATGCTACATGGCAGTGAGACAAGGGCATTGTGTGCAGAGGACCTGTGCAGACTGGAAAGGAACGAAGCATGCATGCTCCGATGGATGTGTAATAGTAATATACGCAAACAGCAAAACATAAATGAACTAAGTGAGAAATTAGGAATTAGAGGGATCAGATGTTGTTTACTTGAGGGAAGACTACGTTGGTATGGTCACATGATGCGCATGAAAGACGACAGCTGTATAAAAAAGTGCAGGGCGATCAAAATTGTTGTAAGTTACGGAGTAGGTAAGACCCAGAAAAACCTGGGACGATTTGATAAATTCTGACCTTACACACTTGCACCTCTCTAAGACAATGTCACTAGGAGATCTTTGGCGCCACGCAGTAATACAGAATACCCGCCTTGCCTATATACAAAGCGAAACCTACAGTCAGTAGACACCTCTTAACCAAATATACACCCCTACTCCATCCTCTCACTCCTACCAACACCACCCTTTCTCTGTAAAGTTATGTTGGTACCACAACATCCAGTCCAAACTAATGAGGTCGTGTAGGTGTCACAACAAAAAAACACACAGTCCACGCTGTAATGTGGCCATGTAGGTAATACGGTAAAAACCTCCCAGTCCACACTGTAAATGTGGTTGGTGTTAGGAAGAGCATCCAGCCATAGAAAACATGCCAGATAGTCCTATACGAGCAAGATACGGTCACCCGACCAGTCTTGCCTCAAGTGGGACAACTCCCATCTAACCCATCCAAGCGTAGAAGTTAAATGATGATGATGACAGTGAAATTCCATTATAACAAAATTCACAGGGTATAAAAAAAAACTTGTAATGAAAAATTCTTTATAATGGAGATCAACAAATCGAGCATTTGTTATTACCTAAGGGATTTTTTTTAATTTTGTTCTTCTGAAAAATTTGTTATAAAGGTATTTGTTATAATGGAATTTTACCTGTATATATATATATATAATTTTACCTATATATATATATATATATACACAGAAGATACTCTGTTTTTCTATTTATAGCTTACTTGATCCCAGTCAATCAAGACAATATGAAAACTTCAAGAAGTCCTATTCAAATATTTTACATAAATGCCAACTGTTCAATAAATCAGCTGAAGTACAGAAACACATGGCAGTTCTTCCAGAACAGAAGTCTACCTTAGGTAATGAAATTTTGGCAGTTTATTTGGTCACTTGTATAATGTAACTAACAAAAACAAGTGATTTTTCTCTTTTTTTCTCTTTTCCTTACTTTCTTTTTTACTGTTGCCAGTCTTTTTTTCTTATCTCTTCCAAACGCTCAAACACCCCACTAAGTACGTACACACACACACACACACATGGAGGCTATGCTAGAAAAGATTCATCAAACACATGAAAGCATAGAAAGACAGATATAAAATGATGATATCTCTCTCTCTCTCTCTCTCTCTCTCTCTCTCTCTCTCTCTCTCTCTCTCTCTCTCTCTCTCTCTCTCTCTCTCTCTCTCTCTCCTCTCTCTCCTCTCTCTCTCTCTCTCTCTCTCTCTCTCTCTCTCCTCTCCTCTCTCTCTCTCTCTCTCTCCTCTCTCTCCTCTCTTCTCTCTCTCTCTCCCTCTCTCCTCTCTCCTCTCCCTCTCCTCTCTCTCTCACACAAGAAATAACAGCACAATCGGTACAGTATATGGAAGGAATATGTTAGTTTAATACTTGAATAGCAGGAAGAGGATCTTAACGTTTTTGACGCTAGTCCTTCATCAGAAGAAAGAATCAAAAATTAGAAAGATATATATACATATTTATATATATATAGACATATATTTATATAAGTATATATATAAATTAATAAATCACATGAATACACAAATTTCGCAGTTTAAGTATTATTATTTATTATTTAACTGACACATGTAGTTGAGCATATCCGATGTATCTTTTTTGGAGAATTCGAATTCCAATATTTTGTGCCACCACTATGACTTATCAGCTTGACAAAGTTTAACAAAGTTTTCATTCATGCATGTTAACGTTTATATTTATAGAGAGAATGCATATCACCATAGGCAAATCTAGGTTGTATAAAATTATAACCGTATCAAAACAATGTGAGACAAAGGGATGTGAATATATATTCACATCCCTTTGCTTTCAATATATTTAAAATTTAGAAACCGCTTTCAAGGATTGTATTTTGATGTTTGCTGTAGTATCTGCGAGAAGCAGCAGGAGGATGATGTCAATTGCCATATGTATAGTCAAATTGAAGCAAATTTCTTGTGATAATTATTGTGTTTAGACTACGTGTGTGTGTCCTTTTATGTCAAGTATTGCACACAAAACTTGAAAGGCACTCAGTTAAACATAAATTGTATTTTGGGTTCTCTGGCAGTTTTCAAATAAGACCAAGATAGGGAGTAAGAGATATTTGTGCTTTCCAAATCTCATAGGTAACTGTCAAGCGAGGTAGAATTCCTCAGTTTTACATTCTTCAGAGTGGAGATGGGAGTAGTATTGTGATTTAAAATTATTTAATGTTGTACCGATGTAAGCTTTAGTGTCATTAGGTGTTGAAACAGTGCACTGATTTACTCTGTTAGATATGAGGAAATTACCAGCAAGGGGGAAACTTTGTGGTTGTGTGCTGTTACAGTTATGATTAGCTATTCAGTTAGCATGGGTGTTAAGATACAGAATTAATTGGTTTAGACTTCTATAAGGGTGAGATTTCCTCTTAGTTACCTCTGCTCTTATTTTGATAGAATCAACTATACTGTTTGATATTAAACTCTATTTATTTAATTCAGCGCTGTTACTAGATGCTAAATTAGGTGTTGCTTGAGGAGGAAAGTTGATTGTATTTTTGTTTAAGAGTTTGTGATACTTATGTGATTGGGGAAAACTTTTACCAATTATACTAAGGAATCATTTAGGTATATTTGAAGATATATATTTGCTTTAGGCAGGATTAAACCACATTGAGGTTAGTTTTATTGCTTAAAGCTGAGATGCTCTTATCTAGTTGTAAGTTGTTTGAAAGAGTACTGGAATCTTGTTCATTATTGATGCAATGAGAATTTATATTACTAGATTTGGGGATATTAAGGGTCTTATTAGAGCACATCATGAATATATGTTGAGTTTGAGAGTTTCTTAGGGTAAAGTTTATACTGTGTTACATCTTTTTGTTCCACCATTATTTACATTCCTATCTTTAGGGTTGTTTTTATTTTTCCTTGTTATATTTCTATTATGGTACCTCTACTTATTGCTACTAGCATACATATGTTCACTCAACCAGAACCAACTCTATTTTTGTTAGATACTACATTTAAAGTCTTAATAGAAAAAAATAATGTCAAATAATAGCTGTATCATCCATGTCCTTTACGTTAGATTGCATATCAGTATTACTACCTGGAGTGAGTATTTATATTTGAGTTTCTACTACTACAGCTATTTTTATCTACAATGTTATGGATTTCCTTTATATCATCTGATCTAGTTCATGCTTCTTTGTAATATTGTACATTTGGGTTAAATGTTGGAGAACAGTCTAGAAATTCTATTTGATACATTTTTTACTATAAAGGTGTTCACCCAAGTTATGGTAAGGTTTATGAAGCTCCTAGGAAGTTAAGTCCTTTATTATTTATATCTATCGTAATGTTTAAGCCTTTAAAAGACTTATGTAAATATTCTTTCAAGGTTACTATTATTGCAGTTAATTGTCAAAAGATCATTATCATGATAAAAACCAATATTTAAGAATGGGAAGGAGTTATGTAGGTTGTTTAGTAAAAAGAGACCAACTAAGTCTCTGACCTGGGCAGAATCACTCGATCTCATTGTGATATCCAAGTTAACAGGGCGATTTTTCCTTGTCCAGCGGTCACCATTAAATTCAATTATTGTTTCCCTTGCTGCTAGGACGATGTCAATTTCAGTTCTAGTTAGATCACTTTCACATTTTGCCCTAAATAAAGACCTATTTAGGAGATTAGGGTAGATAGAGGAATAGCTGCTATGTGAAACTGTATGAAGGTAATTCGATTTTATCTTCTAATTTAGTGAATCATTTTATTATATCACTAGCAGTGTATCCCGGCGCTGCACGGGTAAGAACATTGGTAATAGCACCTTCAATGCGAAACGTTTATTTGTGAGTGCCTGTTAAAAACTCACGAAAATATACCGACAGGAAATTTATTTTATTTGGAGAAAATTAAGAAGTTGAAAGTACAGTTTAGCTGCCTACGTGCATTGTTCATAGAAATATTGTTGAGCCCCTTCTTTTCATACTCCTTCTGTGACAGTTGTCCCTCGGCGTTTCCACTCAGAAGTGACCAGCAGTACGTTGTTCGGTATT
The DNA here is from genome assembly GCA_964016885.1 of Eledone cirrhosa. Lineage (NCBI taxonomy): Eukaryota > Metazoa > Mollusca > Cephalopoda > Octopoda > Eledonidae > Eledone > Eledone cirrhosa. The sequence goes on from OZ024740.1 coordinate 342,042,444, forward strand.
ATTATGAAAAGGTGTAGCAGAGAATCCCACGTGAACTAACAGCTTGGGAGGAAACTGCTTACCTTGAAGATTCATTCGCCATCGTTCTTGTCAACGCTCCATTTAGTTGGTATTTGTTGGTCTACAGTTAGATGAATGGCGCACAAAGGGTTAATGTTTATTAGCAAGAAGTTTTTTGATTAATAAAAGACGGGTTGAAGCGACCTACAATGTATCATTCTGCGTTGATGTTAGCAGTTTTCGTTATTGTCAATGGGTTTTTTGGACGGCAAGTTTGAGACCCTTCTGTTTCTCCCTCAATAAACTGACTACTATGAAGACCATTCCATGTTGGCCTGCGGATGGAAATGCAGAATGCAAAGGTGAAAGTTCAGTGGTAATGGGAATCCTATGTAGCAGCAGTAACATTGACATTGCTTACAATGTGTGCTTTCACCCTTAACGGGATCTTCTGAAACTAAAAAATCAATCTGTGAGCGAAGAAGTAAATATTTCGAAATTCGTTGCAACCGAAGGAAAACAGGAAGACGATACTTTGGTTCGTGAAGACATTTCCTGGCAATGAACGGAAAATAGCGAAGAAAATACGTCATCAATAAGAACAATGTTTGTCATAATGTCGTAATGCAGACAGCCAAACATACAGATAGATATTATAAGGGCGCGACCTTATAGCTATGTATCTATCTAAAAAGACAGACTAATAAAGAGATAGAGATCGATAACCGGCGCTTAACATGCCTTTAACAACAGAAAATTGAAAAATAAAAGCTGCAGTTAATATCTTTAGACCGCAAGTTTGAAGTGTGGATTTGTATAGACTTTGCAAAACTTAAGACACACACACACACACACACACACACAGACAATTTCAATTTTATATATATGTATAGATTAGTGTTCCCCCTAAGATTTTATAGTGGGGATCATTTTATCAAGTATTTTTTTTTTACTAATTTTCCCTATATAAAAGGTAGAGCAGCAAATGGGTGTAATAAAAGGGTTGTTATTAAAATCTACCTTATGTTCTTTTAAGGTGAATCTAGGAGTTTTGTGGGTGTAAGATTCAGTATAGCTTTCAAGATCAAGATTTTTTTACAATTTTGTTCTCTTGAATGTTTATATCATGAAGGTTACTGTATGTAGTTTTTCTTAATAGTTTTTATATATAAAAGATTTATAAGTATGGAAATTCACACTATAGATATTTTTAGTTTTATCTGCAAGAAAAAAGTATATTTTTTTGATTTCTGACATTTTGTATGGTGTTATCTTTTGAGAAAGTATTACTGTAAGGGAAAGGTTTTTTGAACTTGATATTTTTAACCACGTTGATCAAGTCTTCAAATTTATCCAGTAAAATACTGTGTGGTGAGCTTCTGTAAGTTTTAAATCCATAGGTTGCTGACGATGGTTTACTTGCATGTTGTTCATTTTCAAACTTCCAGTTGTAGTGGAATGTTCACCATCTGATTCTTCTGATAAACGAGTTTACACTGTCAATCAAGAAATTTGTGTAGGTTTCATTGTCTGGTATAGGATATTCTTGAGGGACATTAGCAAATGGTCTTTAGTTAGCATTATGGTAAGTTAATTATCAGCTCAACAAGTGGAGCAGCCTTATAGGAGATGAATAGGAATCGATATATCACTCATTCTTTACCAAATGTGAGAAAGCTCAATGTATTAATTGCTTATGGATAAAATACTGAGCATAATTTTAATTCAAGTGAAAAACCAAAGACAATACTTCAAATCATTTTATTAACACCTATACACATTTCAGTTTTAATGCAATCAGGTAACATTAAAATATCCTCAGGATATTAATATATATCATTATCATCATCATTACCGTTTAACGTCTATTTTTTCCATGTGTGTATGGGTTAGACGTGTTGTTTACATTATGATGCAAGTCTGGCCAGTTGGCCGCGCTGTACCTTTCTTAAACGGGACTGTATTTTGGCTGGGATTTTTAGAGCCGGATGCCCTTCCTAACACCAACTGTGTTCACAGTGTGGAACTGGGTGGTCCTGTTATGAGACAAGTCTGGCCATACCATACCGTGCACAAATCAGGGCTGTGAAAGGGCTGGTAATTTATGCTGAGTTGACCATTTTTACTGAACAGTTACAGACTTGTACTCTGCCATTAGCAAAACAATTGAAATTCTTTCTTCAGTTACATTTTGTCTTCAGTTCACTACACGTATAACAAAAATTAAATTATTCCTTTACACATACAAATTTATATAATTGATGAATATCTTTGACCAATCAAATTTCAATATAGATGACGTATGTCATTTTGGCATAAAAAATAAACAAAGGAAGGGGCTTTCCACTCCTACTGTGTATATATATATATTTATAAACTATTGAATCACCAGTCTGATGAGCAGATTGATACTGGAGTTGGGTTCATAACTACCATGGGTTACCTTAAGCCAATCCTCTACTGCAAAATGCATCCAAAAAAACTTTAATACATGTAAACAAAACTTCATTGTTTTTCTTATTATATACACTCGCCTGTCCAATATATATATTTAGGTATTATATATATATATATAAGATATATATATAGATAGAATTGTAAAGTGGTCATGCCGACACGGCAAAACACGCCCAGCCCACACTGTAAAGTGATCATGTAGGTGTCATAACAAAAAGCACCCTATCCACACTGTAAAGTGGTCGTGTAGGTGCCACGGTAAAAAGCACCCAGTACTCACTGTAAATTAGGTTGGCCTTAGGAAAGGCATCCAGCTGTAGAAACCAAGCCAAAATCAGTTCTGTATGAGCAAGACATGATCACTTCCTACTCTCATTTTACTGACAGCTCCTCTTTATATGGCTTGCATTGCTGTCACAAGCCATTCTTTCACCCTTAATTTTCTTAAAGACCATCAGATAATAAATCTCTGTCAAAGGCCTTTTCTAGGTCAACAAAAGCTAAATATAGTGGCTTATTTTTGGTTAGGAACTTCTTGCAGTTGTCTCACTAAAAACAGGCATAAAACTGAACTGCATCTTATCTAATTTGACTCTTTCTCTCATTAGTTGTGCTATAATTCTTGTTGTCACTTTCATTACTTGATCTATTAGTTTTGTCCCTCTGTAGTTGTTCCTTTCTAGAACATCATCTTTGCCCATGTAGCAATTCATGATTGTACTGCTGTGCCAGTCATTAGGTATGACACCATCTTGTATTATCTAATTGATTATGCAGGTTACTAGTTTGATTCCTACTCCTACTGATACTTTTTTTAACATCTCAGCAACTATCTCTGATGGTCCCACAGCTTTACCATTCTTCATCTCTTTGATTGTTTCTTTGACTCTATAACTGTCAACTTCAATAGCTGGTCCGTCTATTTCTCTTCCTCCCATTCATTCTCTATGTTCCTCAATCTCTCATAGTAACATTTCTAGACCACCTTCTTTTGGGCATCAGTGGTGCTAAGTGCACCAGTGTCATTTCTAACACATTTTTCCCCAACAACATCTTGATTTACACTAACACACTTGCAATGTGAAACACTTATGTCTCTGGTCCTCACATCTCAAGACATTACCAAACTTTTTTTTTTAGCCTCTCTTCAAGCTGTGTATACCTGTTGTCTAGCCTCTCTCTTAGCAATGTGGTACTGGTCTCTGCTACCCCCTTTTTTCCAGTCTTTCCATGCCTGTCACTTGGCTTTAATGGCTCTATCCACTGTGCTGTTTCACCACCAGGTCACCTTCTGTCTGGCTGGCGTTTTACTCCAGCCACAAGTCTCGTCGGTAGTTTGCAAAAAGCTGTTATGTAGGAATTTCCAGTTGTCCTCTACATTATATGTACTTAGCTTGTCATCCCTCTCATCTACTGAAAGATCCTTTAGCTTCCACATCCTCCTTCCCCATATTTTCCTGCATATCTTGTTCTGCCTTGTGCTACTAATTTGTGCTGGGCGGTACATTCTTCCGCAGGGAAGGCTTCAGTGTTTATTTCAGTTCATTTATCTCATAAAATAAAACAAACACATCATTGCCATAACAATTGAACCAAAATGATGATTATTTATATGTGAGATTATGATAAATCTGATGTGAGATGTTGTGAGATTTGCTTATATTTTTCAGGTGTTCCCTGCAAGTTACTTTTCAACAGAGTTAAACCATTGGTCCAAAATTCCTCTAACTTTGGTAGGATTCCTGGACACATCCACAGCTCACTGCATCAATCACATTTTGAAACACTCTCTATTTTGAAATATAGTATCTGTCCTTTAAGTTAGATGCTTTTACAGAACCGTTTAAAATCAGTCCATACCCAACTAGTCATTCCTATCACCTCCTACACTGTTGTTCATTTAAGACCCTCATATCACCTCTTCCTCCCGCTACCACTAATTATGTAAAACACTCCTATTATCTCCTCCTACACCACTGGTCACTAAAGACTAGATGTCGATAATGATATCAGTTTCTTCTATTCCACTGTACACATAAACGTGTACATACCGCAGTAATTTCTCTACTATACAGCCAATACACCACACTTCTATACACCACACCACTATATATACACCATACCCATTATATACACCACACAACTATATGCATCACACCACACCACTATATACACCACACCATATATGCACCACACCACTATAAACACCACATTTCTATATGCACCACACCACTATAAACACCACACCACTATATGCACCACACAACTATAAACACCACACCACTATATGCACCACACAACTATAAACACCATACCACTATATACACCACACTTCTATACACACCACACAACTATATACACCACACCATTATAAATACCACACCAATATATACACCACACCACTATATACACCACACCACTATATACACCATTATACACACCATACCATTATACACACCACATCATTATACAAACCACACTTCACACATTTTGCTATTATATACACCACATCACATCACACCACATAACTATATACACCTCACTTGACATACTTCACTGCTATATACTCCACATCACTATACACACCACACCTCACATACTTCACCATTATACATATGTCACTATGATATACATCATACCATTTATATAGACCCATTTCACACACCACATATACATACCACAATAGATATGGCACCTCTATACACACTGCACATCAGTATAAAGTTTAACCCGTTGATACCAGTTCAGTCAAAACCAGTTCTGGCTCCATGACCATCCATTTAAATAAAAATCTTACCAACATCATTTTATATCAGAAATATATGTTAAGTTACTGTCTTAGTAATGAAATAATTAATAATTTTAGTAAATCAATCGTGAATACAAGCAGCTGAAATGGGGGTTTCCTCCAAAAGGTATTTGGAGTAATGTTACTCGTTAGAGTGCATAGCTCAAAGATCAGAGAGTTGCTCCAAGTAGAACCCCTACATCTCCAAACTGAGAGATCACAGCTCCAATATTAAGGGAGTGTGGTTAGAATGTCTCAGAAAAGAATCGCTGGACAGATTTTTATGGGCAAAACCAACCAGCAGAAAACCCAGAGGGAGACTCCAAGCAAAATGATAGGATAATATCCATGAGCCTCAGCTGGATCAATTGGAGATGGTTGATTCTGACAAGACCCACTTGGAAGGGGTGTTTGGGGACTCTGCTTGCAGGAATAAGTGGGCAAAGAAGAAGTAAATCCTTCAGATTTCTTCATTATATAATTGAAAAAGAGTGAATTTCATTAGAAATATGGTCATGAATGGGTTAAAGAAGATATGTTGTTTATCAGTACATACATAGCTACCTTTTTTTACTATCCTATCATTCTGAATAAGAGCTTATTTCTTTAACTCTTAACGCCCTGTAATGATACAGAAAATATCTAAAAATGGGTTTCTTAATTCAAATGTTTATAGTATCTTTACTTGTAGCCATTTCATTATGAAAGTTTGCTGTCTTAGAGTAAGGACTTCAATTCTTAGTGTGATGTAATTTTACTTTTCAAGAATGTCTTGTTAGTGTGATACATGACACTAAGAGTTAAGGTTGAAATGTTATTTCTATTTTCCAGAAGGTTAGCCTAATAACTACATTACTTTTTACCTTTCATGTTGTCATTTTTTCCTTATAATTTTCGCACTTATATATATATATATATATGCATCACGTGGCCTAGTGGTAAGGGTGTTGGACTTACAATCATAATGTCGTGGGTTCAATTCCTGGGTTGCGTATTGTGCTCTTGAGCAAAGCACTTCAGTTTACGTTGCTCCAGTATACTCAGCTGAAAATGAGTACCAGCTACAGCTGGGGGTTTAACCCTGCAATAGACTGGCGTCCAGGGGGGAGTCTTGTACTCTGAGTCGCTTCACGCCTTGAAACCAGGATAAGCACCGGCCAAATGAGCCTTCTGGCTTAAGACAGACTTTAGACTTTATATATATATATATATATATATATATATATATATATATATATATATATATACACACATATGTATATATGTGTGCATCTATATATGCATATATGTATGTATATATGTATGTATATATGTATGTATATGTATGTATGTGTATATATATATATATATAATGAGAAAGACTGAGGAATCAAATGCTGTGTGCAGGAGAGGAGGTTGCGTTGGTAAGGACATGTGATGCGTATGAAGGATGACAGCTGCATAAAAAGGTGCAGAGCACTAGAAGTCGATGGAAGCCGCAGAGTGGTGAGACCCAAGAAGACCTGGGATGAGGTGATAAAACCCGACCTTACCCAATTGCACCTCTCAAGGGCGATGACACACGACCATGACCTCTGGCGTCACACAGTAATACAGAAGACCCGACTTCCCATGGGAACAAGCCGAAGCTGAAGCATATAGACAATATGCCCACACCCCTCCCACTGCAAAGTAGTCGTGGAGGTGCCACGGCAAAAAAGCACCCAGCCCACACTGTAAAGTGGACGTATAGGCGCCATGGAAAAAAGCACCCAGCACTCATTGTAAATGAGGTTGGTATTAAGAAGGGCATCCAGCTGTAGAAATCAAGCCAGAATCAGTTCCTGTATGAGCATGACAAGGTCAGCCGACTGGACATTGCCCACAACAGGACAACCTGTCTAACCCATGCTAGCGTGGAAGAACGGACGTAAAAGGGTGATAATGATGATGAATAATAAACAAGAAAGACGATTTCATTTGTCCATCCCCATTTATTTTGTAGTTCAAAGACGTATGGCGGTTGTATAACAGCCACCCTACAAAAATTCACATGAGATGCCAATATCCATTGATATATTACCGGTCATACGTGTTATTCCCGTCGCTGACCAGTAAGCATATATATATATATACACACACTCAGCTTCCACATTGTGTTGATTGCTCTTTTCTTTTATTTGTAAACTGCACCAGTGAGTATGTGTGTATATATACATATATATCTTTTTATACATGCACACACACACTCTCTGTCTCTCTCTCTCTCTCTCTCTCTCTCACACATATAAAGGTTGAGCAATGAAAACAAAAAAGGCATGGTTTAATTATTAATTTATCGTTTCACAATCATTTCAAATGGAAAAAATGAACCAGGATATTATTGATATATTGACTAATCAATACCAGTTATGTAATTCCATAGTATTAACCTCAATAAAATACATCCATTCTATAGTTCATCCTCAAGATGTATAAATATATATATATATATATATATATACATAAATATGTATGTATGTATATATATATAAACATGGGCAGAGGTGGTGAGAACTGATCTCAGATCACTGAAGCTCACAGAGGAGATGCTGTGCTGAAGAGGAGCCATCGCACCCTTGCAAGCAAGGAAAAGCAGACATGAAATGATGATGATGATACATATATATATATATATATATATATATATATAATAATCAATAAGAAAGACGGTTTTGTTCCTACATCCCTATTATTTTATTATACGTATCGCTGAATTGAATAACACGTATGACTGGTAACATATCAATGGAACTTTACATCTCGTTTGGATATTTGTTTGAAGAGAACACGTAGGGCAGTTGTTATACAACTGTCTTACGTCTTTGAAATATGTATAACAAAATAAATAGGTATGTATGAATAAAACCGTCTTTCTTGTTTATTATATAATAAAACTCCGGATGAATGAAAACCGTGGAGTGCTTCACATCTGTTAACGAAAAGTCGACAGATTTTCAATCAACCAACTTTTTCAATTGAATAAATATATATATATATATATATATACTAGCAGATGTACTCGGCGTTGCTCGGGAAATGAATGACAGCCTGTTTGTCCGTATAAAGAGAGCCAAAGGTTGAGCAAAGAATCAAAATTTAATTGTAAAAAAAAGTTTAACAAAATGGGTGTACAGTGACATGATTGAGTGAAATAAACGGCAACATAAAAACAATTCATGGGGTAGCTTAAGTTAATTGACGTGAATGATTTCAGGTCCGGCCTTGCTGTAGTAGGTATGAGTAAGGGGATAAAGATGGAATAGACGCACCGTATGTCCTTCAGTAGACTAAACCCTATGTGTAAGATGGCGCTGCCACTACCACGTTGACCATACACTGGACATAGAAATATCATTCCTTGAAGCAAATCGGCCTAGTACTTCAAAAGTTAAAAGGAGCCTAGTATTTGTACAAAAAATCGCTTTTTCGGCCCCAATATCGATTTTATCGATTTTTTTCAAATTTGTCTTTTGTCCAAAACCTGCTCTGGCATATAAGCAATATGTGTGCCAAATTTGGTTGAAATCGGCCTAGTACTTCAAAAGTTAAAAAGAGCCTAGTATTTGTACACAGACAGACACACACAGAGACCGACTTGCTTTTATATATATATATATATATATATATATATACACACATAAATATGTATGTCATCATCATCATCATCATCAACGTTTAACGTCCGTGTTCCACGCTTGCATGGGTTTGGACGGGGGTAGTCCCACTTGAGGCAAGAGTGATTGTCTTGCTCGCATAGGACTGTCTGGCAGGTTTTCTACAGTTGGATGCCCTTCCTAACACCAACCACATTTACAGTGTGGGTCTGGGAGGTTTTTACCGTGTTGCCTACACGGCCACATTACAGCGTGGACTGTGTGTTTTTTTGTCGTGACACCTACACGATCTCATTTGTTTCGGCCTCGATGGCGCGGCACCAACATAACTTTACATAGAACGGGGTGGTGTGGATTATATTCTCTTTCTGTCTTCAGTCATTTGACTGTTGCCATTGCTGGATACCACATTAAAGAGATTTCTTTTTTTAAATCTGTCACTCATTTTACCACTAAGTTATGGGCTGTTCACCATTTCTAAATGTACACAATGTGTGATTCCAAATAATACCACATATTCACATATTTTAATGTATTTTTCTTTTATATTATTTTCAGAATTTAAAGCCATTTGCCATTATTGTCTTCATGAAACGAAAGGTCCTCAATGTGATAATTGCCACAAGGTGGCTTTGCAGTGTGCAGTCTGCCAAATTGGAGTGCGAGGTAATGGCTCATCTCTTTGCACTTTCACTTTGCTCTTTCCTCATCTAGAACAATCAATATGTTATATTAAAGAATTAATTCTTTCAATACCAAACCTCTTGAAACTGTACCATGTTCTACAATACAAAGCTGAATATTTTAACCCCTTAGCATTTAAATTGGCCTATCCAGTTTAAATGTTCAAACCGGCTATAACCAACTGCTCATACTGATGTTTAGGTATTATTCTCAAAATAAATAATATCAGAATCTCGTAGGTTCGATATAATGTGAGATAGTGTTTACTGTGAAAATACAATAGTAAATATATAGAGCGTAAAGGGTTAAAGTGTATATATTTATCTAAAAACGTTCCATTAAGATTTTGTGTAACAAAATTTGTTATGTTCCAAATAAATAATGAGAAAGTTAGTTATATTATTAAATCTCTTCAATTACTTGGTAATTTTCAAAATGATTTGAATATCATCATCAGGTTGAGCTTGCTCGGCTTTCTACGACACGTTTCCTCCATCCATCTCTGTCTTTCATAGCATTTGCCAGTTCTTCCGCAGTGCATCCAGTATCGTCCTCAAGTTGCTTGACGTATATCTTCTTGGGACGACCAGCGTTTCTTGCTCCATGAAATGGACTCCATAACAACACATCACCTGCTATTTCTTCCTTGCTGCGCCAACAGATCTGAGTCTCTGTCCACGTATTGACCTGCTGATAGGTGGTATATTGCCATAGAGATCCTTATTTGTTGGGTGTTCCCTCCAAACACGTTTAAAGCAGCGCGGAGCATACGTGTGTATGCCCCTTCTAGCTTTTTCTCCAGTTTCGTCCAACTGATAGAGCTATAAACAAGCACAGACTCCACAGAAGCTCTGAAGAAATTCTTTTTCAGTTTGGCCGGCAGGTTTGATTTCCATATATTTTCCATTGCATTCAATGCTCCCCAGGCTTTTCCCAGTCTGATGTTAACATCATGTTCTGTGGAGGCGATATAGCTACCCAGGTATTTGAAGTCGTCAACTTGCTTGATTATATCGCCGTTTAGACTTCGCATACCAACTGAGGAGTCTTGGTTCAGGCAAATATATTCTGTTTTGCGTTGACATAGAGTCCGATTTCCTTTGCAACTGATTCAATGCTGTGAAGTAGTGATGTTGCATCCTTAAGGTAGTCAGCGAGGACCTCTAAATCATCCGCATAGTCAGCATCGGTGATTTTCTGAGCTGCATGGCGTCTACACGTTTGCTTTGTGAGAGTGAAACCAAGCTCTAAGTTTTCGTCCAGGGCTTTTCTCAATACATAGTTGAGGCAGATGATAAAAATATATGGTGCAAGAGTATCCCCTTGGAGTACTCCTGCAATGATGTCAAAGAAGTTGGTATCTCCATCAGGTGAGCGCACCATTGCGTGGGTGTTTTTATATAACATCATGATGGCATTTACTGTTTCCCTTAGCAAGCCGGAGGCTAGAAGTATCTCTCTCATCCTTCCACGATGGATGGAATCAAATGCTTTTGAAAAGTCAAACAGGAGAGTTGCTGGGAGGTTTTTGGCTTTTACGCCTCCCAAGATATGCCGAATTGTAAGTATTTGCCCTGATGTTGATCTGTTGGTGCGGAAGCCATTTTGGTTTTTTCTCAGCAAGGGGTCAATGACAGGTCTTATTCTGTCAAAGAGCATGAGATTGTAAATCTTTGCGGCAATTGCCATTTGTGTTATGCCACGGTAGTTTTTAGCCATTCCAAGATCGCCCTTTTTGGGAAAAGGGAGTATACATCCCTCAGTCCATTTGTCTATGGGGTCTTGATTATAGACACCATTACACAACTCTAGTAGGATTGGGTGAAATTCAGGTACCTTCCACACTTCAGCTGGGATCTCGTCGAGTCCGCACGCTTTTGCGTTACCAATACTCTTCACTGCCTTCTGTAGTTCCTCCATAGTGAAAGGACCTTTCTGTATTTGGTGTTCCTCTGTAAAAACGGGTATTATTTCTTCTTCGATGATCTGTGGTGCTTTGCCAAGTAGGTTCTGAAAATGTTGCCACAGTTTTAAACGTTCGTCTTGGCTGGAGGCTTTCAGTTTGGCTCTGTCACTACTTTTTCTGCCACTAATTTCATTGACAGTTTTCCAGGCTTCAGCAGACTTCTTATTGCTGACAGTACTCGAGATATGATTGATCTTTCTCTGCATGTATTCGGCTTGCTCAATTTCATACTCACTTTTCAGTGCTGTACAAGCAACACTGAAGTTACTAATGTTTTCTGGAGATCGTTGAGTGTCTTTCAATTCTGCAGCTTTTCGCAACTCTTTGCGCTTTTGGCGTATCCTCTCTGTTTCTTAGGGTTTTCGTTTTTTAACCTTGGGTTTTAAAGGGATGGTGTCGGCCGCTGCCTCTATGAATGCCATTTGAAAGTGGTTAAATGTAGAATTTGACGATTTTGCTGGCGCAGAGTCTTGTAGGGCAGCAAATCGGTTGCTCAGTTGGGTTACAAAGGTTTTGTAAGTCTCAGGATTGGTATTCAGAACTGCCCAGTTGTAAAGAGTAGCATTTGCAGATTTCTTTTTATCCACTCAGAGACCTAATCGTATCTTGGCCGAGTCAACACTAACAAATGAGTCATATGCTCTGCAGTTTTTTGCGCTGTTCTTCCATTTTCGATTGATTATGATATAATCCAGTTGTGCCTTGTCGCCATTTGGAGATTTGTGTTTCCACCGCTGGCCTGGTCTTTTTTGGAATATGGCGTTGAGACATCATAAATTGTTCTCACACAAGTAATCTTTTAGCATACAACCGTTTCTATTGGTTTGTGAGTGGTATGAGAATTTGAATCAATCAAGCTGTCCAAGATGCGCATTGAAGTCTCCGCCAATGCTGAGAACATTATGTTTTGGGATTTGTCTAGTGAGTGATGTTAGTTCCATGTAAAACCTCTCTACTTCGGCCATGTCACATACATTTGTTGGACTATAGCAAGAGATTACAGTGGTTTTAGGATTCCCGTTAAACGTAGCTATCATTATCCTTGATGTTATCATTTCAACACTCGAATATTGAATATTATAATCAGTTTATCTCATTAGAAATATGGAACGAAAGGATTAATGCTTTTCAAATGATTTCTGAGCTCTTTTCAGAAATTGTTACAAATTCTTTCATACAAAACTGTTTTAAAGTGTCATCATCATCATCATCATCAACGTTTAACGTCCGTGTTCCACGCTTGCATGGGTTTGGACGGGGGTAGTCCCACTTGAGGCAAGAGTGATTGTCTTGCTCGCATAGGACTGTCTGGCAGGTTTTCTACAGTTGGATGCCCTTCCTAACACCAACCACATTTACAGTGTGGGTCATAATTAAAAATTTTAATGTATGATCCAAACACCATGCTTGCATTATATGTGACTTTTGAGGCAGATTTTTTATCCCTTTTCTCCCCATCCTGATACCAACCCATATTAAATTTTCTACCCCAAACATAAGATTTTGTTGTAATGTTTTTCTATTAAACTACCTGGTTTTGATTTTGTTTACTTTCATTTTCAAATATCTTCCCATCTAGCTTATTGTCAGAGGACTGGTTCTGTTGTTGATATATTTCGTTTCTTGTATTGTGATTGTCAATCCATATTCATTGAACGAACTTGCTGTAGGATGTATTACATGAGACTTAAACAAATGTTATCTGTTGCTCTGAACATTATTGATATGTAAATGTTCATAGTTATCTCACACACATGCAGCAAGCATAGAAAATAGACATAAAACAGCGATGATGAGGATGATGATCATCATCACTGTTACATCTATTTTTCCACTCTTGCATAGGGTAGATGGGTCGTCCACATTATGTGACAAGTCTGGCCTGTTGACCACACTGTACCTTGCTCAAATGGAACTGTATGTTAGCTGTTTTGTTTTACAGCTGGATGCCCTTCCTAACATTAACCACATATCAGTGTGGAACTGGGTGGTCCCATTATGAGGAAGGTCTGACCAGTTTTTTTCCTGCTCATAGCAGAATCATATTTTGGGAGCTGGGTGGTCCCACTATGAGGAAGATCTGACCAGTTGGCTACACTGTACCTTGCTCATAGTAGGACTGTGTTTGAGCTGAGTTTTTACAGTTGCTGGAGGCCCTTCGTAACACCAACCACGTTTACAATGTAGGACTGGATGGTTCTGTTATGAGGGAGATCTGGCCAGTTGGCCATGCTGTACCTTGCTCATAGCAGGACCGCATTTTAATTAGGTTTTTATGACTGCTGGAAGCCTTTCCTAACACCAAACACGTTTACAGTGTGGAACTGGGTGGTACTGTTATGAGACAAGTCTGACCAGTTGGCCACGCTGTATCTTGCACATAGTGGAACTATGTGTTGGCTGGGTTTTGCGGCTGCTGGATGCCCTTCCTAAGCACAAACCACGTTCTTATGGTGTGGACTGGACTGGGTTATCAGCTCAGGTTTTCTGTCATACATCATACCGCCAGAACCCTTAGTCATGTGTCATCTTCCTTGAGATGTTCAGCTGTTCCAGGTCAGCCTTTATCATTTCATCCCACATCTTCCTCTTCTAAAGCACCCTACAACTTTGAGAACCCTGCACATTTTTATACAGCTGTCTTTCTTCATGCACATCACCTGTCCATACTATCACAGTCTTCTTTCCTGCTCACACCATTTGATCCATCTTATGCCCAGTTTCATTCTCAGTTCATTTTCACTTTGCCGCTCATGTGCGCTACTATTACACATCCATCAAATAATACAAGCTTCTTTTCTTTCTAATCTACGTAGATCCTCAGCACTCAGTGCCTAGGTTTCACTTCCATGTAGCATAGCTGTTTGCACACAGGTATCATACAACTTGTCTTTTGTAGCTAGCAGCTGCAGCAGCTCTCACAACTTTTTCCATCCATCCTTACTCTGGCAACTGTACTTTCTGAGCTCCCACCTCCACTGATACACACACAACAGGCTTCTTTTACTCTTTCCATCTACTAAATTCATCCATAAGCCATTGGTCAGCCCAGGGCTATAATAAGACACTCGCCAAAAGTACTGCACAATTGGATGGATCCTGAAACCTCGTACTCATTTTCAACTGCATGTGAGTAATGTGAAACGAAGTGCACTGCTCCAGGACACAAACCTGTGAGAGTGGGATTATCAAACCAACATCCTAACCATGTACTTTCAGTGTTTAGTGAGTACTAACTGTGTTTTGTCACTGGACATCTTATCCTCTTGGAACTCACTACCTACTCAACAGTTGTTCAGATAGAATAAGTGAACATATTTCTTGTATTTATTCAAATATAAATACTGTTCTATGTACAAAAAAGTGAGCATAAAAGCAATGATCGTGATGATTAATGCACCATATATTATAAAAGCTAATCTAAATTTAACCCTTTAGCATTTATATTGCTCTATATTTACTATTGTATTTTCATGGCAAAAGCTTTATCTCACATAATTATCGCACATAATATTGAATCTACGAGGTTTCGATATTATTTATTTTGAGAACAATACCTTAACATAAGTATGAGTGGCCAGTTATGGCTGGTTTGAATAGAGAGAGGTGAGAGAATTCTGACTGGATTTGGCTGGTTTAAATGCTAAAGGGTTAATACAGATATAAATATATATGATAATCCTTGCTGCGAAAATAAACAAGTGTAAATATACTTTGTTATTCTCTTCATACACAAAAAATATTAGATATTTAATGTTTTTCTATAAACAAAAAAACTTATCATTTAAACAGTGAAACAGTGAAACTTATCATTTAAAACTAGTTATATCTACATTAACACTTTCATTACTATATTTCTAATGAAATATACTGCCTCTTTATTTCAATTAGTTTTTAAAATAATCAATAATTTGGAGGAGTTTAATAATATATCTAACTTTTCCATTATTAAACTGGTGTTTGGAACATAACTTAAAGGTTTTTAAATAAATATAAACACATTAAAACAATCAATTTTGTATTGTAGAGTCAAGAGCAATTTCGTATCAAATGAATTCAATTTAATCACAGTTCAGTTTATCATTTAAAACAATAGTTACATCATATTTGCATTAAATTGTTTTAGATTAATTAATTCACACTATTTGTCTACTAATTTTTACTATTATTTTATTTCTCACAGGGTCTGCCAGTTTCTGTTTAGTTTGTGGACATGGAGGACACACTTTACACATGTCTCATTGGTTCCTCTCATACACACAATGTCCTAGTGGTTGTGGTTGCTATTGTATTGAAAGAAATTTGATTGAAGCTCACTGAGTTACTCACACACTTTTAATATTACAAATTGTTTGATTCTCACAATAAACCTCTAGTTTTTATCTTTTCGTCTTGTTCCTTTCTTTCTTTTTTTTAAATTTGTTTTTATAAAGCTGTATATAGCTATGGTGTGGCCACACTTAGAATTTGCATCACCAGTCAGGAACCCCTCCATACACACGCACACATGTATATCATGACTCTTATGCTGTTCATTTTCCTGACATTTGTACATTATTCTATGTACTATACATGTACATTTGACGAGCTGTAGTGCACCTGAGCACTGTACACAATAATTTCATAATTATTATTATTATATCACTAGCAGTTTAGCCCGGCGTTGCTCGGGTTTGTTCATTTGCTATGAAAAGTTACATACAGATAAACGTGGCTTGAAAGCGAATAAGCTTATCAATTAAGTGCATAAAGCAGTTGAACTGGTTATTAAAAGTTACGAACCAATTAGCATTTTGGACAGTGAATTTAGCAGACCAAAGTTGCAAGATGGTGGCCCTGATGCCGCTGGGTGTCAGATCTGTCCGCCATGGGTGACCCTACCAGGAAATAGTTTTCCAGACGGCATAGTTCCAACACCTCCAACACCTGCACCAACATCTATAGCACCTCTTTGTAGACGATATTGCATGTCATCCCTTGAGGAACGTAAGCAAAAAGTCCATTCCTACTCCCTACTCGGGAACAGGCAACATAAAGTTGGCCATGGGAGAAGCATGGCTCCGCCACTGACAATGTTTGCCCTTGTGACTTGTTAATGGACATGGCAAAACATGGTCTCACTGGGAATTGGGATCGCCGGAAATCGAACAGGATCTGACGCTGAGGGAAAAAGGTTCATCCTTGGCAGTGTATTCGGCAGAATTGCCAGAAGTACAACACTATGGGTGTTGTCATATTAATATTTAACCAATGAAAGTCGTAAAAAATAAATAATTTAAACATTCCAATTCATATGTCTATAGCATTAATCTGTTATATGAAGTGTTAATTTGCAGGTTGTTATTTGCAATAAGCCGATTTAAAATACCCCAGAAAAGCCGTATGTCAATATGGAACTCCAATGCCTCCCCCAGCAGTTAAATTATAGAGAGGGGGAATAATCTATTATAGAGAGAGGGAAGAGTGATGGAGAGAGTAAAGCTAAGAAACTATAGGGAGGTGTGTTGAACTTCAAAGCATAAAGAGAGTAAAGCATTTAAATTATAGAGAGGAGGAATGATCTATTATAGAGAGAGAGAAGAGCGACGGAGAGAGCGTTATGACTAGGTTTGTTGTATAAAATGATGTGTTGCTTAGTTTTCAAAGTTTATGTCGCGTTCCTGAACGAAGTTTTGTCGCTGTTGGGTAGTAGAGAGAGGGATTAAGTGTGTAAGAGAGAGGGTTACAGCATGTATTTAGTTTTATCGATTTTTTTTCATAGAAGCAGGAAATTTTTGGCAAAGTTTATTACGTGTTGACCATCGTTGGTAAATTTGGAGCACATTGGAAAAAAAATCATCAAAATCGGTAGAGAAATGTGGAAATGCATAAAAATCATACACATACACACAGACAGACATCTTCCGTTTTATATATATAATAGAGATTATCTAAACTATAATAAAGTAAGGAGTGCGGGACTGCGTCCAGATTATATTTTTTTTATCCCGTTTGTAAAATAAGTTAGATTACTTTGAATAAATAATATAAATGAATATTACATAATTTATTTACTAAATTTCTTTATTCTTGATTAAATATAAATAATTTTGTTGCTTATTTTAAGATTCACTTCTTTAAAATTTTCAAATGTCAACAATTCCGGTTAGCGATCGCTAATTTTCTCCTAATGCAGTTTATATATATCGCCTTTTTTTAATGTATCATGGATTACGTTACTGATTACAGAAGACAATGTCTTCACAGTCTTCGTTCAATTTCTGTGTATATTGTCAATTACGATTTTATTTGATGTATCATATCTACATGCATATATACTTGCGTATAATATCAATATACACATTACACATGCTAGCAGAAAACCATCCTAAGGGTGGTTTTTCTGCTAGTTATAATATTAACTAACAGGTTTTTCTGCTAGTTATAATAATAACTAGATAAATCCAGTTCATCTTTGGAGAATGCTTTCTGTAGTTTGTTCAGAATATGGAAATGAATTCAAGAAGTTGAAATCGATTATTGTGGTTGCCAGAAGAATGGCGGAGAGAAATACAAATAATTGTAAAATTATTAAATGAACTATAATAAAAAATAAAAAAAGGTCCCTTGACATAGATAGATTTCTTTATTTGCCACAAGGGCGCACAAAAAAAGGGGACAATACAAAAACATGCTGGGGATTTTACAAACAGTCGTGTAAAAAATATAAAAACAAACAATTACAACAATCGAAATCCCCAACAGGGGGGAAGCGCCACAAATGGGTTGTTTAATACCCCGTCGATAGAACAACCTTCAACTCCAGGAGTGTGTTGTGCAAGTGCTCCTTTCTTCCTTTTGCTCTCTTCCTCAACCTACAGGCTTATAAACAGAGAAGGCCCAATCAGTTGGGCCATTTTCGCTTCATTCACCCACCTTTCAGTAAATTTACTGGGGTGCAGTGCCTCTCTCTCCACTCTGATTCTCCTTCTAAAGTGATACTTAAAGAAGGGAATCAATTGTTGTCCGGAGAGAAAGGCATCTGTCCTCAGTCCTCTCAATCTTGTCCACCATATAACTTCTTTCACCATAGCCACTGTACAGAGGAAAATCGCCTCTCTTTCGTTTTTGAAAGAAGCTGGCGGTTTGATCCTTACTATGGACTCGGCAGTCAACTGGATTTGTCGCATACGCGACAGCAGTTGTTCTGCATAGTTCCACAGGTCGGTTACGCCCGGGCAGTGTACAATTGCGTGCAGGACTGTTTCAATGTCCTGCGTGCATCTTGGACATGTCGTCTTGGAAGGATCCCTGCCGGGGCATCCATGCCAGTAGTTCTTGTCACGAACCGGTAGAGCTCCTCGGTAGCACTGCCAGGCCAGGGACCTCTGGAAGTTGTCCATAGGTCCCGGGCGGAAAGTCCTACCAAACAGACTGGGTGAGCTCATCATCTTCGACGCCCAGAGTCTCTCCGAGCACGTTGTCGCCCTTGTAACGTACAATCCCTCTATAGAATGTCGAAGTGGAGTCTCCACTAATTACTGTGCCCGCTTGCCAGAGGACTGAGCGCCTGAGCGCATTCAATGTGCCAGGCGCCCATCGTTTTCGGTCATTTCTTGACCCAGGACTGCAGCTCCGTCAGTGACACGAGCTGTGGGAAAGCCTGTCTCACAAACGGTGCCCACACCGGTTGGGGGTCGGTGAGGAATACCTGGCGAGGTGTTCACGGGGACAAGGCATGACAGTCAAGCGGTAGTAGATGACGGACGCTATGAAAGTGTACGCCACCTCCGCTCGACTTTTCAAGGACAGTTTGCACTCTGCCCACTTCTGGGTGAGTGCAAACACTTTGGCCGTGACCTCGTTTCAGTTTTTCTCCACCTGGAGGTCTGGACCGAACCAGACCCCGAGCAATTTCACCGGTCCGTCCGTCCAGCGTCCAACGACGCTGTCGGACGTCATCGGTTTGCCTCTCCATGTACCGAGTTGCAAACTGACAGACTTGTCCGGGTTTAGTTTTGCTCCCGTCAGCGTTTCGTATTCTTTCAGTAAGTTGCCAATCACCCTGATTTCCGAGGTGCTCGGCACCATTACCGTCACGTCGGCATAAACCGACACTGCTTTGCACAGTCCCGGTTCTAGAGGGATGCCCTGCAACAGCTCCAATTTCCGCAGTAGTGGCTCTAGAGTCAATACATACAGAATGGAGGAAGAGAGAGGGCACCGCTGTCTAATGGAACGCGTAATTGCGAACGGCTCCAATAGGTAGCCGTTCACTTTGACCCTCAAGCAGATGCTGGTGTGCATTGCCTCGATCCAGCCTCTGAAAACGGGACCGAAACCGGCTGCCTTCAGAACCGCTTCCAAGTATCGATGGTCGATCCTATCGAATGCCTTAGACTGATCCAAATTGATCAGAGCCCCACCGAAGCCGGATTTACTACCCACCCTCTCTATGATGTATCGCATGAGGTGGAGGTTGTCGTGTATGGATCTGGTCGGAATTGCACACATTTGCGCTTTCCCTACCAGGTTCTCGACGACAAGCACCAACCTCGTCGCTAGCACTTTGGCCAAAATCTTTAACTCTGTGTTGAGCAGAGTTATGGGCCTGAAGTTGTTAATTTTGTTCCCCTTGATCTCGTCTTTCCTGATCAGCGTTACTACGCCCTTGCCTGCAGAACTGGGAATTCTCCCGTTCTGCTGCTAATTGCAGTAGACGGCTTCGAGGACGCCAGAGAACAAGTCCGGTATGCCTATGTAAAACTCATAGGGTAGACCATCTAGACCGGGTAACTTGCGTTTCTCGCAGCAGCACAGAGTGTCCTGTATCTCAGTGTCCATGATCGGTCTTTTGCAGAACTCGGCGTCCATGTTCGAGAGACGCGGCAGGCCGTTGAGGTATGTACTAAAGTCCATTGCCTCGTTCGGCTCACCGTCATTCTGCTCAAACAGTCATGCAAAGTGCTGCTGAAAGGCCGCGCACATTTGCTTGTGGTCAAGTAGCACGCGTCCGTTTTGGTCTTTCAAAGACCGAATCGTGGACTTGTTGCCACTTTTCGCCTCCGCCACTCGGGCCCAGCTGACAGCTTTCGCTCCTTCGTTTCCTAGAGCACGTGTTTTGCTTCTGACCACGCAGCCTTCATGTTTTGCATCGAAGAACTGGTCCAGTTCCGTTCTCAACGCTAACACTCTAGCCGCGTTGCCACTGCTAAGTGCCTCCTCTACCTTGGCTACTAGTTCTCTTTCTATTTTGTTTTTCTCTAAGGCTAACTCTCTGCTAAACCCTATCGATTCTATTCTAATTGCTTTCTTGAGAGAGTACCACCATTTATTGTTGACGATGGCTCCCGTTAACTGTTGCTTGACTAGTCTACTTATCCGTTCACTGTAAGCTTTACGTGCCGGGAATGACACGTTCAGCTTCCAGTATCCAGGTCCTTGTCTATGTGTTCTATCACGGTTGACTCAGCAGACGACTAATTTGTGATCTGAATAGGCAACCATGTGCCTTCGTGGACAGCTTAACATTTCCTTGTCTCTTTCTCTAATGAAGAACCTATCTAAATACGATCTAGATGTCCCGCTGCGGTTTGCTCACGTCCAGTGTGGTGCAGTCGATACCTATCGGCCAGTTGGAATTGGCCGATTAAAGTTTTGAGGCTGTTGTCACCCCCCACTCTACTGGGACATGCTCCCACATAGTCCCATCGTGCATCTAGAATACCATTCCGTCCCCCACTAAAATTAAGGAGCGAGACGTTCCCAGTTAAAGAAGTCTGGCCATGATTGCGATTGCCCGGTTGGGGCATAAACGGCCACCAGTCTGAAGGCTCCACCTCCAATACTGTTCACATCTAGGACTACCAGTCTACCCTCCGGGTCCAAGTGTACTTGCTGTACCTCGACGTCCAGGTTCTTCCAAAACATGACAGCCACTCCCCCTCCACCTCCTGGCTGACAGAGATGCGTAGATCTCAAAGTCGTCGAAGATGGGGGTTAGTTGCTGCCTGTTGTGGATCCTGGACTCGGTGATGGCTATCACATCCATACTGTGTGACCTAAGGTTGTTTAAAAGTTGGCCCTCTTTCCAGAGCATCCCTAGGCCATGCCCATTCACGCTTCCAACTCGTAAACTAGCCATGTTGGTGAAGAAGAGTTGGAGAAAAAGGACGAAAGGTGCACTTACCTTTTCGTTTCCTGGAGATCGGGTTGTTCAATCTCCATTTGGGTGCTGGATGGGGTGTTGGGTGGGGTGGGGTAACATTTTAACAGGACACGGTTGATGGGTTTCTGGCAGGGGTTGCCCACGTCCTGTGAAATATTTATTTTTCAGGTCATTATAGGTTTCCATAGAAACCCTTATAAGTTTAAGGTGTGGAGACGATTCTGCCTTGACGAAAGTTTTGCCCTCCGTCTCCACCTTGGGGTTTTGGGAGATGACCTCCATCAAACTCTTGTTATTTGTGTTGATGTATGTGTATTGTTGTTTGTGTTTTTGTTGTGTTGTTTTAGTTTGTTGTTCATCCGGGAGTTTTCTTTTTATGGTGGGTGCTTGTGTTTGGGGTGGTGTTGGTGTTGGTTTTGCTGGTAGGGGGATGTTTGACTGTGGTGTTGTTTGTGTTGTTGTTTGTGTCTGTGGTTGTGTGTTGGTGTTGGTGATTGGAGTTTTGTGGGTTTTGTAGTGTCTCTTTTTTTGTTTTTTAGATTTCCGCGGCTCTCCCTCTTCTTCACTTAAAGAAGGAGAAGCAGCTTCATCCGTCGATGAATAATCATCGTCAGGAGTGTGGGGTAGGGGTATGTTGTGTGGTGGTGGTGTTTCGGTGTTTGTGGTAGTGTTTGATGGAGTGGGATGGGGTGGGGCTGTGTTCTTCAGGGGTGTTGTCTCTGTTTTTTCTATTGTTGTTGTTGGTTGAGTGGCTGTTTGTTTTGGTGTGGTTGCTTGCTTCGTCTGTTGTTGTACTTGTGGTGGTGGTGGTTGTTTTGGTGTTGGTGTTGGTAATAGTGTTTTTTTAATGATGTTGTTGTGGTGTGTTTGTGAAGCGGGCTTTTAGGTGTGCTGTGCTACCACAGTGAAAGCAATGAAATTTTCGCCCTTCTACCGAAATGTTTATTTTGTTGTTGTCGTCAATGTCTTTTTCGGGTATTTTGGAGATTCTCTCCGGCCTCATTTGCAACAGAATCTTCAAATCAGTACCCGCCCACCATTGTCGAATAGACTTTCGTATCGAAAGAATCATATCAGTTTCCAGCTCTACGAAGCTAGCCAAGGTCCACCAGATGTTAATGTTTGGTGGTATATTTTATTTTTTTATTTTTTGTGTCCTTTTTCCCATGTATGTAGGAAAAAAGGTGAATGCTTTTGGGCGAGTGCCTTGCTTTTAAACAGTACGGAAACACTTCCGTACTGTTTTCCTCGTTGGAGAAATTCGATATTTGCTAGAATTTCCTTCAAGGTATCTTCTATATCTCCTTGACTAACAAATATCGGCTTTCTCGTGGTATTGGATACAGTCCTAAAGGTCACTGTCCTGCGAACTGCGTCTTCTTTTATTTCGAGGGGGTGAGTTAATTCTAAACCCACCCTTCTCTTCGAAAGTTACGAATTTTCTCCCTTGCTGGAGCATATCTCTTGCATTGGAGATGTCAAGATTTATAAAATCTTGTTTTTTGTTCACTGTTTCAGCGAAAGACATTTTTGTGTGTGTGTGGTGTTGCTGTTGTTGTTGTTATCGTTGTTAGCCTCGGTGTTGGAAATCTCAGTTCCTTGACGAGGTGAAACTTTATGTGTAGATGTATCTGTGGAGTTGTTGTTGATGTTTTTTTTCATGTGTATGTATGTTAATGGGTTTAATTCCTGTTTTCATTTTTCTCCGCTTCGACGGTAGAAATTGTACAATCTTCAAGTGGCATTATTTTTTCCCCTTTGTTGACAGTCGTATCTATGGCGACGTCCATAGTAGCAGAAGCAGATATAACGTTAAAATCTGCCTCTTTCTCTCTCTCTTTTCTCTGTCGACGTTCTCCAGCGTTCTTTTCGTGTTATTCAAGTTGGCAAAATTTGATATTTTAAAACAATTTTTAAATTAAATGTTCGCCCCTAAAGGAGCGAAACATGGGATTACCACCCAGATGACAATTCGGCTTGGGGGTTAATCTACAAAATAATATGTTTTTTCAAACAATTTGTTCTGTTTTTCGTATATAAATTTACAAAAAATCTTACCCGCGATGTTCCACGCGTCAGGCAGATAGAGAGATATATAGATAGATATGTGGGTAGGTAGATAGATACAGAAACAGTTATACATAGAGGTACACCTCAATGTGTGTGTGTTGTAGAAGCTAAGGTTTATTTTGCTGTCATATCTAGCAAGACAGGTTACCACAACGTGGACCTTTGCGCCGTGTAAGACAGATAGATAAAGGGCCAACTTCAGTCATTCTACAGATGAATACACACATACACACATTGGTGTAATGACTGCGACATTATAGTTCTCTGTCTATCTAATCTCTTTCTATAACTCTCCCACTATCTCTCTATCTCTCCCGTTGGCGGCCCTGTTTGCTATGTTACCATGACGTCGTCGCTCTCTCTCTATATATATATATTATAACCCCCCTCTCTCTCTCTCTATATATATATATATTGTAACCCCCCCCCCCTCTCTCTCTCTCTATATATATATATATATATATATAGTGCAGGGCGATCAAAATTGATGGTAGTTACGGAGTAGGTAGACCCAGAAAAACCTGGGACGATCTGATAAATTCCTACCTTACACACTTGCACCTCTCTAAGACAATGTTACTGGACGGGGATCTTTGGCGCTACGCAGTAATACAGAAGACCCGCCTTGCCTATGTACAAAGCGAAACCTACAGCCAATAGGCACCTCTTAACCAAATATACACCCCAATCCACTACCCCTACCCTATCCTCCCATTCCCACCAACACCACCCCTCTCTATAAAGTTGGTACCACAACATCCAGTCCAAATAAATGAGATAATGAGATCGAGATCGTGTAGGTGTCACGAGAAAAAAACACAGTCCACGCTGTAATGTGGTCGTGTAGGTAGCACGGTAAAAAGTTCCCAGTTCCACACTATAAATGTGGTTGGTGTTAGGAAGGGCATCCAGCCATAGAAAACCTGCCAGATAGTCCTATATGAGCGAGACACGGTCACCCGACCAACCTTGTGGGACAACTCCCGTCTAACCCATGCTACCATGGAAAGTGGACGTTAAACGAGGATGATGATATATATATACACAGAGGTATCCACTGTAAGTTGTGGGGTCTATTCTGTATGAACAGATCAATAACTGAATATAGATACAATGTATTATCACCATCTAGAAACGATCGTAAAGCAGTGAAGTATATCTCTAATGACTTGATTTTTTATTTCATTGTTTTAACTTATATATATATATATATATATTTATATATATATGTATATTTTTTAATATAAGGGATTGTTTCTTTGTTTTTATTCATTATTTTTATTAATTTATATATATATATATATATATATATATATATATATATATATATATATATATATATGTACAGCCACCGGAAATAACATCTGTGAAATATACAGCGCCATCTACCTGTTAGCTAGCTACTTCACCGTGAAACAAAAGAACCCTTAAAGCCTACCAGAATAAACGCCTACACATCGGCTAAACATCAAACTATTGTTTCTGTATAAATAGAGTGGTTCCAAACACTTCGCCAGTCAACATTTGGCAGAGTCAACTCGCGCATCATTGTTCCTCGCCTCTGCCAGGGTTTGTCACTCACACACGCCTTGTACCTCGTATCGTTGCTTCATGTGAAAATAAATAGCTGATCGAATTTACATCTCGCCTTGCTTCGTCCTTTCAACTTGTGCTTTCGTCTGTCCATCCTCAACAGTTCTTTTAAAGGCTATATGCGACAACAGTCCTTTTAAGGGCTATCTTCAGATCTGATCAGACCGTATGCGATAAGAGTCCTTCTAAGGGCTATTCTCGGATCTGATCAGAAGTAGTGACTAGACTGACTAACCACGTCGCTACAATTGGTGACCCGAACGTGAGTCGAACGCGCAACCAGACAGCACCTAAGAAAATATCAACATGGACATGTCACAAACGACAGAGGCAGAGATTTCAGAGCTGCGGGCTATGATCAGAGAGCGGGCTGGTCAAATTGAAGCCCTCTCGAATCAAGTAGAGAACTTGACCTTTCAAACACACCGGCGACGCAGCAACAGTCGATCCAGGCCTTTTCACAGTCAAAGATCCAGTAGTCCCAGTCAAAATCGTGCGCCTGGCAACCTCTGCTGGTATCACACAAATTTCGGCGCACAGGCATCTAAGTGCAAATCCCCGTGCTCTTTCCGGAATGCCACCCAGGGCCTGGCGACGACGTTCACCCCTGGTACTGAAAAGAAAAGTCGTTTATTTTTTATTAACGACCAGGCGACAGGCATCCGTTACCTCGTGGATACAGGAGCCCAGGTTAGTGTTATTCCGGTTTCACTAATCTCGGGCAAAAGACACCCAACCCCGTCCTTTCTGCAGGCAGTGAACCAATCGTCAATTCCGACTTTCGGGGAGAAGTCTCTGACCCTTAATTTAGGCCTGAGGCGGCGTTTTCAATTGGTGTTCGTCGTGGCAGACCTGCCGACCCCTATCCTAGGAGCCGATTTTTTCCACCACTTCAACCTTCTGGTGGATATGAAGAACCGGAGGCTTATTGACACCACCACAAACCTCACTGTGAGAGGTATATTTACCATGCAATCCACAGTGAGCCCTGTAATTTGCCAGTCAGAGCCTTCGCGGTACAGCGGCATTCTCCAGAAATACCCAGACACCACTCGCCCGATATTTAAGGATGGTCCTATTAAGCATAGTGTCACGCACCACATCGAGACAAAGGGACCACCCACAGCTGCCCGACCAAGGAGACTGCCTCCAGACCGATTGAGAATCACCAAGCAGGAGTTCCAACACATGGTGAACCTCAGAATCATTCGCCCTTCCTCCAGCAACTGGTCTGCACCCCTACACCTTGTTCCCCCCCCCCCCCCCAAAAAAAAAAACGAGAATGATTGGCGACCATGTGGGGATTATCGTGCACTTAACAATTCTACAGTGCCCGATAATTACCCTGTACTTCACCTGCAAGATTTTTCTGCCTCTCTGCAAGGCGCACGCATCTTTTCCAAGGTAGATTTGGTGCGTGCATATAACCAGATACCTATGGAGCCTGCAGACATTCCGAAAACCGCAATCACAACACCGTTCGGTTTATTCGAATTCCTGCGAATGCCGTTCGGTCTGCGCAACGCTGCACAAACTTTTCAGCGGTTTATTGACACCGTGTTACGCGATCTACCCTTCGTATACGCGTATATTGACGACGTACTGGTAGCAAGTACTTCCGAGCATGAACACGAGAAGCACTTAGATCTCCTTTTCCAACGTTTGGCTGAGTACGGTATCATCATCAACCCCAGCAAGTGCCTTCTCGGCGTTCCTTCACTGTCCTTTCTCCTTTCTCGGGCACATCATCGATAAAGACGACATTCGTCCACTTCCCGAGAAAGTAGAAGCTATCCGCAGTTTTCCCGCACCTACATCACTTTGGAAACTGCGTGAATTCCTCGGTCTGGTGAATTTTTATAGGCGGTTTATCCCTCATTGTTCCGACGCAGCCAGACTCCTCACGGATCTTCTTCGTAACCGGACTCGCAAAAACGAAGAGATCACTCTAAACGAGGAAGAATTAACATCTTTTAACCGCCTGAAGGAAATGTTGGCAAACGCTTCCATGCTCGTTTTCCCCAGGTCTGGCGCTCCTCTTTCGCTGCTAGTGGACGCATCAGACACGGGGATTGGAGGCGTTCTACAACAACATGTCGACGGCGTGTGGCAACCCTTATCCTTCTTTTCTAAGCGGTTGCAACCGGCAGAAACGAAATACAGTACCTTTGGCCGCGAACTCTTGGCAACCTATCTTTCGGTTAAGCATTTTCGGCAGATGCTCGAAGGATCAGATTTCGTGATCTACACGGACCATAAATCATTAATTTATGCGTTCCGTACCAAACCTGATCGACATTCACCGAGAGAACTCCGACACCTGGATTTTGTCTCCCAATACTCAACTGATATTCGGCATATCAAGGGATCAGACAACGTAGCAGCCGACGCCCTGTCCCGAATCAGATCGCAGCTGACCAAGAGACTGACGAAGAGTTTATCAAGCTCCGAGATTCGCCATTCCTCAAGTTTCAGCAAGTTCCCATTCCTTCTTCTGATATATATATATATATATATATATATATATATATATATATATATATATATATATATATATATATATATATATAGGAACCAGTAAGACCCCGACGGCTGAGCTCAAGCCGTTTCGACGGCTAATTTTGGACTAAATGAAAATTTATCCTGGTATTTAAATAGCCGAGCTTCTCAAGGGGTAATTCCATATATGGTCAAAGTGATTGTCACAAGGATTGGTCACAAGTTAGTAGTAATTCTGTGATGGCAAATTAGTGGGGTAAGGGGTAGCTAAACCTGCCAGTAGGAGAAAAAGGGGAGGGGTGGAGTAGACCCATTCATGCGTTGGTGGTGCCGGCTACAGCTGGGCGTGAGGTCAAAGAAGATACTAGGGAGGGGGAGGGGGAGGAAGTCGAAACGGTAAGTAGAACAATGAAGGGTAAAAATATACTGAGAGTGAAGCGAATAAATGTAAAGAAAAGAAAAAAATAAGCAATTTCTACGACCTAAGTCTCTCGCTATTGCTAGGCTAAATAAATAAATAAATAAATAAATAAATGAATAAATAGATAAAGAAATAAAAAAATAATAAATAAATAAACTAGGTGGGACGGAATAGGAAAGGACCCTTTTAAGAGGTATAAGTACGTATATCATACAGTGACGGGTCAACAAAGGGGGGGGGGGCAAAATACTAAAGAAACTACCACGAAATAATTAATAAAGGTTTCTATCCCGGGCACAAGGCCAGCAACCACCCAGTGCAGAAAAGTAAACTAGTACGAAATAATAATTCAGAGTCCCGAAAAAAATATACTAATGCTAACTCTAAGGATACCGCCACGCTACAAAAGTTCTTATACAAGCTACATGAAAGTTTGTACGAAGTAAAAGTAGAATACGGAAAATTAATTCAGAATCCACCCCGCCCAAAAGAAAAGAGAAGAAAAGAAAGAAAAACTGAATAAACGAGAAACAAAGCAGAGATGCCACTAAGAAATATAGAAGGTACGGAAAAAAGGGGGAGCGGTCGGATAAGGGGGCAAGTATCCGAGGTCTAACACAACTGCTATAGAAAGCGGAGTCCGCCAAATCTAACATAGACTAGGGGAGGGGGTGGGGGTACTGAGGCTACAAGGGGCCGAGGGGCTACCTCGGGTGGGCGAGAAAAAGACGCCGACAAAGAAAAAGAACTGGGGTAGAAGGACTAGGGAGGGATGGGGGAAGAAGGAAATATAGAGGAAGCGATAAAAGAATATAAAAGAAGATCTTACGTCTCCCTTGGCAAGCAGGGGTTACCCATTACAAAATTGGCAAGTGGGGTGTTATAGCCCTAGTCTACCCCCGCGGGTCATTATGGGGTTTGAGGGCGAGGTAATTCCTACGCAATCTGTGTTTACATGCAGTAACCAGTTCATCTTTCTTGTTTAGGAGTTGGTCCGTCGAAAACAGCATTTGTAAAGTTTCCTCCGAGCATAAATTGCACGGACGGCGTCCTCCCGTGTAAGAGTTGGCTCTGGACAGTAATCTCCAAGTGAGATCATAGGTGATGTTGTTGTCCTTGAGGTGCCATATGTGGCCCGAAAGTGTAGTGGCGTGACGCCGGGCCGGGTTTTGGAAGGTATGTCTGTGTTGGTATAGCCGGGTCTTGAAGTCACATGCGGTTAATCCTATATAAGTTTTGTTGGAGGTGTCCGTCCACACGTTGCACTGGTAGATCACATTACGGTCTCTGCATCTGTTGTCGAGGAGGCAAATGGATCTATCAGGACAGTTGCACCTCCTGGTCGGCTCTCCACTGCTATTTAGGTTATTTCTTCCATCGGGGTTGAGTTTTTTGTTGTTGGAGGAGGCGATGTTTTGTGCGAAGTTTGGTGTAGTGCTGTAAGAGAGTTTGATGGTATTTTTGTTAATTATGTTGTGGTAGCGGTGTTGTAGTGGGAGGTGTTTTTCAATGAGCCTAAAGAATATTTTCCCGATGGGAGTTGTCACCTCTGCGTTGTGGGGAGGATTGAACCATGTTACATTGCGTGAGCGGCGATGTCACCTGCTGGTTCCGCTAATGGGAGCTGGACAGTAGGATATTTCCTCCCGGAAACCACTCCGCTTGCGGGCCTGATTGTAATAAGGCGCATATTCATCGAATATCTGCTCATTAGCTGACAAACGGGATATGCGGAGGGAGATGTTTTTGACCAGGTTGTTGGTGATGTTCCTAGGATGGTTTGAATGGCGGTGGATGTAGTGCAGGTTGTCATTAGGTTTCCTGTATGGGTAGTACAGGTCGTTTTCGAGGTCGAGGGTAACGTCTGAATTAATTTTCCGTATTCTACTTTTACTTCGTACGAACTTTCATGTAGCTTGTATAAGAACTTTTGTAGCGTGGCGGTATCCTTAGAGTTAGCATTAGTATATTTTTTTCGGGACTCTGAATTATTATTTCGTACGAGTTTACTTTTCTGCACTGGGTGGTTGCTGGCCTTGTGCCCGGGATAGAAACCTTTATTAATTATTTCGTGGTAGTTTCTTTAGTATTTTGCCCCCCCCCCCTTTGTTGACCCGTCACTGTATGATATACGTACTTATACCTCTTAAAAGGGTCCTTTCCTATTCCGTCCCACCTAGTTTATTTATTTATTATTTTTTTTATTTCTTTATCTATTTATTCATTTATTTATTTATTTATTTATTTATTTAGCCTAGCAATAGCGAGAGACTTAGGTCGTAGAAATTGCTTATTTTTTTCTTTTCTTTACATTTATTCGCTTCACTCTCAGTATATTTTTACCCTTCATTGTTCTACTTACCGTTTCGACTTCCTCCCCCTCCCCCTCCCTAGTATCTTCTTTGACCTCACGCCCAGCTGTAGCCGGCACCACCAACGCATGAATGGGTCTACTCCACCCCTCCCCATTTTCTCCTACTGGCAGGTTTAGCTACCCCTTACCCCACTAATTTGCCATCACAGAATTACTACTAACTTGTGACCAATCCTTGTGACAATCACTTTGACCATATATGGAATTACCCCTTGAGAAGCTCGGCTATTTAATTACCAGGATAAATTTTCATTTAGTCCAGAATTAGCCGTCGAATCGGCTTGAGCTCAGCCGTCGGGGTCTTACTGGTTCCTATTACCCACTCTACTACCCTAAGTATTGAGTACTTTGGTGCGTTATGGTCCACCTGGTTCCTTACCACATTTTCTTCGTTATATATATATATATATATATATATATATATATATATATATATATATATATGTATAGCCAGAATCAGTAAGTGGTTATTATTTACATTTAAATAGCTTTAGAGGGTGTCATTGTACTTAATAAAGACTTAAGAATTAAGAAAATTAAAAAATTTAGAAAAAATGTAAAAAAAGAATTTTTTTTTAAATTTAAAAATAAAAATTTTTTTTTTATTTTTTAAAAATTAAAAATTAACATAGAAAAAAAAATAATTTAAAAAATTTAAAAATTAGAATTATATACGTACATATAAGAAAGAAATTTTTTTAAAAAGTGGAAGTACAGCAAATGTTAGAGATATCAATATATTAAAAATAAAGTAGATGAGATTGTTATATCTGTTAGACACGAAGTGACTAACAACAGAATGTTTAGTCACTTTAGTGTTCTAACATTTTTGGGTGTTTACATACAATTGAATTTTTTTTTTTGAACCTCAAACATGTTTATTTAACTCTACTGGGATGAAAGAATGGTATTTAACTAATGTAATGGTACGCGATGGGGCCCATCCACAGGCCCGGCGGACAGAATGGAGAAGGCGTTTCCCCGGAGGACGGCAAGGGAGACGCGCTGGAAAAGCCACTCCAACTCGGGGGGCTCACACCTACGGCTGGCCAGCTCAGCGCCTATGGTGGTGAGTAAGGAGGTAGTCCAGGGGCCGAGGACACCAGAAGTTTCCACTGCCAGGGGAACGACCGCAAACCTGTCAGAGAGCGACCGGTATTTGAGGAGTTTGGCCCCCTCAGCCCGACGTACAGCAGAACCTGGGTCAGTCGCAGACTGCACCAGGTTGCGGCTGCAGAAAGTGTCGGTGCAAGTGGCATCCCAGACGAGGGGTTTGCCACCGCGGAACGGGAAGATGGTCATGCCATCTGGCCTTTTGCCGTCCCTTCGATCCAGCCCCACCGGCTCGAATGTGTAGATCGTCAATTTTTTTTTCGAGGTCTGACCGTGGCCATGGTGATTACATGCCATTGACTAATTTTCAACCAATCAGAGTAAGTGTTGCTCAAAAGCATCCGCCATGTTTTTTTGTTTGTAATCCTAGTTAATTTATTTTTGTTATTTCGTCGTTCTATTTTTAAAACAAATATATATTGACGTTAGGGTTAGGGTTATGCGGTCAATAGATAAGATGAAAGTCTATAGTAAAAGTTTGTACAAATATTTTTTAATTTATCGTTTGTACAAAACGATTCTAAATTTTTGTTTGTAAAAAATGTTTAAACACTTCAAAATAGCGTATATTCATGTTCTGTAATGTCCCATTTTTGTGCGCCCTTGTGCCAAATAAAGAAATATATCTTTGTATTTTGTTCCTCTTTATATATTACAATCGAGTATAGGCAGAGTTCCGATTGTAATACAAACGGCACTTTGTTTGTAAATATTTGTAAAAATAATTTTTCTAAAAACATTGTAAAAATTTGTGTCACACGCGTTTAAAAATCTTTGATATGTATTATTATATATATATAAAACTGAGGTTGTCTGCCTCTCTACTAAAACAGTCGCCACACATCTAAACTTATAGATTAAGCTCCAGCGGAGAGATCGGTCAAAAAGAATTTCAAATCGAATGTGTAATATTGATGTTTCAGTTAAAATGTATAAATACAGTTGAGAGACGAGTTATTTCCCTTTAATGAAACGTGAGCAGACGATAAATTATTGAAAAGGCGCAAATTTTTACTATTACACATTTGCATTATTGTCAGTATTAACTTTGCCTTTCATCCTTACGGGGTCGATAAAATAAAGTACCAGTAATACACTGTCACTATAAGTAGATGCCCATTCACAAACAGTATTGAAAATATGTTCTTTGACAAATAAAAATGTTTTGTTCATACTATTTCGACTAGCGCTTGTTGTTCTACTCCACGCACGACCACCACAAATTGGTGACCAGCTCAACAAGTATTGGTAGAGCGTCAGACACCATGCTTTGCAGCATTGTTATGGCCCTTCGCGTTCTAAGTTCAAATCCCGCCTAGGTTAACTTTGCCTTTCATCCTTACCAGTTCGATAAAATAAAGTACCAGTAATGGACTGCGGTAATGGCTTGGTGCCGAAAAATAGAAACACTATTAATGTGCAATAAGAGGAAAATCTCACGACATTGCTCAATTATTTTATCTAATGTTGCAACAATACAGGGAAATGTAATTTGTGTATTTTTTTAATATTTGCTCATAGGCTTTTCCAATTTCGCTCAGCCAAAAAGAGAGTTGCTTAAGATAACAATTTAATCATAAATTGTTATCTTTTAATACACTCCAAAAAGTCATCAAATTATGTGCAATAAGAACAAATCTCATTAATTTGCTCAGGGAATAAAAAAAAAATGTATATAGACTGATAATTGCAATTGTATGTAAATATTTTAGTTTTATATTGTTTATTTATTTTATGTTTTCTATTATGTATAATATATTGATTTAATATTGATTGTTTTTTGTTGTTTATATTAAAAGTCTGAAAAAATTTGTATACATCTTACACTAATATTTATAAGATCATTTATAATAACAATTATATAATCTAATTACATTACAACGATAATTTATTATTAATATATATCATGTTTAACTAGAGTTATTACAAGCGTTGCCTTAAAAAATATTAAACTAGACATGAAAAATGCGCAAGCTCAAAAGAGCCACAGAATGTTATAATAAACCTTCAAAAGTGTGGGACTAGAGTTGTTACTCAAAAATATTGTAATCATTATCTATCGTACATTCTGTGGCATCCTTTATAAAAATATCACAATAAATACATCTAATAAATACATAAATACATTTAATGTAATAACAGCTATAAATAATTACGTAATATTATTAAAGATAGGTGTATTTATTGTGATATTTTTTATAAAGGATGCCACAGAGTGTACGATAGATAATGATTACAATATTTTTGAGTAACAACTCTCGTCCCACACTTCTGAAGGTTTATTATAACATTCTGTGGCTCTTTTGAACTTGCGCATTTTTCATGTCTAGTATATATATATATAATCAAAGATTAGTATGGTTCGTTGATTACTCAACGAATACAATATTACAATAGATTAGAAGCACTCAACAAAGATTTTCCTGGAGTTTTTAATATTATTCAAAATGTTAATAAATGAAAAATATTCTCATAATCAAAATATATATTTTATTATACATATTTCAGAGGTACTATGGTGTTTAAGTACGTTTTCATCAGACAAAATATATGATTTGATATGTGACATACCGCTACGGTTTTGATTATTCAATTCCAGTATTGGCAGTGATTTATTTCATCAAATCTCAACGTTTTTATAAAATAATATGATAAACTTAAAGAAGAAAAGGACGTAGAGCAAGTTAGAAATATAAGAGAGGGGTGCAAAGAAGAGGAAAAGGCAATAAATAAATAAATAAATGGATGAATAAATAAAAGAAGAAAAGAAATATATAAAAGAAAAGAGGAATAAAGACAAAGGAGAGGGAATATGTGGGGAGAGTAAAGAGGAAACGAAGGGGAATAAAGAACAACGAAGAAAAAGAAGAAAATATGAAATAGAGGGGAATAAAAAAACCGTTGTATTCAAATGCTAGATAAAATGAGAAATCAAAAATCTATTCACATATATCAATGAATATCGATTATGTTTTAGCTAATTATACTTTTATATTATATCTAGATTATTAGGTATAGATTACTTTCTATAGCAATCACATATTTAAGTTAATTACAAATTTATATAATTTAATTTAGCTCATAGATTATAATTTTTAATTTTAAGGTAAGATATTCTATTAATATTTTACTACAACTTTAAAAGAATTAATCTTTAAAGCGTATTTAAATAATTATTAAATATGTATTAAAATATAATACCATGCATATATCCCCATCAATACATATAATATATTTTGTTCATTTATTACCCGAATTAATTTATTTTAATTTAGAAATTCGCTTTACTATTCTTTAATTTTCATTTATTTCTTAGAATCGAACTGTGGTTATATTTACTCTCTATAATTTTATTTCATTTATTTAATTAACCCTAACCCCTCAAATGTCAGGAAAGTGAACACTGTATGAGTCATGGTCAAGGGCTTTGTTTCAGGGGGGTACCAGGGGACAAGTCCCCCCACCACCTTTTCAAATGTCTATATTTCATTTTTTGTTTATTTGATATAAATTCTTTTTAAGCTTATTTCTTTATATCTGAACTTCATTTGAATATATAAAATTTAATTAGGGTAACATTTTACTTATGTGATAGGTCTGGGAAAGGCACCATAAGCAATTTATGCTCCTTTAAGAATCAACAAATGTTGGTTTGTCCCCTCACATTTTTAAGGCAAACGAGGCCTCTGGTCATGATATACACTCAGACACATGGAGGGGAATATCAGGTGTAGTGTTATCGAATTTCGGGAAGCATGGACATTTTGAAGGATGCAGCGTCCCGATAGCTAACAACTGATGTAGGTAGTTTGTTCCATGCTGAGTATGAAAAATGTTTCCGAAAGTCGATGCGGGACAAAAAAAGAAAAACATCAAAGATATAGTTAAATTTTAAATTCCTTAATCGTTTAAAAATTATATTTCTTACAAAATACATTGTCCATCTGTTCAAGTTAATTGTTTTAAATAATGAATTAAGGATTTGGAGAGATTTAATAAAACAACTGCTATATATACTTGTGTATAAATAGAGAAATATGACAAAAGAAAATCAATGAGAAAATGGAGAATATTCGAGGGTTAATATTTTGCAGATTTTCATCATCTTCAACAATGATGTAAAAAGGCACAGAAATATCTAGTGATTGCTTTACTCTCTTTACACCTACTAATTTGTACTTTCAGGTCCCAAATAATAGGGTGGGGTGGAAAATCGGTAATTTTTCTAGGTTGTCTCGATTGATTTTTTTAAAAACCAGCATTAGTCGTTTAGTTTACATATTGAGACCCCCAACCCATCCTATTTATTTATAACATGGAATTTTTAGTAATGTAGTTTTTTTTTCATGTATGATGTTTTTTAATGTATAAAGAAGATATATTATGTACGCCATCATCATCATCATCATATGTCCACTTTCCCTGCTAGCAAGGGTTGGACGGGTTTTTACAGACTGAGTCAGTACTGAAGCAGGGTTACTGACCTCTCAGACTGGCCAGGAGTCTGCATCTTGCTTGAGGATGGTCCCACTTTCTACCAATGAAATGGTAATAAATTCATTATGTAATGGTATTGTGAAACAAAAACTGTATTCTAAATGACACTTTAAAACGTTTTAGGTATCAAAATATAAAACTTCATAAAAATATTTTCCACTCATGGAAATTTACCAAACCACCCCATCTAAATATGTGTTGAGTAGCTGCCTCGGCTTACATATGTAATTTAGATTTTTGCCCATTGCTCAGACTAAATTTGGGGAGTTGGCTTATATTCAGATGAACTTATACACGAGTATATATGGTAATTCCTCCATTATAAAGCTGCACTAGGAGAAGGTTCTTGCATTAACCCTTTAGCATTTACAGTACTCTATATATACTATTGTATTTTAGCAGTAAATGGTTTATCTCACATAATACCAAATCTATGAGATTTTGATATTATTTATTTTGAGAACAATACCTTAACATCACTATGAGTGACCAGTTAACAGAAAGAGGTGAGAGAATTCTGGCTGGATACACCCAGTTTAAATGCTAAAGGTTTAAACATCTGAGAGTAAGTTTAAATTTGAATAAAATACTTTAAATTGATGGTTTCAGACAGATTAGCATCAAACCAATGAAAGACAAATAATATTACAATTAAGAAGCATTTTTCACCCTATTATTTAATAATAAAAGTGAATAAATTAAATCAAGAGACAATTCTATTTTTTACATTTTAGTCATTGTTTAATTGTATTTTGTACTAGTATGATGGACACCAATAGCTACTATAGTAACCACCGAGACTAAGATGCCAATGAGGAAGTCTCTATGTGATTGCATGACATGGTAGAAACAGCAGCTAAATATATTTCTCTAAAATCACTCCACTATCATCTTCTAAGAGGAAGAACACACACAAAAAATGTAGTTCTTGAAATACTGAATAAACGAGTTGTGTTAATTTTGAACACAGTTCTGCTTTATTGACCCCAGAAGGTTGAAAGGTTTGGACTCAGAAGGTAAATAGCCAGAACAAATACTCCAATAATTCTGCCAATCTCTACATAATATTTCTGTTCATCATCATCACCATCATCATCATCATCATCACTGTTTAGCATCTATTCTTCCATGCTTGCATGGGTTAGACAGGTCATCCATGTTGGGAGACATGTCTGGCCAGAATTGGCCAAATAGCACCTTGCTCCGACAAGGACTGTAATTTGACTGGGGATTTTACAGCTGGATGCCCTTCCTAACACCAACCACATTTACAGTGTGGAACTTCATGGCACCGTTATGAAGAAGGACAAGCCAGTTGGCCGCGCCAAACACATTTCACAGCAGAACCATAGTTTTGTACTGGATGGCACTGATATGATATATATATGTATGTGAGTGTATAAGTCTCTCTTTCTATATATGTGTGTGTATATACAGATATTTATGATATAGCCGTCCAACCTTCGCACATGCGCAGTACGCTCCAACCTCCGCGCATGCGCAGTCCGGTCCAACCTTTGGGCATGCGCAGTACGGTCCAATCACCCTCTTGCAAATTTTAGCATTTTCATTCTCAGAAACAAAGACTCCAAAACCAACAGATAGTAGAGAGGAGAGTGAGGTCATCCCTAATGGACCAAGTGTTTGATAAATGGCTGTTAAGTTTGACCACTAAACAGATGCCTCAGTAGAACATGGTGTTCCAGCTTCTAAAATTAGCTGTTTACTGATACTGCTTTAATTTCACTCTTTAACCCGTTAGCATTTATATTAATCTATATAAACTGTTGTATTTTCACTGTAAAGGCTTTACCTCATATAATTATCTCACATAATGAATCTAGGAGATTTTGATATTATTTATTTTGAGAACAATACCTTAATATCAGTATGAGTGGCTGGTTACAGCTGGATTGAACAAAGTTTAAATGCTAATGTGTTAATGAAACCTACCACCTGTTGTTTGATAGCCACCATTTAATGAGTTCATTAATCCTTTCTCTGAAATCTTTTTACACAGGGAAGGATGCACTTAGATTCCAGTAACTAGGATCCTGTCTATTAGTTTGTTCTAAGTTGACTGTATAGGTCATAAATTGTGGTCTGTATATCCCAAAACCTAAAACTGTGGACAACTAATGCTGATTCTATCTACTACTCTGATGTAAACTGTATCTAAATATAACCTGGATGACCCACTGGAATTTGTCCAAGTTGACAGTGGCATATTAAAAAAGGGCCTGTGTAGGGCTTTTACACCCCCTCTCTCCTGTTGGTTACTCCTACATAATTCTTTCAGACATCCAAAATGCTATTCCCATCTCCCACTAATACTAATGAGTGAGATGTTCTCAGGAAAATATCTAGATGTCTAAAGATGTCTCATCTTCCAGCTTCTGTTGGCACATAAACTGCTACCAGTCTGAAAGCACTTCATCTCTTTCACTACTGCTCATTCTTACCTCTGGGTTCAGACCCTTCTGAAAGAGTAAAGAGTAGTCTTACATCACTTGAACCAAGCCGACCCCCCCCCCCCCCCTCCCCCGATTTTGTAGTCATCCAAGGATGGAGCCAGAGAGTGCATCTTGGAAATACTGATCTCATTAATAGCTACCACATCCAGACTAGACTGGTACAGTTGTTGAGTAGGTGTCCCTGTTTCCAATTTCACTCTAGTTCATGTACATTTATACAACTTTTTTTAGTATGGCCATTTGAAGACAATCTTGTCTCCTTCAAAAGAATAACCACTATGTATATCAACAAAATAATCTTGTACTCCACCTCCTCTAATCTTAGATATTACACAACTAACCCCTTTGGTACCATCCCATCCAAAACCACCTCTGGTTCTATGAAACAACCACTCATTTTAAATTAAACTCTTTCAACATCACTGGTAATGGATGGTCCCATAACTCATGAGGGCAATTCTAGGGCATTTTAAAACCTGGCAGAGCCCATTTCCCTCCAGGTTTGAATATAGCAGATTTCTTTCAGAGAAGAATAGAGAGTGAGAGAATGGAAGTGAGAAAGAGACACAGAGGAAGAATTGACCCCAGTAGTAGACTGGTACATTTTTTAGTAACCTGGAATGGATGAAAGGCAAAGTTGACCTTGGCAGGAATTGAACTCAGAGAGCAGAGAGCCAAAACGAATACCACAAAGCATTCTATCCGACATTCTAATGACTGCCAATTCACTGCTTATAACAAACTTGATATAAGAACCTTTTTATTATGTTACAAATACTATCGAAATAATGAAATATTTGATAATTCTAGTAAATCCAGGTGAGTGGATAACATCCATGAGCTTGGTTGGTCTTACTTGGGGATCCAGTCAGATTAATTGGAGATGGTTGCTTCCCTCCCAGGAATAAGTGGACAAAGAAGAAGAAACGAAAAAGAAGTTGTAAATTCATTCAACCCTTTAGCATTTAAACCGGCTGTATCCAGCTAGAATTCTCTCACCTCTTTCTGTTCAAACTGGTTGTAACCGGCTGCTCATACTTATGTTAAGGTATTGTTCTCAAGATAAATAATATCAAAATCTCGTAGATTCCATATTATATGAGGTAAAGCATTTACTGTGAAAATATAATAGTATATATAGAGTAATGTAAATGCTAAAGGGTTAATTCAAATACAGTGTATTTCATGAGAAATACAGTAATAAAAGGATTATCACCCTGTAGGTCTCTATAAGTGCTAGACCTCGCAATCTTTAATAGTATCTTCTGCTAATATCATATTCACGGTGGATGCAGCATGGCTGAATGGTGAGGCAGTTTGCTTTACACTCATTATGGCCAGAGTTTGATTCCATTGTGTGAGATTTTAGGCAAGTATCATTTACCATAGTCTCGGGTCAACCTGTTCTTTGTAAATGAAAATTGGTTGGTAGAAACTGCTTGGAAGCCCATCGGATGGACCGTACCTGTACTTCAAGAGGCCAGCCTTGTTACATAGTGTCATGCTGAATCTTTGAGAATTTGTTAATAATACATGTCTGTGGAATTCTCAGCAGCTTACATGTTAATTTCATGAGCTGGCTGATCCATTGATTGAACAACTCGATCACTCATCATCACTTACAAAGAGATCAATTCCGTCTTTATAGCATAGCAAAACCAGCTTTTCAAAGATTGTTCAGGGAAAGAAATTTAGTTCTGATCAAATGTTGTAATGTTGTGAGGCCCCTTACTTGGGCTCTGAAGGAGGTAAAACATTCTTTATTTTGCAGGAAAATCACACCTAAACACATTGGTAAATCCAGCACTAGGAATAATGCCCTTACATCTGGAATAGCATTGTTACTATAAAAACAGACATTTTTTAAAGCCATCCAACTGTCAAAACTCTCACCAGTACATTTCAACATTTCCTACATCTAATATAACAACTTCTGTTGTACTTTCGGATCCCAAATAATAAGGGTGGTGGATTGGAAAATCGGTAATTAATTCTGTTGATTTTAAAAAAAACCCAGAATTAGTCGTTTAGTTTACATACACCCGAACCCATCC
The DNA here is from genome assembly GCA_964016885.1 of Eledone cirrhosa. NCBI lineage: Eukaryota > Metazoa > Mollusca > Cephalopoda > Octopoda > Eledonidae > Eledone > Eledone cirrhosa. The sequence continues at coordinate 342,083,216 of OZ024740.1, forward strand.
TATTTATTTTATTACGTATGGGATTTCTAGTAATGTACTTTATTTTCAAGTATAATATTTTTTAATGCATAAAGAAAATTAATTATCGTAGGAATGGTACCACTTAAAATAAAATTTTGCCGGAGATAGATTAGTAAAATTTAAGAATCGGTTATTGAGTTGGAATAAATCTGAAAAATTAATAAGTGAGTAATGGGGGCGGGGCGATTATTCGAGACTCAAGAGTAAACAACCTTCAACCAAGCTCAATTAGAACGTTTGCCTCACTTCCTCTTACCAACCGTACTGTGTATCAAAGCTCAGCACTCACCACTATCATATCCCTCCATCAAACTGGAATTCCCCATTCATTCATGAGTTTTCCCTCTCACTGACGTCAAAGCAGAATGCAAATTGTATCAATCTCAAAAAGCATGAGGACTTGCCGAAGCAATATACACACTCCTTTTTTTAAAGAAAAAGAAACATTGTAATATACAACAAAACAATATAACGAGAGTAACAATCTCATAATTCTGCTATTTCAAGTGGTCACTGAATTAAAACTTTTTAAGATAAAAGAGAACTTTATTCATGATAATCTGTATATATATAAAATTAAGTATGTGTGTGTGTGTGTGTGTGTGTGTGTGTCTGTGTATTACCTATAGGGGCCTACATCTTACGACCGATTTTCATGAAACTTTACAGGCTCATAGATTAGTCATCGGGGAGTGTTTTCTATATATCAGCGTATCGTTTTTTTTTTATTCCGGGGTCATTCGGCAGATAAAAATCGATAGGGGTCACTTTTTTTAGGTATCGAAAAATAAGATTTTTGGCTCTAGCCCCCACATTTTGCCACCGATTTCGTTCAAATTTTAAAGCAAAATAGAATTTATCATTGCACATCCTGTAATGGCTTTATATTTTGCATTTGTTGTTAAATATTCAAAAATGCCACTTTTTCGGCTCTAGCTCCCAGATTTATCAACCTAATTTGTTCAAATTTTACACTACGCTAGATCTGATTATTTCACGTCTTAAAGTAGCTTTACATTTTGGATTTTTTTGTTCAGGAACGGCGTGGCAGCCGCTTAAATATTCGAAAATACCACCTTTTCGCTCAAATTTCCGCCTTTTCGGCTCTAGCTCCCACAATTTTCAACCGATTTCGTTCAAATTCGAAACTTCGACTCCACCTCACACATAAATCAATTTATTTGGTTCAACTTTTATACTACGATAGAACCTATCATTGCATATCTTATAGATGGTCAAAAGCAAAACGATGGCCACTGACGTCGTCTGAGCTTTTAGTTGTATATTTGAGAATTCATCGGTTTCCAATCAAGTAGTGTGAGGAAATTTGGCTTTGTGCTAGAGGTCATTACCCCCCCCCCCCCAGCATGCCCCTTC
>OZ024740.1:342092113-342094613 GCA_964016885.1 Eledone cirrhosa
ACGAGAAAACAGAACCCAGATCCCCTCAGGGAAATGGCCTTGCTCAGTATGTAGGAAAGGTGTAGGTAGGAACTCCATTCTTTGCCCCAAATGCAAACAATGGGTACACAAGAGATGTAGCGGGATCTCAGGAAGCTTAATTAAGAATGTAGGATTCACATGCAGCAGCTGTGCTGAAACAGCAAGCAAACAGCCACAGGAAACAAGTACCACCAATCTCTGGGAGGGCCCTGTAGAAACAGTAGACAGCTTCTGCTACCTAGGTGACCGAATTAGCAACGGAGGTGGGTGCTCAGAAAGTACAATAACTAGGGTAAGAACGGGATGGAAGAAGTTTAGGGAACTACTACCACTGCTAGCTGCAAAAGGCTTCTCCCTCAGAATGAAAGGCAGACTGTATGATGCGTGTATCCGAACAGCGATGTTGCATGGTAGTGAGACCTGGGCGCTGAAGGTGGAAGACTTACGTAGATTAGAGAGAAACGAAGCCTGCATGCTCCGATGGATGTGTAACAGTAATATACGTGAACGACAAAGCATAAATGAATTGAGAGAGAGACTGAGCATAAGAGGAATCAAATGCTGCGTGCAGGAGAGGCGGTTACGCTGGTATGGACATGTGATGCGTATGAAGGATGACAGCTGCATAAAAAGGTGCAGAGCACTAGAAGTTGATGGAAACCGCGGAGTGGGGAGACCCAAGATGACTTGGGATGAGGTGATAAAAGCCGACCTTACCCAACTACACCTCTCAAAGTCAATGACACACGACCGTGACTTCTGGCGTCACGCAGTAATACAGGGTACCCGACCTCCCATGGGTACATGCTGAAGCATATAAACAATATGCCCCCCCCCCCACCGCAAGGTGGTCGTGGAGGTGCCACGGCAAAAAAGCACCCAGCCCACACTGTAAAGTGGACGTGTAGGCGCCACGAAAAAGCACCCAGCACTCACTGTAAATGAGGTTGGTGTTAGGAAGGGCATCCAGCTGTAGAAATCAAGCCAGATCAGTTCCTGTATGAGCAAGGCATGGTCAGCCGACCAGACACTGCCCACAACAGGACAACCCGTCTAACCCATGCTAGCGTGGAAGAACGGACGTAAAACGGTGATGATGATGATGATGATATATATGCATACATATATATATATATACATACATATATATATATATACATATATATATACATACATATATATATATATATATATATATATATATATACATATATATATATATATATATACATATATATACATACATATATATATATATATATACATACATATATATATATATATATATACATATATATATACATACATATATATATATACATATATATATATACATACATATATACATACATATATATATACATATATATATATATATATATATATATATATATATATATATACATATATATATATATACATATATATATATATATACATATATATATATATATATACATATATATATATATATACATATATACATATATATATATATACATACATATATATATACATACATATATATATACATACATATATATATACATACATATATATATATACATACATATATATATACATATATATATATATATACATATATATATATATACATATATATACATATATATATATATACATATATATATATATACATATATATATATATATACATATATATATATATACATCATCATCATCATCATCATCATCATCATCATTTTACGTCCGCTTTTCCCTGCTTGCAAGGGTGGGACGGGTCTTATTCAGCACAGCATCTCTCCACTCGTCACGGTCCCTCGTCATCTCCACCGTGAGCTTCAATGATCTGAGGTCTGTTCTCACCACCTCCGCCCATGTTTTTCGTGGTCTACCTCTACTACGTCTTCCTTCAACTGGCATTTCCTGGCACTTCTTCACCCATCGGTCATCCTCCATGCGCATCACATGTCCATACCACCTCAGTCTCCTCTCCCGTACACTACATTCTATCCCTCTCAGACACAGTTTCTCTCTCAACACATTTATGCTGGGTCGTTCACGCACATTTACACTGCACATCCAACGGAGCATGCTTGCCTCATTTCTCTCCAGCCGTCGCATATCTTCTGCGGTAGCTGCCCATGTCTCACTACCATGCAGCATCGCGCTCCTCACACAGGCATCATACAACCGGCCTTTCGTACGCAGGGAGAAACCCTTCTTCGTCAACAGAGGAAGCAGCTCCCTAAACTTCTTCCAACCCGTCCTTATTCTAGATACTATGGCCTCGGAACACCCTCCTCCCATGCTAATCTGATCTCCTAGGTACCGGAAGCTATCCACCACTTCTATAGCGCCCTCTCGCATTTGAAAAATGTGTCTATCAGTGCGACTTCTACTGTCTAATTTCCCTGTGCATCTACTGCATACATATTTCTCCCTACCTGTTAGTTTGCCTGCTATCCCGCTACATCTCTTGTGTACCCAGGACCTA
>OZ024740.1:342102113-342112113 GCA_964016885.1 Eledone cirrhosa
GCGGAGCATGCAAGCTTCGTTCCTCTCTAGTCTGCGTATATCCTCTGCACACAATGCCCAGGTCTCACTACCATGCAACATTGCTGTTCGTATGCAGGCATCGTACAACCTGCCTTTCATTTTTAGGGAGAACCCTTTAGCAGCTAATAGTGGTATAAGCTCTCTGAACTTTTTCCAACCAGTTCTGACTCTAACTACAGTACTTTCAGAGCACCCTCCCCCACTGCTGATTTTATCGCCCAGGTAACGGAAGCTGTCCACTATTTCTATAGAACCCTCTGCGCAATTGAAAGAGCTAGTATTTTGTGGGCACTTGCTGCTACTTATTGCACCAGAACACCGGCCACATGTAAAGTCTATGTTCTTAGTTAGCTTACCTGTGATCCCACTACATCTTTTATGCACCCATACTTTGCATTTAGGACATAAGATGGAGTTTCTACCTACGCCTTTCCTACATACCGAGCACGACCATTTCCCAGAAGGGACCGCCGCCTTGTTTTCTTTCCTACAAACTAGAACTTTGGTCTTAGCCAGGTTAATTTTAAGTCCTTTTGACTCTAGGCCGTGCTTCCATGTTTGGAATTTCTTCTCTAGCTCGGCCATTGATTCCGCTATGAGTGTCAGGTCGTCTGCGTATAGGAGTTCCCATGGGCAGCCTGTCTTGAACTCCTCTGTTATAGCCTGAAGGGCAATAATAAATAGTAGGGGGCTGAGAACAGAGCCCTGATGGACGCCAACTTTTACGCTAAACTCTTCACTATATTCGTTGTTAATTCTAACCTTGCTGACTGTTTCTTTATACATGGCTTGTATAGCCCTCACAAGCCATTCGTCAACGCCTAGTTTTCTAAGAGCCCACCAGATAATGGAGCGGGGGACTCTGTCGAAGGCTTTCTCCAGGTCGACAAAAGCTAAGTAGAGGGGTTTACCTTTAGCTAGGTACTTCTCCTGTAGTTGTCGTACTATGAAAAGAGCGTCTGTGGTGCTTTTGCCTGACACAAACCCGAACTGCATTTCATCTAGATATATATATACATATATATATATATATATACATATATATATATATATATACATATATATATATATATATACATATACATATATATATATATATATACATATATATATATATATATACATATATATATATATGTACATACATATATATATATATGTACATACATATATATATATATGTATATACACTTTATATATATACATACATATATATATATGTACATACATATATATATACATACATATATATATACATACATCATCATCATCATCATTTAATTTTACGTCCGCTTTTTCCCAACTTGCAAGGGTGGGACGGGAACTGATTCTGGATGCCCTTCCTAACACCAACCTCATTTACAGTGAGTGCTGGGTGCTTTTCTGCCGTGGCACCTCCACGACCACTTTGCAGTGGAATGATAGGGACCCCAGTCCCTATCATCTCATTTCTACAGCTGAGTAAACTGGAGCAATGTGAAATAAAGTGTCTTGCTCAAGGAAACAACACATCACCCGGTCTGAGAATTGAACTCACAACCTTTCGATTGCAAGGCCAATGCTCTAACCACTAAGCCATGTGCCTCCATATATATATATACATACATCATCATCATCATCATCAATCATCATCAACGTTTAACGTCCGTGTTCCACGCTTGCATGGGTTTGGACGGGGGTATTCCCACTTGAGGCAAGAGTGATTGTCTTGCTCGCATAGGACTGTCTGGCAGGTTTTCTACAGTTGGATGCCCTTCCTAACACCAACCACATTTACAGTGTGGGTCTGGGAGGTTTTTACCGTGTTGCCTACACGGCCACATTACAGCGTGGACTGTGTGTTTTTTTGTCGTGACACCTACACGATCTCATTGGTTTCGGCCTGGATGGCGTGGCACCAACATAACTTTACATAGAAGGGGGTGGTGTGGATGGGGTGGGGTGGTGGGACGAGGTGTATTTTGTTAGAGATGCCTAATGGCTGTAGTAGGTTTTACTATGTATTTAGGTAAGGCGGGTCTTCTCTGTTACTGAGTACCGCCAAAGGTCTCGGTCCAGTGACATTGTCTTGGAGAGGTGTAAGTGTGTGAGGTCGGAGTTTATCAGCTCGTCCCAGGTTTTTCTAGGTCTGCCTATTCCGTGGCTACCGTCTATCTTTATTGCCCTGCACTTTGTTATACAGCTATCGACTTTCATGCGCATCACGTGTCCATACCAACGTAGCCTTCTCTCGAGTAAACAACATCTGATCCCTCTTATTTCTAATTTTTTCCTTAGTTCGTTTATGCTTTGCCGTTCACGTATATTACTGTTACACATCCAGTGGAGCATGCAAGCTTCGTTCCTCTCTAGTCTGCGTATATCCTCTGCACACAATGCCCTGGTCTCACTGCCATGCAACATTGCTGTTCGTATGCAGGCATCATACAACCTGCCTTTCATTTTTAGGGAGAACCCTTTAGCAGCTAATAGTGGTATAAACTCTTTGAACTTTTTCCATCCAGTTCTGGCTCTAACTACTGTACTTTCAGAGCACCCTCCCCTAGTTTTCTAAGAGCCCACCAGATAATGGAACGGGGGACTCTGTCGAAGGCTTTCTCCAAGTCGACAAAAGCTAAGTAGAGGAGTTTACTTTTAGCTAGGTACTTCTGTAGTTGTCGTACAATGAAAAGAGCGTCTGTGGTACTTTTGCCTGACACAAACCCGAACTGCATTTCATCTAGGTCAATTCTCTCTCTGATTAGTTGCGCTATTACTTTTTCCGTGACCTTCATGACCTGGTCGATTAATTTAATGCCTCTATAGTTACTCCTATCTAGGGCATCTCCTTTACCCTTATAACAGTTAACGATGATGCTGCTACGCCAGTCCTTCGGAACAACCCCATTCTGTACGACTTGGTTAACTATCCGGGTGACCATGGTGTGTCGCACCGTTCCAGATGCCTTCAGCATCTCAGCAACTATTTCCGAAACCCCCGTCCAAACCCATGCAAGCGTGGAACACGGACATTAAACGTTGATGATGATGATACATTTTTATATATGTACATATATATATATATATAGATACATATATATATATATAGATACATATATATATATATATATATATATATGTACATATATATATATATATAGATACATATATATATATATAGATACATATATATATATATATAGATACATATATATATATATAGATACATATATATATATATATATATATACATATATATATATATAGATACATATATATATAGATACATATATATATATATATATATATATATACATATATATATATACATACATATATATATATACATACATATATATATATACACATATATATATATATATATATATATATATATACATAGATATATAAATATATATACATATATAAATGAAATGAAAAAAAAATATATATATACATACATATATATTTATATATATATACATTCATATATATATATACATACATATATATATATATATATATATATATATATATATATACATACATATATATATATATACATACATATATATATATACATACATACATATATATATATATATACATACATATATATATATATGTGACCATACCAACGTAGCCTTCTCTCGAGTAAACAACATCTGATCCCTCTTATTTCTAATTTTTTCCTTAGTTCGCTTATGCTTTGCCGTTCACATATGTTACTATTACACATCCAGCGGAGCATGCAAGCTTCGTTCCTCTCTAGTCTGTGCATATCTTCTGCACACAATGCGCAGGTCTCACTGCCATGCAACATTGCAGTTCGTATGCAGGCATCATACAACCTGCCTTTCATTTTTAGGGAGAACCCTTTAGCGGCTAATAGTGGTATAAGCTCTCTGAACTTTTTCCATCCAGTTCTGACTCTAGCTACTGTACTTTCAGAGCACCCTCCCCCACTGCTGATTTTGTCACCCAGGTAACGGAAGCTGTCCACTATTTCTATAGAACCCTCTGCGCAATTGAAAGAGCTAGTATTTTGTGGGCACTTGCTGCTACTTATTGCACCAGAGCACCGGCCACATGTAAAATCTATGTTCTTAGTTAGCTTACCTGTGATCCCACTACATCTTTTATGCACCCAAACTTTGCATTTGGGACATAAAATGGAGTTTCTACCTATGCCTTTCCTACACACTGAGCATGGCCATTTCCCGGAAGGGACCGTCGCCTTATTTTCTTTCCTACAAACTAGAACTTTAGTCTTAGCCAGGTTAATTTTAAGCCCTTTTGATTCTAGGCCATGCTTCCATGTTTGGAATTTCTTCTCTAGCTTGGCCATTGATTCAGCTATGAGCGTTAGATCATCTGCGTATAGGAGTTCCCATGGGCAGCCGGTCTTGAACTCCACTGTTATAGCCTGAAGGGCAATAATAAATAGTAGGGGGCTAAGAACAGAGCCCTGATGTACACCAACTTTTACACTAAACTCTTCACTATATTCGTTGTTAATTCTAACCTTGATGACTGTTTCTTTATACATGGCTTGTATAGCTCTCACAAGCCATTCGTCAACACCTAGTTTTCTAAGAGCCCACCAGATAATGGAACGGGGACTCTGTCGAAGGCTTTCTCCAAGTCAACAAAAGCTAAGTATAGGGGTTTACTTTTAGCTAGGTACTTCTCCTGTAGTTGTCGTACAATGAAAAGAGCGTCTGTGGTACTTTTGCCTGACACAACACCGAACTGCATTTCATCTAGATCAATTCTCTCTCTGATTAGTTGCGCTATAACTTTTTCCGTGACCTTCATGACCTGGTCGATTAATTTAATGCCTCTATAGTTACTCCTATCTAGGGCATCTCCTTTACCCTTGTAACAGTTAATGATGATGCTGCTACGCCAGTCCTTCGGAACAACCCCATTCTGTATGACTTGGTTAACTATCCGGGTGACCATGGTGTGTCCCACCGTTCCAGAGGCTTTCAGCATCTCAGCAACTATTTCCGAAGGCCCAGCCGCCTTACCCATCTTCATATTTTTTGATTGCCTTACTTATTATAGTACCTTCGACTAACACTGCCGGTCCCTCTATTGGGTCGATGTGGGGGAGACTGTCTTTCTCCCATTTATTCTCCTCATTTAGAAGCCTTTCGTAGTGACACTTCCAAGCTACCTTCTTATCAGCGTCAGTGATGGCAAGTACACCATCATCATTAAGTACACACTACTCCCCGACAATATCACAGTTTTCCTTGACACATTGCCTAGCAATCCTGAACACCTCACGTTTTTGGTCCTCACGTTGTAGAATATGCTTGAAACGACAGCTGTATAACAAAGTGCAGGGCAATAAAGATAGACGGTAGCTACGGAGTAGGCAGACCCAGAAAAACCTGGGACGAGCTGATAAATTCCGACCTCACACACTTACACCTCTCCAAGACAATGTCACTGGACCGAGACCTTTGGCGGTACTCAGTAATAAAGACCCGCCTTACCTAAATACAAAGTAAAACCTACTACAGTCAGTAGGCATCTCTAACAAAATACCCCCCCCCCCCCCCCCACCCCATCCACACCGCCCCTTTCAATGTAAAGTTATGTTGGTGCCACAACATCCAGGCCGAAACAAATGAGATCGTGTAGGTGTCACGACAAAAAACACACAGTCCACGCTGTAATGTGGCCGTGTAGGTAACATGGTAAAAACCTCCCAGTCCCACACTGTAAATGTGGTTGGTGTTAGGAAGGGCATCCAGCTGTAGAAAACCCGCCAGACAGTCCACGCTGTAATGTGGCCGTGTAGGCAACACGGTAAAAACCACCCAGCCCCACACTGTAAATGTGGTTGGTGTTAGGAAGGGCATCCAGCTGTAGAAAACCCGCCAGACAGTCCTATGCGAGCAAGACAATCACTCTTGCCTCAAGTGGGAAAACCCCCGTCCAAACCCATGCAAGCGTGGAACACGGACGTTAAACGTTGATGATGATGATGATACATACATATATATATATGTATATATACATACATATATATATATATATATATATATATATATATACATATATATATATATATATATATAAATAAAAATATGTTTTCGAAGGAAATTAAACGATGCTGATATCAATAATAATTAAAAGGATGGTATATCAATAATATGAAAATTTATTATAATGTTTTCCATTCCGACATAGCTTCAAACCAATTGTATATTTATGTGTAACTGTTCACTTAGACTTTATTCCATAATCTCTTTATTTACTTTGTTATCACCTAATTACCCCCCCCCCCTCCGCAAACCAGCTCTGTTTAATATCTCTTCCTTAATGTAACAACTGGTAGCTCACATAACTTTGTTTGCTAAAGTGACACCCTACTCGATCTCTGATTCACATCATACACCGATTAGGGTCATTCTAAAATCGCTGCTCTTGTTTACTGGTTACTTACATAAGCACAAGGATCTAGGATACAGGCTACTGAATTATCCTTGTCGTATTACTGGTTCATATTGACTCTAGTGGTAAGAAAGACAAAAATCAACCATAGTAGGATTTGAACTAAGAAATCCAGCAATGTAATGAATTTAAACTGATACTTAAATATCTCATCTATCCTAATCAAAGTATTTATTTACAGATTAACTCTAAATTATTAATTAGCAGCTTATTCCTTTATACATTTTAAGTCTTAACTTACGAATTTTAAGAATCTTACACCTCAAAGAAGGCGTGAGTTCGATTCCCAGACCGAGCGATGCGTTATGTAACGTTGCTCCTTCTGCCTGGATTTACGACCAGTAGATAGTATTAGCAATTGGAAAGACCAATGGAAACATTGTTTTCTTGGTCCGATTTAACGAGCTCCACCCCACTTGTTAAGTGAATGAGGTTTGGGATCTTGTCGATCAACTGTTATACCTCAAATTCTATATACTATAATGGTAACATCTATTTCATGTTTAATTCTCTAAAAACTTTCTATTTGGCATTTGAATCAATGATAATTTCAACATATGTTTCAAGAATTTCTTACACAAAGCCTTTTTTAATAGATGGGTCTAAAAAGGAAAGGGCTTGCCTATATTCTATTAGAACTCATGAGGTTAGATCCTCCCCCGCCACCTAAAATCACTGTATTTCAAGTAATTAGTTCATTAAGATGGTATTTGTAATATAATCTAAAAAAAAGTCTTATATTAATTTATTTATGTTAGAAGATATTAATTTAACTAGGAAGCCTCTAAAATGGGTTGTTTTGTTTTATAGAACCAGAAGTGGTTCGGGCAGACTGGTACCAAAACGGTTCTGACTCGCACATCTCTCGCTTTCTCTCCCCATTAGTATTTTGGTTTCATTCACACTTATATTAACCATATTGATGTTGCCAGTCTAGGAGGTCCTGCAAAATTCATGGGGCATTGCTTTTTCTCTGTCTAAATTACCCAATTCTTTCTTCATAACACTGGTTTATTGAAATTAAAAAAATTAAATTTACAGCTCATACCTATGTAGGTTTATTTGGCCTCTTTTGAGGTGACATCCTATCGGAGGTTTCTTGGCTGTTTTAATGATAGAGGGCCCAGTCCTATCATGAAAACTAACATAAAATGGAATGTCTTGTTCAGGTTCACAATGCACTGCCTGGCTCAGGAATTGAACCCATCACCTTATAATTGTGAGTCCAACAACCCAACCACTGAGCCACTCAACTTCACATTATCATATTGGACAACTTATATTTGAAATTGTTTGCTACTTTGCCAGATGGATAAACCTGTTTCCAAGCTCTTCACCTCTATCCCATTCATATCACATTGACTCCTGTTATAGCTATCTCTCTTCTCTCACTTGACAACACACTGTGTTCACATCAATATATTTCAATTACACTAACTTCATTAGCTACTTTATATTATTTAATATTGTTTGCATGTAAAAGCTATTTGAGCAAGTTATACACCTATTCCACTAGGTGCTGATAGATATAGACAATGCCCATTGTAACTATCCTTGATAATGAAAACCATGATTACATACACATACTAAATATAGCCAATGACAGAGCTTCCACATGGTCATATGTTATGCTAGGAATAGCAATCACACCTCTTTCAAATTATACTCTTTCATCTTAACCCTTTTGATACCAATCAATCCAAAAGTGGCTCTTGTTCTATGAAACAAAAACTACTCTATGTTAATGTTTTTGTAATGAAATACTCAATTTTAATAAATCCTTCAAAATTCATTGAAATAGAATAGACATAGGCAACTTTTTTGAGCAGTGAACTGCATGAGGTATGACTCATCATAAGGTGGGCCACATTACTAAAAAATTAAAGGTAATTTTTCATTTGACATGCCATCCAGAAAACTAAATGGGTCACATGTGGTACTCGGGCTGTAGTTTGCCCATGACTGTAATAGTGTATTTCATTAGAAACACGGTCACAAAAGGGTTAAACAAAGAGGAAGGACATATTAGATGATATTGTCCTAGATATATATATTGTCTGAAAATAAATCAGAGTGGTTACAGCTGGGATACCTTTGGCCATAGGTCTCCTTGATCAGGGCCACTTGGGAGTTAAATAATAACAACTATCAGTCAGTATTTTAGTAAACTAGTTAATAATACAGTGAGTAACAGTCAGTAATGGAAGGAACAACAAGTGGGTACATGTGTGGCTTTGTAGTTCCAGAGTAGATAGCACTGTGCATCACCTTGGACAAGTGTCTTCTACTATAGCTTAGAATAGACCCAAGCTTTGTGAGTAAAATTAGCTGGCTGAAAACTGTGAATTGTAACTGTTCTTGGGTTAGCACAATCACTCAGCCATTAGGTGCCTTTAATGGAGTCCAATCTGCTGGAAGTATTTGAACAAGGTTTCTAATCTGAGGATAACCAAGAGGTTATGATTTCTTCCTCTCTACTAGTCTTGTAGAGCCTGTAAAAAGGTCATGAATACTGCCCGCCCTCTTTTGACTGTTATAGAGAGGTGAACAGTTAGTCATGTAGTGAACACCAGTTAGTCATGTAGTGAACACCACTCAGTGTTGTAGTGAACACCACACAGTGATGTAGTGAACACCACACAGTGATGTAGTGAACACCACACAGTGATGTAGTGAACACTATTCGGTGTTGTAGTGAACACCATGCAGTAATGTAGTGAACACTACTCGGTGATGTAGAAAATAATGAGAGAATATAATAGATAAGAAAATTGTGGTCGTACCACTGGCAGTGGAGACTTCTGGTGTCCTCGGCCCCAGGGCTACCTCCTTACTCACCACCATAGGCGCTGAGCTGGCCAGCCACAGGTGTGAGCCCCGCGAGTTGGAGTGGCTTTTCCAGCGCGCCTCCCTTGCCGTCCTCCTGGGAAATGCCTTCTCCATTCTGTCCGCCGGGGCTGTGGGTGGGCCCCATCGCATACCATTGCAGTTGTTGTAGAAGAAACAGGAAGACAACAACTGGAAACCTAAGAAACAGTAATGGAAGAAAGATAGTATTGGAGGGAATAATAGTTGGTGATAAGAAAGTGTGATAGGTGGTGGAAGACAAAGATGAATGTCAAATGGATGTACTAATTTACATATCATTAATGCTCATGTTGGTTGTTAATTATAGTATATATTAATCTGTCTGCTACACAACCAAAATATATACACAGCATAGAAGTAACTGAGACTGTAAATGTGTATAAGAAATGTGTAAATCGATTAAAGGTTTTTTTATACATATTTACTTGGCTGCTTAGTGCACAATTATATATATATATATGTATATATATATATATATATATATATATATATATATATATATATATATATATGTATATATATATGTATATATATATGTATATATATATGTATATATATGTATATATATATGTATATATATATATATAATTAGCTGCTAAAGGGTTCTCCCTAAAAATGAAAGGCAGGTTGTACGATGCCTGCATACGAACAGCAATGTTGC
>OZ024740.1:342114613-342129613 GCA_964016885.1 Eledone cirrhosa
GATCCTGCTGTAAGAGGGCAGCGTCAGCCGGGTTTTTGATTGCCTGTGCTACCTTAGTGTCATCAGCATAGCTAGTGAGGGATGTTGTTGCATGCACCACAGAGGGCATGTCCGAGAGAGCCACCAAAAACAGTAGTGGTCCCAGGACTGTCCCCTGGGGCATCCCACTTGTTATCGGTGTTTCCCTCGAGAGGGCCCCATTTGCTGTGACTGCCTGGCTTCTGTCCCTTAGGAAGCCATGCAGCCACTCACCTACTTTTCCAGTTATGCCGAGTCCGTGTAGTTTGTGACATATCATTCCGTGGTCGACCTTGTCAAAGGCCTTCGCAAAGTCAAGATATATCACGTCTACATGTGAGCTGTCTAGTAGTTGTCTCAGTACCCAGTCGTAGTGATGTAGCAGCTGTGTAAGGCAGCTTCTTCCTGGGCGGAAGCCATGTTGCGTGCTAGTCAGGCGGTCATTTTCTTCGAGGAAAGTGATTAGTTTCTTTCTGACGACTCGCTCCATGACCTTACTGATATGCGACGTCAGAGAGACTGGCCTATAGTTCTTGGCCTCCGCTCTACTACCTCCTTTATGGATAGGGCATATTGTGCCTTCTTTCAGCTCCCTGGGTAGTACACCGCTAGCCAAGGAGCTTCTGAAGAGCATCTTCAGTGGAGTTGCTAAGGCCCGCTTACATATTTTTAGGAGAACTGCTGGGAATCCATCAGGTCCAGCAGCCGAGTCTGTTCTAATTTCATCAATGGCGTACACCACATCCTCCTCCGTTATGTCTATGTGGTTGATGGTTGCCATTTCTTGATGTAGTGTTGTGGCATCAAAGAACTCCTCTGGCTTCGTTATTTGCATGTGCCTCAGTGGACATGTGAAGACACTTTTGTACTGTTCGTTCAGTATTTCACATATCTCTTGGGGATTTTCGGTTAATGAACCGTCCGTGTGGAAGAGTGGTCCAATCTTGCAGTGTACTGTGGCAGTTTCTCTTGCAAATTTAAAGAAGGCCTTAGGGTTTGTTTTAATGTTTTCTATGGCCCTGTTCTCTTTCTTTGCCCTCTCATTCTCATGTGAAAGTTTGAGTGCAATCTCGGTGTCAAGTAGTGCACGTTTCAAATAGGATTCCTTCTTGTTTTGGTTTTGTTGACTATTCAACTGGTTTGAGAGTTTAGTTCTACGTCTCATAAGGATTTTCCTATCTCTGGGAATAAGATTTTTGTGTCTGTTTGCCTCTTTCTCCGGGACACACTTTTTGCATATGGTGTGTATCGTTGTCATGAAGTGTTGAAATTGTGTGTTAGTGTCTTGTGTGGCGATGTTTTCACTCCATGTTTGCTTCCGGATTTCACTCTTAATCTTTTTCCAGTTAGCCTTGTAGAAGTTAAGGTTGGATAGCGTCCCGGAGCTTCTTGGTGGTTTTGTCTCTGTTGGTTCTCTTGGACCACATATCATTAGCTCTACTAAGTTATGATCCGAGAGAATTGTTGGTGTCACCTTTACATTGTGGATGAGCACTTCGTTGTTTGTAAAACAGAGGTCCAGGACATTTTCGCCTCTTGTTGGGAGGAGTATTGCTTGCTCCATGAACAGCCTGTGTGTGAGGGCCAGCAGGGATTCCGTCTGTCTCTGTTCTATTGACGTCATTCCAGGGAGGAGGTGGCCCTCAGGCCATTTGTCCTTTGGTAGGTTGAAGTCTCCCAGCAGTAGGATGTTGAGACCCTGGTCCAGTTTGTCAAGGACCTCTTCTATCCTACTTAGGCTATCCTCAAATTTACCCTCATGACTGGGGGCATCGGGCGGCCGATATGTGACACATATTACCGTCTGTAGTTGCTTCATATGTATTATCAGTGTGTCACAGACTGAGTTTGAATATGTCAACAGTACAATTGGTGTGACATCTTCACGGATATACAGAGCAACCCCACCATGAGTTCTCTCCTTCCTGTCTGAACGAAATACAGTATATTTCGGTATATGTATTTCTGCATCTGCTATACTGCTTGTCAGGTGTGTTTCGGTTAGTGCCATGCATAGTGCTTGATTGCTTATGGCTAAGTCTCCCAGGTAGGAAATTTTACTCATGTTGCTGAGTTTCACCAGGCCCCTGACATTCAGCAGCAGCACTGGTGTGACTTTTGGGGTGCCAGTAATGGCTGTCGGTATGACACCTGGTCTGGTGTCAACGGCGGCCACTCTGGGTCCCTTAACTGCGGTGGTCTCGAGTGCTGGTGTGGATGACCCTGGCTCTGGAGACGATGCAGCCAGGTCAGCTGTCCCACAATCTTCTCTGCCATCACTAAAAAATTTTTCTGATCTGCTGCTGCCATCTGTATCTCATCGGCATGTGCGTGCCTTCTCCTTGTTGGTGCAGCACGCGCGACATCAGCATACTTCTGGAGCGGCTTTTTTCGGCTTTGGCTGGGGCATGTTGCGCGAGTATGATGGGCATAGTTCGTTTGAGACCTAGGGTGGGCGAATCTGCATCCCATCCCTGTCTCTCCATGCCAGCATGTCCCGTTCTTGAAAAACTTGCACATTACTTGGGGTTTTTTGCTCCCAGTGTCTCGGTGCTTTCTGTTCTTTCTTTGAACAGTTGTCCACTGGTCCCTCTGCGCTTGGTTCTCCTTCGGAAGGTGATTTCGCTTTTCACCCTTGCCCTTAGCTTGTTGGTTGCCCGGCCTGCCCTCCCTGCCTGTATCATCATCATCATCATCATCAACGTTTAACGTCCGTGTTCCACGCTTGCATAGGTTTGGACGGGGGTAGTCCCACTTGAGGCAAGAGTGATTGTCTTGCTCGCATAGGACTGTCTGGCAGGTTTTCTACAGTTGGATGCCCTTCCTAACACCAACCACATTTACAGTTTGGGTCTGGGAGGTCTTTACCGTGTTGCCTACACGGCCACATTACAGCGTGGACTGTGTGTTTTTTTGTCGTGACACCTACACGATCTCATTTGTTTCGGCCTGGATAGCGCGGCACCAACATAACTTTACATAGAACGGGATGGAGTGGGGGTGGTGGTGGTGGGACGGGGTGTATTATATATATATATATATATATATATATATATATATATATATATATATATACATATATACATATATATGTATATATATACATACATATATATATATATATATATAATATATAAGATCAAAAGATGGTTAAAGGAGTTCCTTGTATTTTATTATGCGCATCTTATATATTATGTATACTCCAGTCCTACAAACTGTAGAGTGCTTCTTATCCGATATCTGCATTGCTTTATTGTACTACAATAAAACTCACCTCCTACATTATATATATATAAATATATATATATATATACATACATATATATATATATATATAACCGTAATAGACGAGTTACTTGGTATAATGCTCCATTTAATTTACAAATTAAGGATAATATTGCTAAAAAATTTTTTTATATCCTAGAGAAAAACTTCCCGCCAAACCACAAATACCATCAAATCTTAAATAGATCAACAGTTAAATTCTCATACTCAACAACCAAAAACATAAAACAAAATATAAGTGCCTATAATGCATATAAATGTAAAAAAACCATAAGTATACCACCAATACATCAAACTAACCATAATATCTCCTCAAATACAGAATTAACGAAAGGTTGTAACTGTAGAAACAAAGCAAACTGCCCATTAAAAGGAAATTGTCTTGTTAACAACATAGTTTATAAATGTAAAGTTAAAACTAAAGATTCTATTTGCTCATATATAGGAGCTACTTCTAACAATTTTAAGGTAAGGTTTAATACCCACAAACATAGTTTTAAAAATGCCGCACTGGCTAATACAACATCTCTAGCAGAAAAAATTAATAGTTATAGAAATAAGAATATAGAATATGATATGACCTGGAGTGTGCTCAAAAGAGCCACCCCTTATCAAAATAATAGAAATGAATGTAGATTATGTTCCCAAGAACTATTTGAAATAATGAAATCTAAGGATATCCTATTAAATAAGCGACAGGAATTAATTATATCGTGTAATCATAAACTGAGAAAAACATTTAAATATTATAAACCTAATTAATAATATATATTTTAGAAATTAATATCATCATCATCATCATCATCAACGTTTAACGTCCGTGTTCCACGCTTGCATGGGTTTGGACGGGGGTAGTCCCACTTGAGGCAAGAGTGATTGTCTTGCTCGCATAGGACTGTCTGGCAGGTTTTCTACAGTTGGATGCCCTTCCTAACACCAACCACATTTACAGTGTGGGTCTGGGAGGTTTTTACCGTGTTGCCTACACGGCCACATTACAGCGTGGACTGTGTGTTTTTTTGTCGTGACACCTACACGATCTCATTTGTTTCGGCCTGGATGGCGCGGCACCAACATAACTTTACATAGAACGGGGTGGTGTGGATGGGGTGGGGGTGGTGGTGGTGGGACGGGGTGTATTTTGTTAGAGATGCCTACTGGCTGGAGTAGGTTTTACTATATATTTAGGTAAGGCGGGTCTTCTCTGTTACTGAGTACCGCCAAAGGTCTCGGTCCAGTGACATTGTCTTGGAGAGGTGTAAGTGTGTGATGTCGGAGTTTATCAGCTCGTCCCAGGTTTTTCTAGGTCTGCCTATTCCGTGACTACCGTCTATCTTTATTGCCCTGCACTTTGTTATACAGCTATCGACTTTCATGCGCATCACGTGTCCATACCAACGTAGCCTTCTCTCGAGTAAACAACATCTGATCCCTCTTATCTCTAATTTTTTCCTTAGTTCGTTTATGCTTTGCCGTTCACGTATATTACTGTTACACATCCAGCGGAGCATGCAAGCTTCGTTCCTCTCTAGTCTGCGTATATCCTCTGCACACAATGCCCAGGTCTCACTGCCATGCAGCATTGCTGTTCGTATGCAGGCATCGTACAACC
The DNA here is from genome assembly GCA_964016885.1 of Eledone cirrhosa. Classification (NCBI taxonomy): domain Eukaryota; kingdom Metazoa; phylum Mollusca; class Cephalopoda; order Octopoda; family Eledonidae; genus Eledone; species Eledone cirrhosa. Next base: position 342,119,529 of record OZ024740.1, read on the forward strand.
TGCCTTTCATTTTTAGTGAGAACCCTTTAGCAGCTAATAGTGGTATAAGCTCTCTGAACTTTTTCCAACCAGTTCTGACTCTAGCTACAGTACTTTCAGAGCACCCTCCCCCACTGCTGATTTTATCGCCCAGGTAACGGAAGCTGTCCACTATTTCTATAGAACCCTCTGCGCAATTGAAAGAGCTAGTAGTTTGTGGGCACTTGCTGCTACTTATTGCACCAGAGCACCGGCCACATGTAAAATCTATGTTCTTAGTTAGCTTACCTGTGATCCCACTACATCTTTTATGCACCCATACTTTGCATTTAGGACATAAAATGGAGTTTCTACCTACGCCTTTCCTACACACCGAGCACGACCATTTCCCAGAAGGGACCGCCGCCTTGTTTTCTTTCCTACAAACTAGTACTTTGGTCTTAGCCAGGTTAATATAATTTAATTTAAATGTAGTTAACCTATAACTTTAATTTAATTAAAATTCTACTACAGATGAGATTAAAAAATATTGTGTAATCATAAATTGTGAAAAACTTTAAAATATTATTAACATAATTAATATATACTTTGTAAATTAATTTATAGATTAATTTTAGTTTATTTAACCTTTTATTAAAATTCCTTTACAGATGAAATATAACAAAATATCGTGTAATCAATAACAGAGAAATATTTTTTAATATTATAAACCTAATTAATGTACAATTTAGAAATTTATTTATAAATTAATTTTAATTTAGTTAACATATAATTTTAATTTAATTAGCTTAAAATTAAAATTCTAATACAGATGGATTGCAGAATATCATGTAATCATAAACTGAGATAAACTTTTAAATATATACCTAATTAATATATTCTTTACAATTAAATATATATATATATATATTAATTTTAATTTTTGTTAACCTATAATTATATTCTACTATAGATAAAATACAAAATCTGCTTTAATTATTATAAACCTAATTAACATATACTATAGAAATTAATATATAATTTTTAATTTAGTTAACCTATAATTTATATTCTACTACCGATGAAATACTTGATTTGGTTTTCCCTATTACTAAATTCATTTCCTAAAATTGATACCATAATGTTAATATTTTTAATTTAGTTATGCTATAATTAATACTCTACTACTGTTTAACTTCAAAATTCCGCTTTAAATATTATAAACCTAAGTAGTATACACCTTAGAAATCAATATATTAACTATTTTTAATTTAGTTAACCTATAATTAATAGTCTACTTATATTAAAATGCATAATTTTGCCTTCTTTCTTACATTTCCTAATACTGAAACTACTATGTAAACACATATTATGATCTAAATGCAGATTAATATTCTATGTTCCTTGAAACCTATATTTACTATTTCCCACTAATAATTTTAATCCCCCCCCCCCTATAATTATTCGTATTTGTAAGCGTGGATGTATGTATGTGTATGTAAGTATGTATGTATGTTTGGGTGTTTGTATGTGAGTATAAAAATACATATGTGCACATGTAAATAAGTGTGTATGATTGTATCATCATCATCATCATCATCATCAACGTTTAACGTCCGTGTTCCACGCTTGCATGGGTTTGGACGGGGGTAGTCCCACTTGAGGCAAGAGTGATTGTCTTGCTCGCATAGGACTGTCTGGCAGGTTTTCTACAGTTGGATGCCCTTCCTAACACCAACCACATTTACAGTGTGGGTCTGGGAGGTTTTTACCGTGTTGCCTACACGGCCACATTACAGCGTGGACTGTGTTTTTTTGTCGTGACACCTACACGATCTCATTTGTTTCGGCCTCGATGGCACGGTACCAACATAACTTTACATAGAACGGGGTGGTGTGGATGGGGTGGGGGTGGTGGTGGTGGGACGGGGTGTATTTTGTTAGAGATGCCTACTGGCTGGAGTAGGTTTTACTATATATTTAGGTAAGGCGGGTCTTCTCTGTTACTGAGTACCGCCAAAGGTCTCGGTCCAGTGACATTGTCTTGGAGAGGTGTAAGTGTGTGATGTCGGAGTTTATCAGCTCGTCCCAGGTTTTTCTAGGTCTGCCTATTCCGTGACTACCGTCTATCTTTATTGCCCTGCACTTTGTTATACAGCTATCGACTTTCATGCGCATCACGTGTCCATACCAACGTAGCCCTCTCTCGAGTAAACAACATCTGATCCCTCTTATCTCTAATTTTTTCCTTAGTTCGTTTATGCTTTGCCGTTCACGTATATTACTGTTACACATCCAGCGGAGCATGCAAGCTTCGTTCCTCTCTAGTCTGCGTATATCCTTGCTGTATTAGCGATAAATTTTCTAGGGTTTCTCTTAGTAGTTTTTTCATGACGTTATTATTGTTAATTTTACTGATGTAGTATTAACTTGGATATTTACCATGCGGTATTCTAATCCTATTGTATCTCTCTCAGTTATTTACCATGCGACCCTCAGTTCCTACCCCCCCTCTCTATGCACTTCTTTAAGGCTTACTACCCTGTCTTTAACCTAATTCATTCAATCTGAAAATATTGAAGAGATAAGATACTTTCCCATTCTTCTCTGCTAAAATGTATCACTAGAGCTGATTCCAATTATTCCAGCCATCCATCTAATCTACGAAGGTATTTTAGCCTACATATTGTCGTTAATATTATGATGTTCCCTGCTGTATTAGCGTTAAATTTTCCCTGCTGTATTAGCGATAAATTTTCTAGGGTTTCTCTTAGTAGTTTTTTCATGATGTTATTATTGTTAATTTTACTGATGTAGTATTAACTTGGATATTTACCATGCGGTATTCTAATCCTATTGTATCTCTCTCAGTTATTTACCATGCGACCCTCAGTTCCTACCCCCCCCTCTCTATGCACTTCTTTAAGGCTTACTACCCTGTCTTTAACCTAATTCATTCAATCTGAAAATATTGAAGAGATAAGATACTTTCCTATTCTTCTCTGCTAAAATGTATCACTAGAGCTGATTCCAATTATTCCAGCCATCCATCTAATCTACGAAGGTATTTTAGCCTACATATTGTCGTTAATATTATGATGTTCCCTGCTGTATTAGCGATAAATTTTCTAGGGTTTCTCTTAGTAGTTTTTTCATGACGTTATTATTGTTAATTTTACTGATGTAGTATTAACTTGGATATTTACCATGCGGTATTCTAATCCTATTGTATCTCTCTCAGTTATTTACCATGCGACCCTCAGTTCCTACCCCCCCCCCCCCTCTCTATGCACTTCTTTAAGGCTTACTACCCTGTCTTTAACCTAATTCATTCAATCTGAAAATATTGAAGAGATAAGATACTTTCCCATTCTTCTCTGCTAAAATGTATCACTAGAGCTGATTCCAATTATTCCAGCCATCCATCTAATCTACGAAGGTATTTTAGCCTACATATTGTCGTTAATATTATGATGTTCCCTGCTGTATTAGCGTTAAATTTTCCCTGCTGTATTAGCGATAAATTTTCTAGGGTTTCTCTTAGTAGTTTTTTTAAACGTTATTATTGTTAATTTTACTGATGTAGTATTAACTTGGATATTTACCATGCGGTATTCTAATCCTATTGTATCTCTCTCAGTTATTTACCATGCGACCCTCAGTTCCTACCCCCCCTCTCTATGCACTTCTTTAAGGCTTACTACCCTGTCTTTAACCTAATTCATTCAATCTGAAAATATTGAAGAGATAAGATACTTTCCCATTCTTCTCTGCTAAAATGTATCACTAGAGCTGATTCCAATTATTCCAGCCATCCATCTAATCTACGAAGGTATTTTAGCCTACATATTGTCGTTAATATTATGATGTTCCCTGCTGTATTAGCGATAAATTTTCTAGGGTTTCTCTTAGTAGTTTTTTCATGACGTTATTATTGTTAATTTTACTGATGTAGTATTAACTTGGATATTTACCATGCGGTATTCTAATCCTATTGTATCTCTCTCAGTTATTTACCATGCGACCCTCAGTTCCTACCCCCCCCCTCTCTATGCACTTCTTTAAGGCTTACTACCCTGTCTTTAACCTAATTCATTCAATCTGAAAATATTGAAGAGATAAGATACTTTCCCATTCTTCTCTGCTAAAATGTATCACTAGAGCTGATTCCAATTATTCCAGCCATCCATCTAATCTACGAAGGTATTTTAGCCTACATATTGTCGTTAATATTATGATGTTCCCTGCTGTATTAGCGATAAATTTTCTAGGGTTTCTCTTAGTAGTTTTTTCATGACGTTATTATTGTTAATTTTACTGATGTAGTATTAACTTGGATATTTACCATGCGGTATTCTAATCCTATTGTATCTCTCTCAGTTATTTACCATGCGACCCTCAGTTCCTACCCCCCCCTCTCTATGCACTTCTTTAAGGCTTACTACCCTGTCTTTAACCTAATTCATTCAATCTGAAAATATTGAAGAGATAAGATACTTTCCCATTCTTCTCTGCTAAAATGTATCACTAGAGCTGATTCCAATTATTCCAGCCATCCATCTAATCTACGAAGGTATTTTAGCCTACATATTGTCGTTAATATTATGATGTTCCCTGCTGTATTAGCGTTAAATTTTCCCTGCTGTATTAGCGATAAATTTTCTAGGGTTTCTCTTAGTAGTTTTTTCATGACGTTATTATTGTTAATTTTACTGATGTAGTATTAACTTGGATATTTACCATGCGGTATTCTAATCCTATTGTATCTCTCTCAGTTATTTACCATGCGACCCTCAGTTCCTACCCCCCTCTCTATGCACTTCTTTAAGGCTTACTACCCTGTCTTTAACCTAATTCATTCAATCTGAAAATATTGAAGAGATAAGATACTTTCCCATTCTTCTCTGCTAAAATGTATCACTAGAGCTGATTCCAATTATTCCAGCCATCCATCTAATCTACGAAGTTATTTTAGCCTACATATTGTCGTTAATATTATGATGTTCCCTGCTGTATTAGCGATAAATTTTCCCTGCTGTATTAGCGATAAATTTTCTAGGGTTTCTCTTAGTAGTTTTTTCATGACGTTATTATTGTTAATTTTACTGATGTAGTATTAACTTGGATATTTACCATGCGGTATTCTAATCCTATTGTATCTCTCTCAGTTATTTACCATGCGACCCTCAGTTCCTACCCCCCCTCTCTATGCACTTCTTTAAGGCTTACTACCCTGTCTTTAACCTAATTCATTCAATCTGAAAATATTGAAGAGATAAGATACTTTCCCATTCTTCTCTGCTAAAATGTATCACTAGAGCTGATTCCAATTATTCCAGCCATCCATCTAATCTACGAAGGTATTTTAGCCTACATATTGTCGTTAATATTACGGTGGATTGGCAGTATCGGTAGAGGGTCGGACGCCATGCTTTCCAGCATAGTTACGTCCCTTTACGATCTGAGTTCAAATCCCACCGAGGTTGACTTTGCCTTTCATCCTTACGGGGTCGATAAAATAAAGTACCAGTAATGCACTGGGTAATTGCTGGCCTTGTGCCTAAAGTAGAAACAGTTAATATTATGATGTTCCCTGCTGTATTAGCGTTAAATTTTCCCTGCTGTATTAGCGATAAATTTTCTAGGGTTTCTCTTAGTAGTTTTTTCATGACGTTATTATTGTTAATTTTACTGATGTAGTATTAACTTGGATATTTACCATGCGGTATTCTAATCCTATTGTATCTCTCTCAGTTATTTACCATGCGACCCTCAGTTCCTACCCCCCCCTCTCTATGCACTTCTTTAAGGCTTACTACCCTGTCTTTAACCTAATTCATTCAATCTGAAAATATTGAAGACATAAGATACTTTCCCATTCTTCTCTGCTAAAATGTATCACTAGAGCTGATTCCAATTATTCCAGCCATCCATCTAATCTACGAAGGTATTTTAGCCTACATATTGTCGTTAATATTATGATGTTCCCTGCTGTATTAGCGATAAATTTTCTAGGGTTTCTCTTAGTAGTTTTTTCATGACGTTATTATTGTTAATTTTACTGATGTAGTATTAACTTGGATATTTACCATGCGGTATTCTAATCCTATTGTATCTCTCTCAGTTATTTACCATGCGACCCTCAGTTCCTACCCCCCCTCTCTATGCACTTCTTTAAGGCTTACTACCCTGTCTTTAACCTAATTCATTCAATCTGAAAATATTGAAGAGATAAGATACTTTCCCATTCTTCTCTGCTAAAATGTATCACTAGAGCTGATTCCAATTATTCCAGCCATCCATCTAATCTACGAAGGTATTTTAGCCTACATATTGTCGTTAATATTATGATGTTCCCTGCTGTATTAGCGTTAAATTTTCCCTGCTGTATTAGCGATAAATTTTCTAGGGTTTCTCTTAGTAGTTTTTTCATGACGTTATTATTGTTAATTTTACTGATGTAGTATTAACTTGGATATTTACCATGCGGTATTCTAATCCTATTGTATCTCTCTCAGTTATTTACCATGCGACCCTCAGTTCCTACCCCCCCCTCTCTATGCACTTCTTTAAGGCTTACTACCCTGTCTTTAACCTAATTCATTCAATCTGAAAATATTGAAGAGATAAGATACTTTCCCATTCTTCTCTGCTAAAATGTATCACTAGAGCTGATTCCAATTATTCCAGCCATCCATCTAATCTACGAAGGTATTTTAGCCTACATATTGTCGTTAATATTATGATGTTCCCTGCTGTATTAGCGTTAAATTTTCCCTGCTGTATTAGCGATAAATTTTCTAGGGTTTCTCTTAGTAGTTTTTTCATGACGTTATTATTGTTAATTTTACTGATGTAGTATTAACTTGGATATTTACCATGCGGTATTCTAATCCTATTGTATCTCTCTCAGTTATTTACCATGCGACCCTCAGTTCCTACCCCCCTCTCTATGCACTTCTTTAAGGCTTACTACCCTGTCTTTAACCTAATTCATTCAATCTGAAAATATTGAAGAGATAAGATACTTTCCCATTCTTCTCTGCTAAAATGTATCACTAGAGCTGATTCCAATTATTCCAGCCATCCATCTAATCTACGAAGGTATTTTAGCCTACATATTGTCGTTAATATTATGATGTTCCCTGCTGTATTAGCGATAAATTTTCTAGGGTTTCTCTTAGTAGTTTTTTCATGACGTTATTATTGTTAATTTTACTGATGTAGTATTAACTTGGATATTTACCATGCGGTATTCTAATCCTATTGTATCTCTCTCAGTTATTTACCATGCGACCCTCAGTTCCTACCCCCCCCCCTCTCTATGCACTTCTTTAAGGCTTACTACCCTGTCTTTAACCTAATTCATTCAATCTGAAAATATTGAAGAGATAAGATACTTTCCCATTCTTCTCTGCTAAAATGTATCACTAGAGCTGATTCCAATTATTCCAGCCATCCATCTAATCTACGAAGGTATTTTAGCCTACATATTGTCGTTAATATTATGATGTTCCCTGCTGTATTAGCGATAAATTTTCTAGGGTTTCTCTTAGTAGTTTTTTCATGACGTTATTATTGTTAATTTTACTGATGTAGTATTAACTTGGATATTTACCATGCGACTCTCAGTTCTTACCTCACAATTTCCCTCCCCCCCCCACCCCCACACACCACCATAGTCTATTCGACCAATCAAACCTAGCATGCCATTTCCACTGCTGCTGCTACTACCTGCCTAACTAACTCTCTCCTCCTCTGGCGCATCCCAACACACCCTGCCATTACCCCACCACCACTGTTCTTCTAGCCCTCAATTTTCCCACCGTTATGGATGGATGAGCTGGGAATACACGAGCAACTCTGAATCAATAGATGAAATATGAATCTGCGAGCTACCAAGCACCCACGTGAAGCGCCAACCCAGAGACCCTCCCCTACGAGTGTCGACAAATGCCCAAAACTCCGAGTTGGTACCATCAATGTAGGCTCAATGAAAGGAAGAGCAGGAGAAATCGTAGAAATGCTAGAGCGAAAGGAAGTTGATGTATGCTGTGTGCAAGAGGCTAGATGGAGAGGAGGGTCTGCTAGAGTCCTTGTAGGAAAAAGCCAGTGCTACAAATTTTTCTGGGTGGGAAATGACGATGGGATGGGTGGTGTAGGTATACTATTAGCTGACAAGTGGGTAGATAAAGTAATCTCAGTGTACAGGGTAAATGCAAGAATCATTAAACTCAGACTAGTCCTGAATAAGACAATTACCACAATAATATCAGCTTACGCACCCCAATCGGGGCTGCCAGACGAACTTAAGGATAGGTTTTACGAGTCCCTAATGCACACTACTGCTCTAACAGACGACAAGGACTTCCTAATCATTGCAGGAGATTTTAACGGACACGTAGGTAAACACTGCGACGGCTTCAATAGAGTACATGGAGGCCATGGAGTTGGCACAAGGAATGAGGAAGGATTCAGACTTCTAGAATTCTGCGACGCCAATGACATGTCGATATGTAACACAAACTTTAAAAAACCCGACAACCACCTGATCACCTATAGATCAGGGGAGCACTCCAGTCAGTTAGATTTTATCCTCATCAGAGGACGTGACAGATGGACGGTCGTAAACACAAAAGCCTTCCCTAGTGAGGAATGTACATCCCAACATAGCTTAGTTGTCAGCGACCTCACGGTCAGAACTAGACGAGCCCTGAAACAGAGGCCAACCTGGAGAAGAAAGATCTGGAAGCTGAAAGTCCCCTCAACCAGTAACAGATTTAAAGATATTTTACTCAACGCCTACGACAGTAAAGGAGAACAGATAAAGACATTTAACGTAGAAGAGAACTGGGAGTTCCTAAAAAATAACTTACTAGAGGCGACGGATGAGGTTTGTGGCTGGAGTAAGACCTCAAGCAGGAGGAGAGTGACTTGGTGGTGGAACAATAAGGTAGATGAAGCAGTCAAGGCCAAGAGACAGGCATGGAAAGAATGGAAGAACGGGGGGAGCAGGGTACATTACATAGAGACCAAGAGGGAAGCTAGGCGACAAGTATACTTAGCTAGGAGGGAAGCAGAGGATAGAAAATTCAAGCATGTTTTACAACGTGAGGACCAGAAACAGGAGGTATTCAAGATTGCGAGGCAGTGTGTCAGAGATAGTTGTGATGTCATTGGAGAGAAGTGTATCCGGAATGATAAAGGTGAGCTTGCCCTCACAAGTGCTGAGAAGAAAGATGCATGGAAGAGTCATTATGATAGATTACTAAATGAGGAGAATGCATGGGAAGAAGAGACCCTACCCCACGTAGACCCTATAGAGGGACCAGCAGTACAAGTCAGCGGCAGCGTAGTAAGTAAGGCAATCAGAGATATGAAGATAGGGAAGGCAACCGGTCCATCGGGTATAGCTGCCGAGATGCTGAAGGCATCTGGGTCTGTAGGTCACACTATAACCACACGTATCGTTAACCAGGTAATACTAGAGGGGGCCATACCAAAAGATTGGTGCAGTAGCATCATTGTCAACTGCTACAAAGGTAAAGGCGATGCACTAGATAGAGGAAACTATAGAGGTATAAAGTTGATGGACCAGGTCATGAAAGTAACAGAAAGAGTTATAGCACAGCTGATTAGGGACCGGGTGAATATAGACGAGATGCAATTTGGGTTTGTACCAGGGAAAGGCACCACTGATGCCCTCTTCCTTGTGAGGCAATTACAGGAAAAGTACCTAGCTAAAAGTAAGCCACTCTACTTGGCATTTGTCGACCTTGAGAAAGCCTTTGACAGAGTTCCACGTGCAGTAATCTGGTGGGCTCTTAGAAAACTAGGAGTAGATGAATGGCTTGTGAAAGCGGTACAAGCCATGTATAGGGGAGCAGTCAGCAAAGTTAGGATTGGCAATGAGTATAGCGAGGAATTTAGCGTACAGGTTGGGGTCCACCAGGGCTCTGTTCTTAGCCCTCTCCTGTTCATCATAGTCCTGCAGGCAATAACGGAGGAGTTTAAGACCGGATGCCCATGGGAACTCCTGTATGCTGATGACCTCGCACTCATAGCTGAATCTATGGTAGAACTAGAGAATAAATTCCAAACCTGGAAGCAGGGACTAGAGAGAAAGG
>OZ024740.1:342139613-342172113 GCA_964016885.1 Eledone cirrhosa
CATCTACCTCATGAGATGGCTGCAGAAGTATTTAGCTAAGGGAGAAGTTTAAGACTTGTCCACGGTAATTCCTAGATGTAGGTGACTTCGTTTTCATAGGTGAATTTATGGCAGAATTGGAGAAGAAATTTCATACATGGAGGCAAAACCTGGAATCAAAAGGCCTCAATGAATTTAGCAAATACTAAAGTCCTAGTAAGAAAGAAAGAAGACAGAGCAATGATCCCACCAGGAAAAAGGTTTGGTAGGAATTCCATACTGTGGACTAAATGTAAACTGGGTAAACGAGAAATGTATCGGGATCTTAGGCAGGCTAATGAAGAATGTAGACTTCAAATGGGAAAGATTCACAGGAGCAGTAGGCAACAAGAGCATACATGAAATAGGCTCTATAAAATGCTCAGGTGGATTCCTAGAAACAGTTGATAGTTTCTGCTACCTGGATAACCAAATTAGTAGTGGAGGTGGGTGTTCAGAAAGTACAGTAACCAGGGTGAGAACATGTTGAAAAAGTTCAGCTACTACCTCTGCTGGCTACAAAGGCGTTTTCTCTCAGAATGAACAGCAGATTATATGATGCTTGTGTAGGATCCACAATGCTGCAAGACTTGAGCCCTGAATGCAGAGGATTTGCAAAGACTGGAAAGAAATGAAACAAAAATGCTTTGATGGATGTGTAATAGTAGTGTGCCAGAATGCCAAAGCATTAATGGGCTGAGAAAAAAAAAACTGGGCATAAGGTTAATTTGATTCAGTGTACAAGAGAGAAGACTGCATTGGTATTGCCATGTGATGCATATGAAGGATGTGAGCTGCATAAAGAATGCAGGACACTCAAAGTTAAGGGAACCTGTGGAAGTGGAAGACCTAGGAAAATATGGGAGGAGGTGGTAAAGGCTGAGCTCAAAGAGTTGGACCTCAGAGATGGCACAGGATTGAGTCAGCTGGCTATATACCTACTATTGAAAACTCCCATTCCTACACAAGCAGGATTAAATGAGGTAGAGGAGGGTGGCTGTAAAAGGCAGGAAGATGTTACAGTACTTGGGCTGCTCCTATCACCCACTCTTCACTATCTATTCCCTTCACCATGTCTCCTCTCCCTCACCATAGACTTCCCATTACCTGGTCTCCTCCTTTATCAAATCCTCATCCAAAGGTACATGCACCTTTGCTGTATTGCCAACTGCTGCTGGTTCACTGTTCTCTCTAAGTCCACCTTACTGTCCAACACTTACTTGCCCCCTCCCTCACTGCTGAATTTATCCCAGACCCCCCCCCCCTCCCCCAAATTCCCAGCCAGGCCAAGAACAAAAGCACTCTAGTGTTGAAATGTGGTAGTATTGGTTCCACCTTATAATGCATTCACACCACACAATGTGGGAGTGCTTGTGTCACAATAAAATGCATTCACCTCACTTTTATAAAGTGATAGTGCTGTTCTGAAGTCAGAAAAAATTATGCTGTGATAGGAAGGGCATTCAACCACAGAAACCATACTAAAATGGAGTATACAAGCAAGATACAATCATTTGACCTACTTGTCTTGTGTTTGGTTGTGGCAGTCAAATGCATAGGCTAGACAAGATTGTGTAGCTCTTGATTGCAACAGATGATTGTAAAAACTGCAGAATAATCACAGGTTTTATTTCATTACCATATAATAAATATCTAAAATTAATATATAAATATTGTAATATTTAAATAAATCCGCTAGAAATTTGCAGGAAGAAATCTAATTTTAGCTTGGTTTCTAGCTATCTGCTAAATGTAATTTTTATTAGCTACATGCAATGAAAATTAGCTAGAAAATAGCTAAATTAGCAATCCTGAAGCTTCTCAACTAGGTGATTCCAGATTAAGTGACACTGCACAGTACCTTGGGCAAGTGTCTTCTACTCTAGACTCATGTTGAGTGAAATTTGGTAGACCAAAACCCCAGAAGCCTATCGTATATATATATAATTATATATATATGTAATTAGTTACAACAGTGACATATGTAGGTACTTAAGTTTCGTTGGGTTATACACCCCAATTCATTCAGCCTGTTATCTATATATATAAAACTGAGGATATCTGTCTGTGTGTGTGAGAGTTCGAATCCTTAAACTCGAGAACCACCAAACCGACTGTTTTCAAATTTTACACATGTAATACTTATGTTTCAGGGAGTGTTCTGAGCAAAAAAAAATTTCAAATTTTCAATGCCCTAGGGACCGCATTAGGCAATTTAGCGATCCCGCTCTACAATTCTTAGCCTTTCTCTTTTTAGATAGATACATACTTATAATATCTGTCTGTATGCCTGACTGTCTGCATTACGTCACTTCCCTGAGGATGTGTGTGTGTGTGTGTGTGAGTTTGAATCCCTAAAATTCGAGAAGTACCCAACCGATTTTTTTCAAACTTTACATGTGTATTACTTATGTTTCAGGAAGTGTTATGCACATAAAAAATTCAACTTTTTTTTTTATCTCCTAGGGCCCGCATTAGGTGAAAAACTGCGTTTTAAAAACATTTTTAGGTTTTTTTTTTAGGCGTTACGTCAGACCGATTTCCTTAAAATTGTAACTATGTATTAGTCAGTCTCTTCTTCATACCGTAAGCAAAGAAAATCCAACTTTCTTATGGCCTAGGGCCCGCATTAGGTGAAAAACTTCATTTTTTCAGCTTCTTAAGGCTTTTTGGAGGCGTTACGTCTAGCCGATTTTTCCCGAAATTTCAAGGCATATTATGCACATAAAAACAATTCATTTTCTTGATCCCCTAGGGCTCCGCATTAGGTGAAAACCTGCATTTTTCCTGCTTCATCGAGGAAAATCTTAAAGATTATCCAGCCATCAGAGTATTCGGTTTATTTTCTTTACACATTGTCCAGGCATGCAGTTTCTCATTTTCTATTGGCGGCCCGCGTTCCAAAATACCTTATCCCGTGCAACGCCGGGTACCACTGCTAGTATAAAATAAAAATGGCTACCTCCAACTATTTGTACAAGAGTAGCCTATTTTCACTGTATAGCGATTGATTATCTGTTGGTATTTATGGTATACTGGGAAGTGAAGATCTAGGAAGGCTAGGAATTTTCTACCTACATTGGTCTTCACATTAAGTGCGAATGGTGGTGCAAACCACACAGCGTCTTTATGTCTAGGTTTTTTTTCTTTCTAGAAGTAGGGCGAGAATAAGTGATATATGTGTGTGTACATGTGTGATTGTATAACTAGAGGTTTGACGAAAAGGTGATTGATAAAATATGTACTAGGCTTGAAAAATAAGTACTGAGGTCGATACGATGGACTAAAAAAGTGGTGGTTTCCCTGCATATGTGCAGTTTAAATGACTGAAATTATAAAGAAAAAAAAACATCTATAACTCGTATGCTATGTAAATAACAATGAAAAAAAAAGAGAAAATGAAAATTTTTCAGAAAGTGAAAGTATTTTTTTTCATGGAAAAATAGCCTCACGTAATACACCTTGTTTTTACGTCATTGCTACTTGGCGCAGTGAAGTTAATGAGGCCATGTGATTATTAGGTTGTGGCGATAGGGTCACCTTCATGTAACTGTTAAGATATATTCTTCGCAGGATGAATGATAAAAAGAATGATGAAGAATTGTGATGTTGTTGACAACGTTTATTTTATAATAGTAAAATTCACTTGTTGGGTACATCGAATATTGAGTAATAAAAACGTAATACAATTATCACTACATTAGTTGTTTTACTAACTACTTCCAGCTAGCATAAATGCACACCAAGAATGTGCATGTGTTGTTAAGTCAATACTGATAGTAAATGTATGTATCAAAGAAAACGATATAATAGAAGTTGTGTGTTGTGCTTTACAGTAGTAGAGAATGACAGGAAGTCAAAAGGATAAAGTGTAGAAGGGACAATAGAAGGGAATCTACTGTGTGTGTGTTTTAATCCCTAGCAAACGTTGTGGTAGCGGTCAGTCCATCTCTCTAATTCACTGTCTGTCTGTCGAGCGAGTAAGAAATGTGAGAGAATAGTAGCTAGAAGACTGTATTCGTGAAGAGAATCCAGTGTTAGTTGAACGGTTCTTCTGTCGTCTCTGTTAGCCACTTTCTCTAATTTGTTTCTCGAAGCTAGAAGAACGTGTATATGGTTTTTGAGACAATAGCCAGGCCATCTGCCTATCGTCTGTCAAGTGTCTGGGGTCACAGGTCAAGTGGTATATAGCATTTATCATAGTTGTCTTTTGACAGGACAATCGTAAGAACACCTAACAATAGGTGATTTTAGAGGCGAGAATTTTTATATTCGACTTCGAATCTCCGCCAGGCAAAACATAGTTTACAAGGCTTTTTTTTTAGAAACTCCAATATAATATATTTATCAAACTAGTGTGATGGTGTGACACACCTGTTTTGTACATCTCTACGAAATGAGGGAAAAACCCAAGGTATTCACCAGGCGTAATTCCAAACTACCAATGAGAGGCTACAATGAGACTCCGTACACAGTTCCCATGACTGTTAACTTTAGTTCTTACAATGTATTCAGCCAAGCTTTGTAACTGGTGCCTTTGTGGACACAAGAAGTTCTTATTTATAGGCGTTTTACCACGTCCACTTTTAGTTATGCGGGGGTATTCAGGGTTTTTTCCCCCACAACACAAACCTTAACACTAACACCTTTAGTTGCAATAGTTGAGTAAACATTTAGTTTCACCCACTTCACAGAATGTTTTCGAATATTTCATAAAAAATAAATTGAACAAAACCCCACCCCTACTTCAGAAGAATAATTTGAATATGGTTGCAAGCTAGATTACCTTGTTTCTATTTTTCGTAAACATTTCATTTAATATTTTAAGCCCATGTGTATCGTATCTTAATTGTGATTTACACTGCTATACACATTATTAGTGAAACTAAAATTAGTAAAAATACGTTTAAAAATCTCCAAAATACCGTTACTTTATAATAGAATGTGTTTTGTGTTCTTGAGGAAAATATTTCATTTCATGTTGCCCCAGTATACTCAGCTGAAAATGAGTACCAGCAATAGTTGGGAGTTTAACCTTGCAAGGGACTGGTGTTCTGTCTTGTGCTCTCTGCCACCTCACTTCACGGAAACTGGGATGAGCACTGTCCTGATGAGCCTCTAGGTTCGAGACAGACTTTAGACTTATATAAATATATATATGTTTATATATATATATATATAATTCTTAGACCGGGTGATGTGTTGTTTCCTTGAGAAAGACACTTTATTTCACATTGCTCCAGTTTACTCAGCTGTAGAAATGAGATGATAGGGACTGGGGTCCCTATCATTCCACTGCAAAGTGGTCATGGAGGTGCCACGGCAAAAAAGCACCCAGCCCACACGGTAAAGTGAAGGTGTAGGCGCCACGGGAAAAAAGCACCCAGCACTCACTGTAAATAAGGTTGGTGTTAGGAAGGGCATCCAGCTGTAGAAATCAAGCCAGAATCAGTTCCCGTCCCACCCTTGCAAGCAGGGAAAAGAGGACGTAAAATGAAATGAAAATGAATGATATATAAATGTGTGTGTGTGTATAAATATATATATATATATATATAGATATTACATTTCATAATGTTTTCTTTTAGCTATATCCTCCTCCCCCTTCCTTATTCCTGAGAGGGTCATGGTGGCAGAGTCCTCAAACTCTCTTTCCAGTAGGTCCTTTCAGAAGCAGCCATCTCCAACCATCTTGCTCGGGGTCTACGCCTGGGTTTCCTGCTGGTTGGTTTTGTCTATAAAATCTGTCCAGCGATTCTTTCCTGAGAGATTCTAAATACATGCCTGTAGTATCAAAGCTGAGATCTCTCAATTCAGAGAAGTAGTAACCCTACCTGGAGTGAGTCTCTGATCTCCAATATACGCACTCTATCGAGTAACGTTACTCCAAAGACCCTTCAGTGGACCCCCATTTCGGCTGCTTGTATTTGCGATTGTATTCTTTCAGTCATTACCCAAGATTCATGACTATAGGTAAGAGTTGGCATGAATACCAAATTGAAGATAGCGAGTTTAGCTTTTTACATCTACCTCCCTTCTTATGATTACCGAATGCTGAAGCTGGTGTACTACTGGAGCAGCTTCTGCAATTCTTGTACTTAATTCTGCCCCCTACCTTCCATCACTCATGAACATGGCCCCGAGATACTTGAACATCTCCACCTGCTTTAGTGGAAGTCTATTTACATATAGAGTGCACTTGAGTATTGTATATTACCAATTTCATCCTCAACAAAGTTGGTATAGACACAAATAATGCAAGTGTGATGATAGGAGTCAATAATGGAGTGTAGCAAAAACTGAAAACTGATATTCCTGCACTTGCTTTAGTGAAATGCACATGTCACTCCCTCCAGTTGGCTTTGTCTCACACCTCCTTGGAATGCTCACCAAGAAGTTTAGAATTTATAATATCTGAGACACATAAAAAAATTTGCTTATTCATTAACAAGGTAGTTAGCTTACAGAGCCTACTATCAGATAATGAATGAAGATAAAAGGCCTCTGAAAATCCCTATGATTGGTATCACAAAACATCCAGCCCACACTGTAAAGTGGTTGTGTAGGTGTCACGACAAAAAGGCTGTCGAAACAGCTTGAGCTCAGCTGTCAGGGTCCTGATTCTTTTCTTGTGATAACACTGGTCTGAGGATCAGGAAGTTTTGGAATCCAGATCACGAGCCAGCTGTTTGGGAAACAGGATTGAGCAATAAATCTCTTATGTAACACCTCCACTTTGTTCTTCTTTATATACATATATATATATAGAAGCCAGTGTATTCAAATGTTACATCATTTTATTGAAATATTTTGTTACTGTTATATATATTTCAGTGGTATCTATTATGTAATACATGTAGCCTCATCAGACAGCTATTGTGTAATCATTTGTTAAAGATATTTGTCCGAGGCGAGTTTTAATGTTACTCCTTTAACGCCTAGTTGATATATAGATTCAGTATAAGACTCTCTAACTAGCATCACTTGGTGGGGTGTGTTTATTCAATTCTATTGGTTGATTTTTACTCATCTTCTTGATCATTCCATTTTTGGTTAAAAGTTAATTTGACCTTATAAAGTAGATGTTTTAAAGATGGTGTGTATTGGAGTATGATATCAGCAGTTCAAAGAATGGTCAATATTTATTTATATATTTATTTATTTAGTTATTCTATTTTTATTTTATAGAGCTAGTAAGCCATGACAGACTAGGGGAAGTATCGAGTACTTGTTACAGTTGGTATTCAAAAAGAGCTAGTGAGAGAACTAATAAAAAAGAAAGCGAAAGAAAAACTAAAATAAAAATTTTACAAAAAGGAAAAAAGGGGGAAAATAAAATTTCAAATATTGAAGGCCAGTGGGAGGCAGATTATGCATAAGAAAAGGGGAAAAAAAAAGAGGAAACAAGAGAAGCTGTAAAACAGCTAGAAGTTTCTCTTGTTGAATATTTTTGTAGCTTCCATGTACTCAAAAATTTTGTTTATATTTGGTAGACCTGTAATCATATATTGAACTTCCAATCTTGCTAGCTTTTTAAAGATTGGTTTCAGCATGGCCTATCTCCCTCAGACTGATAGTTTCTACAATAGAACAAATAGTGCCAAAGAATTCCCGGAAAGTCACCACAAGAACATAGAGGTGAATCTCTACGGCCTATTCTTGATAGAATGTAGTTCAAAGGTATATGTCCAGTTCAAAGCCAGCATAGTCTTTTTTTATTTGCATTACTCAATGATCGATAAGTTTTGAATGTTGTCAAATCTGGTTGAGAAAGTGGTGGATTGAAATTTGTGAGCTTATCTCTAGATTCTTCCGAAAATGTTTCCTACCCTTAACTAATTATTTGTTTGCTAAATGATTTTACCTGTGAAAGATTTGGGATGTAGTCTATATCTATTACTTCCCTTTGTGTTCCTTCTTTTGCTAATTCGTCTGCTTTCCTATATCCTCTAATATCTGTATAGCCCGGTATCCAAATCACTTATTTCTGAGAGGCAATATCTATTTTTAGCATAGAGTTCTCAAAAACCATTTTTCCAGGGCAATTCCTTTGCTGAATTTATGGATAATGTAATTCCCTACCATTCTGCATCAAATATAGTGTAATCCCAATGTAATCTGAAGTTCATGTCTTTATAATTATTTTTGAAAGACCTGTAGCTCCACAACCCATTCCCTTATCTGAATGTGTCTCGGCAGTATAGCAGACCCAGCTGTTAAAAGAAATTGACCATGTAGTTATGGAGCTCTTTTGCTTCCTCTTTTGTGTTTTTAATCATTATTTTAAATGATTTTAATTTTTCTACCCATAAAGTAAGCCAAGTATCATGCTGTTTTCTTTTGTATTTAATCTGAGTAGTTAGCAATTTGCATTTCTTGGACTCTTCTATTAACAAGTGAGTTAGGGTTAACCATGCTTCATGAAAATTCGCTATCTTGGGAGTAGATCTTACACATCCCAGTATGGTTTTGCCAATTTGGGTACAGAATCTATCAATAGCTTGAAGGTAGCTAGTACTTTAGGTATCTGCAGTTGTAGGATTCGTTTTCCCACTGGAGTTTTTTGGGGTTTTTTTTTTCGCATTTGATTGATTTTTAGAAGTGTTTAATAGAAGAGATATATATGTGTGTTAATGTTTGTATTAGTGTATTGTATTGTTAGAAGTCACCATTAAGCAGTTAAAAGCAATGTTGTGGTAAATAGCATCATACGACTTTATAATGTTTTAATATATAATTTATTTACAAACCGATTACAAAGGTTTAGCTGAGATGCCAAAAGAAATTAATAAACAAATTAAGATGCTGTAAGAGAAGACGCGGTCCGGTGGCTGAAGTGAGAAGCCAGGCCACAGTAAAGTTTGGTAGCTACATTTTGGAATGTTTGTTGAGCAAAAACAAGAGGTGTTACTTTAACAGGGTCTAGATGCAAAGAGAAAGTTTATCGAAAAGAAGCTGGAATTTCTCCTTCTGAGTGGAAGTTGAGATACATTTCCTTACGCTGGTAGCGATTGGCTGAACTGAGCCAAACAACGCACGGAAAAAGGTATCTATGTGCCCCAGGAAGGTAGCTTGCTACAGATTTTATGGCACTAATACAAGTGTGTTTCAACACTCCTGCTGTTTGTGTGAGACGGTCTGATAACAAAAGCATGCAAACACAGTCAATGTGTGTAGCCACGTAATCACCTCTTCCTTCCTCAGTTGACATAATTACCCCTTCCTTCTGCAGATGATGTAATCACTCCTTTCTTCCTTCCTCAGTCATATCTACTGCGTTACAGACAAATACACAAGGCTATTTATTATAACAGTAGATTATTTTTTTTATGTTTAGCTATTGTTGGTAGGTTTATGTGATCAGATATTACTGTGTTTGTGGGGTTATTATTATAACAGTAGATTATTTTTTTTATGTCTAGCTATTGTTGGTAGGTTTATGTGATCAGATATTACTGTGTTTGTGGGGTTATTATTATAACAGTAGATTATTTTTTTTATGTCTAGCTATTGTTGGTAGGTTTATGTGATCAGATATTATGTGATCAGATATTATGTGATCAGATATTACTGTGTTTGTGGGGTTATGTGATGTGTTATCATATATTACGGTGTTCGTGGGGTTTGCTTCACTTACAAAATTGCCGTTTCTGTAGCGTGTGCCGATTCTTATTGGCGCAGTGTCTTTCCTGAGAGTGTGATGTTTAGGGTGCGACCTTTTGAGTGCCTCTTTATTTATTTCGTCCTGCTTGTTGACTTCAGGATTATTGGGGTTCGGACAGTTGTTTTTATTTCTAACGGTTCGCATGACGAATTTAGTTCTCACACTAAATAATGGTTTCTGATTTAGGCATGAGGCCAACAATACACATGTACAGTATATATACTTAATCCCCGCTCCAATCCCAAAACTGTCATAGAACCGCTGATACTCACACAAACACCAATAATATATACAGCATTTAATCTATCATCATAATATAATAAAAGGAGTGTAGGACGCGTCCTGAATATATTTTTCTTACTCCGTTTATAAAATAAGTTGGATTTTTAAAAATAAATATTATATAATGTACTAAATTTTGTAACTCTTGATTAAATATAAATAATTTTATTGCTTATTTCAAGATTCACTTCTTTTAAAATTTTCAAATGTCAATACTTCTGGTTATGATATAATGGACGTTATATCACATCGCTTATATTTCCATCGCTAATTTTCTCATGTGGTACTTTTGATTAATATTCCCTCAACCAAAGGTATGCCTTATGAAGTTAAGAAAACATAACCATAACCCGAATATTAAAACAAAAGAGGATGCTGGGGATAAAAACTGCACTATTAACAAAAATCGAAAATGTAAACACTGCAACACTTGTCTCAGAGAAAAACATCAGCGTAACCAAACTATCAGTTTTTTGAAACAAAGAAATTGGAAGGACATGAAAAAAAAAAAAAAATGCGTTATCTGTCTGTCATTTAAAATCATTGCTTCTAAATGAAAATCTCATAAGGCTTTATTCGAGATCAATGTTTTTTTTACAAAATATTTGCTTGTTTTACGGTGTATTCAAATAGGCTTGTTTTCAAGTAAAAATATTGTTTTAAAAGACTTTTTAATGGAAATGAAGCAAAATGGAAGCTTAATTTCGAACTCATGAATTTTGCAGGTTAAAATTTTGCTGGCCCGAAAGTTGTTCGTGTATTTTTGTACTTTTGCACGCGTGAGAATGACGCTATAAAAGGGAAATAACTCGTCTCTCATCTCTATACATTTGAACTGAAAAATCAATCTTCTATATATATAAAACTGTGGTTGTCTGTCTGTCTATCGATTTTTGGCACACATCTCCTCTTAGAATCTCTCACGGAATTGCACCGAAATTGCTAGACTTGTACATTGAGCCCTAGCGAAGACATCGGAAAAAAAATATTTCAAATTGACCCACCCTATGTGACGAAATCGAATATAATGTATCGATTTTTGAGCGTAAGTTATCAGTTATTTCCCTTTGTTCTGTTTACATTGAGCGTCTTACGTAAACAATTACGCTGGCTTTCTCAGCGTTTAAAATGACATTAACACAATACATTCCATTTAAAAGCATTTTAAAACAATATTTTTACTTGAAAACAAGTCTATTTAAAGACTACGTAAAACAAGCAAATATTTCGTAAAAAAAAGCAAAAATTATATAAGTTTATTTAAAATATATGTATCTGTAAATTTCGTTAGGCGTGCAGACAGATAGTCGTGCAGAGAGGTGATATACGCGTGCAGACAGATAGTCGTGCAGAGAGGTGATATAGGCGTGCAGACAGATAGTCGTGCAGAGAGGTGATATAGGCGTGCAGACAGATAGTCGTGCAGAGAGGTGATATAGGCGTGCAGACAGACATAACTGATAATTTGGTTACGCTAATGTTTTTCTCTGCGTTGCAGTGTTTACATTTTCGATCTTTGTTAATAAATAACCAGTGCAGTTTTTATCCCCAGCATCCTCTTTTGTTATAACATTCGGGTTACCGTTATGTTTTCTTAACTTCATAAGGCATATTGTTGGTTGAGGGAATATTAATCAAAAACACCACATGCAAGTCTGCACAGTAGACACTACAATTTTTAAGCCAAAAAAGAAACTTAACATTGTAACTTTAACACAGCTACTGAGCGACCCCGAGCAACGCCGGGCTTTACTGCTAGTACATTATAAATTAGATTTTCGCACTTGGCGTGAGTCGATTTTAAAATTGTTTTGATCGATGTCTCCGCCGGACCTTCCTCTATAAGTGTAGCAATTTCACCGAAATTTGAACGTACGGTTTAGGAGATGTGTGCCGACCGTTTTAGTAGACAGACAACCTCAGTTTTATATATATATAGATATCGTCTTTTTTAAATGTATCATGGATTACTTTACTGATTAAAGAAGAGAGTGTAACACAGTCTCTCTCTTCAATTTCTGTGCATATTGTCAATTACGATTTTATTTGAGGTATTATATCTACATGCATATAATATCAATATGCACGCTACACATACTAGCAGAAAAACCACCCAATGGGTGGTTTTTCTGATAGTATCTATTAACATAATATTTATAAAAAGAAAGTTTGTTTGTACGTTGACCGCTAATAACACTTTATAAAATCGTTAATAATTAAGGTTTTTCGTATGTTTTCAACTAATCTGACCTCCGACATGCTTGCCATCCACTTTTTCTCCGATAACGGAATGGGGGTGGTGGTGGGTGAATGGAATTTCACTGCTCTTTCTAGCACACAGGTACTCTTGTCTCTAATCTATTCTAAGAGCCATGTCTGTCTCTCCGTCCGTCCTGCTATCTATATAGATAGAAGAAAATACTACACTACCCCACTCTCTTTAACTAACTAAAACGTAACATGCGAATGAACGAAAAGAATACTGAGTTTTTTTGTTGGGGGGGGGGGGGGGGGGTGTTGAACAACGTAATACAGACTTTAAAAAAAAAAGACTTACTATAATGGGTTCTTTATTGGCCACAAGGGCTAACATGAAGAAAAACGTTACACACGGCACAGGATGGTTGTGACTGAACTACAGCCACACATTATCGAAACCAAAATCTGCACTGGATGTGTTAAGGGAGACATCGTATTTATACCTTGAATACTGCTAATACCTTTCATTTCAAACGATTGCAACTTCCAGTGAGAGTCAGTTATGCAATGACCATTAACAAGTCGCCAAGGCCAAACACTGAAACTTATCGGTCTCCATCTAAAAAAGGGCTGTTTCTGACATGGTCAATTGTATGCAGGTTGTTCCAGAGTAAGAAGCCCTCACAAACTTCATATTTGCTCCAAAGAAAAAAGTGAAAAACGTTGTATATACTGAAGTTCTGTCAATGGTAGAACACATTTTCAATAATTGTTTCTACTTTAGGCACAAGGCCAGCAATTACCTAGTACATTACTGGTGCTTTATTTTCAATCATGCACTACTTAGTCACGAAAACTGACCCGGAATTTAATGCGTGTGTGATTGGCTGGTTCTTATGACGTCAACGTAGTTTATATATTAAAAAAAATGAAATTCGCCTTCTTTTTCAGTGATTTCCATAGTTAATACTTAACTCAAAACGAAACGTTTAATTAAACAACACAAACTATTACTAAATACTACTATTATCACGATAGGATTGATGCCCCTATATGTAAAAGCACCCAGAACCCTCGTAGGGGTGGGTGCTGTCAAAACGAAATGTGTAGTGAGCTGTACAACAAATATAATTACTATTACGCTTAAAGTAGAAAAAAAAAACGTATGAAATTATTTTCCAAAAAAATTAGGTATTATTATAGAACACCTATCACAATTTCAGTAGGAAATAATTATTTTTCTTGTGCTGTCAACTAATCTGACATCGTAAATTTATAGAAAAGCACCTGTCGGAGTTCTGTGGGAAAGGAGGAGGAAGACCCTTGGAGTTTTCTTTGGTGGAATTTTCTTTCTAGGTTTTTTCGTGTTTTCAACGAATCAGACTAACTAATTCATAAGCGACTCCCATTACCGAAAACAGAGGTGATTCTCGCTACAACTGAGTCAGTTCCATCCCCATTAAATCCACGTGTTTCATTAAATGATTTCTTATTTAACTTACAAAAATATCTAACATGTGATCTATGATCACATCAGACAGAAATTCTATTTCAACTCTCATAAGCTGATTGGTTGAGATAAAAGAAAAGAAAGTTAGCATTAAATACATTGACTTAAGAAAGAGAACAAGCTCTTTCAACAGGTGAGTTTTTTATTTTTATTTTTATCATCATTCAGGCACTTATTCTTTTGAGCTTGGATTTTTAGCGTTGTAGTGCCAAAAAAATTACCTCTTAAAATTATTGCAAATCAGTGCCCACTCTGAATATTATGTCCCACATCACCAAATCTTCGCGACGGACTTGATATCATTTAATATTATTTAGAGGGTCGGACGCCATGCTTTCCAGCATAGTTACGTCTCTTTACGATCTGAGTTCAAATCCCGCCGAGGTTGACTTTGCCTTTCATCCTTACGGGGTCGATAAAATAAAGTACCAGTAATGTACTGGATAATTGCTGGTCTTGTGCCTAAAGTAGAAACAATATTATTTAGCGGTGGATTGGCAGTATCGGTAGAGGGTCGGATGGCATGCATTCCAGCATAGTTACGTCCCTTAACGATCTGAGTTCAAATCCCGCTGAATTACTTTGCCTTTCATCCTTACGGGGTCAATAAAATAAAGTACCAGTAATGCACGGGGAAATTGCTGGCCTTGTGCCAAAAAGTAGAAACAATATTATTTTTATATTTTTTTAAAATTTATTTACTAAATTTATTACAGACGTAGAATATAATGCTTACAGAACGAAAACACAAACACATAATATATACAAATATAAAAGAGAGATAAAAATAAAACATAAGGGGGGGGGGGGGGCAGTTCACCACTAAGTACGACATAATCAACTAAATGTTTGCAGTTCATATTTCTATGAATAACAATTAAAAAAATATATAGTGTGATCAATGATGCTGTTGGAAGTGATCTTTCAAAAATATCTAAACCAGCACAAACGGCTTGGAATTTCCCATGTATAATGACTAGAAATTGTAGAGTTCTGGTCGCCTGTCTTATAAGCACATGGAAGAAGAAAAAAAAACGAGATGCTAGCAATAAGTCACAACTTTATGTTTGGAAATGAAAGAATTTCTTCATTATTGAAAAACCCGGTGGATTGGCAGTATCGGTAGAGGGTCGGACGCCATGTTTTCCAGCATAGTTACGTCCCTTTACGATCTGAGTTCAAATCCCGCCGAGGTTGACTTTGCCTTTCATCCTTACGGGGTCTATAAAATAAAGTACCAGTAATGCACTGGGTAATTGCTGTCCTTGTGCCTAAAGTAGAAACAATTATTGAAATACCCGATTAAACAAGACTGCTCTCTTGACGGAGTTAGCTACCCGCAAGAGCTAGCTTCGCGAATTGGGGTGGCCATTGCAGCGCATCTTCCTCGCCATTCTCCTACATTCTGTCCGCTAAATATTCTTATAGAGATGAATAAAAGTCATAACGGTGAAGAACCAACGCTGAAGTTGACCAACTCTCAAGCGCGAAAGGAAAATCCCCAATAGGTACTGGTCGCTAGATATTGTCCGTTCATACACCTGGAGACAGAAGATTAAAAAACGCCTGCAAAATATGCTCAAAGAACGAAAGCGCAATAGAGAATTTGACATATTTGTTAGCAATGGAAAGATTGTCAAAGTGTGTGACTAATTTAAACTGGAATCAATTTAATCTAATCTAATAAATAAAATGAAAAAAAAAAGGGGGGGGGGTGTTACACAAAATACATGAGTTGGCTCCCCTAGGCATATATATCACTTTCATCGGCATAATATAATTGTTTCTACTTTTGGCACAAGGTCAGGAATAAACCAGTGTATTACTGGTACTTTATTTCATCCAGGATTTTAACTCAGACCATAAAGGGCTGTAACTCTTTACTGCAAAGCAAGGCGTCCGACTCTCTACCGGCTCTGCCAATCCACAATATAATGCAGTAAAGGCTATTTTGCTGAAAAGGTAAATTGAAAGTAAGAAAAAAAAAAAAATTCCACACACGGACATATGCAGTAGACAAGTTTTCTTAAGAAAATTAGAAAGCGTTTTAAATACAAAAACACATTGGAAAGCGCTGGAAGCAACTCAATCATTAATTTTGGTGTTTCTTTTTACTAACTTTTAATGTGACCAATAGGTAATATAATTTCTACACTTGAAACATTGTTACATTCTGATATAACTCTCGCATCGTCTTGGAGAACAACCAACGACACCCACTGTATGAACTTCTCCACGTCGCGGTGTCCTCTTCCTCAGGTGGGATGCATTCCTTTTCTTTTCCAGCATTCTTTTAATTCATTGCGATGATAATTTTAATCGTATGATACTAAAGGTTAGGGCCGCTCTCCGGCGAACAACTGGTTCGCTTCTTCAAATATCATTTTAGAAGAAGAATCAGAGTGGAGAGAGAGGTGCTGCACCCCAGCAAATTTTACGAAAAGTGGGTAAATGTAGCAAGGTTGGGCGTTCTCTTTATATAAGCCTGTAGGTCGAGGAAGAAGAAGAGAGAAGAGGAGAGCTCGCTCTTCGTGCTCCTGGAGATGAGGGTTGTACATGTTTTTTTCGGGGTGTGTGTAACCCATTTGTAACGCCTCCCCCCCTATTAGGGATTTGGTTTTTTTATTGATCATTTTTGTTATACATTTTTACATGCCTTGTATGTAAACTCCCCAATTGTATTTGTCCCCATCTTTTGTGTCCTTGTGGCAAATAAAGAAATATATATATTTTACTGTAGTTGGGTGAAAGATTGAAGTATGGTGGTGGTGAGATAACTGAATGCCTTGTGGATTGGAGCAGTTATTTTTCTTTTTGTAAGTTTAGGAACTGAAGCAATAATTTTTGGGGAAACCAGTCAGGATTGATCTTTCTACTTTCTTCCGAATAAGAAACCTTCCTTTTCTGCAACTGGGTCTTTATTATCATACTTTTGGTAATTGTGTCAACAATTTCCATTATTAGTGATATTGATCTAAGTTCAAAACTCACTGGGGTCAGCATTGCATTTCCTCCTGCCGTAGTCGATAGACTAAAGTACCAGTCACACACTGGGTCGATTCAATCGACTTTCCCCTCCCCCAAAATTGCTGGCCTTGTGCCAAAAGTAGAAACAATTATTAGTGTTATTGATAAATATTTAAATTCCTCATTACCAATATATTTGAAAGATTTTAATTATCTTTCGCTTAAATGGGACAAGTCTACATTTAGCCATACAACTATTGATAAATTTACAATTGAATAACATTACAAATATGTTTTAAATATATTCATAAATAACATTACAAATGCGTAAATAACATAAATTGCTCGCAATTCGTTCAGAACATTACAAATATAATGTCTAAACCGTGTATAAAAATATAATATAATTCGTTGAACAATAATGATAAAGAAAAAAAAAGGGTGGGGGGATTCACTATGAAGTGTGATAATCGGTCGCACTTCACATCCTAGGGGTTTAACTACACACTTTGAGGCAAGCGAACAAGCTCACTGCATTTACCACGGGCGCTCAAATAACCAGGCACCCTAGCGTTATTGATTTTGGTAAATGCCCAGGCGTCGGTTTTGTGGAGACTATTAAAAAAAAAAGTTTTTTTCATTTTATAGAATTTGTTCCTTTATGTAACTTTCTCCGTACGTACCGCAAAGTTTGGTTTTTCACTACACAAAAATCACGAAGGAAATAGCAAGGGTTCCACAATTGATATAAGAAGTATCACCTTTGTGTTTCTAAGAATGAAAAGTTGTCGCGTGCTGCTTCTTAAACTAGATGATTAAAAATCGGGATATTTTAAATTCTAAATCAGATAAAAAAGAAAAAGTCAAGGAATATTAAATATATCTTTATTGTTGTATAATATTGCCAGAATTAATAACAGAACACACTTACTGTTTGGTTAGTTTTCGCTTCTGTATCTTTTATATCAGTTAATTCATTCAGTCCTCAATGTTTACCATTGACTGACCAACGGTCAAAAATACAGATATAATATAGTCTAACAAAGTTCTTTCGTTGCACATCTGCAACAAGCGAAAACCAACCAAACAGTGAGTGTGTTCTGTTATTAATTCTGGCAATATTATTTCAACAATATGACCCTCCCAAGTATAACAATATTTGTTTCGACACACGATTTCATATCAAAAACCTCGCAAAACAAATATATCTTTTATATAACTATCAACTTAATAACTGACGTAAAACCAAATCTATATAATAAAAAATATAACTACCACATAGTAACTACAACAAAAACAATTAAATGCATATCACTTCCGTGTTACCTCTATTATAAGGCAGGTCTTATATTATTTTTCCCTTAAAAAAAAAAGGCACTAGGTCTTATTTTCAGGCTTATATATTTTTATACAAAAATAACAACGCAAGAGTTTTGATAAAAGTATCATTATATTATAAAGTTAAAAAATAAAGAATTTATTATATTAGTAATCAACAAGACTCTTGAAATCTGCGTTTTATATCATTTTGTATATTAATTCTCTCGCAAAAATGCGCCTGTGCTTATTTTTGGACTTTATAGGACAGCAACATAAAAATCATGCTCTGGATTATTTTTAGAGCAAAATAAGGGAAACACGGAAATAGCAAATCCAACTCTATATCGAATGTAGTTAAGTTGTAAAAACAATGTAGGTCAACTAATAAAAAATGTTTGTAATGATAAATAATTGACGATGTTTTATGTAAAGGACAATATTTTAGAACTTTTAAAAATCTGTTTATGTATATTTTTTAAAGTGTACGATGGCAAAGACATTAAAACTTTCTGTTAATATTGAGTAATTTTGTATGATTTATTAGAAAAGGAAATATCGCAATATGCATGTATATCACTTTATTAAGTATCTGCAAGAATTTTGAATATATACATTTAAAATGATTTATTAGTAAAAGAAAATGTTCAAAATTATATTATGTTTGATTATAATTAAAGAAAGTATGAAGGATCAGCTGGAGACGGTTACTTCTGTCAGGACGCACTTTCCCCTCCACAACCCTCTCAGGAATAAGTGGACTAAGAAGGAAATTTATTGTAATTACTTAAAATAGATATAAGTCGAAAATATTGCCGTCGTCTTAAAACGAAAGATCGCCGATATATCTAATCGAAATTAAAAACTATCGTGTAGTGTAGCGCTAGAAAAGTTACTGAATCAATAATTCATAAAGTGTCACTGTACGTGTGTAGTCAAATGGTAAACATTTCTGAAATATCGGTGACCTACATCTTTCAGTCTGTTACGTTGGGGACGTTCACTGACGAACTGGGTTGACAACGAACTTTCTATGCCTTAGCCACTGGCAATGTCACGAATGTTTTATCTTGATTCAATATTCCTTGTTGTAGTATGTAATTGAATGTTTTTGTCTTTCCTTTCTTCGTTGAATAATTTCCATCGATTTCTTTCTTTTTATATAAAGTTTTGATGGAAAGTTCTAAATATAATTTTTTAGAAGCAAATTTCTTTATGTAAGATCAGGAAGGTCGTGGGGCAAAGTCCTCAAACATGCCTTTCGGCGAGTCCTGTCGTAAGCAAGACCAACTGAGCTCATGAATGTTATCCAACCATCTTGTTTGGTGTCTCCCAACAGTTGTTTTTTTTCTTTAAAAATTTGTCCAGCAATTATTTCCTGAGACATTCTGACGTGATGTCCATAGTATTGGAGCTATGATCTCTCAATTTAGAGAAGTAGCGGCTCTATCTAGATTGACTCTCTGAGCTACACATTCTATCGAGTAACATTACTCTAAGGACCCTTCAGTGGAACATTATTTTGGCTGCTTGTAATCATAATCATTCTTTTGGTCATTACCCAAGATTCATCATGACCATAGGAAAGGGTTCGTATGAATACCAAATTTAAGGTAGCGAGTTTGGCTTTTACACCTACCTCCCTTTTGATGACGGAATGCAGAAGCTGATGCATTACTGCACCAGCTCCCGCAATTCTTGCACTTAATTCAGCCTTCTGCCTTCCATCACTCATGAAAATAGCTCTGATATACTTAAACTTCTTCATAGGTCATCCTTGACAGGATGAGTGTCTGTCTTTGTAGCACTGATTTCCATTCCTGCTGTGCAGCACTCGGTAGAAAACCTATTGGAGATCATTTCCTGATGAGTTAAGTAGTACCATGTCACCTGCAAATACCAGTCGACTGATCTTTCACCTGCCTTTCTTGATACCATGAATGATAAAGCACAAATGAGCTGGAAAAAAACAAACAGTATACAACGATGTTTATATAGGTTGTAAACTTGATTTAACCATTTTTCCTATCAGTATAAAGTTGGTAGATTGACAGAATTGATAGAGCAGCAGATAAAATACTTTGTGGCATTTAATTACATTCCTTTACATTCTGAGATAGATTTTCTTTCTCTTTCATCCTTCCAAGGTCAATAAAATAAGTACTGGGCTGGTTATGATTAACTATATCCCCTACCTCACTCCCCGAAAATTAAGGCCTTGTGCCTATCTTATCAATCTAGTCATCATTTTACATCAGCTAATGATTTTCTTTTAATATTTCAGTGTTTTAAATAAAGAAAGAAGAGTATGGAAACTAAGTAAGTTTTGTGTTCTTTATTGTTGTAATTATCTTGTTTATTCTCATTTACAATGTTAAGTATGGGGCCTTAACCCATTAGCATTTGCTATTATATTTTCATTGTAAACACTTTATCCTCAATCGCATGAAATCGCATTTGCATGGCATTCTTGAAAAGTACATCCAGTAGTAAAAAAACTATGATATTCATGGCAATAAGGAAACAAAAAAAAGAGTAAGAAAATAAGGGGGAATTAACCCTTTAGCATTTACATTACTCTATATATATTATTATATTTTCATGGGTATGAGTGTCCAATAGAAAGAGGTGAGAGAATTCTGGTCGGATACGGCTGGGTTAAATGCTAAAGGGTTAAGTAACGAAAGAAAGAGGAGGAGGGTGTGATAGGCTCTACACCCAAAGGATAAAATGGCAAAGGTATTGTGGAGAATGGCTAGCAACAACCACTCCACCTCACAGAGCTCCTTACTCAGGTGGGCTGCTGTGTTTTTGATTTTACAAAGGAAAGGGGGACCAAGGACACTTGAGGTCTTGACAGCAACCTGTATGAAAAGGAAGCAGTCAACCAAACCCTGGTATTTGGCTATCTCCCACTCCTCTCTGTTGTGGGTGTGTGGGTGGCAGTGTTTAAGTTGCGGCTGACAATGAGTCACAACACATAGTGTCCCAGATTAGGGGTTTACCTCCCTCAAATGGGAAGAAGGTTATTAAATGAATAAAATATTCCATTTTGGTAGTTTAGGTCATTTGTGAAATTTAATTAGGTACTGCATATATTCTTTTTGTGTGTATTTATGTAAAAATAAATAAATTATATATACCTGTTATTTTTTTTCATTTCCATCACTGCCCGTCTCTTATTTCTCATTCTATTTTCTGATGAAGGACTAGCGTCCGAAATGTTAAGACTCTTTTCCTACTATCTCAAGTGTAAAACTAATATATTTCTTTATTGTAATGTGTTGTTTGCTTTTTTGTTTCTGTTTAATTTCCCTCTCTCTCTCATCATCGTTTTTACATACTCTTTTCCATGCTTGCATGGGTTGGACGGGTCCTCAGCATGGCCTCTCTCCACTTGTCACATTCCTTCGTCATCTCCTCTGCCAGTCTTAGCGATTTGAGGTCTGCTCTCACAACCTTTGCTCAGGTCTTTCTTGGTCACCCTCTATTGTGGCTTCCTTCCACTGGGATTTCTTGGCATTTCTTCCCCCATTGGTCATTGTCCATGTGCATCACATGTCAATACCAACACAGTCTTCTTTTCTGCACACCTTAAACCCAGCTTCTCCCTCAGCTTTACCAAGTTCTGCCTTTCTCTCACATTTACATTGCACATCCAACAAAACATAGTTGCTTCATTTTTCTCCTGTCTATGCATGTCCTCAGTAGTCACAGTCCATATTTCACTACCATGCAACATCGCGTTTATTTTTGGCTAGGAACTTCTTTTGTAGTTGCCTCACTAAGAAGAGGGCATCTGTAATACTTTCCCCAGGCATTAAACCAAACTGCATCTCATCTATTTTTACTCTTTCTCTAATTAGTTGTGCTATAACCCTTTCTGTCACTTTCATAACTTGGTCCATTAGTTTTATTCCTCTGTAGTTGCTTCTTTCTAGAGCATCATTTTTGCCCATGTAGTAATTTATGATAGTACTGTAGCACCAGTCATTGGGTCTTTGTCATGTATTACTTAATTTACTATATGGGTTACTATTTTGACTCCTACTTCTGATGCTTTTAGCATCTCAGCAACAATTTTTGATGGTCTTTCAGCTTTACCATTCTTGATTGCATCTTTGGCCCTAAAATTATCAACTTCAATAGCTGGTCCTTCCTTTGGGTAAGTTGGGGGTGATTTTTCTGATCCTCATGCCTGAAGACATTGACAAATTTACTTTCTTCAGCCTCTCTCCTAGCTGTGTATACATGTTGCCTAGCTTATTTCTTAGCTACTTGGTACTGGTCTATGCTACCCCCATTTTCCCAGTTTTTCCATGGCTGCCTCTGCTGTGCTGTTCCACCACCAAGTCACCCTCTGTCTGGCTGGTGCTTTATTCCTGCTGCAAGTCTCACAAGTAGTTGGCAAAAGGTTGTCTCATAAGAATTTCCATTTGTCATGTTATATGTAGCTAGCTCATCATCCCTCTCATCAAGTGCATCCTGTAAGGCCTTTCTAAATCTATATTTAACTGAGAGGTCCTTTGGCTTCCACACATTCCAGTAGAGTTTATATCTCAGTTGTTTTACTTTTTCAGTTAGAGTTCTATGTAACTGAAAGGTAAAGTGGTTGTGCGATTGCTTGATGTCGGTTGAGGGGTTCTTGCACATGGCTACTCTAGCCACCCCCACTACTGTGTGCAGAACTAACATAACTAGTGTTAGCCCTGTGCTCGCAGCTCTGAGGGGTTGCATGTGTGTGGAGGGGGAACAGTTACCTGATGGTTAATTTGGTAGCTGGTGTTTTGTCATGTTTCTTAAGGTGGTGTTGAGCAATTGTTTAATAGTGGCTAACAAGGAATAGAGTTGAAAACTGCTGATGTCAATGGTAGTTAGATTGGTATGTGTGGAAAATTATTGAAGTCATCATGTATTTTCTGTGTTGGGTTATTGAGTAGAGTGGTCTGGATCTGTACTGTGGTTTGGAGAGGATTATATTTGGGTTTGTGATGTCAAGAATTAGCCTTTCTAGAGTTTAGGAAGTGGATGTGTCTGTATGATGTTACTTAAGAATTGGTATGTTTTTGCCCAGATTCTGCAAATTTTAGTGTTGGTACAAGTAATTGTATATATTTGTGACTGCTCTAATTTCTTTGAGTCCTAAGTATTTTGGTCTTGGGGCTTTTAATTTTTTAGATTTCCCTGTTACTTTTTGGAAGTTTAATGGAGCGAAGGAGTCAAAATTGTGTTCTAGGCAGATGGAATATACATATTTTTTTTGTTTTCTGTTCATGTCTTTTTTTCTTTGGTTTTGGGTGACTGATTTTCAAGAAATGCCTTTTATAGGAATTTTAAAGTCAATGTCATGCACAATCAGGCTTCTTTCATTCATAAACAATATTTTCACTTATGAACAATGATTGTATCTATATATGAATTTGAGTGACTTCCGTCCATCCATCACACAATGTGTGTGTATGTGTGAATGTATGCCTGTGAGTGTGTATTTTTGTAAGTGTGTCTGTGTTTGCACGTTTACAATAATATACTCATACACATGTTAGCATGTTGAAAAGAATTCTAGTGTAGAAAACCCCATCATTCTTGGGGCATTCAAGCTGTCACCATTTCATCTCATATTTGGGTTTGATTTATTTGGCATTGTGTTCTTGATCATGATGCTTCATTTCATCTTGCTTTTTATGATGGGACTGGTGTCTTTATCATTAAAATACTTGAGAAATCTCTTATAGGATGTAACCTCATAAGGAGCTAACTAAACCTGCATAAATGTGAGCTGTAGATTTTCTTTTCTTTTTCATTTCATATTGTAGGTGCCCAAGCCAAGAGGAAGGCCAAACAATTGATTCTAAGACTATGATGGCAGTATACAGAAAAAACATGACAACAATGATTTCAAATGGTTGGAGTATAACACAGTTACACCAAATTACTATCCCAATCATGCATGTTTGTTGTGTGTTAAGTTCAAAGTTTGAAAAACTGGATTTGTCTGGTCTCATCATTAAAAACGGAGAAGTGAGTAACTAGATCACTTCTATTTTGTTTTGTAACCCATCCATTATTTTGTGTGTGTTTTTGTTGCATAAGCTGAAAAGCTGAAGAACTATTACATTTATGATGAGCTTTTATATAAACTTTTTACTTTATACAGCAGTAAAATTTTTCTATAAAATAATCAAGAACCCACATGTTTCAAGATAGCTTGTATTTTATGGTCTTGTATAGGAAAATAACTGTCAACAGAATATTTTGAAAGGCTATGAGATTCTGAAGAGCTATGGTGCTGGATTAATTAGACACTTTTGGCTTGATAGAATGGACATAACATAGTGGAGAGAACTCTTTTTGCCATGTGTTAGTGCCATGATTAAATGCACCCAGTACACCCAGTAAAGTAGTTCACATCACAACCTCTCTAATGCTAGTGCCATGACAAAATGTATCAAGTACATTCAGTAAAGTGTTTGGTTTTTAGGAAAAGCATGCATTTGCAGAAACCTGCCAAACATTGGAATGTATGAGCAGGACAGTCTTCTAACCTGTCTAGTGTATGTGTGTATATATATATATATTTATATATTTATATTTATATATATATATATATATATATAGTTGAAGAAATAACACAAACACAAGGATGAAAAAAACAGTCTTATTAAGGTCCTGCTTAGGAGGAAGTCAAGTGGGGTGCAGCAGTGGCTGAGGAAATCGAGATGGCTGGAATGCTGGGTTGAGTTTAGCAGGAGAAAGAAGAGGGGTGAGGAAGAGTTTAAGGCGGTGGTGGAGGAAGATTTTTTTGTTTAGGCATGGTGGGCAAGGAGACATGAGGAAGGTGACAGAGGAGAAGCACTTTGTAGGGAGGGAAAGAAAGGATGGAAAAAAGCAAAGAAATTTTGTTACAAACATTAGAGAAGAAAAAGTGATAGAGGAGGGTTGTGGAAGATATAGCAGTTCAAAAGTCTGGCAATCAGATGGCTGGTTAATCCAAGGTAATCCATGTATGAAGAGTTCACAAACTCTGGGTAATAATCCATGTTTAAACGGCAGGTGGGCCACGTAAGCGTTGAAAAATAGTTGAAGTATTAATACAAACACAGGGATACAAAAACACAAATTCTTATTAGGATCATGTTTATGAAGAAGAAGAGAGAGTTCAGCAATGGCCAATGAGATTGACATGTCTGGAATGGTATACAGTTTTCCATGAGATGGCAACATGAATGGACCTGTTATTTTTCTCTAAAAACATTTTTTCCGATTCCGCCCTGCCTGTCCCTTCAATCTTTCTAATATCTCATTCTTTCTTCTGATGAAGGACTAGCGTCCGAAACGTTCAGACCCTCTTCCTGCTATTTCAAGCGTTAAACTAATATATTCCTTCCATATACTGTACTGATTTGTTGTTTTTTCTGTTTACCTTTTACATACATATTTATGTGTATATATTATATATAATATATTTATATATAGCAGCAGAGGAGGGTGTGCTGAGAGTATAATAGCTAGAATAAAGATAGGATTGAAAAAGTTCAGAGAGCTACTCCCACTGTACACCACAAAAAACTAAGTTTTAAGTTGTGAAAAATACAAATTGAAATTTGTATAAAAGTTCATATATATCCTGAAAGCATTTTAGATTTTGGTTGTTGCCACTAATGAGAAATAACACAGATAATTACTCAGAATTCCATTTAAAATATATATATATATATATATTCTTTTCTAGAGTAATTTAAATCTGATCCAGGAATTCCTGATTTACCTCCAAAATGTCTGCAATGATTTGCTCAAACCAACTGCTGGCACCAAGCCAGCAACAATTCCTAAAATGCATTATGAAAATCTGAAAAGGTTGAAAGTAAGTAGTCACAATCATTTTTTTTCTAATCTGGGTAGTCTTGATATGAGCTCACTGGGAAGTTGCCCTGGTATAAATCATATTTACAGGCTCCATGCTAATCAATGTATGCTGTTGTGCATGTAGGGGCCCCAGTGCAGTGAATTGCGTAGGAGGCTACTAGGTTTAGGAGTCCAATACTAATGCATGTATATTTTTGTTATGTATATAGAGGCTCCAGTTAATTACTTTTCACAGGAGCCTATAATGCTGTTGTGATGGCACTGTTTCTAATAAGATTTCTGTTTCAATATTCTTATAGTAGTATGAAAGGAGGCATAACCTGGTACCACTCTCTGAGAAGGACCCCGAAACCATGTGACTGCAAAGTATACTTCTTAATCACATAGCTATGCCTGCGCTTCACTTTAATCATCATCATCTTCACTGTTTAACAATTATTTTCCATGCTTGCATGGGTTAGACGGACAATCATTTTATGCAGGTCAGGTGGCCGCATCTTACTCATAGGATCCATTTTGGGTTTGGTTTTCTTCAACTAGATGCCCTTCTTAATGCCAAACACATTCCAGTGTGTACTGGGGGCTTTTTGGTGGTACCAACACTACCACTTTACATGGTGGATTGGGTGCTTTTATGTCATGACATCAGCACAACCAACTCCCTTACAGGCTGGACTGGGTGCTTTTTGCCATGGCACAAGCACCACTCCTGAATAGTAGTTATCATCTTACATGCATTTCTACAATACCAGAGCATCGAAACTTTGTTGAGGAAACCCCAACTATATGTAGCTGGTAGCATCTGGCCTCCTGTAAGTGTTGAAACATTTCAGTTACCAATTATCAAGGTTTGCTCCCTTCTAGACCCTCTTTGGGGTCTTGAGATACGTAACCTTTGTGCATCAATCCCACACTTCCCATGATAGGCTGCAGACCCACCGCTAGTTCTTGCAGTATTGAATGGAAACTACAATATAGTTTTCAAACATGCTCCTCTCCTTGTTATCCCACTCGAAGGATGATGCTGTATGACTACCTTTATTGTGTCAAGCCATATTGCAGTGTTTTGGTGGTCTTATTTGCGCCAGTCACCAATTTTTCTACTTTTGTTAAACCCACCAAGACTAGACTTTTTTAGAGGCTGGCCTTTACTTAGCTCATAACTACTTCTCTGGGTTGTGAGAGTTTTCTTTGTAGCTAATAGTGTTACCCATTACTCCATTTCCCCTAGTAGTTTACTGCTGTTGAAGCGGGTTTGTTTATTCGTTCAGCAGGAGCTTGCTTATATCACAACTAACGATCATATCTGGTGGCCATATCACTATCCGCTTCTTGCAACCTGTTCCCTAGCAGAACAGTTCTCCCGATATTTTTTGCTAAATTATTACACGTTGTTAAGAGTTAATTGTGTATCTATTAATTCCTATCTATTTATTTCACTTTATATATTCTAAGTAAATCTTCTTTTGTTTTAGGGTGCTGATCATATTCTAAAGAAGATAGGATTTTCTCCTGATTCTTCCAATGGGGTTAAAATATCACGAACTGTACTTGCAGACAATACAGCACTGATTCCATGGATTGTAGATATTGTTATTGCATACAATGAACTTAAATTTTATATGATGGACAAACATCCATATCCTAATTATATAAAAACAGTAAGTGATAACTTGACTGTTTATTGAATATTTAATGATGGAAAATGGTTTATTCTTTTCAGCTTGAATTTATGAAATTATTAGAGTTACTATATCTCTGAATAAATCATTATTTTGAAATCCCGCTGAGGTTAACTTTGCCTTTCATCTTTACGGGGTTGATAAAATAAAGTACCAGTAATGTACTGGGTAATTGCTGGCCTTGTGCCAAAAGTAGAAACAATTATTCGCTGGCCTTGTGCCAAAAGTAGAAACAATTATTTTGCAATATAAGCTAAGAAAATATATTTAAATACATAACTATGTAAAAAAAAGAAAAGAGTACTGGACATATTCAAATGATCAAAATAAAGCAATTTCTAGTGAAATTTGTTAATACAAACCTCTTTCTGTAGAAGTATGAGGCAATAACTGTCAGCTACCTTTGTTGTTGTTGTCATTTTTGAAAAGATGATACCATAACTGTATCAGTTCTAAAAGTCAAATTTACATTGATATATTTATTTTAACAGATTTATATCTCTCACTAGATTGTTGACTGATGTTAGACTCATTGGACATATGTTTCCTTTCAGTCATGAAAGGGATAATATAACAAAATCTTGATACCTATTCAAGATGCATGATAGGGTTACATGAATAGGTGTGTATCAGGACTAGAACCACAGGACAAGAACCACAGGACAAAAATGTGCTGTATATGACATAGTGGGACTCTAGAATAGTGACATGCATGCATACACACACGCATGCAGCGTGCAGTTGTCATACATTGTAAATGGATCTTCCACTAGTTTTCATGAATATTCTAGTTCTTCAATCAATAAGTTGAGTATTCCACAGATGCTTGAATTACTGGTATAGTCCATCCAAAGGACTTCCATATTATGTCAGTTTCACTTAGAAGACTTGAGTTGATTAAGATGCTATGCACTTTGATCAAACTCAGGACTTCATAATTGCAAAGCAAACTTCTGAACCATTTAGTTATTCCTGCACCTTCTATACACTAGATGCAGTGACACACACAAAAGCTATAATAGTAGACAAGAAGACAATGTCATTGATTATAACATTAGCACATTGTCACAGTAATTAGTCGATGTCATGATAGTCACTATGTCTTGTATTATTGACTATCAGGAGTTTTATTTTCATGTTGAATAAGAGAGGAAAGGGCTGTATCCATAGCCTCTTTGACTGGTTGGGTGGAGAAAAAGAGGTATCTTGGGACCAGGTCCAAATGCTTTGAACACAAGAAACTTCACTAAAGTCATCTAAGAACTAGGTGGTTGTGTTAAACAAACCAATTGATTACATCTCCCACCAGAATTTGAACTCATGAGGCAAAGAGCTGGAACAAATATCACAGAACTTCTCATCTGACACTTTAACAATTTTGCCAAGCCACTGCTCTGGACTGGTACTTTATTTTATCGACCCTGAGAGGATAAGAGGCAAAGTTGATTTCAATGGAGCTTTAACTTAGAGCACAGGAAGCTCGAACAAATACCACAATTTTGTTCTAGGTTTGAATAATTCTGCCAATTTGTTGCCTTTGTTTTATTTTTTGTTAATTGTTTCATACAGAACTTATTGATGATATTGTTGACTAAAACAATCTTTGTTTATTTTTATAGCTTTTGGAGGAACATGAAGTGGAGCAAGGTTGGTCATGTCTAAATTATTTTTCCTCATGTATTCTTTTTTGCATCTTTGTCTTCTCTTAGCAGTATTTCTTCTAAAATATTTGATATTATGATTGTGTCAAAGATAAAAGTGAAAACTGATACAATTGATCAAGACCCACTCAATAGTGGGAATACCACAACTAAAAGATAAAGAAATAAATATATATTTTATACTTAGATCTACTTGTAGTCATGTTTGGTTAAAGAATATTCTCTTGTGACATGAAACCTTTTACTTATGCCTTTTCCCCATTGCTTTTATTTTAAAGAAACTATTTTCAAAGAAAACCTGGATGAATTTTAGCTTAATAAGCTTAACAAGATTGTCTCATAATCTATATAACATGTACATTTACTTTCATGTCACTCATATATCATCATTACATTAATACAGTATGATTACGCACTTCTAGATAATATTTCTGCTTAATCTATCAACTTACTCATCTGTACTTATTGTAGAAGTCTAAAATAAAGTTCCATATGGATCAGAAGTCTTGTATCACTAAAAAATATTTTATTTTGAGAAGATATATAGTATATATAAAGATTGTTAACTTTCTTTAGTAATCAATATTTCCTATTTTACTTGATTCTGCCACAATCCAGATTTTATGTTATTTACCTGTGATATAAAATTATTTTATTTTCTATTAGGGTGTAGCATTTGTGGCCAACCAAAACCTAACATGACTTGCTCATCTTGTGAAGATAAGCAAATGTGCATTAGTTGCGATGCTACTTGGCATTCACATCCAAAGCGTCTTGACCATGTACGTTCTCCAACAAAAGATGTTCCACAAGCAAGGTAAATACTAATTTATATTCAGATGGCTTAACTCTTAACATCCTGTATTGAGTTAGTAGAAAATATCTAAAAACAGCTTTGTTAATTGAAATGTTTACAGTATCTTTACTAATAGGGAGATCATTGTGAAAATCTGCAGTAAACTAAAAAAATCTGATGCAGTCATAATGTCTTATGTACTTTCCAATAATGTTTTGCTCAAGTAGGTTCATGTAGTGAGGGTGTTAAGAATTAAAGACAGAATCTGGTAACTTAGAAATAGAAATAATATGCCTGTAAATTGAAAAAATGAAAAACATCTTCATTGGATTTTCATCATGTCTTCCTGATTCTGCCATCTTTCATGCGCATCCCATGTTCATACCAACACAATCTTCTCTCTTGCACACTACATCCAATTCCTCTTATGCCAAAGTTTTTTCTCAGTTTGCTTTAATTCTTAGAGATGTTTGTCTAGAAATATGTCAATGTTATTCCATGAATATATTAAATAAGATATGGTTTTTAGCTGTTTACATACAGGCTTATGATTATCTTAATAAATTTGGATATTTGCATATGAATTGATGGGGCAAATGTTTTTGTACTATAGACTGGTTGTGATGAAGCAATATGTTGAGCTTGGGAGTATAGGTGGAGTAATAGGCATTGAAATATATTTTCATAACAATTTATATAACATTACTGAAACTGTTGACCCAGCAGGATCTCTGTCTTTATTTTCTTTCCTCCAGCTATTTACATGGAAAATCAAGCTTTCATCAACCATCAGACCAACTCTCTACACAAGTATGTTACTTTTTACATTCTAACTCTAGTTATCGAGTATGGATTTATGTTTAATCAAGACTCCTTTATTTTTAGATAAATTTCCTTCCAAATTAAGCTCACCATGAAACTGTAATTATATGTAGTAGCAGTAGTAACACTACTACTAATAGTAGTGAAGGTGGTAGTTTAACTTTATGCAACAATAATAAGTGAAGTCCTTTGTGATTGATAGTGTTGCTGGCCTGATACAGAGAGTGAATGGAATCTGATACCCTCAGTATTAGTAACGATGCATTTCCTTTTTTTTAGATTTGATTAAGTCTTGTAGAAAATTGGTATTTAGAGTAATGTAGCAAATCAATATAGAATGTAGACTAATAGAAACTGATTTTATTCTGTAAAAGATACCTAATGGATGATATTGTTAGTTGCTATTAGTATTGACTGATCATCATCATCATCATCATTTAACGTCAATGATGATGATGATGATGATGATAAAAAAAAGCTTTGGTTTCAACATTACAAACTGTTAGTTCAGGTTAAATGATAATTCTCGAATAGCAATCCTAGTAATCTCCCAAAAGGTAGTTAAATGCTCATGTAATGACTAGTAGCATACAATTGAGTAAAGTGCCCCTTGACTAAGTGTTATAAAATTCAGCTCGGTTTACTGAAATGTAAAGCAAGAAAAATTTTGTGTGTGTATGTACATGTGTGTACATGCAGGTATGTGTGTGCATGTGTATACTTGTGCATCCATACGAGTCTGTATACATTCATGTATGTCTGTGAGTCTGCAGGGTGTATGTCCTTTACAAGTTAGTGTGTATGGCATACATCCATACAGGTTTGTTTCTATAAAGGTAAAGTGTGCCAATCCAGCAAATGTGTGTTTTTATTATGATAATGAACTGGAAAATATAGAAGTGGTTCATCTACTTTTTAATACCAGAGAAAGTAAAGGAACACTAGCTGTTCATTTTATAGATCACTGATGTGGAAAATATGCAGTAGATAATGTAGAATGCAGCTTAATAGAAACAAATTTTATTTTGTGGAAAACCATTTCCTACTTAACATTAGAATTTACTGAGTCTAGCTTTTGTAGCAAAAAGAATATTGTATATGGTAAAGAGCCTTCTGATTTTAATACTACAAAATTCTGGTTAAACAGGCCTAATAATCTTAAAGAGGGGAGGAGGCAGTGTTAATGAAATGACTGGTAGCAGATGATTGGGGGGAAGTTATCATTCTTAAAAATATGTAAAAGAATGCTCAGTTGACTGGGTTGTAATGCAAAAAAAGTTTTAAGTGTTTGTGTCCATGTTCATCAAGTGAATCTGTAGTGTGTGTGTGTGTCCTTTCATACAAAGGAATGTGTATAAATGGTGTATATGTCAAGTAAGCTTAGATGGTGTCTGCATGTGCATATAAGTGAGTGTGTGTTAATGCATGTGTAATGACCCAGCTAATAAGGGCTTCTATTATGAAAATGTAGCAAAATGGGTTGTTTACGCTGGAGTGCCAAAGAAAATAAAGGCATACTAATCGTTCATTGCTTGATGATTAAAACCTATTTACCTGTCTACAAAAAACTAAATCATGATGTAGCATAACTCAATGAAATTTTTACCTTAACATGAAGTAATCACTATAGTCTCATTTGTAAATTCAAATATTATGATATAGAAGGATATTTATAGCATAACACAGATGAAAATTAAAACACTAAGAAAAATAATT
>OZ024740.1:342189613-342264613 GCA_964016885.1 Eledone cirrhosa
CTAGCCT
Source organism: Eledone cirrhosa (assembly GCA_964016885.1). Lineage (NCBI taxonomy): Eukaryota > Metazoa > Mollusca > Cephalopoda > Octopoda > Eledonidae > Eledone > Eledone cirrhosa. Next base: position 342,189,621 of record OZ024740.1, read on the forward strand.
GTGGGTAAGCTCCTGGGACTGAGGAGAACTGGGGAGATGGTCAACCACAAAGATAGAGAAGGGAGAGATTTATGAATTCGGCATAGTCTTCTGAGGAATGCTCTCTAGAAAGTAGTACAGTCAGTAGATATTCAACCATCTCCTCCCTCTTTTGTTTTGATGGAAAAACAAAGTCAAAGATGACTGACAAACCAATTGGAAAGGTGATTTTGAGGAAAATTTTGACATTGCAAGCCAGAACGTTCTCAAACAAAAATGTTTTATCTGAAGACAAAGATTTCCTTGAGACACAGCAGGAAGATCAGATGTCTTCATTCCTCGCTGGTGTTGATGCAGAATATGTGAGAGCCATTCAGAAGAAGATTCACGATATGAAAGTAAGAAAGAGAAAGCAGGACGTAGTCAAGGAGTAGCTCTTGAAAGTTTGTCATCCAGCTCAGCTATTAATGATGATGATGATGAAATCTTCAAGTCAGCACTCATGTTGCCATGTGGGAACAGGAGAAACTATCGGTATGACAAGCAAGTACTTCTTACATCACGTCTTATTCAGGATGTGTCTGAACTCTCGGTTTTCCCTTTAACTGTTTATCTTTATTTCACCATGAGAAGATAGCTCAGGAAATCGAGTTATCTGTTTTCCCACATGAAGACAGATCCTGGCTAGTCCTCCACTGTAATGGAGAATTATAACCATTGGCTTCCTAATCCAGCACACTCAAAGATTGGATTGCAGTTTTAATTACAGGAGAAAAAAAGGAGCTCTTAGGTATTCCGATTGCAAGAGATGGAACCAGACAACAATTTGCTGAAGTTGTTTTGAAGGAAATTCAATGACTCAAAATTAAGAATAGAACCGGCATGCGCCAAGGAGCTAAAATGAAAATTGAAGCAGCTCTGAAAAAAACCCTTTTGTGGCTGACTTGCCACCATCATATTCTTGAACTGGTTTTTAAGAAAGTCTTCAAGATTTTTTTCCCCTTCATCTGGTCTGGTATCCTAGGGTTTAAAAAGTTCCAGGAATGCTGATACTCCATTGATAAGTCTCATTATCAAACTATCCTGAATGATGATGAGCCCATGGAAGATTTTTACAAGCAAAAGAGGGAGGAGATGATTGAATATCTACTGACTGTACTACTTTCTAGAGAGCATTCCTCAGAAGACTATGCCGAATTCATAAATCTCTCCCTTCTCTATCTTTGTGGGTGACCATCTCCCCAGTTCACCTTCTCACTCCCAGGAGCTTACCCACAGGCTAGTTGGATGGCTGAGGCTATATACGAGATCGAAATAGTTCTGTTAAAAAAACAACTTAAGCTTACACTGCAGGAGTCGAGAGATATAGAAAAATTTGTTCTTGGTTATAAATTTCATTCATATAAAGTTTCTCTTTTTAACCTCAAAATTATTGTGTATTTAGAACATTGCTCCTGCTTATTTTCATTTCATTTTCTTCTGTTGTATGGTTTCCTCATTGGATTCAGTAAAGTGAACAGAAGGACAATATACCACAGGCCAGGTTTAAAAAATAGTCATAAATAAAAAGATGTGAAAGTGTGCAAGCCCTAAATATTATTTGATTGACCTATAATTCAGCATACTTCATTATTTCACAGGCATAACCGACACAAGATGACTGGCGAATACTTTGCAAAATGGAACACCCTTCTGTACTTATATTTTGCACCAGTCCCCACCATGACATTAAATGAAACCAAAATTGTTTTAGAGAGAAAATTTATATAAAAGAAAACATAAATTTTATATTTTATTAACACACCTTATCTCATGGAACTCCAGAATTTTTTTTGCACAACCTTGAGTTTCCCTAGGAACCTACCTTAGGAAACATTGCACTCAACTGTAGATTGAGGGGTGTTATATTTGACTAGATATATGTAGTTAGATGTTGCAATTGCTCTCTCAGATCAGTGATTATTTTAACATGCAGCTAACCACTGCTTGTGTAGTTCTAAATTTAATTTTATGCTGTAAATTTGCATTTAAATTCAATTATTACATGCACTTGCATGGTAAATGATGGTTAAAAGACTTAAAACAGTCATAAAAGTTAAAACATACCCATTACAAATACCTCACATACTCAGAATATCAAACACTAGGTCATATTACTTTCCTCAATGAACTATACTCTTCCTCTACAATGATTTGTGAAGTTCTAAAATTTACTTAAAACAAACCTGATTCCTGATCTAATAGATGTAGGCTGAGATGTGTTGTTATGTAATTATTACTATCTTTACTGTGTATTTACAAAACTATGAGTCATGTTCCACTTAATAAATCTCTTATTTATTTTATTTTGTTTTTATCATTATCTTTTATTGTCATCTGGACCACTCTCTACCACTTGGAGAGGATAACATTTTATTCAACTCTGAACTGATTTTATCTTTTCAACAAATTACAGCATTTACTTGCTGTTAAATTAGCTTATTGTATCAGGTGCCCATGTGTGTAGTAAACATGTGTATTCTGTTGTCAAGATGTGTTGTATATCAAAGCAGGCAATGACAGACCATTTTTATTTTTATATCTGTTTTTCTATGCTGGCATGAATTGGAGGAGTCTTTTTGGAGGCAGATATCAACCTTCACTTGTTATTTTAGTCTGTTTAGCAGCCAGACCTCTGTTTACATGTAATTGTAAAAAATATCACCTGTGTTAAAGAAAATATTAAAACAGACACACGCACATAGATACATACATCCACTTATATATATCATCAACGTTTTTACATCCAGTGCTAGTAAGTAGGAAAGGAAAGAAGATTGGACCCTGATTCCCTCAGGAAAATGGCCCTGCTCAATATATATCCGAAGTGCGATGTTGCATAGTGAATCATGGGCAATGGCTGTAGAGGACATGCATAGGTTGGAAAGAAATGAAGCAACCATGCTTCATTGGATGTGTAATGTAAATGTGAGAAAAAAGTAGAGCTTGGATGAACTGAGGGAGAAACTGGGTTTAAGAGGAATCCGAACTGGTATACAAGAGAGATGACTGCATTGATACCAACATGTGATGTGCTTCGATGATGGTAGATGGGTGAAGAAGTGCCATAAAATCCCAGTAGAAGGAAGCCACAGAAGACCTGGGCAGAAGGGGTGAGAACTGATCTCAAATCACTGAGATTATGAAGGAACACAATAGGTGGAGAGATGTTGTGCTGAAAAGGACCTGTCAAACCCATGCAAACGTGGAAAAATGTAGGTAAAAACGATGATGATGATGGTAACACACAGTCTTCTCTGTGTGTATAAATATATATATATATGTATATGCGTTGTCTGCAGGAGAGGAGATTGTGTTGGTATGGACATGTGATGCGTATGAAGGATGACAGTTGCATAAAAAGGTGCAGAGCATTAAAAGTCGATAGAAGCCTTGGAGTGGGGAGAAGACCTGGAATGTGGTGATAAAAACTGACCTTGCCCAATTGTACCTCTTAAAGGAGATGACACAAGACCAAGACCTCTGGCGTTATGCAGTTATACAGAAGACCCGAATTCCCACGGGTACAAGCTGAAGCATATAGACAATATGCCCCCAAGCCCCTCCTGCTGTAAAGTGGTCGTGTAGGTGTCACAACATAAAAGGACCCAGTCCACACTATAAAGTGGTTGTGTAGGCACCACGGTAAAAAAGCACCCAGTACTCACTGTAAATGAGGTTGGTGTTAGGAAGGGCATCCAGCTGTAGAAATTGAGCCAAAATCTGTCCTGTGTGAGCAAGACACGGTCACCTGACCTGGCATTGCCCACAACAGGACAACCTGTCTAACCCATGCTAGCGTGGAGACATTGACGTAAAACAGTTATGATGATATATATAGTAAGGGGTTAACAGAATAGGGATGTGTGGATCACACCATGATCTGTTGGTTGTGAAGCAGATAAAAAGAAGCGCTCAATGACCTGTATAAATGGTACAAGACGGAGTATTATATATTAATAAAAGATCGGAGGCTATATTCAGTTGATTCAGGTTTATTTAAAACTCTGTTATACATATTTCACTGAGGACTATCAGTTATGATAGCCCGAGCTCTTCAGACGGCAAAACCTAAAATAAACATAGAAAGTTCCAAGAAACCTTAAAAATTTGGAAAAAATCTAATAATTTCCCCCTAAAAAAGATTTTCTTTTCATTATACAGTGGGCCGGCTGAATGTGTGGTGCTGTTTCTTCGACGGCCGGCTCCTGTATAACCCCAAGAGTTTAGGAAGTAACGAAAACGGTTGGTAGCCTTTCTTCCTCCCTTCCTTATCATTATCTGTTGTAGTAGTAATCTCAGCGGCTGCTATAATAGTAGTGACAACCCCTCCCAACCCCATATTGTCCACAGGTCTGTACACTGAGATTACTTTATCTACCCACTTGTCAGCTAGTAGTATACCTACACCACTTATCCCATCGTCATTTCCCACCCAGAAAAATTTGTAACACCGACTTTTTCCTACAAGGACTCTGGCAGACTCTCCTCTCCATCTAGTCTCTTGCACACAGCATACATCAATTTCCTTTCGCTCTAGCATTTCTACGATTTCTCCTGCTCTTCCTTTCATTGAGCCTACATTGATGGTACCAACTCAGAGTTTTGGGCATTTGTCGACACTCGTAGGCAAGGGTCTCTGGATTGGCGCTTCACATGGGTGCTTGGTCGCTCGCAGATTCATATTTCATCTATTGATTCAGAGTTGCTCAAATTTATTCTCAGCTCATCCATCCATAACGGTAGGAAAATTGAGGGCTAGAAGAACAGTGGTGGTGGGATAATGGCAGGGTGTGTTGGGCTGGGACAGGGGAGGAGAGTGTTAGTTAGTTAGGTAGTAGTAGTAGCAGCAGCAGCAGAAGAAATGGCATGCTGAGGTTTGATTGGTCGAATAGGCTATGGTGGTGTAAGGGGGGGGGAATTGTGAGGTAGGCACTGAGGGTCGCCGTCAAGGCTAACAAACTAACCGATAGAATACCGCATGGCAAAATATCCGATATAATACAACAACAATAATATTAATAATAATAGCGTCATAAGAGCTAAATACCTTTGAAAAATTTGGATGGATGGATGGTTGGAACGAAGCCAAATCAACTCTAGTGATTCATTTTAGCCGATAGGATAGAGTGTCTTATCTCTTCAATAGCTTCAAGATGAGTGAGGTGGAATGGGCGAAAGGGGAACGGGAGGTAATGGGTGGCTTAGAGATAGATAGAGAGAGGGTAGCCATCATAGAGAGAGAGATAGAGAGGGGGGGGGTCACCGTCAAGGCTAACAAACTAACCGATAGAATACCGCATAGCAAAATATCCGATATAATATATATATATATATATATATATATATAGGTATATGTGTGTATATATATATATAGGTATATGTGTGTATATATATATATATAGGTATATGTGTGTGTATATATATATATATATAGGTATATGTGTGTGTATATATATATATGTATATATATAGGTATATGTGTGTATATATATATATATATATATATATATATATGGGGGCACATGGCTTAGTGGTTAGAGCATTGGCCTTGCAATCGAAAGGTTGTGAGTTCAATTCTCAGACCGGGTGATGTGTTGTTTCCTTGAGCAAGACACTTTATTTCACATTGCTCCAGTTTACACAGCTGTAGAAATGAGATGGTAGGGACTGGGGTCCATATCATTCCACTGCAAAGTGGTCGTGGAGGTGCCACGGCAAAAAAGCACCCAGCACTCACTGTAAATGAGGTTGGTGTTAGGAAGGGCATCCAGCTGTAGAAATCAAGCCAGAATCAGTTCCCGCCCCACCCTTGCAAGCAGGGAAAAGTGGAGGTAAAATAAAATGAAATGATGAATGATGATATAAATAGGTATATGTGTGTATATATATGTATATATATATAGGTATATGTGTGTATATATATACACATATATATACACACATATACCTATATATCATCATTCATCATTTCATTTCATTTTACGTCCACTTTTCCCTGTCCACATATCCGGGAGAGATGACCCCTTAGCCTTTTTCAAGGCAGAATTCTAGGAGAAGAAAAACTCTGATATAACACCTGCAACTCTGATGGTATCCAATGATGTTGACTTGTTCTTCTTTTTGGTAAATATCATCTTGGTTAAGAGAGTGGGACTGGCTTTGTGCAGTGCCTTTGCTCACTATAAAAGCTTCACGGCACAGGCATTGCTTTATATCTGGAGATCTCTCTGCACTTGTCGTCACATGATACCATGGGCCCAGCACTAAGTGTCAATAATTGTCACAGGTGCAGTGTTTGTACCAGAGCTTTCAAGTCGCTGGCTGGACTAAAAAGTCACACTCGTCCAGTGCATCGGTAGGGGTTCTCCTACATGGATATAAAGTAGTGGCCGTACTCGAAAACTAGTTGGCAGCCACCATATATATATATAGGTATATGTGTGTGTATATATATATATATATATATATATATATATATATATATATAGGTATGTGTGTATATATATATATATATATATATATAGGTATGTGTGTATATATATATATATATATATATATAGGTATATGTGTGTATATATATATATATATATATATATAGGTATGTGTGTATATATATATATATATATATATATATAGGTATATGTGTGTATATATATATACATATATATATAGGTATGTGTGTATATATATATATATATATATATATAGGTATATGTGTGTATATATATATATATATATATATATAGGTATATGTGTGTATATATATATATATATATATATATAGGTATATGTGTGTATATATATATATATATATATATAGGTATGTGTATATATATATATATATATAGGTATGTGTATATATATATATATATATAGGTATGTGTGTATATATATATATATAGGTATATGTGTGTATATATATATATATATATATGAATGTATATATAGTGTATTTTGCAATACACTTTATGCTTAATTAAAAGCATTTTGAAGACTGTGTGCAATTGTTTTAGAGTAGTGACAGACTCACTTACTTTAATTTCAGCAAACAATTTCTAAAACAATTGCATAAGGTCTTCAAAATGCTTTTAATTAAGCATAAAGTGTATTGCAAAATACACTGTATATACATTCATATATATATGGCTATTTCAGAGCACCAATTCTAATTTTTAATTTCTGCTTGACCGGCAACCGCTCTGTATAATCAGTTCCTGATTATTTACTAGAATTCTATAAGAACATAACATCCGTAATTTCAGCAGACGGGAGGAGTAGTTGGCTTTGATAAGCATCAATAAATGCAGAAACAAGGCCTTGTCAGCTTTATCTCCCCCTGTTTGCTGAAATTAAAGTAAGGTATATGTGTATATATATATATATATAGGATATATGTGTATAAATATATATATATATATATCATCATCATCATCAACGTTTAACGTCCGTGTTCCATGCTTGCATGGGTTTGGACGGGGGTAGTCCCACTTGAGGCAAGAGTGATTGTCTTGCTCGCATAGGACTGTCTGGCAGGTTTTCTACAGTTGGATGCCCTTCCTAACACTAACCACATTTACAGTGTGGGTCTGGGAGGTTTTTACCGTGTTGCCTACACGGCCACATTACAGCGTGGACTGTGTTTTTTTTTGTCGTGACACCTACACGATCTCATTTGTTTCGGCCTGGATGGTGTGGCACCAACATAACTTTACATAGAACGGGGTGGTGTGGATGGGGTGGGGGTGGTGGGACGGGGGGGGGGTATTTTGTTAGAGATGCCTACTGGCTGTAGTAGGTTTTACTATGTATTTAGGTAAGGCGGGTCTTCTCTGTTACAGAGTACCGCCAAAGGTCTCGGTCCAGTGACATTGTCTTGGAGAGGTGTAAGTGTGTGAGGTCGGAGTTTATCAGCTCGTCCCAGGTTTTTCTAGGTCTGCCTATTCCGTGGCTACCGTCTATCTTTATTGCCCTGCACTTTGTTATACAGCTATCGACTTTCATGCGCATCACGTGTCCATACCAACGTAGCCTTCTCTCGAGTAAACAACATCTGATCCCTCTTATCTCTAATTTTTTCCTTAGTTCATTTATGCTTTGCCGTTCACGTATATTACTGTTACACATCCAGCGGAGCATGCAAGCTTTGTTCCTCTCTAGTCTGCGTATATCCTCTGCACACAATGCTCAGGTCTCACTGCCATGCAACATTGCTGTTCGTATGCAGGCATCGTACAACCTGCCTTTCATTTTTAGGGAGAACCCTTTAGCAGCTAATAGTGGTATAAGCTCTCTGAACTTTTTCCAACCAGTTCTGACTCTAGCTACTGTACTTTCAGAGCACCCTCCCCCACTGCTGATTTTATCACCCAGGTAACGGAAACTGTCCACTATTTCTATAGAACCCTCTGCGCAATTGAAAGAGCTAGTATTTTGTGGGCACTTGCTGCTACTTATTGCACCAGAGCACCGGCCACATGTAAAATCTATGTTCTTAGTTAGCTTACCTGTGATCCCACTACATCTTTTATGCACCCATACTTTGCATTTAGGACATAAAATGGAGTTTCTACCTACGCCTTTCCTACACACCGAGCACGACCATTTCCCAGAAGGGACCGCCGCCTTATTTTCTTTCCTACAAACTAGAACTTTAGTCTTAGCCAGGTTAATTTTAAGGCCTTTTGATTCTAGGCCGTGCTTCCATGTTTGGAATTTCTTCTCTAGCTCGGCCATTGATTCCGCTATGAGTGTCAGGTCGTCTGCGTATAGGAGTTCCCATGGGCAGCCGGTCTTGAACTCCTCTGTTATAGCCTGAAGGGCAATAATAAATAGTAGGGGGCTGAGAACAGAGCCCTGATGGACGCCAACTTTTACGCTAGACTCTTCACTATATTCGTTGTTAATTCTAACCTTGCTGACTGTTTCTTTATACATGGCTTGTATAGCTCTCACAAGCCATTCGTCAACGCCTAGTTTTCTAAGAGCCCACCAGATAATGGAGCGGGGGACTCTGTCGAAGGCTTTCTCCAAGTCGACAAAAGCTAAGTAGAGGGGTTTACCTTTAGCTAGGTACTTCTCCTGTAGTTGTCGTACAATGAAAAGAGCCTCTGTGGTACTTTTGCCTGACACAAACCCGAACTGCATTTCATCTAGGTCAATTCTCTCTCTGATTAGTTGTGCTATTACTTTTTCCGTGACCTTCATGACGTGGTCGATTAATTTAATGCCTCTATAGTTACTCCTATCTAGGGCGTCTCCTTTACCCTTATAACAGTTAACGATGATGCTGCTATGCCAGTCCTTTGGAACAACCCCATTCTGTACGACTTGGTTAACTATGCGGGTGACCATGGTGTGTCCCACCGTGCCAGATGCCTTCAGCATCTCAGCAACTATTTCCGAAGGCCCAGCCGCCTTACCCGTCTTCATATCCTTGATTGCCTTACTTATTATACTCCCCTCGACTAACACTGCTGGTCCCTCTATTGGGTCGATATGGGGGAGACTGTCTTTCTCCCATTTATTCTCCTCATTTAGTAGCCTTTCATAGTGACACTTCCAAGCTACCTTCTTATCAGCGTCGGTGATGGCAAGTGTGCCATCATCATTTAGTACACACTTCTCCCCGACAATATCACGGTTTTCCTTGACGCATTGCCTAGCAATCCTGAACACCTCACGTTTTTGGTCATCGCGTTGTAGAACATGCTTGAACTTTCTTTCCTCAGCTTCCCTTCTTGCTAAGTACACTTGTCTCCTAGCTTCCCTCCTGGCCACTTGATAGTCTTCTCTACTTCCCCCATCCCGCCATACTTTCCAAGCCTGCTTTTTGGCCTTAATTGACCCCTCCACTTTACTGTTCCACCACCATGTTACTCTCCTCCTGCCTACAGGCCTGCTCCAGCCACAGACTTCGTCTGTCGCCAACAGCAGGTTTGCTTTCAGAAATTCCCACTCTCCCTCTATATTGTCCGACTCTAAATGTTCTTCCTTACTGTCGAAAGCATCAAGTAATATGCTTTGAAATTTATTCCTGGCTGTGGGGTCCTTTAGCTTCCATATTTTTCTCCTGAGGATAGTCCTCTTCTGCTGTCGAGTACGTCTCGTCCTGACTATGAGGTCGCTAATTATCAGTCTATGTTGGGAGGTGCATTCTTCATGGGGGAGGGATTTAGTGTTTACAACAGACACTCTGTCACGTCTTCTGGTAAGGATATAATCTACCTGGCTTGTGTGTTCCCCGGATCTATAGGTGATCAGGTGATTGTCCCGTTTTTTGAAGTTAGTGTTACAGATAGTTAGGTTATTTGCATCACAGAATTCTAGGATTCTGGAGCCTTCCTCATTTCTAGTACCAAACCCATAGCCTCCATGGATTTCGTCGTAGCCGTCACAATGTTGTCCAACGTGACCATTTAGGTCGCCTGCAATAATTATATAGTCACTGTCGGATATTTGGGAGGTAGTTAGCATCAGTGTCTCATAGAATCTGTCTTTTATAGTGCCGGGCAGTCCGGATTGGGGTGCGTACGCAGATATTACTGTCACCGTAGTTCAATTGAGGACAAGTCGTATTTTAATTATTCTGTCGTTCACTCTATTTACGTCTATTATCTTATCTGCCCACTTTTCTGCTACCATGATTCCTACTCCACCCAGCCCATCGTCGTTTCCCACCCAGAAAAGCTTATAACATCGTTTTTTACCCTCAATGAACCTAGCAGACCCACCCCTCCACCTGGTCTCTTGAATACAACAAACATCGACCTCCTTACGTTCAAGCATTTCTACAACCTCGTTAGCGCGACCCTTTAGGGTGCCTACATTTATGGTACCAACTCTGAAGTTTGATGGGGTTATGTTAGCCGTCCACGGTCGAAACAATGAGGAGTGCTCGCATTCTCGTCCACGAGGTGAATTTGTCTTTATCTTTATCTTTGGCATTGTCGCTGAACGTCCAGATTTTTCTCTCTCTCCTCCACTCTCCAGGATTCCGCAGTCCATCCATCCATCCATCATATATCGAAAGGCAACCAAGCAAGCGATAGTATAGGCCTCTGGCTTATGATTGGTCCGCGTAATAATAATACTGGTGATGCGTGGGGGCTCTGGCTTATGATTGGTCCACGTAATAGCAATGGTGGTGCGTGGGGGCGGGAGGTAGGGGTGTTGGGTAGCTAGATAGAAGGTAATGATTGAATGGGGTCCTTGCATTTAACAAGCGATTAACAAAAATACAAAATTTGTTCTGTTCAATACGACAAAAACTTTCGTATCTAACAATTAATGAATACAAAAAATGTAGATTGTTTTAGCAATAGATTGGCTATTTGGACTTGATACGAAATATGGAGTGTGGAGGTAGAGATGAAAGAAAAATATGTACATTACGTTACATGAATATTGTGGGGGGAGACAGCAATGCAATGAAATTTGGCGAAGTGAATTTCTATCTTATATATATATATATATAGAGAGAGAGCTAAGAGAGAGAGAGAGTGGGGGGGGTTGGCCGCATGATGAGTGTGTATTGGGCGGTTGACCGCCATGCCCCGCAAAGTAGAGGGAAGGGGGGGGGGGTCGAGGAAGCGGGAGTTTAGAGTTTCGAAAGAAGGAAGAAGGAAAAGGATTTTGTTTTGTTTTGAAAATACGCTAGAATTAGGAATTGAGGTTTGAAAATACGCTAGGAATTAAGGTTTGAAAATACGCTAGATTAAGAATTAAGGAATTTATAAGAAGAAGAGATAGAAGGTAATGATTGAATGGGGTCCTTGCATTTAACAAGCGATTAACAAAAATACAAAATTTGTTCTGTTCAATACGACAAAAACTTTCGTATCTGCATTTCGCTCTCTGATTAGTTGCGCTATAACTTTTTCTGTGACCTTCATGACATGGTCAATTAATTTAATGCCTCTATAGTTTCCCCTATCTAGAGCATCTCCTTTACCCTTGTTGCAGTTAATGATGATGCTGCTATGCCAGTCATTTGTTATGACCCCATTCTGTATGACTTGGTTTACTATCCGGGAGACCATAGTGTGTCCCACCGATCCAGATGCTTTCAGCATTTCAGCAACTATCACCGAAGGCCCAGCTGCTTTGCCTTACTTATTATACTTCCTTCAACTTGCACTGCTGGTCTCTCTATTGGATCAATTTGGGGCAGTCTATATTTTTTCCCACTTATTCTCCTCATTTAGTTGCTTCTTGTAGTGACACTTCCAAGCTACCTTCTTATCAGTATCAGTGATGGCAAGTATACCATCATCATTATGGACACATTTCTCCCCGACAATATCACGGGTATAACAAAGGGGGTGTGGTAAGATACCAGGTGGACCATAACGCACCAGAGTACTCAATACTTAGGGTAGTAGAGTGGGTAATAGGAAAAGAGTCAGGACCCCGACGGCTGAGCTCTGGCCGTTTTGACAGCTAGATCTGAATGCAGAATGAATTTTCGAAGATGAAAAATGGATGTAAAACGATGATGATGATGCTAAAACTTAGGTAAATATATTTTTTTTAAAAACAAACTAGTCTGGGAACTTTTTGATACCACCTTATATATATATATATATACACACATATATTTTTATTAATACATACACATGAAGCCTAATGTATGAGTATGTATATATGTGTGTGTGTATATATATATATATATCTATATATATCTATATATCGAAGAAACCCCCTTTGGTCACGAATGACCATGTGATTTGCACCTAGAAATTTTCCCTCCGGGGCATAAATCCAAGCAAGGTTGTTTGAGGAAGACCAGCAGTCGCCCATGCATACCAGTCTCCCCTCTCCACGTCACTGATGTTGTCCCAGGGAAAGGCTATGGCTGATACAGCTTGACACCAGTGATATCGCCACTCACTTCTACAGCTGAGTAAACTGGAGCAACGTGAAATAAAGTGTTTTGCTCAAGGACACAATGCATCACCCGGTCCAAGAATCAAACTCACAGCCTTTCGATTGCAAACCTAATGCTCTAACAACTAAGCCATGCGCCTTCACTACACAGACAAACACACCACACACACACACCACACACACACACACAATGTAGTATGATTTAGGTATAAATATCCTGAGGTTAGAGCACTCAGTCCATAGGATGGGTTAAGTATTAGTTACTACAGTGACATGTATAGGTACTTAAATTTCATTGGGTTATTCACCCCAACTCATTCAGTCTGTCATATGCGCAGAGCTCATTGCTGAATGCTATGCAGGCATTTTCACCATTGAAGACCAGAGTGTACCATCTCCACCACCTATGACACCGGACTCTATTACAACCATGGAATTTACACCTGCAATGCTGCGACGTCACCTAAAAAATAAACGCAACCATGCCTCTCCTGGTCTTGATGGTGTTACGTACCTGCTTCTTAAACGTGGTGGGTACTTCCTTCTACACCAGTTATCACGCTTCTTCCAATTCTGTCTGAACAACAGTGCTACTCCAGAACAGTGGAAAATTGCCAGTGTAATTCCTCTGTTCAAAAAGGGTGACCGCACATCACCTGTGAACTATCGTCCAGTCAGTCTTACTAGTTGCATCGCCAAACTGATGGAATCCTGTGTCAGAGAAACACTTTGGAACTTCTGGAGCTCTCACAGTCTTATCCGGCTCTCGCAATTTGGATTTATCCCCAACTCCAGCTGCTGTGATCAACTTATAGAGTTTCTTGAGGACATCACCCGGATCACTGATGGCGGCTCATGGGTGGATGTTGTTTACCTTGACTTTGCGAAGGCCTTCAATTCTGTGCCGCACAAAAGGCTTATGGCAAAACTCTCTGCAATGGGTGTGAAGGATGATCTTTTTAACTGGTTGAAGTCCTTCATTCTCAGTCGAAGAGAGGTAGTCACGGTTCTGGGACAGCATTCCTCACCATATGAGATGTCATCTGGTGTACCTCAGGGATCTGTTCTTGGCCCCCTTTTGTTTGTGGCATATATTAATGACATAGATGCCAACTTAAGGAATGCCACAGTACTAAAGTACGCAGACGACATCAAGCTGTACCTTGAGATAAAAAGGACAGATCCTGAACACTATAGATCTTGCTTGCAGTCTGACCTGGACACAATGCAACAGTGGATCTCAGACTGGCAACTCAAGCTAGCTGTGGACAAGTGCACCACCATGCATTTTGGGAGTAAAAACCCAGCGTCCACATACTCCCTCCACAGCACTAATATCAAGAAGTCTTCCTGTGAACGTGACCTGGGCATTACGGTCAGCAGCGATTTGCGTTGGACGAGGCACGTCTCTAAAATTGTCAAGAGGGCCGAGGGTGTCTTAGCATCACTCAGCAAGACCTTTGTCAGCCGCTCTCCAGATATCTATTTAAGACTGTATACAGCTATGGTGCGACCACACTTAGAATTTGCATCACCAGTCTGGAACCCCTATCTTGCTCAGGACATTGACCACCTGGAAACTGTTCAGAGACGTGCAACCAAGCGAATACCCTCCATCAGGCATCTACCATACTCTGAGCGCCTTGCTTCCCTGGGCATGGATTCATTGAAGCTCCGACGCCTGGCAACTGACTTGGTAAACACCCACAAAATTGTTAACCATGTTGCCAACAACAACCCTGAGTGCCTTTTCGATTTCCATGTGTCTAACACACGTGGACATGCCCACAAAGTAAGAAAACAGCACAGTTCCCATGACTTTCGGAAACATTTTTTCACGCTCAGAGTTGCTGAAGCATGGAACAAACTACCTGCATCAGTTGTTAGCTGTCGAGACACTGCATCCTTTAAGGCCTCCATGCTTCCCGAGATCCGCCAACACTACAGCTAACACATACAAACATGTACTTCCCTGGCATTTGTGTATTATTCTATGTACTATATTGACGAGTTGTAGTGCACCTGAGCACTTTACACAATAATTTCATTATTATTATTATTATATTAAAAATGACAATATCCTTCATTTAAAAGAGAACACTGTGTGGTTATTTTTGAGGTTCCACATATAGTTGAATGAATTGGTGTGAATAACCCAAGAAATTCTAAGTACCTGTACATGTCACTGTTGTAACTAATTATCATTATGAATTGGTAGTATCGGTAGAGGGTCGGACCTGCTTTCCAGCATAGTTACGTCCCTTTACGATCTGAGTTCAAATCCTGCCGAGGTTAACTTTGCCTTTCATCCTTACGGGGTCGTAAAATAAAGTACCAGTAATGTACTGGGATAATTGCTGGCCTTGTGCCAAAAGTAGAAACAATTATATATATATATATATATAAGACCCGCCTTGCCTAAATGCAAAGCAAAACCTAGTCAGTAGGCACTTCTTACCAAAATACACCCCCTTCCGACTACGCCCACCCCATCCACACAACTCCTTTCGATGTAAAGTTATGTTGGTACCATGACATCCAGTCCTAAATAAATGAGGTTGTGTAGGTGTCACGACAAAAAAACACACAGTCCACGCTGTAATGTGGCTGTGTAGGTAACACGGTAAAAACCTCCCAGTCAACACTGTAAATGTGGTTGCTGTTAGGAAGAGTATCCAGCCGTAGAAAACCCGCCAGTCAGTCCTATATGAGCAAGACAACCAATCTTGCCTCAAGTAGGAAAATTCCCGTCCAAACCCATGCTAGCGTGGAAGATGGACGTTAAACGATGATGATGATGATGATATAAAGTGTGAAGAGCAAATAGACAAAAAATACCTAATTTCGCTGACTGGTGTGTAGTTAAAGTGCACCCAAGCTGTGAGGTAGTCTGCTTGTCAAAAGACTCCCTCAGTATAAGGGCAGATTCCCTGAACTGACCACTACCAGTTAGAATTTTCGAAAGGGAAAATTATCACATGGTTTTACGGTCAATGTATATATATATATATATATATATATATATATATATATATATATATATATATATATATATATATGGAAGCTTAGTAAAATCGGAACTTTGGCTGTGGGTATATATATATATATATATATATATATATATATATATATATATGTGTGTGTGTGTGTATATATTATGTTTTTTATCTGCCAAATTTACTCGGAAGACACTGTTGCCCAAGAAGTCACATAATTGGATTGAACCCAAGACCACAGAGACATGACATAGGTCAAGTGAACAGTTGACACATCGCTCTTCAATACTCAATAGCAGCCAAAAGATGTTTTCAGCTTCTTAATAGTGATTTGAAATAATGATAAAAAATATATATATTCCTATAGAATAAGGGTCCTTTAATTCTTCATGATCTAGGAGAAAATATTGAAAAAACAGTTTTGTTAATTCAAATGTTTATAGTATATTTACTAGTAGGGTGATTATTGTAAAGATTTGCTGTATTAAAGTATTATTATTGTAGTCAGTGCTGTTTTGTACTTTTCAAGAATGTCTTGCTAATGCAGTTTCCTTTGGCACAGGAAATAATGAAATAATTGTTTCTACTTTTGGCACAAGGCTAGCAATTACCCAGTACATTACTGGTACTTTATTTTATCAACCCCATAAGGATGAAAGGCAAAGTTAACCTCAACGGGATTTGAACTCAGACCATAAAGGGACGTAACTATGCTAGAAAGCATGGCGCCCAACCCTCTACCGATGCTGCCAATTCACCGCCCTAATGAAATAATACAGAGAGATCCTGATTTTATAAAATATACAAACATTTAGAAATATTTTAATTTTTAGTTTTTACTAATGTTTTAAAATTATTTTCTTGAAATGAATCATTTGATGTATTTTGATAAATATTTGAATGTCTTGAATGTTTCTGCTAATTTCTTTTCTTTTACTTCTCTATTCATTTATCTCTTTCTATTTTTAGATTTTCTTGGAGAAAAAAATTGCCCAAGAGCGATACAGAAGCTCTCTGCATATGGTTGAAGCCTGTAGTGCTTCTGATTATGAACCTCCCTCAGAAATAGAATCTACATCACCATCTACGATATTGAGTCAACCAGTTGTTGTTAATTCAGAAGGTGATATGAGTCCCGAAAACTTTAGCAAAGATGATAAGAATAAAGTATCTTCTGAAGATCAGAATAATATTGATGAGAAGACGAATCGAGATGAGCTGATAAAAATTGTTGAACAACTGCGGGTAAGAATATAGAACCACTACTTCTACTGACACTACTACTGTTATTCCAATACCTTACACTACAAAATACACCCATCACCATTGATTTGATAAACTGCTATCTCTCATATGAATATTCTCTAACTTGTTTTATGTATTTGGTATAATATTTTGAATGACAGAAAAAATCTCTGAAGCAGTAAGATTCAGAAAGGGTTTGAACTCAGCAGAATTTTCTTTGCTATTGTTTGTATTACAAAAATCACCTTCAGGTTCAACTTATAAACAGCATTGAAAAGGGCTTATCTATTTTACATTAAAAAAAAAATATTGTGTTTTGTGAAGAATAGTGTTGTTAGTTGCAGGTTTCTAATGGGCCTATCATTGGTTCGCTGCAGTTAATTTAAAGTGATGATGATGTCGCTGTTCAATTCAGGCAGAACAAATACTGCAAGGTATTTTTGTTCAAAAGCACCAATTTATCAATTTTCAACTTCCTGTTTATTTATCTGTCACTGATGTATATTGGTGAAATATACATGCATATCGACACACAGCTTGTAAACTGTTCGAAATAGTAAACAATACTGTATGAAATAGTAAACAATACTGAAGCTTTTTCCATTTAAGTCTTCATTCTGATCAAATATCTTTTATATTATTTATCTGAAACGTTTTCAGATAAATAATATCGACACTCAGTAAAGTTTTCCAATAATTTCTTCATAGAATTCACATGACCTTACTGCCCTGAATACCATAAAATAATCATAGTTAGAAACCCAATGCTAATATTTTAGCTATAACAGCCAGCTTTGTCCACCATCTAGTATACCATATAGATTAAAAGACAACTGACACTTTCCAAAAACCATTTGTTTCAATTTCATCTTTATTTTCCTCTACTGATATGTAAGAATGGGAGATGGAATTACTAATCCTACACAATATCTTTATTAGCTGACAGATTGTTGTAAAATTTGCAGTAAACTAAAGAATTAAATGTTTAAAATGACAGTCATAGAGCTGTTTTATACTTTTCAAGAATGCTTGACTAATGTGGTTACATGTAATACAATACATTGAGTTGTACAGGACCTTACGAGTTCAACACATGCACACACACACAGAAATGCTTGCACAAAGCTGAAATGTGTATCTGGCTCTTCTATGTCTCTTTGTCAGCTTGGTGAAAAACAAGGGATTGATGTCGATACAATGCTGATAGCCCTTGAGAAAACAGACAACTCTGTTACTCCAATGGATTGGATCAAGGACCAGTGGCCTGAATACATCACAAATGTTATGGTGTATATATTTAATAAAATTGGAGTCCAGTTTGATAAAGAAGAAGTAACCTGTGCCTTGACGAAGCATAAAGGCAATACAGACAAAGCAGTTGATGAATGTATTAAATCTTATCAAAAAAAGGTAACTTCATTTAATGATTTTCTCCATGTTAGAAATAATTAGTTGCTCCATATAACACAACCAACAATCTCTTCCTGATACACTTTGTTACATAACTTACAATATATTCCTGATACACATTATTACATAAATTATAATATATTCCTGATACACACTGTTACATAATTTACAATCCGTTCCTGATACACATTGTTACATAACTTACAATATGTTCCTGATTCACAACATTAATATACACATTTATGCTGTCTCAGTTACCTCTATACTATATATATATATATAAATGTGCCCAGCCCACACTGTAAAGCGGTTGTGTAGGTACCATGACAAAAAACACCCAATCCACACTGTAAATGTGATTGTTGGTTGGAAGGGCATGCAGCTGTAGAAACCAAGACAAAATAAGTTCTGTATGAGCAAGATTCGATCATCTGACCTGGCTTGTCTCACAATGGGGCAACTCTTCTAACCCATGCTAACATGGAAAATGGACATTAAACAATGATGATGATATATAGATATACTTTGGCTGTGTAGCACACAACTTAATAACCTACCAACATGTGCACTAATATGAAATTAGACATACATTTCATACCACTGTAAGGGATACAGTATATAAGCCTCTCACTTTTGTATTTCCTTGTGGTTGTTAAGAGGATATGCCTTCTGTTAAGATTAAAAGTATTTATAGTTTTTTTAATTAACAGGGAAATGCACATATTTTGCCTGTTTATATGTCTATATATTAAAAATGCATAAATTTACACAGGCTTGGTTACCTCTATACTGTATATCTACAGATGTATCATCAACATTATTGCCCTTTTACATTTGTTTACCCATGCTTGCATGAGTTGGATGGATCTTTTCCCACACACCATCCCTCTACTCATCACAGTCATTCATCAACTCAACTGTGAGCTTGTTATTTAAAATCAGCTTTCACAACCATGGCTCAGATTTTCCTTGGCCTCCCTCTACTGTAGCTCCCTTCCATTAAGATTTCTTGGAATTTCTTCACCCAACAATCATCATTCATATGCATCGCATGACCATACGAGTGCAAACATTCCTCGACCATACCAGTGCAGTCATTCCTCCTCTTGCACACATCTAATATCCAGTTTTTCTCACTGTCTATTCACATTAGTATTGCATATCCATTCAAGCATACTTGCTTCATTTCCCTGGTGTCTTCACATTTCCTCTGCATTTATTTCCCATGTCTCACTACATTAGTGTCTTTCAGTGTCTGTGTGTGTTTGTGTGTCTGTCTGTCTGTCTGTGTGTATCTGTCAGTGTTTATCTGTGTGTGTCTGCCAGTGTTTGTCAGTGTGTGTCTGTCTGTCTTTCAGTGTCTGTGTTTGCCTGTCTGTGTGTGTCTGCTTGTGTTTGTCTGTCAGTGTCTGTATGTGTTTGTGTGTGTTTGTCAGTGTCTATTTGTGTGTGTCTGTCACATAAATACACTAAATTATTATTGTATTTATTCCCCTTTTTCTTTTATGCACATCATCATTTCAGCTAAAGAAAGCACAAGAATTTGGTACTTTTTCTGAAGAAGCCTACAAACAGGCTTATGAGAAACACAGTGGAGATGTTGATCTTATTCTCCAAGAATTATTTAAGCCTAGTTTGGATGAATATGTGAAAAGAATTTGGGCTGAAAATGAGCCCCTCAATGGTTCATTATCAGCTGGTTTAATTAATCTTTTAACTGACACACAGGAAGATGTCCAAGTAAGTTTTGTAATAATTCCTTCAATCATATATTTAATTCAGTTATTCATATTTAACAGAAGGTACATCTTGCTCATTATCATCATTATTATCATCATTATAGCTGGAGGCACATGGCTTAGTGGTTAGAGCATTGGTCTTGCAATCGAAAGGTTGTGAGTTCAATTCTCAGACTGGGTGATGTGTTGTTTCCGTGAGCAAGACACTTTATTTCACATTGCTCCAGTTTACTCAGCTGTAGAAATGAGATGATAGGGACTGGGGTCCCTATCATTCCACTGCAAAGTGGTCGTGCAGGTGCCACGGCAAAAAAGCACCCAGCACTCATTGTAAATGAGGTTGGTGTTAGGAAGGGCATCCAGCTGTAGAAATCAAGCCAGAATCAGTTCCCGTCCCACCCTTGCAAGCAGGGAAAAGCGGACGTAAAATGATGATGATGATATGTCTGTCTTCCATATTGGTATAAATTGGAAGGATTGTTATGGTTCACAACGCAACAGGATGGTTAAACATGTCTCCCTCATATGTTCCAACGACGACGAAGAAGCAGGCGTGTGTGCGAATGAAAAAGACGGGGGCGTTTGTGGCTCAGGTGTGATAGCGTCTGTGTCCAAGTGCGCTCATATGAGTCGATCAATAGAAACTGTCTCTCTGGAACCCTTAATGTCCACAGTGAAATGTTTATCAAAATGAGCTAATACACGGTAGGGTCCAGAGTACGGTTGTGTGAGAGGTGGTCTCACAGCATCGTTTCTTACGAACACATGGGTCCACGAGGCAATATCTCTCGGGACTGCAGATTTTACAGTTTGTTTTCTCGTATCCATCGGCGGCAGGTCCTGAAAATAAGAACGCAGACGGGATACATAGGAAAGCGGATCTTGTGCAGCAAGATCGACAGGGGCAAGCGTTTGCCCAGGTAACGCTAGAGGAGCACCATATAATAATTTGGCCGGGGAGAACCCAAGGTCCTCCTTTATTGATGACCGAATCCCCAACAACACAATAGGGAGGTACTCGCTCCAACGCGTAGAGTCAGAAGTCCATAGAGCGGCTTTTAGTTTTTGGTGGCAACGCTCCACCATTCCATTAGAGGCAGGATGATATGCAGTTGTTCGGATGCGTTTAGTGCCAATCATCTTCGTTAATTCATGGAAGAGATTCGATTCAAACTGCCTTCCACGGTCCGTGGTAATTGGCGTCGGTACTCCATATAGAGCGACACAAGGGCACGCGCTGTTGTCTCAGCAGTGATATCTTTCAAGAGGATGACTTCAGGCCATCGCGAGAAACCATCGATAACAGTCAATATGTAATTATGACCCCCGCTGATTGGCCAAGGTCCCACGATGTCCACATGAATGTGGCGAAACCAAGCGTCCGGGTTACTAAAAGTACCTAGAGGAGTCTTAACATGCCTGTGAACTTTTGATCTCTGGCAAGCAACACAGGAACGGCACCAAACAGTAATATCACGTCTCATATTTGGCCAGAAGAATCTAGCTGTTAAGAGTTTTACTGTGGCAGAAGATCCTGGATGTGAAATGCTGTGTAAAACAAGAAACACAGTTCGACGATGGTTCAATGGAACAAAAAGGTGTGGCGCATCCAAAGAGACATCGCAGAGGATCCGTCCTTCTGCAGTCGACAATGGATAGGTATTTCATCATGCAATTCACAAATTCAGACGATGTAACATCCAACGATTCGAGGGTAGGCTGATCGGCTGCCAAGCGATTCAAATCTATGTCATCGGACGACGAGATCAACGTAATCGCCAAACGAGACAGGGCGTCGACCGCTGTATTCATAGAACCCGGAATATGTTGAATATCATTAGTAAATTGAGAGATGAGGTCGAGATGTCTAGTTTCTCTGGGCGAGTATTTGTCGGATTTTGCTTGCAAGGCGAATGTCAATGGCATGTGGTCCGTGAAAATGGTGAACGTTCTTCCTTCAAGCATGTGCGAAAAATACTTCACCGACAAGTATATACCTAACAACTACCGTCCAAAGGTGCTGTAGCGGGTTTCGGCAGGTTTCAGCTTCCTGTAGAAAAATTCTGACTGTTGCTGTCGATCATTCCTACTTTGTTGCAAAACTGCGCCCACGGCAGTATCCGACACATCAACACAAAGCGAAAGCTTAGCATTGGACACTGGGTGAGCCAGCAAAGATGTATTGGCTAGAGCAATTTTCGCATTCTCAAAATCCTTGAGCTGAGTTTTATTCAAAGAAATGTTATTATATTTATTTCGGCAATTTTTCAAAATTTCAGTCAGAGAGAAGAGCAGCTTAGCACAATTAGGCACAAACCGCCTATAAAAATTGATCAGTCCCAAGAATTGGCGCAACTGACGAAGTGAGTTTGGTGGAGGCAAATCCTCTATAGCTCTAACTCTCTTAGGAAGAGGTCGAATACCGTCAGCGTCAACGACGTGACCCAAAAAACTCAGATTCGGAACTAAAAACACATTTTGATGGATTTATCCGAACATTGTAATCCTTCAAACAACAAAATAGAAGGTCCAGATGGCGTGAATGTTGCTCTGGAGAAGAGTTAGCAACAAGAAGCTCATCAATATATGTGTAGACAAAATCGAGGCCGCGAGTGACTTCATCCATAAATCGCTGGAAGGTGCTAGCAGCATTTCTTAACCCGAAAGGCATGGTGAGAAATTCAAAAGATCCAAATGGCGTAGTTATAGCCGTTTTTGGGATGTTGTCTTTGTTGACAGGAATCTGGTTGTAGGCTCGTATCAAATTGAGCTTCGAAAAAATGTTACAGCCTTGCAACGAGGATGCAAATCCTGCAGATGAGGGATAGGATATCGATCCGGTACGGTCATCGAGTTCAATCTTCTATAATCCCCTGTGGGTCTCCAATCGCCAGAAGATTTTGGCACCATATGTAATGGAGATGCCCACGGGCTCATGGAAGGGCGAATAATTCCGAGCTGTAACATATGACCGAACTCTGACCGTGCTGCTTTCAGTTTGTCCGCTGGCAATCAACATGGACGCGAAAAAACCGGAGCATCAGTAGTAGTAATAAAATGCTCCGTGGCGTAGTTTGGATCAGTGACTCCAAAATTTCCATTAGTCAGTTGCAGGAATGATTTCAACAATCCATGATATGAGTTTCCGGAGTTAGCGATGAAGAATGTGGGGCTAACTGCAGAAACTTCTGCTGTTCTGCCACAAAGAGAAAAACCAGTAATATCATCGACTAGGCGTTGGTGACGGACGTCCACCGTCAAAGAAAAATGGTGCAGAAAGTCCGCGCCCAAAATCGGGTATGGGAGGTCAGCAACAGTGAAAACCCATTTGAAATCCCGACGAAGATTTTGAAACTGAAGAGGAAGCGAGATCTGTCCAAAAGTTCGGATTGGTGACTGGTTGACAGCTTGCAGGAGTTACTGTCATACAATTAACAGGCCAGATACTGCACGAAGCTCCTGTGTCTACGAGGAAGGCTCTTCCAGACAGGAGGTCCTCTATGAAGAAATGGCGGTTCTGTCGTGTCTCGCAGAGTTCACTTGCCGCCTTTAGTGACTCTGATTTACGTTTCCTGCAGTCGAATAGCTACAAGATGGTCTGCAGTGCTTTGCATTTTCTGCAAAGGTGGCATGATACCAGCAGAAAGAAGAATTGCTGGCAGGCGTGCTGGCGCAACGATGAGAAGACGAGAAGGAACGCGAGCGTCTTTTTGACCGCCTGGGAGATGGCCTATTCTCCCTGCATAAATTAGCTACCTGACGTGTCAATGCGTTGATAGCCTGCAACATGACGTCTTCGCGTGTTGAGACGCGCTGACTCAAAACTGAGGAAGAAGCAACACAAGAGTCCGACGAGGTTGTTTGTCGTGAAAATTCTACTATCCGATCAGCCGAAGCAGCAATCTGCTCTAACGAGCTGGTATCGATCATGTTGGCCAATATCGTCTGGACGTTATTTGGAAGGCGAGAGAAAAATAGTTTTTTAATGGAGGAGCTGTCTTCGTCGGCTGATTCGCTCAGGTCTGGAATACGTTGTAAGAATTCAGACGGAGTCCTATCGCCTAAGCTCTCGTCTTCCAGTAAGGAACGAAATCTGCTTTCAGCAGATCGATAATTTCGTCGTAAAATTTCCGTCCGCAACGAATCATAAGTTGTACCGAATGGCGGATCTGTGATTAAATCCTTTACTGAAGTAGCCAACGACGCAGGTATCCCACTAACCAGGACATTGAGCTTGTGTTCTGCTTTAATTCCGCAGGCAGCAAAATAGGCATCTAGTTGTGCAAACCATAGCTTAGGATCGCCAGAGAACGTAGGTAAATTCATACCACTCATTATGAGAATGTATCAGTCCACATAAAAATTCAAAGTGATATCCTGTTGAAACGAACGACACGAGGTATCGCTTCCGAGTGCCTTACTCAGAAAAATGAGATGTTTAGAACAACGGGAAAATACAAAATTTCCTTAACATCCACGCATCAATAAAAACGTTCTCCACTATTTATACAAGAAAAAGTCATTTAGTGAATTGGCAAGATTCGGAAATTTAAGTCGCATGACAGTAAGACATAAGATACAAAAATGGCTTCAACGTTTCTTGTTCAAGAAGAAGTCATCCTATGATGCGGCTCAGCCAATCAGATGGCTGCATTTCGGCCAAGAAGAAGAAATGGCTCAAAAATTGCCGGACAAGGTAGCCATGTAGAATTTTAAATTTTTTTTTTGTTTTGTTTTTTTATAATAAAATATATATATATATATATATATATATTTTTTTAAATGTTCAATATTGTTAAGCACTGTTTTAGTTCTCAATAGTTTCTATTTGGTTTTTTTAAAGTCACTGTTTTCGTAGAAGAAATGTTACGTTCAAGATGTGGGAAGAGAAGTTGAAAGTTAACAGATGAGAAGGCGTTTTTTTCTGTCGGGGTCAACCACTCTAGAAGGCTACCTGATGATTCCCATTACAGAAGTGAATCAGATATCTTTTTAGAAAATACAGCATAACCAATTGTATATAATAAAATATATTATTTTATTATAAGATAATAATTGTTTCTACTTTAGGCACAAGGCCAGCACAGGCACCCAGTACATTACTGGTACTTTATTTTATCGACCCCGTAAGGATGAAAGGCAAAGTTAACCTCGGCGGGATTTGAACTCAGACTGTAAAGGGTCGTAACTATGCTAGAAAGCATGGCGTCCAACCCTCTACTGATACTGCCAATTCACCGCAATTATAAGATAATAATGATGGCAGTTTAACGTAGCACAAAATTATGCGTGTCGTCCCTTCGCAAGTTGCCACCGGAGAGTGAATGATTTGGTGACGTCAGAGCTATGTGCCGGTAACTCTGCATAGCTGTCCCCAAGCACATGACAGGTGTCACTTCACTACAAGTGCTTTATAATGTTATAAAAAATTATGACCTTAAGAACACCAAACAATTGGAGAATCAGCACCATTTGACATCAAGTAAAGCAGCTATGTATCCTCTATATATCTTCATCACCATTGTTTCAATGTCCACTTGCCTTGCTAGCAATGTATGTATATATATATATATGTATGTATGTGTGTGTGTATATATATATATATATATGTGTGGGATGGGGTAAGTAGAGAAGACTATCAAGTGGCCAGGAGGGAAGCTAGGAGACAAGTGTACTTCGCAAGAAGGGAAGCAGAGGAAAGAAAGTTCAAGCATGTTCTACAACGCGAGGACCAAAAACGTGAGGTGTTCAGGATTGCTAGGCAATGTGTCAAGGAAAACCGTGATATTGTCGGAGAGAAGTGTGTCCTTAATGATGATGGTGTACATGCCATCACTGACGCTGATAAGAAGGTAGCTTGGAAGTGTCACTACGAAAGGCTACTAAATGAGGAGAATAAATGGGAGAAAGACAGTCTCCCCCACATCGATCCAATAGAGGGACCAGCAGTGCTAGTTGAAGGTAGTATAATAAGTAAGGCAATCAAAGATATGAAGACGGGTAAGGCGGCTGGGCCTTCGGAAATAGTTGCTGAAATGCTGATAAGCATCTGGAACGGTGGGACACACTATGGTCACCCGGATAGTAAACCAAGTCATATAGAATGGGGCCGTTCCGAAGGACTGGCGTAGCAGCATCATCATTAACTGCTACAACGGTAAAGGAGATGCCCTAGATAGGGGTAACTATAGAGGCATTAAATTAATCGACCAGGTCATGAAGGTCACAGAAAAAGTAATAGCGCAACTAATCAGAGAACAAATTGATCTAGACGAAATGCAGTTCGGGTTTGTGTCAGGTAAAAGTACCACAGACGCTCTTTTCATTGTACGACAACTACAGGAGAAGTACCTAGCTAAAAGTAAACCCCTATACTTAGCTTTTGTTGACTTGG
Organism: Eledone cirrhosa; assembly: GCA_964016885.1. Lineage (NCBI taxonomy): Eukaryota > Metazoa > Mollusca > Cephalopoda > Octopoda > Eledonidae > Eledone > Eledone cirrhosa. Next base: position 342,216,311 of record OZ024740.1, read on the forward strand.
AGAAAGCCTTTGACAGAGTCCCCCGCTCCATTATCTGGTGGGTGCTTAGAAAACTAGGTGTTGATGAATGGCTTGTGAGAGCTATACAAGCCATGTATAAAGAAACAGTCAGCAAGGTTAGAATTAACAACGAATAGAGGGGAGAGTTTAGCGTAAAAGTTGGTGTTCATCAGGGCTCCGTTCTTAGCCCCCTACTATTTATTATTGCCCTTCAGGCTATAACAGAGGAGTTAAAGACCGGCTGCCCATGGGAACTTCTATATGCAGATGATCTAACACTCGTAGCTGAATCAATGGCTGAACTAGAGAAGAAATTCCAAACATGGAAGCATGGCCTAGAATCAAAAGGCCTTAAAGTTAACTTGTCTAAGACTAAAGTTCTAGTTTGTAGGAAGGAAAATAGGGCACCGGTCCCATCTGGGAAATGGCCATGCTCAGTGTGTAGGAAAGGAGTAGGTAGAAACTCCATTTTATGTCCCAAATGCAAAGTATGGGTGCATAAAAGATGTAGTGGGATCACAGGTAAGCTAACTAAGAATATAGATTTTATATGTGGCCGGTGCTCTGGTGCAATAAGTAGCAGCAAGTGCCCACAGAATACTAGCTCATTCCATTGCACAGATGGTTCTATAGAAATAGTGGACAGCTTCCGTTACCTGGGTGACAAAATCAGCAGTGGGGGAGGGTGCTCTGAAAGTACAGTAGCTAGAGTCAGAACTGGATGGAAAAAGTTCAGAGAGCTTATACCACTATTAGCCGCTAAAGGGTTCTCTCTAAAAATGAAAGGGAGGCTGTATGATGCCTGCATACGAACAATAATTTTACATGGCAGTGAGACCTGGGCATTGTGTGCAGAGGATATACGCAGACTGGAGAAACAAAGCTTGCATGCTCCGCTGGATGTGTAATAGTAATATACATGAAAGGCAAAGCATAAACGAACTAAGGGAGAGATTAGGAATAAGAGGGATCAGATGTTGTTACTCGAGAGAAGACTACGTTGGTATGGTCACGTGATGAGCATGAAAGACGACAGCTGTATAAAAAGTGCAGGGCGATAAAAATAGACGGTAGCCACGGAGTAGGCAGACCCAGAAAAACCTGGGACGACTTGATAAATTTCGACCTCACACAATTACACCTCTCCAAGACAATGTCACTGGATCAAGAGCTTTGGCGCTACACAGTCATACAGAAGACCCGCCTTGAGTAAGACTTGCCTAAGTACAAAGCGAAACCTACAGTCAGTAGGCACCTCTAACAAAATACACCCCTGTCCCACTACCCCCACCCCCTTAAATGTGAAGTTATGTTGGTACCACAACATCCAGTCCGAAACAAATGAGGTCGTGTAGGTGTCATGACAAAAAAACACAGTCCACGCTGCAATGTGGCCGTGTAGGTAACATGGTAAAAACCTCCCAGTCCACACTGTAAACATGGTTGGTGTTAGGAAGGGCATCCAGCCGTAGAAAACCCGCCAGACAGTCCTATACGAGCAAGACAACAAATCTTGCCTCAAGTGGGAAAACTCCCGTCCAAACCCATGCAGATGGACGTTAGGCGGCGGCGGCGGCGTATATATATATTTGTGTGTGTGTGTGTATATATATATATATATATATATATATATATATATATATATATATATATAACCGGGTTCCTTATAGTTACCATCTACTAAATTCATTCACAAGTGGCAAGAAGCTATTATAGAAGTTAATTCCCCAAGATGCCATACATTGAGATAGCTCTCTGGTATTATATCTGAAATAGTACATTATGTTATATCTTGTAATTCTGCTGTTCATTCATTTTAATTATTTTATTTATTTTCAGAGACGTGTTAGAGCAGCCTATTCTGAAATTCCGTTCAAGGGTTGGCGTCGAGCTGAATATGTTATAGGTATCATTGATAAAAACCTACACTCTCTTGAGAACTGTGATATTGCAGATATTGTTGAAATTGTACAGAATACAACTAGTATGGACCTTGCTTTGAAACAATTGAAAATTGAATGTAAAATCTGCTTTAATTCTCAACCCCAAACCAAGGTAAGGACTACATCAATCAGGCAAGTCTCTGAAATTTCTGCAATCAATCATTGGGTGCTATTCTAGATGTTTGATTGTGTGTACATCATGGCATTTTTGTGGGCCTTAGAAATGCTTGGCAGTGCCTATCTCTTCTCCAAGCTCTAAGTACTACAATACCACAACCCACACTATGTGCACTATGAACCATAAACCCCAATACAATTTACACTACGCATTGCTTTCTTATGGTTGATAATGAGTCAGTTAAGCATACTAAATGTTCAAGCCATCCTAGTCGATGCATGTGATCAACGGATCCTTTTCACCTCTTTCATTAATAATTCCACCCTCTTGTATATTTCACTATACCTTTCTGTCTCTATCAACACCATTCATCTCTTTACCTCAGTCCACTATAAACCTACAAACTCTTCACCATCTTACTGTGACTTTTCTTTCTCACATTACATATAAAACACATACAATCTACCATCTCTTTTTCATAATTTCTCAAGTTCAACCTCGTTTGCAGCTGTTACTTTTTCCTCTCACATTAGTACCCCAATATGTTGTGGCCACTGCTTTCCATCAAACCCAGATCAACTTCTGCTTTTTGCAATCAAACTCTATAACCACTCCTCTAAGCTTTCACTCAAGTATAAATTTTTATCCTTTTTGAAAGAGTGAAGTGTTCCCTCATCCCTAGCCTCCACTTGGTCCTGCTCCCATACTTGTTCCTTCTTCTCACAAGCCACAAGTTTACAGTCAAAGTGATCACCTACATTACTAGTATATCCTCCAAATATATTGTATAGCATGCAAGTTTTACAATGTAGTGTATAAAGGGTTTGCATTTGGGTGAACATTTTTGTAATCATCTTTTCAGTGTTTGTAACAATGCTCAGGGAGTCCTCCCTTAACTTGTAACCTACCACTTTAACTTACCCAACTGCTCCTCTAACCACTTCTTAGTCTGTGGTGTTCCATAACACTGGTTCACCTCTAAACCTGTTCTTCGCGGTGTTAAGATATTCTGCAGCTTATTTTGGTTCTACTTTACACCCTACCACCTTCCTACACTCACTTCAAGTGTTCTCATCCTCTCTGTCTTAGATCTGTTTTATATACATGTGAGTTTGTTTATAGGCTTTTTATATGAATGTGTATACTTCTATACACTTGTGTTTGCATAAGCATTTGACAATTGCATCAGCCCACTCTGTAAAGTGGTTGTGTTAGTGTCTCAACAAAAAGCCCCCAGCTCACACTGTAAAGTGGTCATGTAGGTGACATGACAAAAACCGCCCAGTACACACTGTCAATGTGGTTGAAATTTGGAAGGGCATCCAACCATAGAAACCAAGCTCAAATCAGTTCTGTATGATCAAGAAATGGTCGTCTGACCTGGCCTGTTTCACAAGGAGACAACTCGTCTAACTTATGCTAATGTGAAAAAATGGATGGTAAATGGTAATGATAATAATAATGATGATGATGATCCTGTCAAGGAAGCTATCTGTTTTTAATATAGTCTAGCATCATGTTTGTTTCTTGTTTCTTACTCCTTTTACCACTCTCTTCCCCACTTTTTCTCACTTACTCCTTTTACCACTCTCTTCCCCACTTTTTCTCACTTACTCCTTTTACCACTCTCTTCCCCACTTTTTCTCACTTACTCCTTTTACCACTCTCTTCCCCACTTTTTCTCACTTACTCCTTTTACCACTCTCTTCCCCACTTTTTCTCACTTACTCCTTTTACCACTCTCTTCCCCACTTTTTCTCACTTACTCCTTTTACCACTCTCTTCCCCACTTTTTCTCACTTACTCCTTTTACCACTCTCTTCCCCACTTTTTCTCACTTACTCCTTTTACCACTCTCTTCCCCACTTTTTCTCACTTACTCCTTTTACCACTCTCTTCCCCACTTTTTCTCACTTACTCCTTTTACCACTTCCTTCCCCACTTTTTCTCACTTACTCCTTTTACCACTCTCTTCCCCACTTTTTCTCACTTACTCCTTTTACCACTTCCTTCCCCACTTTTTCTCACTTACTCCTTTTACCACTCTCTTCCCCACTTTTTCTCACTTACTCCTTTTACCACTCTCTTCCCCACTTTTTCTCACTTACTCCTTTTACCACTCTCTTCCCCACTTTTTCTCACTTACTCCTTTTACCACTTCCTTCCCCACTTTTTCTCACTTACTCCTTTTACCACTCTCTTCCCCACTTTTTCTCACTTACTCCTTTTACCACTCTCTTCCCCACTTTTTCTCACTTACTCCTTTTACCACTCTCTTCCCCACTTTTTCTCACTTACTCCTTTTACCACTCTCTTCCCCACTTTTTCTCACTTACTCCTTTTACCACTCTCTTCCCCACTTTTTCTCACTTACTCCTTTTACCACTCTCTTCCCCACTTTTTCTCACTTACTCCTTTTACCACTTCCTTCCCCACTTTTTCTCACTTACTCCTTTTACCACTCTCTTCCCCACTTTTTCTCACTTACTCCTTTTACCACTCTCTTCCCCACTTTTTCTCACTTACTCCTTTTACCACTCTCTTCCCCACTTTTTCTCACTTACTCCTTTTACCACTCTCTTCCCCACTTTTTCTCACTTACTCCTTTTACCACTCTCTTCCCCACTTTTTCTCACTTACTCCTTTTACCACTCTCTTCCCCACTTTTCTCACTTACTCCTTTTACCACTCTCTTCCCCACTTTTTCTCACTTACTCCTTTTACCACTCTCTTCCCCACTTTTTCTCACTTACTCCTTTTACCACTCTCTACCCCACTTTTTCTCACTTACTCCTTTTACCACTTCTCCCCACTTTTTCTCACTTACTCCTTTTACCACTCTCTTCCCCACTTTTTCTCACTTACTCCTTTTACCACTCTCTTCCCCACTTTTTCTCACTTACTCCTTTTACCACTCTCTTCCTCACTTTTTCTCACTTACTCCTTTTACCACTCTCTTCCCCACTTTTTCTCACTTACTCCTTTTACCACTCTCTTCCCCACTTTTTCTCACTTACTCCTTTTACCACTCTCTTCCCCACTTTTTCTCACTTACTCCTTTTACCACTCTCTTCCCCACTTTTTCTCACTTACTCCTTTTACCACTCTCTTCCCCACTTTTTCTCACTTACTCCTTTTACCACTCTCTTTCCCCACTTTTTCTCACTTACTCCTTTTACCACTCTCTTCCCCACTTTTTCTCACTTACTCCTTTTACCACTCTCTTCCCCACTTTTTCTCACTTACTCCTTTTACCACTCTCTTCCCACTTTTTCTCACTTACTCCTTTTACCACTCTCTTCCCCACTTTTTCTCACTTACTCCTTTTACCACTCTCTTCCCCACTTTTTCTCACTTACTCCTTTTACCACTCTCTTCCCCACTTTTTCTCACTTACTCCTTTTACCACTCTCTTCCCCACTTTTTCTCACTTACTCCTTTTACCACTTCTCTTCCCCACTTTTTCTCACTTACTCCTTTTACCACTCTCTTCCCCACTTTTTCTCACTTACTCCTTTTACCACTCTCTTCCCCACTTTTTCTCACTTACTCCTTTTACCACTCTCTTCCTCACTTTTTCTCACTTACTCCTTTTACCACTCTCTTCCCCACTTTTTCTCACTTACTCCTTTTACCACTCTCTTCCCCACTTTTTCTCACTTACTCCTTTTACCACTTCCTTCCCCACTTTTTCTCACTCCTTTTACCACTCTCTTCCCCACTTTTTCTCACTTACTCCTTTTACCACTCTCTTCCCCACTTTTTCTCACTTACTCCTTTTACCACTCTCTTCCCCACTTTTTCTCACTTACTCCTTTTACCACTCTCTTCCCCACTTTTTCTCACTTACTCCTTTTACCACTTCCTTCCCCACTTTTTCTCACTCCTTTTACCACTCTCTTCCCCACTTTTTCTCACTTACTCCTTTTACCACTCTCTTCCCCACTTTTTCTCACTTACTCCTTTTACCACTCTTCCCCACTTTTTCTCACTTACTCCTTTTACCACTTCCTTCCCCACTTTTTCTCACTCCTTTTACCACTCTCTTCCCCACTTTTTCTCACTTACTCCTTTTACCACTCTCTTCCCCACTTTTTCTCACTTACTCCTTTTACCACTCTCTTCCCCACTTTTTCTCACTTACTCCTTTTACCACTCTCTTCCCCACTTTTTCTCACTTACTCCTTTTACCACTCTCTTCCCCACTTTTTCTCACTTACTCCTTTTACCACTTCCTTCCCCACTTTTTCTCACTCCTTTTACCACTCTCTTCCCCACTTTTTCTCACTTACTCCTTTTACCACTCTCTTCCCCACTTTTTCTCACTTACTCCTTTTACCACTCTCTTCCCCACTTTTTCTCACTTACTCCTTTTACCACTTCCTTCCCCACTTTTTCTCACTCCTTTTACCACTCTCTTCCCCACTTTTTCTCACTTACTCCTTTTACCACTCTCTTCCCCACTTTTTCTCACTTACTCCTTTTACCACTCTCTTCCCCACTTTTTCTCACTTACTCCTTTTACCACTCTCTTCCCCACTTTTTCTCACTTACTCCTTTTACCACTCTCTTCCCCACTTTTTCTCACTTACTCCTTTTACCACTCTCTTCCCCACTTTTTCTCACTTACTCCTTTTACCACTTCCTTCCCCACTTTTTCTCACTCCTTTTACCACTCTCTTCCTCACTTTTTCTCACTTACTCCTTTTACCACTCTCTTCCCCACTTTTTCTCACTTACTCCTTTTACCACTCTCTTCCCCACTTTTTCTCACTTACTCCTTTTACCACTCTCTTCCCCACTTTTTCTCACTTACTCCTTTTACCACTCTCTTCCCCACTTTTTCTCACTTACTCCTTTTACCACTCTCTTCCCCACTTTTTCTCACTTACTTCTTTTACCACTCTCTTCCCCACTTTTTCTCACTTACTCCTTTTACCACTTCCTTCCCCACTTTTTCTCACTCCTTTTACCACTCTCTTCCCCACTTTTTCTCACTTACTCCTTTTACCACTCTCTTCCCCACTTTTTCTCACTTACTCCTTTTACCACTCTCTTCCCCACTTTTTCTCACTTACTCCTTTTACCACTCTCTTCCCCACTTTTTCTCACTTACTCCTTTTACCACTCTCTTCCCCACTTTTTCTCACTTACTCCTTTTACCACTCTCTTCCTCACTTTTTCTCACTTACTCCTTTTACCACTCTGTTCCCCACTTTTTCTCACTTACTCCTTTTACCACTCTCTTCCCCACTTTTTCTCACTTACTCCTTTTACCACTCTCTTCCTCACTTTTTCTCACTTACTCCTTTTACCACTCTGTTCCCCACTTTTTCTCACTTACTCCTTTTACCACTCTCTTCCTCACTTTTTCTCACTTACTCCTTTTACCACTCTCTTCCTCACTTTTTCTCACTTACTCCTTTTACCACTCTGTTCCCCACTTTTTCTCACTTACTCCTTTTACCACTCTCTTCCTCACTTTTTCTCACTTACTCCTTTTACCACTCTGTTCCCCACTTTTTCTCACTTACTCCTTTTACCACTCTCTTCCCCACTTTTTCTCACTTACTCCTTTTACCACTCTCTTCCCCACTTTTTCTCACTTACTCCTTTTACCACTCTCTTCCCCACTTTTTCTCACTTACTCCTTTTACCACTCTCTTCCCCACTTTTTCTCACTTACTCCTTTTACCACTCTCTTCCTCACTTTTTCTCACTTACTCCTTTTACCACTCTCTTCCCCACTTTTTCTCACTTACTCCTTTTACCACTCTCTTCCCCACTTTTTCTCACTTACTCCTTTTACCACTCTCTTCCCCACTTTTTCTCACTTACTCCTTTTACCACTCTCTTCCCCACTTTTTCTCACTTACTCCTTTTACCACTCTCTTCCTCACTTTTTCTCACTTACTCCTTTTACCACTCTCTTCCCCACTTTTTCTCACTTACTCCTTTTACCACTCTCTTCCCCACTTTTTCTCACTTACTCCTTTTACCACTCTCTTCCCCACTTTTTCTCACTTACTCCTTTTACCACTCTCTTCCCCACTTTTTCTCACTTACTCCTTTTACCACTCTCTTCCCCACTTTTTCTCACTTACTCCTTTTACCACTCTCTTCCCCACTTTTTCTCACTTACTCCTTTTACCACTTCCTTCCCCACTTTTTCTCACTTACTCCTTTTACCACTCTCTTCCTCACTTTTTCTCACTTACTCCTTTTACCACTCTGTTCCCCACTTTTTCTCACTTACTCCTTTTACCACTCTCTTCCCCACTTTTTCTCACTTACTTCTTTTACCACTCTCTTCCCCACTTTTTCTCACTTACTCCTTTTACCACTTCCTTCCCCACTTTTTCTCACTTACTCCTTTTACCACTCTCTTCCCCACTTTTTCTCACTTACTCCTTTTACCACTTCCTTCCCCACTTTTTCTCACTTACTCCTTTTACCACTCTCTTCCTCACTTTTTCTCACTTACTCCTTTTACCACTCTCTTCCCCACTTTTTCTCACTTACTCCTTTTACCACTCTCTTCCCCACTTTTTCTCACTTACTCCTTTTACCACTCTCTTCCCCACTTTTTCTCACTTACTCCTTTTACCACTCTCTTCCTCACTTTTTCTCACTTACTCCTTTTACCACTCTCTTCCTCACTTTTTCTCACTTACTCCTTTTACCACTTCCTTCCCCACTTTTTCTCACTTACTCCTTTTACCACTCTCTTCCCCACTTTTTCTCACTTACTCCTTTTACCACTCTCTTCCCCACTTTTTCTCACTTACTCCTTTTACCACTCTCTTCCTCACTTTTTCTCACTTACTCCTTTTACCACTCTCTTCCTCACTTTTTCTCACTTACTCCTTTTACCACTCTCTTCCCCACTTTTTCTCACTTACTCCTTTTACCACTCTCTTCCCCACTTTTTCTCACTTACTCCTTTTACCACTTCCTTCCCCACTTTTTCTCACTTACTCCTTTTACCACTCTCTTCCTCACTTTTTCTCACTTACTCCTTTTACCACTCTCTTCCTCACTTTTTCTCACTTACTCCTTTTACCACTCTCTTCCTCACTTTTTCTCACTTACTCCTTTTACCACTCTCTTCCCCACTTTTTCTCACTTACTCCTTTTACCACTCTCTTCCCCACTTTTTCTCACTTACTCCTTTTACCACTCTCTTCCTCACTTACTCCTTTTACCACTCTGTTCCCCACTTTTTCTCACTTACTCCTTTTACCACTCTCTTCCCCACTTTTTCTCACTCCTTTTACCACTCTCTTCCCCACTTTTTCTCACTCCTTTTACCACTCTCTTCCTCACTTACTCCTTTTACCACTCTCTTCCCCACTTTTTCTCACTCCTTTTACCACTCTCTTCCCCACTTTTTCTCACTTACTCCTTTTACCACTCTCTTCCTCACTTCTTCTCCCTTACTCCTTCTACCATTCTCTTCCCTACTTCTCTCTTTACTTCCTTTCTATCCCCTGTCACATTGTTTCTTCACATTATTCTACTCATCATTTACAAGCTTGTGACTTTGACAACACTGTTTTTCTCTCAACCTCTCTCTCATGTGAAAGCAGTAGCAGATTAAAACTTTGTGCTCTAAACCACATAAAACTTGGAAGCTCGTTAAAAATATTTACTCCTGATCACACAAAAAAATGAAAACATGTCTTTTGATTATTTTGAGGCTCCTCTTATTTGAGTCCCTAAGCACATGCTTATTTTGCATAATGGTTAATCCAGAGCTGAGTGAAAGGTAAGGGCTCAAAACATTAATTTCCTCATAACAAGTAAACTTACTGAACTCATCTACAAACTTTCATATAAAGTCAGTATTTACTTTAGCTGTGAACATTTAATATTTCTGCATATCTTTCTTTCTCTTTTTAGATTATGACTCTCTGCTCTTGTGATTGTAAATTCTGCATTGAATGTTTTCGACAATACTTTGAGTTGAAAATCAATAATGAACCTGTCATTAATTGGACTTGTCCTGTATGTGGCTTACCTGAACTTAATGAATCAGACACTGTTCGTAATTATTTCAACATCTTGGGCCTCCAGGTAAATCTCTTACTGAACATTTAGTGGTGAGACAACCTGTCTAACATTAGTGGCATGATGGCACAGACTCTGTGGTGATGAACAAACTAAGTCATGGAGTGCAGAGGACCTCTTTGTCCTGTTAATGATTTGAAAAGCCCTCTAGTGTTGGTGTCATGATAGAATCCACCCAGTACACTCTGTAAAGTGGTTGTGAAGGTGGCATGACAAAAAGCACCCAGCCCACACTGTAAAGTGATCGTGAAGGTGTCACGACAAAAAGCACCCAGTCCATACTGTAAAGTGGTTGTGTAGGTGTCATGACAAAAAGCACCCAGCCCACACTGTAAAGTGGTCGTGTAGCCATCACGACGAAAAGCACCCAGTACTCACTGTAAATGAGGTTGGTGTTAGGAAGTTCATCCCGCTATAGAAACCAAGCCAAAATCAACACATGGTTACCTGACCTAGCATTGCCCACAACAGGACAACTCATCTAACCCATGGTAGCATGAAAAATTGGATCTAAAATGGTGATGATGATGATGATGAAAGTCAACATGCATGATCTTACCCTGTGATATTATGTCCATTTTACATGCTGACATCAATTAAACAGGTTGTTACAGACCAAGTCAGTTCATATTCGAAGTTTCTGCCCTCCTGACAAGGTCATTTGACCAGATGTCACTTGTATGTTCCATTTTTAGAATAGTTTCTATGGCTTGATGCCACTTTACAGGCCTTATCACTCTAAGAACTGACTTAAACTGTAACAACCTATCCAACCCATATAAGCATGGAAAAGTGGATGTGAAATGAGGATTACTATCACACGCTTATGTTTGTGAAGTGTGTGCACATTTTCTTTCGAGAGAAATAGACTGTACATTTGTTATATTTGATTTCTTGAAAAAAAAAAATTGATATGTATGTGTGTATCTCTGTGTGTGTGTTGAAACTCAGTCAGTTCCAATGATGAGTTTTCCAGTTTGATCAATGGAACAGCCTGTTTGTAAAATCAATGTACAAGTGACTGGGCATTCTATAGACACATGTGTAACAAGGCTGGTCTTTTGAATTACTGGTACTACTAAGTTTTTCCAGCTGCATGAACTAGAACAAGCAAACTGTGTCATGGTACTTTGTTAGTTGCAAAAGTAAGTCAAATCTAATAAGTTTTTACAAATATTTTTCTGTGAGGTCTATTTGAGATATAATAGTGTAGCTAGGGTGCAAGGAAGGTGTGGTGGGGCATCAAAATTTCCTGTGGGTAGCACAACTCCAAGTTGCTTGAGTGCTTGATATGATATTGTTTATTTATTAATTTCATCTATATAAAAAGTTTAGAAAGCATTTGGAGTAGATGATATGATGTATGGCTGTGAAACTTGGGTGGAATATTCAGATGTCCCAAAACAGGTACAATCCCTCAGATGTTTAATGCAAAGTTACAAGAAACATTAAAAGTAAATCAGTTATGAATATATGTATCCGATTTAGAATAGGTACACCATGTTGGTCTGTAACAACCTGTGTTGTAAGAAGGAGCTAAAAGAGTTAGTGTCAGGAAGGGCTTTTGGCTGAAAAACGTTATCTCAACACGTCTCTTGACGTAAAAATGTTATTGTCATTTAAACCCAGCTCAACTCAGATTAAGAAGACACATAATCAAAGGTGTCCCATGTGTAACCATTTTGTGTTTCAGGTCATCTAGGACTATATTACCAAATGTGTCATACTCCTTTTTAAGATAGCAAAGTGTGATTTGAAGAGGATTTTGTTTCAGTATTTAGCTAGTCAAATGATTGTGTGTATATTTTCTTGTAGACTATACTGGTGTAGAAGTTAATGTGATAAGCTGATATATGCCGGGCAATACTCCATCTAAGGTGTGCAGGTGTATGGCTGTGCAGTTGCTGTATTAGTGCTCTGTATATCAAAATGTTGTTCAGTAGCTTTGAATTTAAAATATTTCTGCTTAAAGCACCAAATGTCCGACTTACTAGTAGGGAAAAATTAAAGGGAAAGTTGATGCTAGGTATAAATAATGTCAAAATACTATTGTTTCTCTTTCATTGTTGTTGCTTTTGTTGTTTACTAATGTTTTGAATATGATGCCATTTCAGATTAAACAAAATAATTTTAGTTTACAAACTAATACGCTATATGAGACTAAACTACGTGATTGGCACTTACACAGGGACCCTAACTTCCGCTGGTGTCAACAGGTAAGTACGCCTCATTGTGGCTGTTTGCTTAACCCTCCTGATACCAACTTATACCAAATCACTTCTAATTCTATTAAACAAAACAAAGGGTTCTTGTTTAAATTAAAATCTTCCAACGTAATTTTATTAGAGAACCTTTTGTTAAATTGTGTTACAGCTATCTTAATAGTGAAATAATCAACAATTTTAGTAAATCCCTCAAAATGTTTCATTAATTTGTTGGATTGGCAGTATTGGTAGAGGGTCGGACGCCATGCTTTGACGTATAGAGTTACGGCCCTTGCCATTCTGAGTTCAAATCCCGCCGAGGTTAACTTTGCCTTTCATCGTTACGGGGTCGATAAAATAAAGTACCAATAATGCACTGGGTAATTGCTGGCCTTGTGCCTAACGTAGAAGCAATTAATTTGTTGATATACAGTGTATTTCATTAAAAATATGGTCATAAAAGGGTTAAAGTGTAGATTTGGTGTGTTATACTACCATTATAACTTATATGAAAGGCAGCAAATTGATTAAGTCATTAAAGCTTTGCAAAGAATATTTTGTATATTTGTTTTTTGCATTGTGAATTCAAATCCCATTGAAGCCAGTTTTGCCTTTCATCCTTTCAGTGTTGATAAAATACCAGTCCAAAGGTAGTGGATTGGTGGAAGTGTTAATGTGCCAGGCAAAATACCTTGCGGAATCTGTTCTGAGTTCAAATCCTGTCTATCACTGAGGAAAAAACAATTGTGACACTTCTGCAAGGAGTTGCAGCTGATAGATAGTATCTGCAATAAAAACAAAATTAAAAAAACAAAACAATCGAAACAGTTTCCTTGATTTGATATGGAGGATCAGTGATCTTCTGATTGATCATCCTCATTCATAACTTGTATAGATATGGAGGACTTAAACATATTTTTTGGCATAAGATTTGATTTGGGGATCAGACATGGTAAGAATACTGAAAAGAGGAGAGGTACATTTGGGTAAGCTTAGATTGTAAACAACTTGTCAATCTTGAGAACAGATACTATTTCTGAAGCTGTAGAAGTGACAGAAGTGGATTTATTGTGTTTCTTTGGTCTAATATGATGATTGGCACCTTTCTGCTTTTTTGTTTAAAATTCATTGTATTTGTTTTCCAGTGTGGCGGTGGTTTTCTGTTTGATGGGAAAGGACTAAAGATGAGTTGTCCATTTTGTCACAGTGCGATGTGTTTTAAGTGCGAGAAAGTGGTAAGTTCTTTGTTCTCTCTTTCACCACACAACAAACTATATTCTAAAGATGGAATAAGTTTAGGACAAAAAAAAAAAAAATGTTTTTCTTCTAGTATACAATTTTGTTGGGATTTCTATTTTTTACAAAGTTTCTGATTTTAACCATACCATTCTGTTAGAGGTAGCCTGCCACACACACATGCACACACCATGTTTCTTCATGAATAAATATGACTTGAGTATATGACCCCTGTGTCAGAAGATAAAGAAACAGGAATAAATTACACCTTTATGTATAATATGACTCTGGAGTATAGCCAAGTCTATGTAATTTCTTTTGTAAACATGTATTATATTATTCATTAAAATCTCAATCTCGCTCATATTTCACTACAATATTCTGTTTCTCAGGACATTAAAGAATGTAAAAAAAAACCCAGATATTAAGCATTTTGTAAACAATTTTTATCAACTGGTATTTGCAATCTTGCCATTTGAAATTAGTATTTTCGAGCTCACTAAAAAATTCTGAAAACATGTACTCATGTATGATATAATTCCCTTTTTTACCCTTAATTTTTAGTTCCAAATTTCTCATATTATACATGAAAACATATAGCATATATTATATATATATATATATATATATAATCATTTAACATCTGTTTTCCCTGCTAATAAGAGTTGGATGGGTCATCACAAGTCATGTCTGTACTCACTTAAAACCACTTATCTTGCACTCTTCAGAGTGCACCATGCATTTTATCATGGCACCAGCTAGTGAGAACATCATGTCTTTGGCACAACTGAAGTATCCTTTCTACTCTTTGTTTGGTACGTTTTCTACAAGAATCTTGTTTGATGACCCTGTGAATACACAGGCAAAACTCCAGGGTAACAAGACACTGAATCAGCTTTTAATCTCCACTATGGTATTGAATACTCTTTTCACTGCTGTCAGTACTAAGCTACTATGTATATATATATATATATATATATATTTGCCAGGTACTGATTAAGTTAGACATGGCCTGGCCCAATACTAGCCAAAACCTATCAAAGTTATCTGTATGTATGTAAAAGGTAAACAGAAATAACAAAGCAAACAACGCAGTACATTGCAGAAAGATATTAGTTTAACACTTGAAATAGCAGGAAGAGAGTCTTAATGTTTCAGACACTAGTCCTTCATCAGAAGATAGTTAGAAATAGAAGATAAATAGAATAAGGTCAGAAAACAGCACAGCTCGCATGACTTTTGAAAACATTTTTTCATGCTCAGAGCTGCTGAAGCATGGAACAATCTACCTGCACCAGCTGTTAGCTGCCGGAATACTGCATCCTTTAAAACCTCCATGCTTCCTGAAATTTGCCAACACTACACCTGATATTCCCTCCTCCATACACAAGCACACATGTATATCATGACTTATATACTGTTCACTTTCCTGACATTTGTACATTATTCTATGTACTTTACATGCACTTTTGATGAGTTGTAGTGCGCCTGAACACTGTACACAATAATTTCATTATTATTTACAGCCCTTTATGGTCTGAGTTCAAATCCCGCCGAGGTTAACTTTGCCTTTCATTGTTATGGGTCAATAAAATAAAGTACCAGTAATACACTGGGATAATTGCTGGCCTAGTGCCAAAAGTAGAAACAATTATTATTATTATAATAAAAGAATGAGAAGATTGGAGAAAAAATGTGGAAAAAAGAGGAGAGCAAAAAACGTGAATATTCATTCAGCCATTTGGAAGATAATATAGTCACTGAAGACATGAAAAAAAATGACATTATTGTTGATGATGATGATAAATTCATACTATACAATGTTGTCTTATGTTTCAGTGGGGAGATCAACATCAGAATTTGAGTTGTGAAAAATATAATGAATGGTTGATAAGTAACCATCCAGAAAATCAAGCACAGGGTCTTGAAATGGTACTCAAGAAAGAAGGAATTAGTATGTATCTAAATTTGCATCTTAAACTTTCCACCATTCTTTGCCATAAAGAATAATCCCCAAGGGATTTTTTCTTTCTATCTATTTAAGGTGTGGGGCATAGTAGTCAGGGTGTTGGTCTCATGATCGTATGGTTGTGGGTTTGATCTCTGGATTGAGTGGTGCATTGTGTCCTTGATCAAGGCACTTCATTTTGTGTCAATCAAGTGCACTCAGTTGAAAGTAAGTACCAGAAACAGCTGGGGTTTAACCTTGTGATGGATTGGCGTTCTGTAATCTCAGTTGCCTAACACCACATGAAACCAGGGTAAGGTCTAATTAGATGAGCCACCAGACTCAAAATGGAGTAACTTTTTTAAAATCATCTATCACTAATCATTATGTCATCACTAATACTAGTTATACCATGTGCTTAGCATATGGAATGTTACAAGTTCGTAAACTCACTGGAACCTCAATTTGTACATTTTTACGAGAGGATTGGAGCCCCTATTAAAATAACCAAGAAATCTCTTATGAGATACAATCTCATAGAAGGCTGGCTAAATCTACACAGGTGTTAGCCCAATCAATAACATTTATCAAAACATTAACAATACAGAATTCATTTCACAGTATCTATTAGATAAATAATTTTCAGGTATTACTAATTTGAATTATTCTGTATGCTTATACTATCTTTCACAACATTCATATTGCTTACAGTTGAAGTACAAATATAGTTATGATGGACATTTCTTTTATCTTTCTTTTAATGGTTTGTTCTAGAGGAAGGAGGTATATTTATGGTTTTCACAGGCTCTCCATGACCAATGAGATTGATGTAGTTGATGTTCCTCATAAACAGATGTGAGTTGATGGGTGTAGGGGAAAACATTGGCAGGGATGACTTCCAGCGAGAAGACATTCTGCAGAGGAATCTGTATGCATAGTGGTTAGTACAGAGCCTGAGTATGTATGTAGGTGTAGATGGACTCAAAATGAGAGATAAGTAAATGAAGTTTACCTGAGTGAAGATGGCATGGGGTCAACTAATTTCAGGGAATAGAGTAACTGTAGAAAAGGCAGAATACAAAGACAGCACATCTGTGGATCAAGAGTTGAAGTACATTGGTGAACGACTTTCTGTCAATTAGTTCAGTGGATTTTTGTGGGTCAGCAGATTGAAGTATGTTATCATCCCACCAAACTTTCCATTAAAACAAAATAATAGTGAGGTACAGTGTAAAAAAATTTCCATATTTAACGCTTCTAATATATATATATATAAATAATAATTATGAAGACTAAAATCTGAAGAGGGTTCGATAAGGATTATATATATATATATATATATATATATATAGCTCATGCTAGCGTGGAAGATGGATGTTAAACGAAGATGATCATGATGATATATATATATTAGTAATAATAATTATGAAGACTAAAATATGAAGAGGGCTCGATAAGGATTATATATATTAATATATATATATAGTAGAATAATCGAGTATCGAAAAATCGGCGCACGAGTTCACGATAAACAAAATTCGACATGAGTGGCAGAGGGCTCAATAATTCAGATAAATCAGAGCTATAACTATCGTTAAAATACCAACACACATAGATTATGTCTAAAATCAACCATACGACCGAAAAATTACGATCAGGAAGATTCGGGTCACTCAGATAAAATATCAATAAATCATGATATAAAAGTGTATGCAAACCTGTAGAGAAAATATTTATTACTACAGATTAAAGTTTAAGCAAAGAATTTCTGCTCTCATCCTATTACAGGATCTTCTTATATAGTTTGTTTATGTGCAAGAACGTTTTTATTACCTCTAACCCCCCCCCCCCCCCCCAAAAAAAAAAACAGCTCTGCAGTCACTGATACCACATACTATCTCTCTACATGTACCACTATCTGTACCATGCCACACACATAATTGTACATACCTCTTCTATTTCAGCTTGTCCCCAGTGTAAATATGTCTACGTCTTAAGTAAAGGTGGCTGCATTCATTTTACCTGCAAAGAATGTAAATTCCAGTTTTGTTCTGGCTGCCAAGGAAAATTTTATTCGAAAGATGTAAGTTCTTTTTTTTTTTTTGCATTTATGGTTTTACATCCATTTTTCCTAGTCCCAGTTAGATGGCCATTTTGGTGCCACAGTAAAAAGCACCCAGTACACACTAACATGGTTGGCATTAGGAAAGGCATCCAGCTGTAGAACCCAAACAAAAATACAGATCTGTATGACCTAACTTGTTACATAACGTGACAACCTGTCTAACCCATGTGGTGGGAAGCAAATGGATCTACCTTGCATCTCTACTGGAATCAAAACTGAATGTCCCTGCTCCAATGTCCACGTAACCTTCGTCCGGCCGAGAAATACAGAGCCTCTCTTGCACACAATCATAACACGTTCACACCAGACCACGATCTGATGAAAAAGAGGAAGTGACAGGCACGTGAACCCTGATTTGACATCACTGGTCCCTCGCTTCCAGCAAGACCTCCCCCACACTTCCGGTATTCCCTTTTCGGTAGCCCTACAATCCATACAAGCATGGAAAATAGACATGAAATAGTAATAATGATGATTTTCTGTGCTAGCATGGATCACATGGGACTTTATGAGGCAGTGTTTTACTGCTGAATGCCCTTCCTGATGCCAACTCTTTTATTTGCTTCTTAGAACATGCAGGAAAGCAGTGAATCTATTCTAAAAACTGGGATACATACACATACAAAAACATTGCTGTCACATATAAATTAGTGTGGCACCCACTGCAGCAATAGCAGTAGGCATTCCTTGGCAAGAAGTGTTTGTAATACAGTTTTTATTCCTTATTGGAATTATTTTCAACTGACAAACATCACTAATGTTTTTCTGAAAGACGAGTATGTTGCTATAACTTCTCATTGTTAAACTGGATTTAGAACATAACAAAGTTTCTAACATAAAATTACGATGGAAAGTTTTTAGATAAATATCAATTCTTTGAAACAATATTTCGTATGATAGAACCTAAGCCAGTTTCAGGTAGTTTGGTATCAAAAGGGTTAAAACAATGGAATGTGTAATTTAAAGAATATTTGTCTGCTATTTTTAACAGATCAAACAATCATGTTGATGGTGTTTCATTGGTTAAATCTCATTTAAATTGTTTTTTTTTTACTCTTATGAAAAATACATTTTGAAATTTCTATTCTATCATTTTACTAGGAATGTAAAAAATACAAAAGTTGTAGCACAAAGGGTATCCATGCACATCATCCCAGGAATTGTTTATACTACCTACGAGATAATACTGTTGAAGACCTGCAACTACTACTTAAGGCAAGTTTAAAACAACATATTATATCTAAATTTATTGTTATTCTTAACCCTTTAGTTTTTACATTACTTTATATATACTATTTTATTTTCACGGTAAAAGCTTTACCTCACATAATATCTCACATAACATCGAATCTATGAGATTTTGATAGTATTCATTTTGAGAACAATACCTTCACATAAGAATGAGTGGTTAGTTATGGTTGGTTTGAACAGAAAGAGGTGAGAGAATTCTGATCAGATATGGCTGGTTTAAATGCTAAAGGGTTAAGGCAATGAATTGGCAAAGGTGTTAGGGCATTGAATTAAAAATGCTTTAGTATTTGTTCCAGCTCACTGTGTTCAAATCCTGCCATGGTCAACTTTACCTTTAATCCCTTTTGTGGTCAATAAAATAAAGTACCACCAGTCCTGTACTGCAGTTAATTCTTCATATCTCTCTCTTTCTCTTGTGAGGATGGTACCCCTATAACTCCAGCAAGAGTTAACGGTCCTTTATGTATTGTTATTCTAGCATAATCATCATTTTCACAGTCAGCATACTGGCATTAGTTGAAAGAGACCCATCGAGGCAGTAATGGAGCTGGATGTTCTTCCTGATACCAATATGTACTCTTTATTTTAAGTATGGTGCTTGTTCCACTGAACTTCAATTGTCAAACAGCTGAGCTATGAGACATAAATATGTGTCTCTGGCTGCCCAGTCAGTGTCAATGGGAAGACATAGAAAGATAGAAACACACAGACAGATATCATCATGTCTGTTCTCCGTGCTGGCATGGGTTGAGAGGGTTGTCACAGGCCGAGACAAGACAAGATATAAGCATCACACCCAATATACCCCTGTTAACTCTACATTTTTACTGCATTCTTTGCTACCCTTTTTACACTTTTACCCTCTTCCCATGTCCTTTGAGCTGAAACTATGTAGTGGAATGTGTCCTTTTAACAATCTTTATTCATCTATCTCATCATCCCTTTCCCATACATTACTCTCCCTTTTCTTTCACATCACATTGTTTCACCCAACCACTTTCATCCCTAAACTATTTTAACCATCCACTTCCTATTTTCACTCTCCAACATGTTTATATTGGAATGTGTTAACCTCCTTAGTGTTGGTGCCACTGTAAAGTGTACTTGGTACACTCCATGAACTGGTTGTCATTCAACTTGTAACAACATAGAGTAGGGAGGACCCTTCAATCAAATCAATGACCTGACTACCTCTCTTGTGCTGATGCTACAATATAATGCACCCAGTATACTCTGTAAAGTGGTTTGTTTTATAAAAGTCAACCAGATGTAGAAACCATGCTGAACAAAGAGTTGAGAGGACTTTTCATGTGTGAAGGACATGACAACCTATATAGTGCTGGTCCCACGATAAAATGTACAGTGTATTCTGTAAAGTGGTTGGCATTTGGAAGGGCATGCAGCTGTAGAAACCATACCAAAGCAGGAAACATGTAAGTAGATGTGGCCCCACCGAATGGTCTCTGATTAAGTACTGACTTGGTTTGTAACAACCTATCCAACCTATGGTAGCATAAGGGAGAAAAAAAGACATAAAATGATTATGAATTGAAATTTGAAAATACATGAAATATGTTTTGTTTCTAAATATTTTTACTAATTGCTGCCTGTGTTTTGTTTAGAAATTTATATCTCCTTCATATAGAACAGCAACTGCAATGTAAATGTATGGTATATTGCTATTTCTTTATTATTTTATAGAAGTGCCATGTAGATTTTGACATAGTACCTAAAGAAGCTGTTAATTCCTGTCCCGTGGTCGAACAGAAAGAAATTTCACCTGAATCTTTTTATGATGCTATATGTGGAAAAGATGTTTTGGAGAACCATGCCGGTTTCTGCTTGTAAGTTTGAAGAATTTTATCAATTTCTTTAAGACAGGATATTTAGACAAGCTTGCCAGCAATTAGACCTCAAGCTAGGCTAGGTACAATTTCAGATATGTCTCTATATGTTGACCTATTCAACATAGATTTGTTTTCCTTGTTTTGTGCAGTGACTGTATCTGCATACTGTTGAATATATGGACACAGCATGGCCAAATGATCGAAGAGTTTGCTTTGCAATCCTTAAGTCCTGAGTTTGGTCCCTCTGTGTGGGATAGTGTCATTTACCATAGCCTCAAATCAAGCCATGCTTTGTGAATAGAACATGTTGTTTGTGGATGGTTTTAGGAAGAGTGAAGATTTATATCATTTGCATAGGAGTGTCAGAGAGAGAGAAAGAAAGCTCGGTGAAGATAGGGATCACTGTTTGAGGAAAATTGGAGTATTGTCAAAGCCAGTGGCCTCATTGGTTTAAAAAGATACTTCATGCAAATAAGGTACCAAAAAATAACTAGTTTTGTGATGTAATTTTAAGCTGTTAAATGCTGAAAGATGGCAGGAGGACCCCTTATATCAATCAACAAGTCAAAGATGCCATCCAAGAAAAGAAGCAGGCCTACAAAGCTTGGAAATAAGTTCTTGCATATGCAGTACAAGCAGGCACGATGAAGCACAGTAGAGATAGTTAAGGCATGGGAAGACTTTGGGGTTAAGCTGTAATCCTTCAGATCAGCAAATAAGTGTTTTGGCAGACTATTCGCTGACTCACACCTGCTCTCAGGAACACTTCAGGGGTTCTCCTCTCTTCAGTAGACTGGGCGCTTTTTGTTGTCTCACCAGCACGACTACTATTACATCATTGACTGGGTGTTTTTTTTTGTGTGTCAGAATTTTTGTGTGCTATAAATTCTATTTCATGTTCATCATTTCATTTTACGTCCGCTTTTCCCTGCTTGCAAGGGTGGGACGGGAACTAATTCTGGCTTGATTTCTACAGCTGGATGCCCTTCCTAAAACCAACCTCATTTACAGTGAGTGCTGGGTACTTTTTTTGATGTGGCACCTCCATGACCACTTTGCAGTGGAATGATATGGACCATCATCTCACTTCTACAGCTGAGTAAACTGGAGCAATGTGAAATAAAGTGTCTTGTTCAAGGAAACGACACATCACCCGGTCTGAGAATTGAACTCACAACTTTTCGATTGCAAGTCCAATGCTCTAACCACTAAGCCATGTGCCTCCATGTTATGTATATATTATCTTTTATATGTATTGTGTCAACTAACTTTTAAACCTGCTGGCATTTTATGTGTTGTAGGGTTCATTACAAAGAATACTTAATAACTTTGATCAATCACAACAAACTCGACCCTATTGAGATATTCAAAAAAGAGAAACTTATACAAGTTCTATCTCGCTATGACAAAACCTTACCAACTCAGGGCAATCAGTCAGAAACTGACTATGTCAACCATCTAAAGAAGGTAACAAATATTTTTCTCTTTAAACTCCTTCACTAATTTTCACTTTTACTTATAAATATTTCATTATGCTGTCTAAAGAACATGCAAACGGAAAGTTTAACCCTTTTGATACCAACCCAGCCCAAACTGGCTTTGGTTCTATAAACCAAACCATTTTAAAGGATTCCTGTTTAAATTAAAATCTTCCAACATAATTTGGTATAAGAACCACATGTTAAGTTGCTATCTTAGTAATGAAATAATAATTGTAATTAAATCTCATTAAAATTCTTCATTAATTAATTGAAACAGAATATATTTAATTAAAAATTTGGTCAAAAAAGGGTTAAATACAGTAAGCCTTCAGTTTAACAGCCCTTGAATTAATGGATTATGGATTTAATGGGCCATTGTCATTATCATCATTTTACATCCCTTTTCCATCCTGCATGAATTAAATGGGTTGTTACAGTCTGAGACCAGATGGGTTAGCGCAAGTAATCTTGCTCATGACGTTCCATATTTTGCATGGTTTCTGTGGTTGGATGCTCTTGCTAACAGCAACCACCTTATGGGGTGTGTTGGGTACATTTTTTTAATACACCAGAACTACATTACACAGTGGACTAGGTGCATTTTTATCATGGTACTAACACTTTACGGAGTATATTTGTTCATTTTATTGTGGCACCAGCAAAAAATAGGCTTACATTTTTTTCTTAATATTCCCTTCTGGGTCCTGTATGCCATCAGCTAACTATTCCTTTATACAGTGTCACTGTCAGTCTGCCAGAGATCCCATTACATATTTTGTATACTCATTGTTTATACAGAGTATTGAGTTATTAGAATATGTATCTATATTTGTGTGTGTGTGTATATACACATTATACATATGTCACATATACATCATAAATTACAATAAATATGTATTTCTCTTTTCAGTTGCTGCAGCAAGTTGAACCACTTTCAAAATGAAGATTTATTTTGCATTATTATTTTTTTTTTAATATCAAATATATTTTATTAAATTGTTTTATTTGTTAACATTCCTACAGTTAATGACAATAACTCGTAGCATATGGTACTATTGGTATAGCTACTTTCAATTACTTTGTGTTATTTAGGTTCAAATTCTATGAGAACTAAAGTAATCTTGTATTACTGGGGTAAAGTTTATTAGCTAGTATAAAGATTGACCTTGTACTGAACATGTAGTGTTTATACCATGTCTTTTAAGGAACAGAGGAGTATAGATTTGATTGGAGTTTATAGATTCATTAAGTATGGTGTAGGCATGCCTGTTTGCTATGGAAGTTTTTGCAACCACATAAGTCTAGCATTAGGTAATGTTGCTGTAATGTTCTAGGATGTTTATGGGTATGGATATTTAGGGGTGATTTTCTCCAGTGATTATTTTAATTTGTAGTTGACCCCAGCTTGTGCAGTTCTAAATCTAATTTTGTGTCTTAAGTTTACATTTCATGTCAAATTCTACATGTGCTTACATTGTAAATGATGGTTAAAAGACTTTAAACACTCATAAAATGTTAATAATAGCCATTACAGACTCAAAGGATATCAACAACTGGGTTATGGATCTTGGTGCAAAGATTTGTGCAGATCTAAAATGTCCTTATAATAAACCCTGGATCTTTTATGTAGAAGCAGGGACTATGAGGGATAAAGCTTACCGTAGTAACAAACTGAGACTCACATGTCCAAGTAGTCTTTCATTTTATTATATAGGTGGTCAGTGTACAATGTGTGATGATGTATACTGTACTGTTTTGTGTAATTAGTAATTAATTGGAATCTCAAGTAAGCTGGTACAGTCTGTGATGGCTCTTATGTGTTTATACTCATTTTATACTATTGTTGTTTTTCTGTTAGCCAATGTAGTCCCTGTTATTGCTCTAAGTATGTTTCTATAGTTTATTGCTTTCCTTTACTATATCTATGTATACTATGTATATTGTGAAGGGATATTATTGTATTTTTTTTTGTGTGTAAGGCATGTGTATGCTATGGAAAGTGCTGGGTCTATGTGATGTTACTTCATTCATGTTTTTATTGGGCCTTAGAATTAGGAATTTGTCCAGCTTCCAGATAGTTGGGATTTAGCAATGTTAATATGAGTTGTAAATATTTATAAGTACAGTGCGTGTTCTGATTTTCTCTTGCTTTGAAACTTTTGAATTTTTGATTTCCTTTGTGTGTGTGATAGATGAAAGGGTCAAAATCACATTTTAGATGAATGGTCATCATCATATGTTTGTTTTTCACAGGTTATGTTCTGCAATTAGGCAGGTCAAATAACCATGTCTTGCTCATATGTACCATTTTGGCATGGTTTCTATGGCTGCGACTCAGCAAGCTACAAGCACACTTCCATAACACCCCACCGGCTCCGGACACCCCAGACCGCTTCCTTGTCCTGGGCCGATGACCATCTTCTTGGACACCGGCATCTGGACAATTCAGCACACTGGACGGCTTCGTCGACGCCTGCCATAGCGCAGTAAACCGCTTCGACTTCCGCCACCACTCTAAACGAAGCAACATCTCTTGGGCTAAACTCCTCGCTCTCCGCTCCCTCCGTAACCACAATAACATCATCATAAAACCGGCGGACAAAGGAGGCACCGTAGTGGTGTGGCGTGCTGATCTCTACATGGCTGAGGTTCTCAGGCAGCTCCGCAACCCGCTCTTCTACCGCCCCCTACCTTCCGACCAAACCCCCCACTACCAACACCTCGTCTCCTCCCTCCCACCACCTCCCACCTCATTATCTGTACCCCCACCATCTACTTTCTCCCCAAAATCCACAAATCCACAAACACGACAACCCCGGCCGCCCATTGTCTCTACCTGCAACTGCTCTACCAAACTCATCTCCGCCTTTCTCGACTCCATCCTCCCCTCCCTCGTCTCTGCCCTCCCCTCCCCTCCCACATCTCCGACACCAACCACGCTCTCCGCCTTTTTGACTCCCTTCCCAACCGGCCCACACCCCCTCCTCTTCACCTTAGACATTAAATCCCCCTATACGGTCATCCCCCATGCTGATGGCCTACACGCCCTCTGGCACTACCTAGACCTTTGCCCCTCCCCCACCTCGCCTAGCTGGTCCTCACCCTTAACTGCTTCTCCTTCGCGGGTGAATTTTACCAACAGGTCACTGGAGTAGCCATGGGCACGAGAATGGGCCCCAACTATGCCAACCTTTTCGTCGGCCATGTTGAGGCCCAAATCTTTGCCCAATACACTGGTCCCACGCTTGAACTGTACGGTCGTTATATTGACGACTGTATCGGGGTGACGACCCTCACCCGAGAATAGCTCGACTCCTTTCTCTCCTTCTTCTGCTCCTTCCACCCCTCACTCCACTTCACCACCTCTATTTCCACCACCCACGTCCACTTCTTGGATATCTCCATCGACCCCTCCTACCACTGCCTCATCACCTCTGCTTTCTTTAAACCCTTCACCTACACACACCAAACACTCCAACCTTATTCCCAACTCCTCCAGATCCGCCACCTTTGCCGCTGAGATGCTGACTTTGAGACCCGGGTAGGGGGGTTATCCCTCGTCCACGCCGCCCTCACCCTAACCTGCACCCACGCAGTCTGCTGCACCATTGCCCCTCACCTACCACCCCGCCATCCTACCCCTCCAACAAACCATCCCTCGCCGCTCCAACGCCTCCAGTGCAACTCCTCTAGCCCCCATCTTTCCACTCCCATCCCTCCCCAAACGCGCACGCAACCTCCTCGTCCGTAGTTCCCTACCCTGCTCCAGACCCCGCTGCCACACATGCCCCACATTCCCAACACCATCACCTTCCAGACTCCAAACGGCCACTCTCTCTTTGTCCAGCATGCCTTTCGCTGCACCTCCTGCAACCTTGTCTACGGACTCCGCTGCATGGAGTGCGGTGCAACTTATGTCGGACAGACCGGACATTGTCTGGTGGATCAGTTCTCCCATTGCCCGCCACTTTTTCTCCACCGGACACTCTGCTCGCAACCTGACCGCCTGCGGTCTTATTGAGTGCCATGGGACCCCCAATGCCCAACTTAGGGCCGAACAACGCACCTCTTCACATTACAGACCTGCACCCCTCTTCCTCAGTTTGAACTCCCCACCCCTCTTCCTTTAGCCTTCGACACACACACACATGTATATATACATATATGTGTATACATGTATGTTTATATATACATATTTATTTATTTATTGAATTTAAACGTCCATATAGAGCTAGTAAGCCATGACAGACTAGAGGAAGTATGGAATACTCCTTAGTAATCAAAAAGAGCAAGTGAGACAAGTAATAAAACTAATTAAAGGGAAACAAATGATATAATATAAAATTAAAATAAAATTTCAAATATTGTATAACACAGCCACCGTATCTGCTATTAACTAAATGTGTGCACTCTGAACAGCTGATTGCAACTGCATTACAGCAATTTGGCAGATTCATTGAGTGAGCTAGACGTTAGCCATTGACCTAACACCAGCGATCTTCGTTAGTTTTATAATATATATATATGTGTGTGTGTTTATATACACACACAGTAGTGACATACAGTATGTCTTGGGTATAATGCTTTTACTTTAGCTTTCCTCCATATCTTTGAGATCTTGTTAGAGCATCTCAAGGGGCCATGTGAGAGCAACTGGGCCCAGATGCTTAATCTGCTCAACAAGGATGTCATTGAGACTTGCAGCCTTGTTGTTTTTCATGTCTTTGATTGCTACATCCAATTCATTTCTTGTGAAGGGCCTTATGAAGCACGTTTGGTATCTTGGGCAAATTTGGTTTCTGTGGATGTTGATCTGGGTCACCTCAGCTGGTGGGTGGCCTAGTTGGCTGGGACTTTGTGTAGTCATTTCCAAATATCCGTATAGTCTCCAAGGCTTTCCTGCTGCTATGTGTCATGTCTGCACTTTCAGTCAACCCCTGCCACTTCTTCTGCCTGCCCTCCTAGATAGAGTTGGTCAGGGTATCCCCGCATTCCAAGATGTCAGTACCAAAGGGGGTCATCTTCAAAGAGTTGGGTGTACTCTTCATAAAGCTCATTTGCATCGTTGGAGAGTCCATGGATGTAGTTGGTGTGACATCCTCAAGGAATATTCTTCCTAGAGGAAGCCTTGAGCAACTTGACAAAAGCATTGTAGTTGTTGAATGACAATGGGTAACAACTGCTTAAGCTCTGTATGCTCCATGTCATCAACACCTACTTCCAGGCCAAAACTCAGCACAAAGTTTCCTGGTGACAGCCTCTCTTTGGGTAGTGGCACTAGCTAGATCTAATCCTTTCAAGATGCAGCCATCTGAGAGGCATACTCCTGACTCTGTCCTTTCAGAGTGCTGATTGTGACATAGATCACTCCTTGGTTTGTTGCTAGCAAAGGGTAACAGAGTAAAAGAGTAAAGTATGTACTGCCGTGTCTATGTTAGTGATTCTGAAAACCATGATTCTGTTTCTTAAAACTTCTTTCACTGGGCTTTTATGAGCTGTGTAAAAATGTTTTTTGGTTTCTCTTTGCTGTCTATATTAGAAATTCTCTATATAGTCCAATAATCTCTTCACTCTCAGGAATAGTTTAAACATTATTGACTTTGTCATTAGTTTGAAAAAGTCTAGAACATTGGTTCCCAACCTTTTCCCCTACCAAGGATGCTATTTTATTTAATGAATTTTTCATGGACCCTCAATTCCTATAATTACTACTCCCCTAGATTGTTATACAATGAGAATAGCAATCAAAAGAGAAATATTTACATTTACAGAAGAATAGATATCCTATAGAGTGTATATTTTGTTTGGAAGAAAATACTTGAAATTTTGAACTTAGCTCACAGACACCCATAATTACCTTTGCGAACCCCAGGGTTTGGAACCATTAATCTAGAATATGTAATCTATTTGTTCTTTTCTATTCCCATGTTTCTAAAGTGTGTTAGCTGTGTGTTGCAAGAACATCTACAGCTGTTTTTTGTGAGAAAAGTTATTGTTATTGGTGGTGGTGGTGGTGGTGGTGGTGGTGGGGGGGGGGGGGGTTATGACATGTTTAGGTTATGGTTTCTATGATAAGGGTTTAACAAGTAATGATTCATTCCACCTTAGGCAAGTGTCTTCAACTATAGCTGCAAGCTGACCGATTCCTTCTGAGTCAGTTTGGTAGATGGAAACTGCTTGAAGCCTGTTGTATCATTATCATCAGTTAACGCCTACTTTCCATGCTGGAATGGCTTGTTACAGTACACATCAATTCTCATTCAGAGTTATTGCCCTTATTGAGACAAGCTAGATCAACATATTTCATTCATACATGTGTGTATGTATATGTGTATATATATATACACACACACACACACATATATATATATATATTTGTATGTATGTGTGATTGTGTCTTTGCTTCATATTTGTTATTGCTAGCATTGATGTTTGTTTATGTCCAGCATAAATAATAGTCCTGTGGCTCAGCATTAAGAAAGAAGAGCATCTGGCTCTAGAAAACTGTCTCAAAAAGTCTTGTTCAATGCATATTAGCATGGAAAAACGGGCGTAAAAACAATGATGGTGATGGTAATCCTTGCTATAAAGTAGTTGGCAATAAGATTATTTAGTTATTACTGCCATGCTGAAAATATGACAAATACACGCAGTCATATTGAGTGGCAGTTTTCTCTGCTGTTTTGTGTATTAGTTGACAAAGGACTGCAACAGTGAGACACTGTTGGGACAGACCTGTCAAACACATGCAAGTATGAACAAATGATTTCAAACAATAATACTGATGGTAATTACAAACCTAAGTGATAGCAAAAGGTTTGTTATAAAGAGTGGGAAACTTCAAAAGAGATCAATTAATTAAACAGTGTTCTCATTTACCCAACAATTGATTCCTAGTTAACATTCGTATATTTGGAAACAATTTCCAAACAAATTTAACCCTTTCATTACCATATTTTCAATGAAAAACACTGCCTATGATTTTCAAATCATTCTGAAAATATTCAAGAATGTAAAAGGATCCAATAAAATAATTACCTTTCTCATTATGATGGTGTTTTAAGGGTGGGAGATTGGTAGTATTGGTAGAGTGACGGACAACATGCTTTGCAGCATAGAGTTACGGCCCTTTGCATTCTGAGTTCTAATACCACTGAGGTTTTGCCTTTCATCCTTGCGAGGTTGATAAATAAAGCACCAGTAATGCACTGGGGTCGATTTAATTGACTTTCCCTTCCCTCCAAAATTGTTGGCCTTGTGCCTAAATCAGAAATCATTATTATGATGGTGTTTATAATATAACATAAGTTCTTACAAAAGACTATGATGGAAGGTTTTTCAGATAAATATAAAATCTTTGTATCATGGAATGAAGGGTGGTTTGAGGCAGTTTGGTAGCAAAATGATTAAATACATTTTGTTTAAAAGTAGGAAAATGTAAATAAAAAGAATATATATTGAAGTTTTGTTACTTTCTGTTGTCAACTTCTGTGAAATGATTTAGATTATTTCTCCGCTGTTTCATCTCATCTGCATGGAAATTCCCCATTAACCAACAAAACCATCGATACATTATATTAATTTAGCAATGGTTCAAATATTGTATAAATTTCCAAAATGGTTGCAAACCATTTCATTTCCATTGCTTGAAATAAACAAATCAACATTTATTTTCCTTTTTATTTTCATGATTAACAATAAAAAATCTATTGCTATTCTTTTGTATTAACATCTTTTATCTTTTTTAATCTAAAACTTGTGATAATATAAATATGTGATAACATACATGCATTGCTGCGTTTGTTAGTTATCTAACGAACATGCCATTCATTAATTTTTCAACTGAAATAAAATTACTTTCATAATTTCTTATTTTTCTCTTGTATGAAATTTTATTTTTTTAAATTTTTTTTTTTTCTTTTGCTTTACATATATCTGGGATAAAAATACCTTAACTGTTTCATTACCATATTTCTAACAAAAAACATGGCCTTCAATTTTCATAAAAGTTTGAAAGTAATCAAGAATTCAAAAGGATTTAGTAAAATAATTAACTTTCTCATTATTAAGTTCTTACATAAAATCATGATAATAATGAAAATTGTTGTGTACATTGCTCAGGTGCACTACAACTCATCAAAGGTACATCTATAGTACATAGAATAATGTAAAAATGTCAGGAAAGTGAAGTGTATGAGTCATGATATACACACAGATACATGTGTGCGTGTGTATAGAGGAGGAATATCAGGTGTAATGTTGGCGAATTTCAGGAAGCATTGACGTTTTTAAGGATGTAGTGTCCCTTCAGGTAGTTCCATGCTTCAGCAACTGGAAGGTTTTCTTTTAGATAAATATAAAATCTTTAAAATAGTTTTGTATCTTAGAAACAGGAGCAGTTTCAGGTGGGTTGGTATCAAATGGTTTAATATACCCTGTTTATTATGTGTTTACTCATAATTTTCTCTTATGTAATACGTAAAAAGAAGTGGGGTCTATTTCATGGATAAGTCTCCTAACCCATGGGTGAAATTTTATCTGCATTCAAATTAGAAACTGGCCACTGGCCACTATATAAAAAAAAAAAAAAGATTTAATCTTTAATACCAAAACAGTAATCTATACATATCGATCCAATAGAGGGACCAGCAGTGCAAGTTGAAGGTAGTATAATAAGTAAGGCGATCAAAGACATGAAGACAGGCAAGGCGGCCGGGCCTTCGGAAATAGTTGCCGAAATGCTGAAAGCATCTGGAACGGTGGGACACACTATGGTCACCCGGATAGTAAACCAAGTCATACAGAATGGGGTCGTTCCGAAGGACTGGCGCAGCAGCATCGTCATTAACTGCTACAAGGGTAAAGGTGATGCCCTAGATAGGGGAAACTATAGAGGCATTAAATTAATTGACCAGGTCATGAAGGTCACAGAAAAAGTAATAGCGCAACTAATCAGAGAGCGAATTGATCTAGACGAAATGCAGTTCGGGTTTGTGTCAGGTAAAAGTACAACAGATGCTCTTTTCATTGTACGACAACTACAGGAGAAGTACCTAGCTAAAAGTAAACCCCTATACTTAGCTTTTGTTGACTTGGAGAAAGCCTTTGACAGAGTACCCCGCTTGATTATCTGGTGGGCCCTTAGAAAACTAGGTGTTGATGAATGGCTTGTGAGAGCTATACAAGCCATGTATAAAGAAACAGTCAGCAAGGTTAGAATTAACAGCGAATATAGTGAAGAGTTTAGCGTAAAAGTTGGTGTTCATCAGGACTCCGTCCTTAGCCCCCTACTATTTATTATTGCCCTTCAGGCTATAACAGAGGAGTTCAAGACCGGCTGCCCATGGGAACTCCTATATGCAGATGATCTAACGCTCATAGCTGAATCAATGGCTGAACTAGAGAAGAAATTCCAAACATGGAAGCATTGCCTAGAATCAAAAGGCCTTAAAGTTAACTTGTCTAAGACTAAAGTTCTAGTTTGTAGGAAGGAAAATAGGGCACCGGCCCCATCTGGGAAATGGCCATTCTCAGTGTGTAGGAAAGGAGTAGGTAGAAACTCCATTTTATGTCCCAAATGCAAAATATGGGTACATAAAAGATGTAGTGGGATCACAGGTAAGCTAAGAATATAGATTTTATATGTGGCCGGTGCTCTGGTGCAATAAGTAGCAGCAAATGCCCACAGAATACTAAACTCATTCCATTGCACAGATGGTTCTATAGAAATAGTGGACAGCTTCCGTTACCTGGGTGACAAAATCCAGCAGTGAGGGAGGGTGCTCTGAAAGTACAGTAGCTAGAGTCAGAACGGGATGGAAAAAGTTCAGAGAGCTTATACCACTATTGGCCGCTAAAGGGTTCTCTCTAAAAATGAAAGGCAGGCTGTATGATGCCTGCATACGAACAGCAATGTTACATGGCAGTGAGACCTGGGCATTGTGTGCAGAGGATATACGCAGACTGGAGAGAAACGAAGCTTGCATGCTCCACTGGATGTGTAATAGTAATATACGTGAACGACAAAGCATAAACAAACTAAGGGAGAAATTAGAAATAAGAGGGATCAGATGTTGTTTACTCGAGAGAAGACTACGTTGGTATGGTCACGTGATGCGCATGAAAGACGACAGCTGTATAAAAAAGTGCAGGCCAATAAAAATAGACGGTAGCCACGGAGTAGGCAGACCCAGAAAAACCTGGGACGACTTGATAAATTCCGACCTCACACACTTACACCTCTCCAAGACAATGTCACTGGACCGAGATCTTTGGCGCTACACAGTAATAGAGAAGACCCGCCTTACCTAAGTGCAAAGTGAAACCTACTACAGTCAGTAGGCACCTCTAACAAAATACACCCCGTCCCACTACCCCCACCCCATCCACACCACCCCTCTCAATGTAAAGTTATGTTGGTACCACAACATCCAGCCCGAAATAAACGAGGTCGTGTAAGTGTCACGACAAAAAAAAACACACAGTCCATGCTGTAATGTGGCCATGTAGGTAACACGGTAAAAATCTTCCAGTTCCACACTGTAAATGTGGTTGGTGTTAGGAAGGGCATCCAGCCGTAGAAAACCTGCCAGACAGTCCTATGCGAGCAAGACAGCCACTCTTGCCTCAAGTGGGAAAACTCCCGTCCAAATCCATGCGAGCGTGGAATATGGACGTTAAACGATGATGATGATGATGATGAATATAAAAGGCGGATGTTTGCTCGTGGGTTTCTTCACGCATCACACAAAAACGGAAAATGACAATCGAAAAGTAAGTACAGCAATGGAATAAGGAAGGTTTATTGATACTAATTTTATAACATCAAAGAAGAAAAACATCCTGGGAATGCTAACCAATATGACTGTTATTTCTAGCAGGTTGGGAATCAACCATAAGGGATTCTCTCTGCTCATTCGTTGTCAGTGACGCTCGTGTTTCGCGGCAATCCTCTCCGATTTGAATGCTGGTTTATGCACACACACACACACACACACACTCACACATTTATACTGTAAACCAAACAACCCATCCAATTCTTATCTACCCGTCTTCTCTTATCTGTTTACCCAGGTGAAGCAGGGTACCTCAGCTAGTTTAATATAAGTTGCATACCTATGAATTTCCTCTGCCCATCTTAAGATTCTTATGCACATGAAGTGTGGCCCTCATATTATAAAGGTTTGCCACTCCTGTTCTATTTAATATTTAGGGCAAGAAATTTAAATTTAACAATCATCATCACCATTCTTCCATGCTTTCATGAGTTGGCTGAGTCTATTCCAGCATAGCTTCTAATCATCTCCTTTATGAAATTCTGTTTCCTGAGAGCAACCTTCACTTTTTTCCAAAATTTCTTCAGTCCTCATCTTCAGAAGTTTTCTTCCACTTGGATTAAATATATAATAATGAAATTATTGTGTACAGTGCTCAGGTGCACTACAACTCATCAAAGGTGCATATAGGGCACATAGAATAATGTACAAATGCCAGGAAAGTATATGAGTCATGATATACATGTGTATGAAAGAGGAGAATATCAGGTGTAATGTTGGCGAATTTCAGGAATCATGGAGGTTTTAAAGGATGCAGTGTCCCAACTGATGCAGGTAGTTTCTTCCATGCTTCAGCAACTCTGAGCGTGAAAAAATGTTTCTGAAAGTCATGGGAGCCCTACTGTTTTCTGATTTTGTAAGCATGTCCACAAGTGTTAGACATATGAAATTAAAAAAGGTGCTCAGGGTTGTTGTTGGAAAGATGGTCAAACTAACTAATTGATTCATAATTAAAAGATAGATTGATGATTTATGTTTAAAGACTGATCTTAGTCTCCACATGTATAAATTCTAGCTGTATGTACGTACATATATATATGTATGTGTTTATTTTATTCAGTACACATATATGTGTGTATATATGAGGGCTGGCTGGAAAGTTCATAGGCTGATCAAAACACTCCTAGAATGATGAAATGGGGTTTGTTTTTCAACATAGTTCCTGGAAAAAAAAGCAATGCAGTGATTAATAAGAAGAGTTGAAATAAATGAATGCAAGATTTCACAGCTCTAGCATCACTCCTTCATAGTCAGCTATGAACTTTTCAGCCAATTCTCGTACTGTATATAGTATTGAATGGCCCTGTAACTCCTGAGGAGTTGTTGGGGTGCCATATTAACATTCGGCATTTGTAGGACATTTTTTAAACCTGGTAGAGCCTATCTACTCTCCATGCCTGAATACAGCAGATTTCTTCAAGAGAAAGAAAGAGAAAGTGAGAGAAAGGAAGTGAGACAGAGGAAGATTCGACCTCAGTAATTGACTGGTGCTTTTTTTATCGACCATGAATGGATGGAAGGCAAAGTTGACCTCGGCGGGATTTGAACTCAGAGAGCAGGGAGCTGGGAGCTGAATACTACAAAGCATTCTATCCAACGTTCTGACGACTCTGCTAATTCGCCACCATGTATATACTTATGTATAAATCACACCTTTTTTTCACAAAAACAAAAGACAAAAAAACCCCCAAAACATGCAGTCTATCTACTGGAAGTACAAAACCTTGTACGTGGGTAATGTAGTGAGCCAAGAATGTTGTATGTAACATAGGGGTGTGACTTACAAGTATTCATAGTATATATTGTTTTCTTGGAGAGATATATAATATATATAAAAAAGACTTCTATATGAGCCAAGACAGTTCCAGAGACTTAAAAATATGTGAGTTAGTGTATATTTATATGTAGGTGTATGTACTTGCACTCATATCCTAAGTGGATATCTCCCTTTAGTACACAAGTGTGTGATAGCATGATTATTCTTTATGTATGCATTTGTGAGTGTGTGTGTATATATATATATATATATATATTGGTGATGATATATTTATATATATCATCATCATCATCTTAACGTCCACTATTCCTGCTAGGAAGGGTTGGTCGAGTCTATATAGACCAAATCAGTACTGAAGTGGGGCTACTGACCTATACACACACAAATACACATACATACACACAAGCAGACATACATTTCAGGAAATTCTGGAGTTCGGAAAGAATGTGAGTTGCTGCATGTATATATGTGGATACATGTGTGTGGGTTTATTTGTATGAATATCTGCTTGATGTTAGCCTAAATATGTATGTAAATGAAGCACCAGTATATCTAAATTCATGTGTCCATATTTGGTGTTCAAGTGGTGGTATGTCTATTGACTGCATGCATCTGAGCTTAAGTGTTAGTATGTATGGCATTGGGTGAGTATATAACTATAAACATCATCATAATAATGAAATTATTGTGTACAGTGCTCAGGTGCACTACAACTCATCAAAGGTGTATCTATAGTACATAGAATAATGTACAAATGTAAGGAAAGTGAACAGTTTATGAGTCGTGATATACACACAGATACATGCGTGCATGTGTATGGAGGTGGAATATCAGGTGTAATGTTAGCGAATTTCAGGAAGCATGAACATTTTGAATGATGCAGTGTCCTGACAGCTAACAACTGATGCAGGTAGTTTGTTCCATGCTTCAGCAACTCTTTTTCCGAAAGTCATGGGAGCTGTGCTGTCTTCTGACTTTGTAAGCATGTCCATGGGCAGTGGCAGACTGGGTCTAAAAAATATTGGTTGCCAGGAGATAAAGGGGCCCACCTGCATATAGAATGCTGTCATTTAATTTTTATAATGAATAAATAACATTTTCAAAAAATACATAAGTGGAAACAAAACAGTGCAATCAAATTTTTGCGGAAAAATATCTTACCTTCTCCAATAAAAATATGTATCTTGCGAAATCCAGAGACTTTCAATAATGACCAGAAGTCGACCCTAAATATTACTAATAGCTCTAGGAAAGCCATGAATGACACCACATCTTTTTAACTTTGATTTTGAAAGTAGGTTTATAATTATCCATTTTCATTATACAGTTGTAGCTGTCTCGGTGTCCTAGTTGGAGGAATTATAGACGGTGGCGATCCTGGTCTGAAGTTCGATC
The DNA here is from genome assembly GCA_964016885.1 of Eledone cirrhosa. Taxonomy (NCBI): domain Eukaryota; kingdom Metazoa; phylum Mollusca; class Cephalopoda; order Octopoda; family Eledonidae; genus Eledone; species Eledone cirrhosa. The sequence continues at coordinate 342,252,541 of OZ024740.1, forward strand.
CTGGTCGGGAGTAGGGTTCCCGGTAAACTTTTTCAGTTTTTTTCTATTGTTTGTAAAATAAAACCTGAAAAAAAGTTACACATACCTCTTGACCAGGATTGAACCCACGACCAGGATCTCCACCTTTTCTAGTACCCACCACTAGGCCACAGAGACAACTATGAAAAACCTAAGAAAATTCATACTTATAAATCTACTTTCAAAATTTTCAAAACAAAGTGTTGTGGTGTGCTTCATATCTTTCTTAATGTTATTGCTCCTCCTTAAGGTGACTTCTAAATCATTTGGGTGTTCCATAAACTACATCCTCATTTTGTTTCACATCTATCTAGACTAAATTTTAACCTGTATTCCATGTTTCATTTCTGTTCCACCTCATTCCCCCCCCCCACCTCTCTCTCTCTCTCTTTCTCCCTGTGATATTTGAATCTACTATGATTTGGGTTTACCTTATTCCTATTTATATGGTTTTGCATGTCAGTTAGATTCAAACTTACAATGATTGGCATTATATATATATATATATGGAGGCACATGGAGGCACATGGCTTAGTGGTTAGAGCATTGGCCTTGCAATCGAAAGGTTGTGAGCTCAATTCTCAGGCCGGGTGATGTGTTGTTTCCTTGAGCAAGACACTTTATTTCACATTGCTCCAGTTTACTCAGCTGTAGAAATGAGATGATAGGGACTAGGGTCCCTATCATTCCACTGCAAAGTGGTCGTGGAGGTGCCACGGCAAAAAAGCACCCAGCACTCACTGTAAATGAGGTTGGTGTTAGGAAGGGCATCCAGCTGTAGAAATCAAGCCAGAATCAGTTCCCGTCCCACCCTTGCAAGCAGGGAAAAAGTGGACATAAAATGAAATGATGAAATGAATATATATATATATATACACAGTGGCAGACTAGGTCTAAAAATATTGGTTGCCAGATGAAGGGGGAGCCCACCTAGATTTAGAATGCTATCATTTAATTTTTATAATGAATAAATAACATTTTCAAAAAATACATAAGTGGAAACAAAACAGTGCAATCAATTTTTTGCGGAAAAATATCTTACCTTCTCCAATAAAAAAAATATATTTTGCGAAATCCAGAGACTTTCAATAATGACCTTTGGTCTTTCACACTCACTCAATATACATATATATATATATATATATATATATATATATGTGTGTGTGTGTGTATACACCACCACTAATTGATTTGACAGATCTCTTTAACCCATTGAAACCAAATATTATTTGGTCAGTAGTTCATGTGTCAGTCATCATCATCATCATCATCAACGTTTAACGTCCGTGTTCCACGCTTGCATGGGTTTGGACGGGGGTAGTCCCACTTGAGGCAAGAGTGATTGTCTTGCTCGCATAGGACTGTCTGGCAGGTTTTCTACAGTTGGATGCCCTTCCTAACACCAACCACATTTACAGTGTGGGTCTGGGAGGTTTTTACTGTGTTGCCTACACGGCCACATTACAGCGTGGACTGTGTGTTTTTTGTTGTGACACCTACACAATCTCATTTGTTTCGGCCTGGATGGTGTGGCACATATATATATATATATGCTGGTGTGTCTGTGTCTATATATTGCATGCATGATGAATACACTAAGCTTTAGATTTAGTAAAATGTACAACCACTGATTCCAGCTATTTGTACTATATTTTGGTTTCTAGTAATTCCCTGGGGAATTGGTTGATCAAATGCTTTGCTTAATTGTTTTATTTATTTAAAAAAAAATTTATTCTTTCTCTTAGACTTCAGGTATTTTTTGAAAGCAAAGCATTGGCCCCTAAAATACTACAGTGGACCCTGCACTGCTACTGTGGGCCCTTTGCGATGCTACTGTGGACCTGCAATGCTACTGTGGGCCCTTTGCGATGCTACTGTGGACCTGCAATGCTACTGTGTGTTTGTATGTACATGCCAGTTTTAAGTTAACTAACTGTAAAAATGTGTGTCTGCATGTTGAAGATATTCTAGTAGTGGCTATTTCATCTTTTTAAATTATCAGGGTCTGCATTGTCTAATGCAGGGTTTCCCAAACATTTTCAAACATGGAACCCTTTTTGGTTCAGAACCTTTTGGGAAACCCCAAAGTTTAATACTGTTATATGGTCGTAATATAAATGTATTCCTCTACTTTTTTTCATGGAACCGCAGACACTGACAATCAGTTGTAGAACCCTTGAGTTCCGTGGAACCCACTTTGGGAACCACTGGTCTAATGTGTCGAGTTGAATGGGGTTTGAAGAGGATTTAGCTGCCATTTCTTGCAGGTTGAGGGAGCTCATAGAACAGGGGTTCTCAACCTGGGGTAAATTTATCCCCATCAGGTAAATTTCACCTACTCAGGAAAGAAACTTGCTAATTCTAGACATGTACAATTTTTTTCAATTATATTCATTAAACATTTGAAGACAGCTTATTTTGTCTATTAAAACGCTAGTCTGTTTTCTCTCTACCATCTTGGACTTACTATATATACTTGAATATAAGCTGACCCCACTATTTTATGTGTGAGAAATTTGGCAAAAATCCAAACCGTATTTTCACCAACGCGAACGCCAAAACATAAATGAACTAAGTGAGAAATTAGGAATAAGAGGGATCAGATGCTGTTTACTTGAGAGAAGACTACGTTGGTATGGTCACGTGATGAGCATGAAAGATGACAGCTGTATAAAAAAGTGCAGGGCAATCAAAATTGAAGGAAGTTACGGAGTAGGTAGACCCAGAAAAACCTGGGATGATTTGATAAATTTTGACCTTACACACTTGCACCTCTCTAAGACAATGTCACTGGACCAAGATCTTTGGCACCATGCAGTAATACAGAAGACCTGCCGTGCCTATGTACAAAGTGAAACCTACAGTCAGTAGGCACCTCTTAACCAAATATTCACCCCAACCCACTACCCCTATTTCATCCCCCCCCCACTCCCACCAACACCACCCTTTCTCTGTAAAGTTATGTTTGTACCACAACATCCACTCCAAACTTATGAGGTTGTGTAGGTGTCATGACAAAAAAAACAGTCCACGCTGTAATGTGGTCATGTAGGTAACACAGTAAAAAGCTCCCAGTCCACACTGTAAATGTGGTTGGTGTTAGGAAGGGCATCCAGGCATAGAAAACCTACCAGACAGTCCTATATGAGTGAGACTCGGTCACCCGACCAATCTTGCCTCACGTGGGACAATTCCCGTCTAATCCATGCTAGCATGGAAGATAGATGTTAAACGATGATGATGATGATGATGATAATGATTTCCACACTAGCTTGGATTAGATTTGAGGCAAGTTGAGGTCAGATGACCATGTCTTGCTCATACAGAACTGATTTTGGCTTGGTTTCTATGGCTGGATGCCTTTCCTAATGCCACAACATTTACAGTAAGTACTGGGTACTGGGTGCTTTTTATTGTGATACCTACATGACCAGTTTACTGAGTGGGCTGGGTGCTTTTTGTTATTAGCATACACACACACTATATATATACATGTATATATATATATATATATATATATATATATATATATATATATATATATATATATATATATATATATATACACACATGCACATACAATCACACACTGTGTATACAGAAGAAATATATTGTGAATTCAAATCCTACCAAAGTTAACTTTACCTTTATAATAAGTATCAGTTAAATACTGGGCAATTCATATTCCTATAAAACATCATGGATATTAATAAGATTATCATAGAAGTGTATGATTAAAGATGTTTTTGTTGCTGTTTAGCCTTAGGTTATCCACTAGCCAGAGGACCCATGATCAAACCAACCATGACCATTTGGCTTCTGTGACGATCATTATTTTAGACTGAATCCAGCCAAGGTGAGCTTTACCTTTCATCCTTACAAGGTCGATAAAATAAAGTACCAGTGATGCAATGATGTCGATTTAATCGACTTTCACTTTCCCCTAAAATTGTTGGCCTTGTGCCTAAAATCAGAAATCATTATTTTAGACAATCCGTTATTGTCCAATGTGTCCTTCTTATTTCATGATGGCAAGGCAGGATTTTTGTTGAGATTTGGCTGTTACTTCTAGTAGATAAAGAAACTATGTAATGACTCCCTTATTTGTTTCCTTCTTGACAATGTGGATCTATGTGTGATGATGAAAGAAAGAATGAGAGGAAAGAGGGAGATATGCTAGTGTTGCTTGGATGAAGAGTTGAGAGAGAGGGAGAGAAAGATAAGGAGGAGGGGTTGTTGAGAGGGGAAGAGTAGAGGAAGAAGTGAAAGTGAGAAGAAGGCAAATAAAATAAAAAAAAAAGACAGGAATGATTAAAAGAACAAAGAAAGTGATAGAGATATGTAGAGGATGGAGAAATGGGAGTAAGAAGTAGAAAGTATGATGGGGAAGAGATATAGAAATTGAAATATATATATATATATATATATATATATATATATATATATATATATATCATCATCATCATCATCATCATCATCGTTTAACGCCCGTGTTCGATGCTTGCATGGGTTTGGACGGGAGTTTTCCCACTTGAGGCAAGAGTGGTTGTCTTGCTCGCATAGGACTGTCTGGCGGGTTTTCTACAGTACAGTTGGATGCCCTTCCTAACATATATATATATATATATATATATATATATCTATATATCTATATATCTATATATATATCTATATATATATATATATATATATATATATATATATATATATATATATATATATATATATATATATAACTCTCTCTCTCTCTCTCTCTCTCTCTCTATATATATATATATATATATATATATATATATATATGTAGATAAATCTACCAAAAGTTTACGGTAGTGTCCAATCCGTATGAAGAACTCAATGTAATCCGGATATCATGGAAAGAAGAGATGCATTCAAAAATCACTTTCGGTGAAAGATAAACGGAATACAGAGTCAAGATAAAATGTTAAAAAAATAATGAATAAAACAATGAAACAGTTCCTTATATTAAACAAAAAAAGTTCATTATTTAACGATCGTTTCTAGGACATATATGTGTTAGAATTGGCATGCATATTCAACAGATCTATGTACAAAATTATACAAAATTATACAAACTATCAAATATAATATACAAAATTATACAAAATTATACAAACTATCAAATATAATATACATACCAACACATACATATGCCGTCTTCAGAAATAATGAAATATATTTATTGATAATAACAACAATTCAAAATTACAGGTCTGTTTGGGAACAGAGTTCAAATTGACCAATGAAATACACAAAAATATATCAAGAAAATACAGTTAGGTGTGTGTATATATGTAAGTAACCTCGTTCACAGATATGCATAAAAATATATGTTCACATGCATACGCATGTCGAAAAAATGTATGTAAATACAAAAATTCAGGGCTAATGTCTCTGTATGTTTATAATCTACAGACAAAATACACATACGTATATAAACATATATACACTCATATATACACACATATACATACATTTATACACATACGCGCATATACACATAAACATACACATACCCACGAACACACACACACACACACACACACACACACACACATACGTATATATTATTATTATAACTATATGGATATTAAGGCGCACACATAAACACTGCCACATATATTTACATCTAGATGCAGTAGGTAAAGTAGGTAAAGGGGGTCAGTAATTACTGAGGGTGTCAGACAACTGCCTATTTATAAAATGTATCTATAAATTTAGAAATAAAAAGAAATATATTAAAAAGAAATAAACAAGTAAAATATACACTCATACATAAAATACACACCGATATACATATATATATATATATATACATATACATATATACATACATATATATATATATACACACATATATATAGAGACATATACATATACATATATAAATACATAGACACACATACATACACTCATATATATATACATATACTCACAACACATATATATATATATACACATATATGTACATACACATACACATACATACATATACATATATATATACACACATACATATACATACATATATACACACGCATATATATATACACATACACGCAGATATATATACACACATACATATACGCACTTGTACATACACATACACATATCCATGTATATATATACACATACAACCACACGCTCACACACAACTCAGACATACATAAATAAAGAGATATACATACACACATATATATATATATATAGATATATACATACACATAAATATATATACACACACATACACATACACACATATATATATATATATATATATATATATATATATATAAAAATAAATAAATAAATAAATAAATAAATACACACAGTCAGATAATTATGCACACATATATATATACACATACACACATCTCTACAAATATATATACACACATACACACACACACACACATATATATATATATATACACACATATATATGCATAAATAGATAGACATACATATACATATATATATATCTATATATATACAATCATATATATATATATCTATATATATATATATCTATATATATACAATCATACACACTTATTTACATGCGCACATATGTATTTTTATACTCACATACAAACACCCAAACATACATACATACTTACATACACATACATACATCCACGCTTACAAATACGAATAATTATAGGGGGGGGGGATTAAAATTATTAGTGGGAAATAGTAAATATAGGTTTCAAGGAACATAGAATATTAATCTGCATTTAGATCATAATATGTGTTTACATAGTAGTTTCAGTATTAGGAAATGTAAGAAAGAAGGCAAAATTATGCATTTTAATATAAGTAGACTATTAATTATAGGTTAACTAAATTAAAAATAGTTAATATATTGATTTCTAAGGTGTATACCACTTAGGTTTATAATATTTAAAGCGGAATTTTGAAGTTAAACAGTAGTAGAGTATTAATTATAGCATAACTAAATTAAAAATATTAACATTATGGTATCAATTTTAGGAAATGAATTTAGTAATAGGGAAAACCAAATCAAGTATTTCATCGGTAGTAGAATATAAATTATAGGTTAACTAAATTAAAAATTATATATTAATTTCTATAGTATATGTTAATTAGGTTTATAATAATTAAAGCAGATTTTGTATTTTATCTATAGTAGAATATAATTATAGGTTAACAAAAATTAAGATTAATATATATATATATATATATTTAATTGTAAAGAATATATTAATATATTAATTAGGTATATATTTAAAAGTTTATCTCAGTTTATGATTATATGATATTCTGCAATCCATCTGTATTAGAATTTTAATTTTAAGCTAACTAAATTAAAATTATAGGTTAACTAAATTAAAATTAATTTATAAATAAATTTCTAAATTGTACATTAATTAGGTTTATAATATTAAAAAAGTATTTCTCTGTTATTGATTACACGATATTTTGTTATATTTCATCTGTAAAGGAATTTTAATAAAAGGTTAAATAAACTAAAATTAATCTATAAATTAATTTACAAAGTATATATTAATTATGTTAATAATATTTAAAGTTTTTCACAATTTATGATTACACAATATTTTTTAATCTCATCTGTAGTAGAATTTTAATTAAATTAAAGTTATAGGTTAACTACATTTAAATTAAATTATATATTAATTTCTAAAATATATATTATTAATTAGGTTTATAATATTTAAATGTTTTTCTCAGTTTATGATTACACGATATAATTAATTCCTGTCGCTTATTTAATAGGATATCCTTAGATTTCATTATTTCAAATAGTTCTTGAGAACATAATCTACATTCATTTCTATTATTTTGATAAGGGGTGGCTCTTTTGAGCACACTCCAGGTCATATCATATTCTATATTCTTTTTTCTATAACTATTAATTTTTTCTGCTAGAGATGTTGTATTAGCCAGTGCGGTATTTTTAAAACTATGTTTGTGGGTATTAAACCTTACCTTAAAATTGTTAGAAGTAGCTCCTATATATGAGCAAATGGAATCTTTAGTTTTAACTTTACATTTATAAACTATGTTGTTAACAAGACAATTTCCTTTTAATGGGCAATTTGCTTTGTTTCTACAGTTACAACCTTTCGTTAATTCTGTATTTGAGGAGATATTATGGTTAGTTTGATGTATTGGTGGTATACTTATGGTTTTTTTACATTTATATGCATTATAGGCACTTATATTTTGTTTTATGTTTTTGGTTGTTGAGTATGAGAATTTAACTGTTGATCTATTTAAGATTTGATGGTATTTGTGGTTTGGCGGGAAGTTTTTCTCTAGGATATAAAACAATTTTTTAGCAATATTATCCTTAATTTGTAAATTAAATGGAGCATTATACCAAGTAACTCGTCTATTACGGTTTCTATGTTGTTTATTATTTTTATAGGTTGCATCGTGATGTTTACTAGGAGGATTAATGTTAATGACCTCACCACGCACATTTTTAGTTAGATTTATTGATTTAGGTGTTTTATCTTGTTTATTAGGAGTTTTATTATTAACATTTATTAGAGTTGTATGATGAGTAGTTTTTTGAGAGTTACTATACTTTATATTAGAGGAGTTGTTTGTATTTTGGGGTATAGTGTGAGTGGCGTTTAGGTGTGTACTTTTCATTTGGTGTTTGTTGGTAATATTAGGTTGTATGTTTATAGTAGTTTTAGTAGAAGGTATATATTCTAATCTATTTTTGTGGCCACTTCTATCTAGAGCTTCGTTATAGAAGGTCGCATTTTTATCAAATACATCTTGGTTAGACGAAAGGTTAGAAATTCTAAGTGATATATTATATGCAAGGTTTTTAAGGATAGATTTAGGGTGATTAGATTGTGAGTGTATGTAGTGTAAGTTTTGGTTGGGTTTATGGTAAGGTTGGTAGATACCCGTAGCTAAGTCTAAAGTTATATCTAGGAAATTAACTACTTTACTTGTGTTTTCAAAAGTAATATGAAGACTATAATAGTCTTTAAGGAAAGTTCTAATAAGCTTTTTGTTTTTTCTATTTCTGAGAGGCTAAGGTTGTTGGAAAGAAGAAGACAGTCATCACGATATAAACCACCTTTAAGGTGGGGAAAGGAAGCATTTATGTTGAAAAGAAGAAAGAGGCCCACAAGATCAGTAATTTGGGCAGAATCGCTTGAACCCATAGTAATATCAAATAGATTACTATATGTGTTTCTGGTCCAGTATTCATTCTGAAATTCAATAAGTGTTAGTCTAGCATGTGTAATAATATTAATGTCATCCAAAGTTAAGTTAGATCTATTTTTAGCAAATATCAAAGCTTTGTTCAGGAGTATAGGTGATATAGAAGAATAGTAATTATCTATATCAAATTGTAGAAATGAAGCAGAAGATTTACACCTAATATTTTTAAACCAGTTAATTACCTGGGAAGTGTTTTCCCAGAGTGGTAAATTAACATGTTTTCTTATTTGTGGGATGACTCTATCCAAAATTTTTTTGCTAATTATTCCAATATCAGATTTGGAGGGACTTATAAGTCTTATAGAAGGATTTGAGTTAAAGTTTTATTTAACTCAAATCCTTCTATAAGACTTATATGTCCCTCCAAATCTGATATTGGAATAATTAGCAAAAAAATTTTGGATAGAGTCATCCCACAAATAAGAAAACATGTTAATTTACCACTCTGGGAAAACACTTCCCAGGTAATTAACTGGTTTAAAAATATTAGGTGTAAATCTTCTGCTTCATTTCTACAATTTGATATAGATAATTACTATTCTTCTATATCACCTATACTCCTGAACAAAGCTTTGATATTTGCTAAAAATAGATCTAACTTAACTTTGGATGACATTAATATTATTACACATGCTAGACTAACACTTATTGAATTTCAGAATGAATACTGGACCAGAAACACATATAGTAATCTATTTGATATTACTATGGGTTCAAGCGATTCTGCCCAAATTACTGATCTTGTGGGCCTCTTTCTTCTTTTCAACATAAATGCTTCCTTTCCCCACCTTAAAGGTGGTTTATATCGTGATGACTGTCTTCTTCTTTCCAACAACCTTAGCCTCTCAGAAATAGAAAAAAACAAAAAGCTTATTAGAACTTTCCTTAAAGACTATTATAGTCTTCATATTACTTTTGAAAGCACAAGTAAAGTAGTTAATTTCCTAGATATAACTTTAGACTTAGCTACGGGTATCTACCAACCTTACCATAAACCCAACCAAAACTTACACTACATACACTCACAATCTAATCACCCTAAATCTATCCTTAAAAACCTTGCATATAATATATCACTTAGAATTTCTAACCTTTCGTCTAACCAAGATGTATTTGATAAAAATGCGACCTTCTATAACGAAGCTCTAGATAGAAGTGGCCACAAAAATAGATTAGAATATATACCTTCTACTAAAACTACTATAAACACACAACCTAATATTACCAACAAACACCAAATGAAAAGTACACACCTAAACGCCACTCACACTATACCCCAAAATACAAACAACTCCTCTAATATAAAGTATAGTAACTCTCAAAAAACTACTCATCATACAACTCTAATAAATGTTAATAATAAAACTCCTAATAAACAAGATAAAACACCTAAATCAATAAATCTAACTAAAAATGTGCGTGGTGAGGTCATTAACATTAATCCTCCTAGTAAACATCACGATGCAACCTATAAAAATAATAAACAACATAGAAACCGTAATAGACGAGTTACTTGGTATAATGCTCCATTTAATTTACAAATTAAGGATAATATTGCTAAAAAATTGTTTTATATCCTAGAGAAAAACTTCCCGCCAAACCACAAATACCATCAAATCTTAAATAGATCAACAGTTAAATTCTCATACTCAACAACCAAAAACATAAAACAAAATATAAGTGCCTATAATGCATATAAATGTAAAAGAACCATAAGTATACCACCAATACATCAAACTAACCATAATATCTCCTCAAATACAGAATTAACGAAAGGTTGTAACTGTAGAAACAAAGCAAAATGCCCATTAAAAGGAAATTGTCTTGTTAACAACATAGTTTATAAATGTAAAGTTAAAACTAAAGATTCTATTTGCTCATATATAGGAGCTACTTCTAACAATTTTAAGGTAAGGTTTAATACCCACAAACATAGTTTTAAAAATACCGCACTGGCTAATACAACATCTCTAGCAGAAAAAATTAATAGTTATAGAAAAAAGAATATAGAATATGATATGACCTGGAGTGTACTCAAAAGAGCCACCCCTTATCAAAATAATAGAAATGAATGTAGATTATGTTCCCAAGAACTATTTGAAATAATGAAATCTAAGGATATCCTATTAAATAAGCGACAGGAATTAATTATATCGTGTAATCATAAACTGAGAAAAACATTTAAATATTATAAACCTAATTAATAATATATATTTTAGAAATTAATATATAATTTAATTTAAATGTAGTTAACCTATAACTTTAATTTAATTAAAATTCTACTACAGATGAGATTAAAAAATATTGTGTAATCATAAATTGTGAAAAACTTTAAATATTATTAACATAATTAATATATACTTTGTAAATTAATTTATAGATTAATTTTAGTTTATTTAACCTTTTATTAAAATTCCTTTACAGATGAAATATAACAAAATATCGTGTAATCAATAACAGAGAAATACTTTTTAATATTATAAACCTAATTAATGTACAATTTAGAAATTTATTTATAAATTAATTTTAATTTAGTTAACCTATAATTTTAATTTAGTTAGCTTAAAATTAAAATTCTAATACAGATGGATTGCAGAATATCATATAATCATAAACTGAGATAAACTTTTAAATATATACCTAATTAATATATTAATATATTCTTTACAATTAAATATATATATATATATATATATTAATCTTAATTTTTGTTAACCTATAATTATATTCTACTATAGATAAAATACAAAATCTGCTTTAATTATTATAAACCTAATTAACATATACTATAGAAATTAATATA